>JAHTLZ010000114.1:12994635-13030576 GCA_023846285.1 Phrynocephalus versicolor | reverse complement strand
TTATTATTATTATTATTATTATTATTATTATTATTATTATTATTATTTACTCACTTTCAGATACAAGGCAATTGTGAATCCAATGGACATTCAAGCATCCAGTGCAGTCTTGTGGACCTGTATTAAAGCTGTTGCCATCTGGGTAATTTCCATCTTGCTAGCAGTTCCCGAAGCAGTCTTCTCTGAAGTGGCACACATCAATGATGCGGACAATGTCAGTTTCACACAGTGCATACGATATCCCCTGAAGGATGACTTGCACCCTAAAATCCACTCTGTGATGATCCTTCTAGTATATCTCGTTATTCCCCTCGCCATCATTAGTATCTACTATTACCATATTGCCAGGAGTTTAATTAAGAGTGCGCATAATCTCCCCGGAGAATACAGTGAGCAATCTAAAAGACAGGTAAGTTAGCTTCACATGTATCTTCATGAGCTTTAAAAGATTAATCTCAAGAATGTAACAGGTCAGTTGGTAAAGTCAGCTGGGGTTTCAAACACAAGTATGTCATTGCTCCAGCATTATTCCTTCTGCTCTCTTTCTTTGTATGCTGCTAGAACATGTTGTGACCCACCCTTCAGTCTAACATTCAAAATAATTTGAGAAACAGGTTTTCTCCATCAAAGATAGCTTGAGAAGCACTTATTATATTGTGTGCTTTTTCTGTGTCAAGACAACTAAGGCAAGTCCAGCTGAGCAACCTTATTTAACCCATAGCAGATTTTTGTAGAGCTTTTGCAGAATCACTGCAAAATCATAAATTCTGTCTGATTTTATATGACTCTTAAAACAGTTTCATTTGGCTCTTGTAGGGAGCTATGACAGGCGTCAGTGAGATCAGTGGTCTATGCCAACATCACCGGACCTCTGCAAATGCTTAAGGCCTTCAAAATATCTGGATTCCAGGAAGACCCTGGACTGGAGCCAAACACTGCTTGGGTCCCAGATTTAACTTGAGGCACTCAATCCTTTACTTCCCCTAGAATCCCTACATCTGGCTGGTAGCAACAGACACACATGGCTTCCTGCTTTTTACCAAATTCTAGTAACCATATCATATGAGTCATAGAAATACGGTTGTCGATTAAGAATTGTCTGCTGAATCACAAAAATGTAGCATTTGGTAAAGAAACTGTAGGCAAATTAAACAACATTAAGGCCAACTTTAGAAATACACTACCTCCATGTAGTTCAAAATCTGTGTATAACTCTTATGCTCCCCCCATGTAACCCCAAGGCATAAACAATTTACACATACACACAGAGAGAGGGAGGGGGGAGAGAGGGAGAGGATCTCTCCCTTTCCCCACTTCCCTCACCACCTTTCTTTCTCTGGCCACTTCCTGGAGAAGAATAGCAGCACAGTAGTTATTTAATATTTATTAATTAAATATTTATTTTTGAAAAGAAATTCTTGTATAACCACAACTGCTGCTCAGACCCATGCAAGTCAACAAAGGGGTCTAGAGCTTGGACAGGAGAGCCTCAGCTGCCTTGTGTCCTTCTGGGATTGGGGGTGGGGTGGGGGGACAGCAGGATCAAAATACTTAAAATAAATAAATAAAACCTCATTTACCCAGAGCTTTAATAAGTTGCAGTCTGAAGCACTACTGCTTGGAAGTCAAACCCAACAAAATCAACAGGTTTTCTTCAGGAAAAATTGCTTTGCAATAATATTTATTAACAGCTGCCACTGAGCACAGTAAGTGCCAAGCTCTAGTTAGCAGCATATACTGCAATTTGTCTGAATTTTCATCAGGTTGTGATGAGTTGGTGGGAGGTCTGAACCTGCATGTGTATGGATACCTCTTGAATTCTTCTCCACTGTGTATTCTGTAACCTGGGCCTGAGTTGTGTGATATTTCATTTATTTATTTATTGCACTTTTATACCGCACATCTGGCAGCAAAGCCAGCATATATTGACAGCAAATAGAGATGGGCACGACTAGGGAAAATGACGTTTTCGAGTTGTCGTGTGTCGGAGGCGGCCCGTGTCGGCTCGTTTCCGTTTTTTGCGAAACTTCGCAAAAAATAGTCGTTTCGTTTTTCGTTTTTTGTCTGTCGTTAAACTGGTTTTGGGGGGGAGCGGGCTCCTGGAGGCACCTCTGTGGGGTGGGTGCCCCCTCTGGCCCGCTGTAGGGGAAGCGGGCTCCTGGAGGCACCTCTTTTTTGGGGGGTGGGTGCCTCCTCTCCTCACCCGCTAGGAAGGGAAAGCAGGCTCCAGGAGACCCCTCATGGCATGGGGGTCTCTTCTCCTCACCTGCTACTGCAAAAGGGCATGCATAGCCATATGGATATGCATACCAAGTTGCACGCAGAGACACAGCAGACTGGCAGAGGCACCCCTCTTTTTGGGGTGCCTTCCCTGCAACAGTCGGTGACGGTGAGACACAAGCAGCACTCGAGGGCATGGTTTGCATGGCACTGCTGCTGCAGGAGGAGTCAGCCAGAGCCACAAGTGGCGAACTGGCAGATCTGCACCCACTGTGTCTCACCAAGAAGGGAATTGTACTTGCGTGTAGTGCAGTGCAAGTACAGATCTGGCTTAGGCAACAGGGTTAGTGCAAGGGCTAGGGTTAGGCTAGTTACTGGTGATGTTAGGGTGAGTATTGGGGTGCACCTCTGGGTGCCTCTCTGACCCACTAAGAGGACAGTGTACTGTGGCGTATGGGTAAGGAATCAAGGATTAGGGTTAGGGATAGGGGGCTAGGGCAGGGTTTAGTGGGCTTTTTGGCACATCCCAGAAGTCTCAGTGGCCAAGTGGCCATGCGATTGGTGGGATGGCTCCAAAAATTTGCATGGTCCACTCCCACATGGCCACTTGGCCAGCCCATCATTGCGCAGGTGCAAATAAAATAAAATAAAATAAAATAAATGGACAGGGGAGCCGGAGGAGACATTTTGTTGCAAGAAAAACCACCACTGCTACTGTAAAAATTCTGGCAGCAGCATAGCAATTTTCGCATGTTTCTGTGGTGCTTGTGTCTGTGTGTTTTTGGACCACTCCACGATTTCAAAAAAAATATTGTGATCACCGCCCCATTTTGGATCCCCCGCCCGCACCGCATGGCATGGCGTGGGGACTCGAGTCCGGCTGCCCAGGACAGGAGAGGGGGGAGGCCAGGACTCCCCCCCCAGAAACCACCCCTCTGGTAGGTGCACTACTGCACATGCACAGGCTTTCCGCCTGCTTTTTTTTTTGGCCGGGAATGGGGGGGGAGTTTAAAACTTTTTTTCTGTGCCGCTTCCGCTTTTGCGGCGGCCGGCGGCGAGACTCCCCCCTGCCGTTGGTGGTGCGAGCCTGCGGCAGCGAGTCCAACAGAGCAGCCCAGGACAGGACAGGAGGAGAGGGGGGGAGGCCGGGACCCCCCCCCCAGAAACCACCCCTCTGGTAGGTGCACTCTCAGAGGCAGGCATATTTCCGCCTGCTTTTTTGGCCGGAATGGCCGGGAATCGGGTTTTTTTTTAACTTTTAAAAACTTTTTTTCTGTGTCGCTTGGCATTGCGGGATCGCCGCGATGCCAGGAACGACCACGAAAAATCAGACCCAATTATTCTTTAGTTGGTTCGAGTTCGAGTTCTGGCGGAGTAATTCCCGTTACCGTTTCCGTTCCGTAACGGAAACGAGTAATGGAAACGGAAACGGGAATTCCGCTAAGTCGTGCCCATCTCTAACAGCAAACAACAAACCACAAAGTCATTAAAATAAGCAAGCAAGCAAACAAACAAAAACCACAACCATGTTGAAATGCAAATTACAACTTAAATAAACTGCTAGTCATAAAGTAGTGTTGGGCGCAGAAACTGGGTCTATCGGAAGAATGCTGAGGTTCCCATAGTACCCTACAGGAAATGCCGGCTTAAACAACCAGATCTTTACAGCTCCTTTGAAAGAGCTGAGTGAGGGGTTTGGGCGGATATGTGGAGGAAGATTATTCCACAAGTGTGCGGCAACTGCAGAGAAGACCTGGTTTCTTGTTTTCTCTAGGCATAGGCGGTCAAATGCCCTGCCTGGGAGGAGTGAGAGACCCTTTTGCTTTCTCTTACAACTTGACAGGCCATGCCAGACCTTCACCACTCTTCAAATGCCCCCCCCCCCAGTAAATCATTCCCACAAAAGCCTTAGAGGGGGATGATTAGCCAATTATATCCATTTATTATTCATTTATTTGATTTATATCCCACCCATCTAGCTACAAGTCCACTCTGGCTGGCTCACAGCATTAACAATTATGACAACAAAACAAAGGCAAGCAAATCAATAAAACGACAGCAATAAATGCATGTGTCCTCTTCCTTCTCTTCCTAAGCCTGTCACGCCAGCAAATCCTTCTCCCCCAAAATCAAAAGTTATCAAGAAGTCCTTTCCAGATTCTGAAAAAGAAAGAGAAAAAAGGAAGGAAGCAGCTTTTTCTAGCCTGAAAAAAGGCCCAGCACTCCCTAATAGACAGATAAATGGCTTATTTTAATGGTCTGAAAGGCAAACTGGACAACAGCAATTGTTTGCCTGTTTTGCAGAGGTGACCCACCCCCAAGCTCTGAAAGACATATGTCTGTCACGATAGTGATTTTCTTACAAAAATGTGACACATTTAGCCTGATTTCCTTTGCAGTTTTCCTCCTCTGAAGGTCCACATGGGCTTAATTTGAAACTCTGATTTCATATCTCTGAGGTAACCATGCTGTGTGTAGGGAAAACAGGTTAATTGTAGGGAACATGAATTCCTTAAAAAATATGAGCCCTAGGTAGTCCTTTCAAAAGGAGAGAATGCTAGAAAAATCAATCAACCAATCAATTTTATTTTACAGCCAAAGGCCCGATAAAATACAGTATACATTCAAACAAGTACACATTCCAATAAATAAAAGAAACTTAAAATTAGTTAAGTGCCAGAATTCTCTTTCATGTTTTTGGGGGTGAGAGAAGGAATTTGGCCACAAATTCTGTAATTGACTTATTTCTGTCTTCTAGAAGATATCTTGTATACCAGTCCAAGGATCTGCCTGGTAGACCTCTCGTTACAGGGTAAAGAAGCCTGATACGTTCATCTCTGTAATAACTACATATAAAAAGAACATGCTGCAATGTTTCAATTTCTTTATCATTGCAGGGGCATAATCGATTTTCATATGGTATGCCACTGTAGCAACCCTCTAAAACTGCAGATGGAAGACAGTTAAATCTGGCTCTTGAAAAAATCTGTCGGTATTTTGGGATTGTCAGTTTTCCCAAATATTTAGCACTTTGGTGAAATTCAAGATTTAAACCAAAATGCATGGGTGAACAAATTTTCTGAGCCTTCTCTGTAGAAGACTGGAAATCAATATCTTTAATTCGCTTTTCAATGATGGACTTAACTGTCTTCAATTCATAAATGTGAAAAAAATCCATAGATAGGCCTAAGAAATGCAATTTGGTTGGGAAGAATTTTAACCAGGAGCAGGTGTAAACATCTTTCATCAAAAGATGTAGATATCCAGAGGAAGTGTCAGCATATAACACTTTGGTCCAATATCTGAACGCTTATAACCAGGCAGTACATTTGATTGAGGAGATGCCTACCTCAAGTCGTAGACCTGCTACAGAAACACATTTTGGCAGTCCAAGAATAGACCTTAAAAACCTTGCAAGGATACTCTCAATGTTTGTATGGAAGCCCAGGATCCATACTGGGATTCCATATAACAACTGAGGTAGGACCTTGGATCTGAATATCTGGATAGCAGCTGGTATAAATTGCCCACCCTTCGTAAAGAAGAAACGGGTAATGGCCTTGCTGGTATTCTGAGCTGCCTGTATAACAGACCTTCTATGGGGAGCCCAAGAAAGATTCTGGTGGAACCAGATGCCCAGGTATCTGAATTGTTTAACCTGATCAATGTATTTCCCATTAATTTTCCACTTTTTTAGTGCTGCATGCTTCTTAAAGACCATAATTTTTGTTTTACTAATGTTTATATTCAGTTGATTGAGCTTACAGTATTCCATAAATGCACGCATTAGGCGTTTAAGGCCAATTTCTGATAATGAAAGCAACACAGCATCATCTGCATACAAAAGTAAAGGACATTTGGTTTTAGCCAAACTTGGTGGATGAAAGTCTGGTGCAAGGCAGCTCTGAATCAAATTGTTTAGATAGAGATTAAATAACATAGGTGCCAGTATATATCCTTGGCGGACTCCCCTATTGGCGGGGATAGATTTTGTCAATTCCCCTTCTATCCCGCATCTAATACGAAGCGTGGTTCCCTGGTAGAGGAATTTGATAAGATACAGAAGTCGCTTATCAATGGAAGTATTACACAACTTGATCCATAGTTTCTATCTTGGTATAGAGTCGAAGGCAGATTTTAAATCTATGAATGCAGTTAACAGACCATTACCATAAAAGGTCATATATTTCCCAACTAGGTGATTTAGGAGGATACAGTGACCTATTGTTGATCTACCCTTTCTGAATCCTGCCTGTTCATTTCCCAGAATATTTTGATCTTCTATCCAAGTTGTTAGTTTTTGATTTAGGTATCTAGCATACAGTTTGCCCACAACTGACAGTAAGCTGATGGGCCTGTAATTTGATGGATATCCTGTATCACCTTTCTTGAAAACCGGTATGACAATAGCCTCTAACCAATCAACAGGGAATTTTCCTGAGTTGTTAATATGTGTGAACAGATGGGCTAGCAAAGGGGCCCACCAGCCTGTGTTGGTTTTTAATATTTCTGGCAGAATGGTGTCAATCCCTGGAGTTTTGCCTGATTTAATACAACTGATAAGATATTTTATTTCAGATTGGGTAACTGGATTCCAAGGTGGAGTATCAGATATATCTTTGGTGTAGGAGCTATCTTTGATATCTTCGAATAAAGCATGGAGGATTAGGAGACGGACCTAGGGCACCTGTCACAATTGCCCAAAAAAGTTTGGAGTTTTTATTTAATGAGGATTCTATCAATGCATTCCATCTTTCCTGAATTGCTTGTCTCTTTTTAACAGATGTGTTTATATTTTCACTCCTATAATGGTTATATATCCCTCTCAGTTGTTTTTTGAGTGCACAGCACTCCTTATCAAACCACTTGGGGCCACTTGCTCTTGGCATAACTTCTGTGGGGGATTGTTTGGGGGTTAATACTGCTTTTAGGGAAGTAATCATGGCTGAATAGTTATTTACAGCAGAGGTAGCATTTGTAGCTGCCATGACTGAGTTTTTAAAGAACTCCTCCTCTGAGGAACCCAAAAATTCTGTCACCTTATTGCTGTTTTTTCCTGTCCAATATAGCCTTTTATGTTTTAGACATAGAGATTTATCATGGAAGTAGGAATTTGTATTCAGGTGAATAACATTTGATAAAGAGATAGAGACAATTAGAGGAAAATGGTCACGGTCCAATCTGTAATCTACACAGAAGGCAGATACACTACCAGATAATAAGTGTGAGATCAACACAAAATCCACAACACTACTATCATGGCCAGATACATAATTGAATTCAGCACTTTTGTCAAAAAGAGGGTTTCCATTTAAAATTATAAGGGTGAGACGACTCACCATTTAGGTCAAACAGATACCTCCATAGTTCACCTTAGCATCTTTAGAGGTTCTGTCATAGTTGGGAACAAAGATCTGATTTTCAATTAACCCCCACAAGGGTGAAGCAAAAAGGGCATCGTTATTTGGCCCTAGCCTTGCATTAAAATCTCCCATTATAAATGGCTGTTCTCTGGGAAATTTATATTTGAGGTCTATTATATAGTTTTCCAGTTCTTCCCAGGCTTGTTTAGTAGCATTCTTAGAGGAGAAAGGGGGAATGTAGACATTAATCAACAACAGGGACTTGGTACCAAGATTGATAAGACCAGCCACTGCTATTTTACCACGGGGGGGAGCCCATTTGATGAATACTTGCAGAGCTGTAGATATCAGTATTGCCAGGCCAGCCTTAGGTCTACCTTTTCCTTTAGTGGGCTTGGGTGCCATATCATTTACTATAAACCTATTTAAATGGATTTTCTTGGTGGCCCATGTCTCCTGCAATAAGATCACATCATGGGCTCTTAAGCAATCTAGTATTCCAGCATCATATTGCTTAGAAGTCCACCCTGCTATATTCCAGGAAACAATTTTGAGTTTATTGTGTTTGTCAAGTGAGACCTGGTTTTTGCTTCTCAGAGTGCTGCAGGACATTGGTGGATGAGGTCTCACTACTGGAGAACCCTGAAGCAGATTTGGTCAATTAATTTTGGTGATTTTGTCCAGCTCCTTGTCCTTGTTGAAAAAAACACACATAGATTGTTTTGTGGGGTCAATATACTCGATTTCGGCTGTTACAATTTGCGAGGGCACTAGTGGAGCATATTGTCCCTCCTCATCAGGATGTAGATATCTTCTTTGTAGCCATTCCTGACATGTCATAGGTGTCTTTGTAGGAGCTGTAAAGATATATTCTTTGGTGGAAGGATTATGTAGACCATACATGCTATTGTTTTTATGAGGGGAACCAGCTGTCTCAGTTTTCTGGTTATGTAGATATTCCTGGTTTCTGTTTATTTTGGTGTCCCATGTCGGAGGTGTTGCATTCTTGCCTGCATTCCCATAATAGAGGAGAGCCTCTTGCAATGATGAGAGATGGTCAATTATTTCCTTTTGTGATTTGGAGGGCAGAGCTATATAGGATTTTAATAACTTCATTTCTCCTGGATCCAGGTCTCCTCTAAACTCCTGTGTGGAATCTTGATATTGGTCGGTTAAACTCTGGCTAGCCCTTATCTCGTTGGCAAACTTCGTATCCTCCTGGATATTGGGTGAGCCAAGCCCATTCGGGCTTTTGTTGTCCTTTATCTATTCAGGAAGCAGAGGGCTAGGAACATTGTTTTCAAAGAACCTGGATATCATCAGGCCTGCAGTGAGAAACTTGTTTCTATCTTCATATAATTTCTTGGCTTTCAGCCAATTTCCAAATGTAACCACAATGTGAAGAGAGTGGTAGTTGTAGAACAAATATTCTATGTTAAGAATATCATCAATATTCAGGGGCTGTGGGGCTACTTTACTTAAAAATTCCAAGAAATTGATTTTACGCTGTGCCAGTGAAAGTTTTCTTTTGGGTATTGGAAATTTGAAATAACCAGCTTCTGATGATTTAATACTAGATTCCATTTCCATGGAGATTTCTTTTCTATTTTACATTGATGATTGTTAGTCACATGTTTCAGGTGAAGTTTTCCAGTTTCCAACTGGTGCCCAAAGTCTGGTGCTGTGATGGTAGGTGGTTCTAGTACAGTTTGGTCAATCAAAGAGATAGGTAGATTATCAGCTAGTATTGTATCTTTCTCTATCTCTTTCTCTTTTCCTGCTGTATGTTCCTTGTCTCTTTGTTTCGGAGTCTGTCTTTTCTGGGAGTTTGATGTCTTCTTAGATGAAGCCTCCAGGAGATTGAACAGTCTTTTGAAGTGGACTCTTTTCTCTTTCATTGAGTTTTTACATTTCCTAGATGATTTGATATTTTTGCTCTTTTTGCTCAGGGGTTCCCTTTTCTTCTCCCTTTTCTTCAAACTTTTGCAAGATTCTTTACTCTCTCCACAGGTTCTGGGATTGGTGTTTAAGTCTTTACCCTCTGCTTTTAGGCCTATTTTGCTTCTAGTGTTGTTTTCTTTTGGTGGAGAGAATCTCTCATCTCTTTTGAAGAGCTCTATCGTAATGGTTAGCAGGGCATGGCTTTCCTTCAGAAACTCCTTGATTAAATTCAAGTCTTTGGTTATCGAGACCAAAAGCTTTTCCACAATGGGCTTTTTTGGAGTCAAATTACTCTGGAGCATAAATGAGTCTCCTGGAGCTGAATTGGGGTGTAATGCAGGGTTAGGAAAAATTTCCTCTAGGGTCTTTACCTCGCTGGATATACTTGAGGCTGCCCTGGGGGTTCCATCTTCAACCTGCAGGACAGGGGAGCTTTCTAAGATTGGTATAGATGCATCAGTTTGGGGAGTAGCACCGGAGCTTCTCTGCCTTCCAGGTATAAAGCCTATTTTTAATTCGGCCTGGGCAATTTCAGCTGCTAGGTCTATTGACTGTGATTCAGCTTTGTTTGGTTCCTTCAGGTCATAATCAAGCCCCTTTTTGTAGTTATAGTCCAATCAAGAGGGCTAGCATGGCTGCTTACAATATCCTCTTTCCTCCCCTCCTTGTTTACAGATAAATATGACAGTATTTGGGTTTGTCTGGTTCTTTTTGTTGGCGGGAGCTTTAGCACAGGAGGTGAGAAAGCCATCTTTTTGCACTCTTGTCTTGTAAGAACCATTTTCAAAAGCTGAATTTCCTAAAAGCTTTAAACGCCAGGGTTTCCTGAGATCTTCAGGTTGGGAGATGCCCTTAATGAGCCCGAACAGTCCAAACACGCCTGCAAGGCTGATTTAACACTAATGAATCCCTTAGTTCCCTTTCATAAAACTCATTATAAATCTTGTAAGTCTTTTCTTCTTAAAAGTCTTTTAAAAATTCGCTTGTTTCTTAACAGGTAGATAAGGTCTGTGGGAGTATCTGCTAACTTCTCCTCCAGCTGTTGTTTTAAAAAAGGAGTCTTACAAAGAGCCAGCACATACTTCTTAATGCTCTGCTCGTTCACTTGGTGCAAAATAAAACATTAAAATTAATAGGATCTTGTAAACAGCAGAGACCTCGAGGAAAGCGTCTGCTCCCTCCTAACCAGAAGCCCTGCTGTGGGTAGGGAAAACAGGTTAATTGTAGGGAACATGCATTCCTTAAAAAATATGAGCCCTAGGTAGTCCTTTCAAAAGGAGAGAATGCTAGAAAAAGACATGAGAATGAAGGGAAGGCTAGTCCTTTGCCACTGTTCTCAGTTTCAGTGCCCTTAATTTATTATAACTTCAGAAGGTTTCATTATTACAGACTTTGTTATTTCAGTAGTAATGAGTTGAGGAGTGAAAAAGAAAATAACATAAAATAAGAGTGAAAAAGAAAATAATCATTTATCTTACATATTCCATGTTACTCTATCCTGAAGAATCTACCTAAACTAAGTAAACCATCCCCTAGAGATGGATGGCTTGAATGAAAGTGTGAGTCTCCATCTAAGAAGATAACAGGAGAGTAAAACAGTCACTTTTTAGCTGTAAAAGCGGACTCACTAACTAGAGACGAGGGGTAGAAAAGAGCAAAGTACATAAAGACCAATAGCATGCCAGAAGAGGGTGATTGACAGATAACCCCACTGCATACTGGGACACTATTGATCTGCGTATTCTAACAAGAGGGAGCCATGAAAAAATGAATAGTGGAGCCTCTCCATACTAGACTGTAATCTGTACACAAAGAGGGCAGTTGAACTGGGAATGGAGAGGGCCAGCCTAACACATATCCCTCCTTGTGTGCATATTCAACCCATTTTCATCACCACTAAACAAGGTTCAAATATGACCGAGAGGTACTGAACTGCTTTTATTACTGTAGTTGATGACCTTTCTCATTTTGTTGTTCTAGATGGAAACCCGAAAGCGCCTGGCTAAAATCGTACTGGTCTTTGTTGGCCTTTTTGCTATCTGTTGGTTACCTACTCATGTGCTGTACCTGTACCGGTCCTTTAACTACCATAAAATTGACCCATCACTCGGCCATATGATCATTACTTTGGTAGCCCGAGTGCTCAGCTTCTGCAATTCTTGCGTCAACCCTTTTGCACTCTATTTTCTCAGTGAGAGTTTTAGGCGGCACTTCAATGCCCAGCTTTGCTGTCGCAGGATTCCCCATCAACGGAGACTGGCCAGCTACCTGAACAGCACCTCAGCCATTCGGATGACTTCAGTGGAAAACAATACCAGGAACACGGATGCTACGGCAACAAATGTGAACGGGCATAACCCCAAACAAGATGTGTCATTGTGATTGCAGCCTGCTTGAAACGAATTTGTTTGGAGCATTCTGTCTGTTGCATGTTACCATTCTTTAAAACAGATAATGCATTAGTACCTTCAATTTAAGGATGGACATTTCCTTATTTTTCTCTGGTTTTCAAAAGAACCATGTATGCCTTCACGTGGCTTTGGAAGACTATATATTCCCATTTAGTAACACTGAGAAATGGCTTCCAGAGTTCTTTAACTGGAACTGAGGAATACACATCAGAAAGGTGAGGACAAATATACACAAATGGTTGCTTGTCCTGCAGAAGAAGTACAGATAGTTATAAAGGAGTCCATCCAGGCGGGGACCTTGTGGATACTATATTAACAAGTAATGTCTTCTTACAAAAGATGGCCTCAATCCTGCCACCTTCATACTTTGCTGTTCTGCTTGAACAACTAAATGCTGGATCTCATGACTGTGTCTTCATTGAGTTTCTGATGGAAACAAATACATAATAGCACTTATTTGTTAAAATGTAAATAAACACCTATATGAATATTTGGGGATGGTAGAGCCCTTTCCCCACCCAGGTTGTCAGCTGCTTACAACAAAACTGGAACTGAATCAGGACCTATATGGACAAATAGATTAACTGCATAGCTGGCATATTCTGCCTAGGCTAATAACACTGAAAAAGTAGAAAGGTATCCTGATGCCATGCTCCCCTGATATCCTGGAGAATGCAGCTAAAGATGTATTCTCTATCTGGAGGAGGGCATGACTGGGTTTCCTTCACAGGCCCTTCTCCTGTGCCACCTCCTGCAATTTGGATAAGAAACTATCCTACACTTGTAGCTTCTCCATATAACTTAGGGGCCTATGGAAAGGGCAATTCACCAAGATAAGTGAGGCCAAGAGGCACAGCTTGCTGCATGGGAAGAACATGTGAATATGTATGTCCTGATAGCGCTATTGCCTATGGGACATTGCTTTAATTCTGTGTAAATCTGTGTCACCATTAAGGGTATTACATGTGATCCAGTGTATGTTCTGAGATGCCAGTGGTGTGTGTCCAACATACATTGCAACAGGCACCTAGCAAAACTGTTGTTTGTTTTGCCACACAGCTTGATTTCCAAACTGCCACAGTGATGTGTATTAGCATGCCAATATTGCTTCAGATCACACACCATTCACTTTTTAAACTCTTGCTTAATTTCTGTGACTTGTCTGCCCATCATGCCACTCATCCCATTTTATACTGCAGGAGCTTTTTTCTGCTTTAATGTGTTACATTTTGCAACTAGTGAACATGAACATCTGTGACATTTGAATGAACAGTTTACGAATGAATAGGTTTACTAGTATAATTTTCTATAATTACCTCTTTGAAGACAGTCCAGGAAATACAATGGGTACAAAAGAACGTTTTGTCCTAGTTGGTAGAGAGTTCAATAATATGTGTGTGGTCCCAACCAGAATGGCTTGCAATGATCTCCAAAGCTCTCATTTTAAATTGGGTTCCATATTAGTTTAAGCTCCACCTTCACCTGTACCACCTTGGTGGAACTCTGAGATTGAAAGCCACGTGTTTTGTCCCATTCATAAGAATAGCTTGAAAGGGGGTAGTAAGAGGCTTCCGGGGAACCCTTGGTTGGTGAACTGTGATGTTTGGGAAGTCTCATTGCTACAAGTGTAAGCTGTTGGTTCCAAAGACTTTTCTTATGAATTTGGCCATTAATTTACTCAACGTGCTTGTGTAGAGGATTTCTTTTCCATTGTGTTTATTGTTGGATTATTATGTTTTACTTTGTCAGTTTTGAACATATCCACAGGACTGCTCCCTCTAAAAAGTGATCAATAAGTCTTTCAAATGTAAAAAGACAGACAGACAGACAAGAAAACAACAGTAAACACAATCAAAGTCAGATCATTTCACTTTGTATCAGTTTTTCTGATCCCAAACTGCAACTTCTGAAAATTCCGTTTACCCCTTCTAAAGGAAAATATATGGATGTGCTAAAGGCAACATGGGAAAAGATGAAGGTTGGAAATTAGCATAAATGAGTTAACCTGTTTGTATAACACCTTTCCCCCACTGAAGTTCACATCTAGGTACATGTTTTAAACTCTGCAAGTAGAAGGGCTGAAGGATAACTCTGATAGTACAACCTGATATTGCACCCCCACCCTCAGTATCTGTTGAATGCAGACTTTTGCAAAGGAATAGCAATGTGTGAGGGCTACACAGAATCCCCCTGATACCATAGAGTGTCGACATTTATTTATTTATTTATTTATTTATTTATTTATTTATTTATTTATTTATTTATTGTCCTTTTATATCACCCATCTGGCAGCAAGGCCACTCTGGGCAGTAAATGGCATATATTGACAACAAACAACAAAGCAATTAAAATAAACAAAAACAAAAACAACCCCCCCAAAACATGACTGCATTAAAATGCATATTACAATTTAAATACATTACTAATAATAAACTTTCATGTTGGGTGAAGAAAACAGGCCTATTGGAAGAATGCTGAGGTCATATACTAGTCTATTGGAAATGCCTGCCTAAATAGTCAGGTGTTTAAGGCTCCTTTGAAAGAGAAAAAGGGCCAGGTGGATGTTGGGTGAAAGCATCCAGTGCTGTTCAATATCTTTATTAATGACTTGGAGGAAGGAATAGAGAGTATGCTAATTAAATTTGCAGATGATACCAAATTGGGAGGGGCTGCTAATTCCCTAGAGGATAGGATGAAAATCCAAAAAGACCTTGACAGACTCGAGCGCTGGGCCAAAGCTAACAGAATGGATTTCAACAGAGGGGAAATGTAGGGTACTACATTTGGTAAAAAAAATGAATTGCACAAATATAAGATGAGGGATACTTGGCTGGAGGATAGTACCTGTGAAAGGGATCTGGGAGTCTTGGTGGACCACAAATTGAACATGAGTCAGCAGTGTGATGCGGTGGCCAGGAAAGCCAATGCGATTCTTGGTTGTATCAACAGAACCATAGTGTCTAGATCAAGGGAAGTGATAGTACCACTCTATTCTGCTCTTGTCAGACCCCATCTGGAGTACTGTGTCCAGTTCTGTGCGCCTCAATTTAATAAGGATGTTGACAACCTCAAGCGGGTGCAGAGGAAGGCTACCAAGATGGTTGAGGGTCTGGAGGAAATGTCTTATGAGGAACGGCTTAGGGAACTGGGGATGTTTAGCCTTTCAAAAAGAAGATTGAGGGGGGATATGATAGCTATGTTTAAACATTTGAAAGGATGTCATATTGAAGAGGGAACAGGTTTGTTTTCCATGGCTTCAGAGACTAGGACTCGGGGCAATGGTTTCAAACTACAGGAAAAGAGATTCCATTTTACCATTAGGAAGAACTTCATGACAGAGCTATTCGGCAGTGGAATATGCTGCCGCGGAGGGTGGTTGAGTCTCCTTTGGAGGTTTTTAAACAGAGGCTGGATGGCCATCTGTCGGAAATATTGTGATGGGGGTTCCTGCATGGCAGGGGGTTGGACTAGATGGCCCTTGAGGTCTCTTCCAACTCTATGATTCTATGATTCTATGATTCTAAAGGTTATTCCACAAGCATGCAACAACCACAGAGATAGCCTGATTTCTGGTTTCCACTTTATGGGCTTCTCTCCGCATAGGTGCCCCCAAATGCCCTGCCTGGGAGGGCCAGGTATTGCAGACAGTTCTAATTGGGAGGAGGCACTCTGTCAGGTAGCGAGGTCCCAAACTGTTACATGCTACATATGCTTCATGCCTATATTGTTCATGTCTAGCAACCCCTTCTCAGATTTCCATGTAAGAGGGATAGCGCAAGCCAGGGAGTACAGCCATTTGGGTGGGGCCAAAAAGACAATTTGGGGGTGCAAGTAATCACATTTCCTTCATCTGTGTAATATGTGAATATTTCGTTTTAAAATCCACCTGTTTTGAGGGCAATTTCTCCTTATTCCTCTCCTCATGGAGGTTGGATGCATCACAGCTATTACTAGTTGGTTGCACACAAAGCTGTTGGTGTGGTGTCCCAGGTGTTCCTCACCCTTCTTCCACTTCCCCTAGATTGACTGGGCCACTTACCCTACCTTGTGTGTTGCTGGGATCCTTCTGCTGAGGTGATGCACCAGTCTAGCCTAGCTCTGCCTCCTCTGGCATCTGGCCGCTCATCAGCTATGAAGGGAGAATCCCACCTCATTGATGGAGCTGTCAGCTGCTGGAGGAGGCAGGGATGGGCTGGCAGGACTACTATTTATTTTATTTTATTTTATTTTATTTTTACAACTTATATGCCGCCCACTACCCAAAGGTCTATGGGCAGCTTACAATAAAGAATTAAAACAGTTAAAACATCAAATATCAATAAATAATTAAAACAATAATAAAGACCTTACACTAAAATCATGACACTAAAATTGCCATCAGAGGACCCACAGTCTATGTTGTATCAATCAAAAAACTTCTGGAACAGGAAGGTTTTTACCTGGCGCCGAAATGTCATCAATGTTGGTGCCAGGCGGATCTCACTTGGGAGGGCATTCCATAGCTTGGGGGAAGATGCCGAAAAGGCCCTGTTCCTACAAACCATCCCTCTCACCTCCTTGAGGGATGGCTCTTTCAAGAGGGCCCCCTGGCTCAATCTTAATTGCCGGGTAGGTTCGTATGGAAGGAGGTATCTAGGTCCTAAGCCATTTAGGGCTTTATATGTCAAAACAAGCACTTTGAATTGGGCTCGAGCAGCAACTGGTAACCAATGAAGGTTATACAGAATCGGCGTGATGTGATCCCTGGCGGCCCCACCACTTACCAGCCACGCCGCACGATTCTGAACCAGTTGCAATTGCCAAACCGTCTTCAAAGGCAGCCCCATGTAAAGTGCATTGCAGTGATCAATACGGGATGTTACCAGTGCATACGTAACTGTCATGAGGCTCCGTTCATCCAGGTAGGGGCGTAGCTGAATACTAGCTGGATTGATGCTCCACCTGAGTAGAAGGACCCTGGAACCACATGATATCAGGTGTCCCTGGGGAGAGGGGAAAGGGATGGGGAACACCTGGGGCACCATTATGACAACTTCATATGAAACTGTCAGTCACATGAAGTATCCATCTTTAATGACTATCCTGTTTTTTGATGCAGCACTTCTAAACAATCATGCTGTATTAATAGTTAGCTCCATATCTCAGGTTCTTCAGCCAATAAACTCTTCTCCTTCTTGTATTTAATTTCACGTTTGTTTTGCCTTGGATGAGCAGTGATAACAGTCCACACACATTACTGCTCACATCACATGATGAAAATATTGTACTTTCCCGTTATTTTGTGTGTTTTATTTCTTCCTTCCTCCTCCATCTTATTCATTTTATTATTTATTTTAGAGTATTTTTACCCTGCCTTACTCCTTGCAAAGGGACCCAAGGGATAATAATGAGGGATAATATACAGTCCAGAAGCCTTAGTACTTCTTCAGCCAAGACATTATTTGCATTCCGTGGTAAATCCAATGGGCAACAACCACACGCATGAACTTCCAATCTCAAATTGTTACAGAGCTTTTCTAGTGTGGAAAATTGCCTTGCAATGGCAGCGACAGTAAAGGAAGGGAATTGCGCACTTTAATGTGAGTTCCATTATGTTTAAGGAGAATGGCTTTTTAAAAATTGCTTTCCGTCATTTCTCCTACCTCATTCTGAGTAGCATGAAAAGCATGAGACGGGCAGCACACTTGGATCCAAGGACAGATTTAGTGTGACATGGAAGGATAGGGTTATAAAACAAAGTATGCAAGCATCTGCCAAAACCACCACCGTCACCAAAGATCCTCTTTGTAGGCAGGAAATGAACACATTGCTGTGCAGACATTTTGTTCCAAGTTTAATGTGGGGAAAACAAATGCCTTTCCCCCCATGTAGCATGATATTTATGAACTGTCCTTGCCTTGGAGTCCTGTGGAAACTTCTTAAATGTTACTTTGGTACAAACACTTTGGTATTTCCCTGCTAGCTTACATGGTTCTGTTACTGTGAAGTAGTAAATGTCTTCAGTCTGTAGAGTTGTATGTGAGGTGGGTCTGTGCAGTAATGATTAAAAATGATCCAAACAGATGATAGCATGGTTCGACTGTTCTTTGTTGGTAAAGTTGCTGCCCAATTCTTTTTTTATACTCTACATCTGAAGAAGCTTTTTGCACTTCACCTGAGAACAAAATCAATACTCTTGATGAGTTATATGTACAGAACTGGGCTCTGTGTCCCTTTGAAAGCACTATGATAAAAAATAATGGAACTAAAAATGAAAGATACCAATGACAAGATACAGATTTCAGGGGCTTATAATGATTTCTGCAAGAGATGAACATCAAGGGAGGATACATATCTCACTCCCCCTCCCTTACTCAGCCATGACCATAAAGGTAGTATTGGACTGATGGAAAGAAGACACACAGATATTTTATCTTTATTTCCCTCTATTCTCTGATTCACCACTTAGGATGGATGTCTTGGGCTATGATTCCCACAGTTCTTTACCACTGGCAACACAAACTCAGGATTCTGGGAGCTGTTGTTCAAAACATTTGGAGTTTCAAAGGTTGTCCACCTCTTGCATAGGTATCAGAGGGAATAAGAGACAGCAATGACTCCTAGGGAACTTTGCTTTTCTGAGGGCTACTAAGAAAACAGTGGGACTGTCATTCTAAAACAACGAGATCCCTTGTGACAGACATGGATTCATGAGTTCACCCAGGTAGGTTCCTGTAGGACCTTGCATCTCCACGTGGACCTCAAGGCTGTGTGTGTTATCCTTGGTTCCTTTAGATTCTCCCACAAAAGAAGAATTTCTGCAGGGAAAGGGAAAGAGGAATAATCACTCTTAGGTATTTAGAAGCTTAGTAGCTCTTTTAAAAGAGCTACACAAGTAGCAGCTCTTAAAATGTGTTGCAGGTAGAGATGGGCACGAAATGAGCAATTTTTCATTTTTGTTTTCGTTTTTTCATTTCGTTACATAACGAAACAAAAAACATTTTTTTTGCAAAAATTCACAAAAAACAAAAACGAACCGAAATGGACCCCAGGAATTTTGTCGTGCGTTTCGTTTTTGTTGTGGCAAATACATTGAACTGTAATAAATGCTAACGAATGAGCAATTTTTCGTTTTGTTTTTGTTATTTCGTTTCGTTACGTAATGAAACAAAAATGAATTTTTTTGCAAACATTCACGAAAAATGAAAATGAACCGAAACGGACCCCCTAAATGACAAACGACAAACGAAACACCATTTTTTTTAGTTGTGCCCATCTCTAGCTGCAGGGCCAGTCTGGAGGAGAACCCCCCCCACTATCCTCCATGTTTAAAAATAAAAGTGGACTTTTCACCACTTTCATTTTCTTGTCTCGTTCTCCTCCTTTTGCATTTATGATGATCCAGAAGATCTTAAGATCAAAGAATTAGTTGAAGTTGAAGTTGCTTCATTCTGCAATAGGGGAGTACTCCTCCATCTAAAATAGTAGATTTCCCAGCTGCTGGGATTGCCCACCAATAGCTCTTTCCAGATTCATTCTGGATTGGATGCCTCTTGTCTAGCCCACCATCCAGGCACTGGCTTAGGCTGGGCTCAGCCACAATTGTCTCTGATATAACAGAGAAATAGAGCCGAGTGTTATTTGCACCCTGATGACACCTCCCCCAAACAGCTCTCAGGACATCACCCAAAGACATTGTAGATTATTTATTTTATTTTATTTTATTTTATTTTTACAACTTATATGCTGCCCACTACCCAAAGGTCTCTGGGTGGCTTACAATCAAAAAATTAAAACAGTTAATGTAGGGCATGTAGGGATATAAAAGCTGAACAATTAAAAAAGCTGACATAATCAATTTGTTTGAAAATTGGTGTTGAAGGAGAACTTTGCAGATATGATGGACAGTCAGAAAAACAAGCAAGTGGGTGCTAGATTGAATCAAGCATGACTAAACTGAGACTACCATACTTTGGACTCATAATGAAAATATGTGACTCAGTAGAAAACACATAGATAGTAGGAAGCATTGAAGGTAAGAAGAAAAGGGGAAGACCTAGCTTGGCTCAACAAGAGGAAGCCATGGCTTTTAGTTTGCAAGATACAAACACATCTGTTAAAGATAGGGCATTTGGAGGTCATCGATTCATAGGGTTACCATAAATTAGAAGCAACTTGATGGTACATCATGACCAGGTAGTATAAAGCATTAGGGACAAGGTTGTGTCCTGAGACACTCCACAGAGTAATTACCAAGGAGATCAACACAGCCTCCCAAAGTGTTTCTCTAAAGCCAGTCTTCTAGGTAGGAGCAGAACCACTAATATCAATACCAATACCACTACCATTCTTCACAGAGCCAATGCAGGAGGATACCGTGGTCAATAATATCTTCTGATCTGATTTGACGATTTTCAGTCATTTCAGTCTAGAAAGTCCATTTTGAATAAATGCAAAAATTACACCCGTTCTCTGATATATTTGTAAAAGTAGGGCCTTAAATGCCTACCATGCTATAGTTGTAGCGCAGCCATCTGGTCGGCAAGGCAGTGAAAAAACCTGGAAGTTTGGGTTCACTTCCGGGACAGCCTGGCTGTCATTGCTGGTGGGGAGGACTGTCAGAGAGCGCCCCGTTCTTGCCTCGCAAGCGGAGGTGGGACTGGGGCTTCCTCTCCACTGATCTCCACCGTGGGTACAAGACAGCCACCACAGCTGTCACCCCGGGTGGAGGAGATTGGCCTGAGGCTCGGCCGTATTCTCATCTCCACGCGCGAAGGCGGGATCACGGCTCGATCTCCTCCACATGGGGGTGACGGCCAGCACAGCTGCCACCCTGGGTGGAGGAGATAGGCTCGGCCATGGTCTCGCTTCCGTGCGCAGCCGGGCAGCTGTCACCCGGGGCGGAGGAGATCGCCTGAGCCTCATGGGAAAGCCGAATCCCCCCTTCTCCCCTCTGCGTACATGCAGAGGGGAGAAGGGGGGTCTGAAAGGGATCTTCCCCACCAGGGTCATCATGACAGCGCCCGGCGCTGCGATGACTCACACAGGGAAGATCCCTGCGAGTCCCCCCTTTGCCCTCCTTCCCCCCTCCCAGAGCCAGCGCCCAGTAGCTGCTCGGTGCTAGCTTCGGGAGGGGAGAAGATTTAAAAAGCCTGCTTTCTCCTCCCACCTGATGGGGTTGGGGGAGAACAGGCTTTTAAAATCCCCCCCAGCCCTTCCGGGCACCGCCGGTGCCATCAAGCCAGCCAGGAGAGCGCTCCCGTGGCTGCGGGATCGTTCTCCCAGCAGGCTTGCCACCGGCTCTGGTGGCACCCAGCTCTGGGAGGGCTCCCTGAGGCTGCGGGATGGCTCTCTGAGGAGGCTTGCTGCCGGATCCAGTGGTGCCTGGCCCAGGAGGGCTCCCGGTGACTGCGGGAACGCTTTCCCACCGGGCACCGAAAAACGACGCCCGAAAAACAGAATGAGCCCCTGGGACCAGAAAAACAGTAATGAGCCGAAGCGGGCCCCAGGGCCTGAATAACGAGCACGAAACGCCATATTGGCATTTCGTGCCCATCTTTACTAGGTCGTGAGCGCAGTTTTACCTGCAGTACAGGCATTTAACCAGTGTTAAATGCCTGTACCTAAGTGTATTCTCAATGAGAGATGCACAAAACAACTGCACCAGTGGAGCACATGTGTCTCACCACAGTGGTAGGAAGCACAAGCTTTTCTGTTTGTAAGCTCAACTCAACATGCAAAAACAGGAAAGACAAATAAGGTAGACCAACGTTTTAAACTACAAAGTCAAACATGATATGAGGTGAAGACAGTAAAACTATAAGGTGCACAGCTCTAGGCTAGTATTTATCTGCCTGTCTATCTTCATTTTAGTAACTAACATAACAGACATTCTAAAATGAAATGGTTTAGCTTCTTGTAATGAGTGGGTGCAGTAGCCAAGACTGAGATGCAAAACAACAAAACGTTGAGGTTCACATATTCTAAAATGTAGCGATAGCTGTAACTGAACGACTGTCAATTTTAATCCTTCAGGTTGATATTCAGAGATCATCTTGTGTTTCCAGTCTTCTCATGTCAGATGGCATCTTAAATCATAACTGGCAAATCAGGAGCTGTGATTACCTAGCTAGCGTGCTTTGCATCTGGTTTTACAGTTTATGGCATTTGTAAAACAGATGTGTAAATAAATCTGTTGTTATTTTAAACTTGTTTATTGAATAAGCATCCCAGGCACTGCTTCTCAATATGAAAATGTTATTGTGAGGATCCAGGTATCCTTTTCTGTTTCGACTGGAAACAATACATTCAACCAGTGTATTACTCTTAAAAGTTGCCATTTCAATGGGCAGAACACCATGACCTAATGTTGAGCTTGTGGCTTCTGAGGAGTTATAATTATTCTGGAGACTGGTAATTAAGGCAAAAGAGAACACTTCACTGTTTATTGACATAGAAATCAATTGGAGCAGGGTGTGCAAGGGAATACTCCTAATTGCATTTACAGAAGCTCCCAAGACTGGCTTCCAGGTTTGTCTGTCTACTCTGTCTAACAAGAAGTAAGAGGAAAGGGAAAGTTTAGAAGCTTGGGAAGAGAAGAGATTGGAGAAGGGAAGGAATACAACAGAAGAACAGAGAAGGAGAGGGTGTTCAGGTACTAGATGTGCAGTGAAGATCTTGCAGTAGAAAGGGAATGGTCCTGGAAGACTGCATTGCAGACACAAATAAAAGGAGGACATTTTTAATGTCATTATCAATGAAAGAAGCAGGATTCTTAAGCAGGGTGGATAAAATCAATTTATCAATTTATATTTGATTTTTTTGAAAATTTCATTTTAAATCATCAACAAATCTTATTCTTTAAAATTTAAATTGTGACTTAAATCATGCTTTAAATCAAATTGATTTGTTTTAAATCAAATTTACCATGCTGTTAAGTCATACCTTTTCTAATGTGGCATCTGATTGATTAATCCAAATGGTGAGCAGGAAAGCTTGGTTTAATTATCCAGGAGAAATTTAAGCATATACAATTGCAGGAAATCCCATCTTTCCAAATGATTACTGATATGTTAGTGGATGGTGAATTCTCTTTCCATGTCAATAGAAAGGCTGCTTACACAGTAAACCAGGTTGCTTAGTTTTTCTGACCTCTTCCAGGTCAGCTTGTCAGAAAAATGGACCCCAGTGTCAAAGTGCAGGAAGTAGAAAAGAGGAGAACCAAAAAAATGTGGCAAACTTAAGGCTGTATCTAGTTGCAAGCTGTCCGTGCAAACACGTAGAAACTGAGTAGCAGAACTTGTAGAAACGATGCAGTGTGGGCACCAAGAAACAAGAAACTATCCTGAACTTACCACATTTGCCAGCCATCTGCTTACCTGTACTTTCCACTTCTTGTTAAAGACATTCAGAAGCAAGGGCTGTCCTAAGACATTTTTCTGCCTGAGACTGAAAAGCAAATGCCCCTTCCTATCTCATGAAGTCACACAATAAGTACTATGCAGAGCTAGCACAGTTATTGTGACTAATGAGACAGAAAATCCCACTCACGGACAGTAAAATTGTAACAACCAATTCAATATGTAACCATTTGCTATCTTCCTTGGCTCTGTTCTGTTCCTTAAAAATTATACTGTACATGCATTGAATAGACATAATAGAAAACATTAAGGTACTCAGAGCCAATTTGTAAGATTATTAAGAGGTACAAAAGCCTGCAGCTCATTAAAACCATTCCTTAGAAAGATCCACAGGTACAAGAATGGGATGTTGAATTGCTGGATTCACAAAGCTGATGAAGGGGAACTAAACTTACAAAAATTCTTTCTGGGTCTGGCGTCTTGAGGTCTGCACCTGGTAAGTTACTTTCTCCACTAATGTCTCCAGGCATTAATTCATCCATATGAGATTTTACATTCTGCTTTATGTTTCTAATTGGCTGTAACCAGCAGCTTTGCCACCACACACAAAGTACATATAAGATGTTCTATAGATGGTATATGTATATTTTTGTGTGTGTACCGTATGTAGTCTATGTGACCCCAGAATGAATGATCTGAGTTTACATTATTTCTTATGGAGATATTTGCTTTGATATACAAGTGTTTTGGTTTACAAGCATGTTTCCGGAACAGATTACGCTTTTAGACCAAAGTATTACTGTATCTTGTTGCAGAGATTAGGATACTTTCCACCTGCCCCCCCCCCGCACAATACACTTGTTTGATAACATTTTCAGCAAATCACATCAAACAGTTTTGTTAGAGGCACTTTGTGTATGCTAAATGTAGCACTGACTTCCTGTAACTAAAGATCCAAAACCATGCTGCAATACAAAAGAAGGTTACGGTTAAGGTGACTTTCACAATTGTGAACAGATATGCCAGTGGAATTATAAGGGATGAGTGGGACAATCACTTAAAAACCTATGAGGTCAGGGCAAAAGATTTTGATGATTGGGTCCCTTTGGGGAGAAAGGTGGCATAAAAATAAAGTTTATTATTATTATTATTATTATTATTATTATTATTATTATTATTATTATTATTATTATTATTATTATTATTAGTGAAGGAAAAAAATCCATACTTGAATAAAAGCTGGAGACTTCAGTTTCAGGTGTATGCGAAACAATGGGCTTAAATAGGATCAGTGCATACATTTACAGAGCAATTAACCTGGAAAAAGCACATTGTTCTGAAAAGAATTTGAAAATAATTTTACCTATTGCAATAATTTTACCTATTGATCTGTAAAACAACATGAATGATCATGTGTGCCTTTAGTTTAGCCAAAAATCTTCCTCCTCAGACAAGCTTTCCCTGAATGATGGATTACCTATCATGTGACTTTTAGATGGATTACCATGCATGATTGCATTGACTGATCTCATAAGAACACCAGCATATTAGTTTCCATCCCTGATAATGGATTTTCTTCTTCTTTTTGCATGCTCTTTGTAGCTTTAAGGTTACCTTTTAATGTTCTAAGATGCTTCTTCTAATCCCCTGTTCTTAACTTGAATACATCTTAAATGTTCTGGGCTGTATATTGTCCCTCAACATTGTAAACCACCTTGGGTCCTTTTCCAAGAATAAAGGAAGGGTAAAAATATTTGAAATAAATAAATAAATAAATAAATAAATAAATAAATAAAACTATACCAGGAAAGCTGATAGGGAAATTTAATGAGGATTCTGAGTTATCATAATGTTCACAAATTATCATGTTTTTATATAACTGCTAGCAGGTTTGCATCTAGGGTCTGTGTTACCTGTGTCAAGCATGGATTCTGTGTCCCCCTCCTGGAGAAGGTGCATGGAAGAGTATAAAGGGAAAATAAAGCAAAAAGCAAAAAGTGTTCATAAATACTATACTATTTGTACTATAGCAATAGTATAAATTGTATTTTGTTATTTTGTCCCTGTCCCCCCAGTGCAGCACCCAGGGCACACAACCCTTAGTGGTAATCCTACCAATAAAATAATTAGCTGTGAACAGAGACCCTAGGGGGCAACCCAGGCTGATTCTTCTACCCTTGGATACATTACATCACACCCATCACTTCTAATGTCTCAATGGTTTCAGGGATTTTGCAGATGTTGGCAGTCATCAAATTATATCAGCATGATAATGCATCTTAGGTTACTTTGTTGTTGTCATTTTTAAAATGAAAAGGATATATATTGCTTTGCTGGTTAAAAGGCTTTTAAACAGCAACCAAAAAAAAAAAAACAACAACACGAGAGAACCAAAAGAACAAGGACTTCTGAAGAACTGCAGAAGAAACACGTTAGAAAACTGAAAATGACTGACAATAGGAAATCAAGATGAAGGGCTTGATTTACAAATAGCTACGCTGGCTAAAAGGGTTAGGGAGGAAATAACAGAAAATAAGAGCAGCCAACAGTGTTTGACCTTGTTTGATCATTCATTTATATTTGGTTCTGCTTCACAGCAGGGTAGAATGACCTGTAGGAGCACTTCTGTTGGTGGGAGGAGGGAGGGTTGTACCTCAGCACAAGAACTCATGTCTGCAAGATGCAGCAAGAGTTTTAGAGAGCTACTGTCCCTTTGTGGGTACTGCGTGTGGCACTACTGCTTGCATTCTGCCGAAGGAAGATAACGTCTCACGTAGAGATGGAAACGGATTTAAAAAATGGCATTTTGTTTGTTGTTTGTCGTTTGGAGGGTCCGTTTCGGTTTGTTTCTGTTTTTCATGAATTTTTGCAAAAAAATCATTTTTGTTTTTGTTCATTTCATTACCATTTTGTTACCATTATTTTTTATTTTTTGTGATTTTTTTTTAGCATTTTAAGCAATTCACTCATATTGCAGTAATGGAAACGAAATGGACGACAAAATTTCTGGTGTTTCTCTTCGTTTCATTTCATTTTAGAGACAAAATTCGTTTGTCGTTTTGTTGCATAACGAAATGAAAAAATGAAAACAGAAACAAAAAATTGTTCATTTCGTGCCTATCTCTAGTCTCAAGACATTCATATGTTTCTCTTCTGCTCAGAACTGCTACTGGATGTTAATCTACTTCACAGCCTCACCAACTAATTTCTGTTCTTCATGGTCCACCAGACCTTGCCCTAATTCTGCTGGATTACACAGTGGAACCCTCCCTTCAGATACCCGATCCTAGATAATTAAGGAGCTGGAATTTGGGAGTTCAATCCCCAGTGGGAGGCCTGCAGAGTCCCAGAGTGGTGGAAGGCATTATCATAGGTTGGGATCAACTTGATGGCATGTAGTTCTTATTGCAGGGATCCTCAACCTCATATCTGCCCTTACGCCACAAACTGCCAGAGTGATCCTTCTTTCATCTAGTTCACACAGAAGAGCACTTATCTTCCTTTGATATTTGTGTCCTATTTTTGCATGCATAGCATGACTTTTTAAAAATTAACATGTAACTAAATGAGCCCCCTCCTATATATATTGCATCATGAATGTTAAAGGGGAACTGGGATGTGTTCATGGAAATCTCATACTTGAACACCCCCATGTATTGAGCAATGTGAAGCGCCCTACTCAAATGTTGCATGTTAGATTAAACTAGCCAAGGTTAAAAGGAGGACGCTGGCCTTACCCCAGAGGGTGAATGTCAGTGGATATTCTCAGTCATTCAGCTTATCCAGGATTTGAGTCATGGCAACTGGACTTCTTTTCTTGCGGGATCAAAATGTTTCACTACTCATCCAAGTAGCTACTTCAGTCTGAGAAAAGTTGATGGGAGACTTCCAATCTATAGTTTACCTTGGTTTCACTCAAACCTGGTTTGAATTAGATGGGTGTGACAAAACCCTGGAAACAGGAGTAATGAATATACAAATCATCAGCCAATCCCAGCAGGAGGGCGGAGAATGGTATGATATAAAAAGGGTGGAGCCTAGAGAGTTCAGTTGAGTTAAGTTGAGGTTTTGAGAGTGAGTGCTGGGAGAGAGCACTGCTCTGTGAGAGTTCTGTCAGGCAGTGAGGGCTATACTGTTTACTAGTTATTGAAGACAGGGAGGCTTGTAGAGCTGATTAAATCTATTACAGTATATGTTAAAGGCAACACATACCATCCTCAGATATTGTTATATTTATTATCTTCTCAATAAACTTTGTTATTATTTTTATGTTATACATATGAGTCTGTCCCAATTCATGAGGCGATGAGTTTAAAAGGCGGTAGCATTAATAAGTGAATAAAAGGTGGCAGCAGTACCATTTCCATCACAGAATTCAGTGTGTAAAAGGGAGGTGTCGTCACAATTTAGTGGCACAGCAGTGGGATGTTGAAATAAACCCAGTTGTGCCTCTGAAAACTCAGTCTGTGAAAGGGGTGACATCACAATGGGCAATGACCTGATATGTGTGAAAGTCACAGCTATGCAACTCTTTATAGTTCACCTTGGCTTCAGGGTGAATCTGCAGAGGGGTGCCTCTGTTATCTGTGGAGACTCTCTTCATGAATGAGGACCATGATATTTCAAGGTCCTGATACATGCGGAGAGCCCCAATGATTTCTTCATTCAATCATTAATCCAAATGCAGACTTCACCATGACTGGAAGGGCAGGAACTAGAAAAGGCCCTCAAGTGTAAGGATATGTCCCTGGAGCCCATGGCCAGGGGATATTGATATTGCCAATTAATATGTTTGGAGATGAAAGCTAGACTGTGAAGTAACCTGGAAAAAATCAATGAAGTATGGTATCAGGGAAGAGCTCTAGCAATGCCATGGCCTACCAGAAAGACAAATGGGGGTGCTAGCTGAAATCCACCCTGAAAATTGAAAACATGGATGCTAAACGGAATCAAGCTGTTTCTGGAACCAAAAATAACCACCAGAAGAAGACAAGACTCACTAGGAAAGACCATAACATTGAAGGCAGTAGGAAAAGAAGACCAAATACAAAATAGATTAACTCAATAAAAGAAGTCACAGCTTTGAGTTTGCAAAACCTGAGCTGGGCTATTTATGATCTGGAGGTCACCAATTCATAAAGGTTTTGGGTAAGTTGGTAGCACAAAACAGCATTTCCTTGCATCCTTGATTTCTGTTGTTTTGTGAATACGTGAAGAGAGCTACATCTAATGGATAGAAGTGTAAATAATATCAGTATAGCTCCATTCTGGGCATCTAGGTATTTTGTTACAGATGTTGTTCTCTTGGGAACTGAGACATTTATTGAACAAACTGGAGTGCTTTTTAGATTATACTTTGCTCTTGATACGTTCTGTATAAAGCCATCCAGGATTCTTTTCATGCAAAAATTTTTGCTTGAGGAGAATAAATTACATTCACTTCAGAAGTACTCTATGTTTTATACTTCTCTATGAAGGTGTTCTCTCAGTGAACCCTAGTTGTGAGACCAGCATTTCTGTCAAAGAAATTACTCTCTGTAGCAGGCAAGTGTGAGTATAACAGACCTGGTTTTATAATTGTGGCTGTACTATAAATAAAAATTTTCCAGTCTCCAGACTTTATTACTTAGGCTACTTCTGCCTATGCCTAATGAACTTGATATATCTTGGCAAGCAAGGGTGATTCAGAGTTCTGTTACTAATGAGGCTAGCAGAATGAAAATGGAAAATAATAATAATTAATTTTCTGTTAAAGCAACTGTTAGCCAGGCTCCGAGTTGTTCCAGATTTTCTGGTTTATCTCTCTGGACAAGACAATGAATATAAAGAGCTGATGCCTGCAATTGGGTGGTCATTATACCTAATGCTGTGATAAATTGTAGCAAGTGCTAGTTAAAGCTAGTGGGTTATTCAGGACTGACTGCTTTGGGGAGATGAACACCTCAGACTCGTCATAAAATGGAGTGTCTGAACCGCATCTAGCTGAACCCCAGTGACAGTCATTAAAAGGATGAATAGTCTACTGAGTCTACTGTCTGCCGATGTGATGCCACTTAAGAATGATTTGGGTGAAAGTGCTCCACTAAGGCTGAATAAAACAACAGGCTTGCAAGATATGAAAATGCTAGGCATATACACTCTCTTCCACCAACTCTTCAAAAATTGGACTGAATCAGCAGTACCTATTAGATTTAGAGACCACTGTGGGGTGAAACAGAACAGTTCTGCAACACAGGCTTCACTGGCATATCTGACTGTTCAGGCATAGGGTTCTGAAACAGGTATGTTCTCGGAGGAAACCTGCTGTACTACTAAGAAATCCACATTTCTCTTAATTTGACACCCTACCCCTCACAAGTAAAGACTGAGCTAGTAGTATGTGCCGTCCATTGCAAAGCCATTGCAGTTCAGTTATCAGTTATTGAGTGTGTGTGAACTAATCAACACCCTGGGGCTGGAAAGCGGGCCCAGACACTTTAGCTTCTCTTCCAGGAAGGAGAAGGAAGTAGACCAAGCCAGCCTGAAATAGAAGAGAATGAGTTAGAGGAAAAGAGAGTAACTCAGAAGAAACAAAATCACTGGGTTAAGTGACTCTTAAAACAACATAATATAATAACCAATGTTGCTTCAAGACTCAACTGGCATTTTGTTCAGATATGTGCAGTTCTGAAATTTATCTACCAGTTTTAATATTTGTTTCATTCTTTTAAAACGATTGTAATAGTCCCTTGTCTTAGCTCCTAATGTTGTTTGTTTTAATACTGTAAGCCGCCTTGGAGCCTTTTGAGGGGAAAGGGGCAAATAAATAAATAAATAAATAAATAAATAAATAAATAAATAAATAAAATCTTTACATTGCAGATTGGATCTAGAAGTTGAGTCCTGGCAATTGGACTTCTTTTCTTGAGAGATTGAAATGTTTCGCTACTCATCCAAGCAGCTTCGTCACTCTGAGGAAAGTTAGTGGTAAGCCATCCATTTTATAGTTCACCTTGATTTCTCACACCCCTGTGAAATCAAGGTGAACTATAATTCAGTCTCTCAAGAAAAGAAGACCAGTTGCCATGACTCAAGTTCCAGATAAACTCACCTGGATGGCTAAGAATCTTCATAGACATTGCAGACTGGAATAACTAAAAGAAAACAAAATAGACTTGGGTTTCTGGTCCATAAATAAACCAAACCAAACCAAGGCAAATATAGGCAATATTTTTGCCCCCCTGTCAGGACATAGAGAGGAGAGACACATGGGCATAATTTTATTGACCGTAATTCTTCACCTGCAGCTGGCTCACACTATGGTGCAGATCCTAAGCTCAGAATAAAGGGTTCCTGAATGTTCAACTCTCTTTGCCTCAAAGGGTGAACCCCAAATCTTGGATGCCTTCTACAACTTACAGTGGAAATCTTGTCAGTCCTTCTTGAGTACATTTCTGACCTCAACCTCAAAGCTTTAAGCCAGGTGTGACCAAAATTGTCCTCAAGGTTTGGTCACTATCTGGGTTCTCCAATCACATGAGCTAATGCAGCTGAACAAGGGCAAATGAATGGGAAGAAATAGATATAAGGATGCTTGTACAATGCTTGCTAGAACCCATGGAAGACTTCCAGAAGGCCAGTCAATGGCGAAATCCTTAACCCTTTTGTATTAGTAATGGACAAGTGGACAGGCTGTGTCCGCTACAGGCTTTGTTTGTGTCTTCACTTCTAAGTCCCCCCCCCCTCCACTTTCTCTCTCCCTTTTTCTTTTTGCTTTATGAGTCTGGTTATTGGAATGGCTTTTGGTTTCTTTGTTTCTATTGTGTATAAATAAAGAAATTTGTGGAAAGAAAAAAATAAAAAATAAAAAAATAAAACCACATAATTAAACAAGTGTAATAGTAATAAATAACTGAAAAGCAAAAATTACATATATACTAAGACCGCATAATTCAGCAAACTTAATAAACACACAACAGCAGACTTTAAGCTAAAAACAAAGTAAGCAAGATGAGATAAAGCAAAAAGAGAAAAAATAAAAGGAAAAAGAAATTAGAGGCACAGGAGGATATGGATGTATTATGGGTATTCCAAATTGGTCAACAGAACTCCAGGAAAGTTTGCTTGAAAAGTTGTGTTTTTAGAAGGTGTTTAAATATTCCTAGTGAGCTGGGCAGGCAGATGTCTGAAGGCCACTGGTTCCACAACTGGGGTGTGTGGAAGGGTGACTGTTGAGAATGTCCAGTTCTTCATTATGACTTTTTGGATCTCTCTCAGGGTCAGTGCCCACAGGTGCCCAGCCTGGGATGAGGAACACGGGCAGTTGTCTGTGGGAGGGGCTACTCTGACAGACAAGACCCAAAACCATTTAGAGCTTTATATATTTTCATCAAAACCTCGAAGTCAATGCAGAAGTGAATCAGAAGCCAGTGCAGGGTTACTTTTGTATTCTGCACTAGCTGTAGCTTCCACATCAACCTCATAGGCAGCCCCATGTAGAGAGCAGTGGTTTGATCTCAAGATTAAGAGAGCATGGACCGACATGGTGAGGGCCCTGGTGTCAAGGAAAGCATGCAACTGAGCAATCTGCTGCAGTTTGAATTGTGCAGAGTGAACCACTGGTGCCACCTGAGTTTCCATGTTGAGCATGGAGTCCAAAAAGACTACACACCTCAACCTTTGCAGAGTTACCCTCCCAAAAGAGAGAGGAAGTTTCCCAATCTCTCAACACCAAGAGGACCCATTCAGTGGGCTTCTGTCTTGTCCAGGTTCAACCTCAGTCTGATTGTCCTCATCCAGTCCAGCATGACACCCAGAGAACTCTCAAGAAACAGAACAGCATCCACTACAGATGGAGAGGAGATATAAAGCTGGGTGTCACTGACGTACTGATGGCACGATGATCCATACCACAGATTACCTCTCCCATATAATCTCATATAAATGTTGAATAGCATGGGTAAGACATTTGACTCCTGTGGAACCACACAGTTGAGGGACCAAGGGGGTAGAGGTAATCTCATCAAGCTGTACTCTCTGGAGACAGTTCTCTAGGAAGCATTGGAACCATGCCAAGGTGGGGCTCCCAATCCCCAACGTAGAGGGAGTCTCCAGGAGGATACCATGGTTGACAGTATCAAAGGCCACTGAGAGTTTGAGGAGGACCAACAGTCTTCCTCAAAAGGCCATCATGAAGGGTGTTTCCATGATGTGGCATGGCCTGAACCCAGACTGGAATGGATCAATGACATCAGTTTCATTCAGGAGCACCTGGAGGTTTTGAAAGACTTCTACTTGTATGTCTCACTCCAATTACAGTGGGGTCACATATGTAAACAATTATTTTACTCTTGGGAGGTAAATTGTTTCAACTGTTTTGATAGAGTCTGCATGACCTCAGAGGGCATGGCAGTGGGCAGTTGCTTGAAAAATTCTGGATGTTCAAGTCCTTCGACCAATGTATTTGATATATCTATCACCTACCATTATCCTGTTCACTTTTTGTGACAAGTGCCAATTGATCAGAAAGCAAAAAAGTTTTTTTTTGTTTACATTTGTCACAGTTCCCTAGTTTCTGTGCTTATCCTTTAGACATTTTTAAATTTTGGTATGTGGCTACACTTCTGTGATGCAGGCAATCTCCATATATATTATCCAGAAACCCATGAATTGGATAAAATTGAAGCAAACACTACTTCCCTCAAATCTAATGCCTTCTATCCAAAACTCTGCATAATTACTTCTGGTATTTTAGACATTTCTCAGCTAGACCTACCTCAATCTTGTATGCTATTTTCATAGCAGCCAACCAAACAAACAGAGGGGGATGAACACATACTAATTTTGGATACCCTCTAGCTGTGAAGATTGCTCTCGCAGTAACCTACCTTTTCTTCTGAAATTTGGCAGGCATGTTTTTGGATGCGCTAGCAAATAATTGTGCTGATAAAAATAGTGCCAGTAATTTCCTTTTGTGGACAAAAAAATCAGTACAGTATGTAAAGGCACACAGCCCAAAAGCCTCTGTGTCTCTGCATGAAATTTGATAGGTATAATATCTCTTGGGAAGCTATAAAAGTTCATGCAAGTTTCACCCTGTTTTGAAAAAAGGATGATGATGATGGTGGTGGTGGTGGTGGTGGTGGTGGTGATGTCGGTCCATCAAGTCAATTCTGACTTACAGAAACCCTTTTGCAGGGTTTACCAGGTAGAGAATAAGCAGGCATGGTTTTCCATTGCGTTCTTCTGAGCACACGTTGGTACTGTGTATGGCTTGCCCAAGGCCACACAGGCTGGCTCTGCTCGCAGGAGGCACAACTCCCAATCTCTGGGTCTGCAGCCAGTTATCTAAAGCACTGAGCTATCCAGCTAGGTTAACATTATAGTTAAGCTATTTCTTATTTTCTTGTGAAAAGCAAAGGAAAGCATGAAGGTGTAGAATGAATCCCAAACTCAGATTTGGATTTGAACTGATTGACTGAGTGCCTTCAGATGGGTCCTCCAGACTCCAGATCAAATTGGGCGAATCATTAAATCAGGGTCCAGACTGATTTGTCTGGTGGATGCCCCCTTGTGGTGAGTTTGCTACTTCTGTTCTTAGAAGGGAGAAAAAGGTACTAAAAAGATGAAGATCCCAATGTGAGATCCAAGAGGGACATTTAATCACTGTGGGCCTTTTTACACAACCCCTAAGATCAGCTGGTCCCTTAAATTTGGACCAGAGATCTTGGGGGTTTGTCGCTCTCCCTGCGTTCCCACCCCCTCCGCACTTCCTTTTCTGTCTGCATGAGGGGAGGGAGAAAAAAGGGAGAAAAGAATGCACTCTTACCTCCGAGTGCCATGGAAGTTGCTCCGACTCCCCCCGTTACTTCCTGGTTCCTCTTAAAGGGGTGGGAGGCAAAAACAACAACAACAACAAAAAGAAGCGAGGAGAGCCCGGCACTCTCCACATCAAAATTTTTCACCATCAAAGAGCAGGTACGAAAGGTGCGCTGGGTCACACTTAGGTGGGCGGGGTCGCACTTAATTTTCTGTTAGCTCCGGAGCTGGTGGGGAAACATTTTAAAGCTCCGGAGCTGGGAGCCATTTGCAGCTGAGCTTAGGGGTCGTGTATAAACGCCCTGTGTCATGTTTGTTGTAAAGGAGAATCGTATCTCCTGCTTTACTAATAATTTGGCAGAAGAAGACTTGAAGCGGAGTTATTATTTAGCCTTTAACAAATGCTACGCTATTGTTTCTGTCCTCTATAAGGAATTAACTAGTTTAGTAACAGGTGCAACTTTCAGGCCTTCCTTACCATATATAGACAGCTCATGGGCCTGGTCTTGGATAAAGCACCTGAAATTCTGAATAGGACACCCCATCCCATTGTAAGACTTTATTACTGGCCACACACCTTCCCTTTGCTTCCAGGAACAAAGCCATTGCTGTCTTGGCCAAAAATGTCTTCACTCATAGGCTATGGCAGTCATTCCCAACTTTGGCTCCCCAGATACTCTGGGACTACAATACCCAGAAATCCTGGCTAGCACAGCTAATGGTTAAGGCTTCCTGGAGTTTTAGTCCAGGAACATCTGGGGACTCAGGGCTGGGAGCCACTGGACTAGGGGGAAATATCAGGAGATCTGGACATAGGTTTAGTATTGCAGCTACTTTGGGGTGGGGTGGGGGTCCGAGGGGGCACAGCCCATGGAAACTGAGCATTCATAGGGGGCTCAGAATGCTGACAGACTGTTGTTATTGGTGGTGAAATAAGAATGCTATGAGGGTAAATTGAATGCAGTGGCATGGTTGGAATTCAGAACAATGATGTTCCATACTACCATATTTTGTTACAGCAATATTTTGTTACAACCTTTAAATGCAATCTATTGTCTCCAGGATTCCTTTATTCAACTTATGAACCTGAAGGAACAAGTGACCTTAGAAGGATGACTCTCTATCACTTTCTTCATGTCAGAACTGTGATGAAAGGTGAGGATAATAATCTCTATGAGCTACTGGACAGTTGTTTGGTCGATGACCTAAACCAGGGGTGCCCAAACTTTTTGTAAGGAGGGCCAGATTTGGTGGCTGAGAATGTGTCAGGAGCCGGTTGCTCTCCGTCCCTGCCACCACACTGCAAGACCCACCCACTGACCCCTTGCAACCCCACACGCAGGAAGGAAGGCGGGGACCAAGGGAGGGAGGGAGGAAGGTGGGGAACAAGGGAGGGAGGGAGGTGGAGACCAAAGGAGGGAGGGAGGAAGGAAGGAAGGTGGGGACCAAGGGAGGGAGGAAAGAAGGAATGTGGGGACCAAAGGAAGCACAGGGAGCCGTGGCCACAGGTCGCCCCTTGGAAGAGGCGATCTGTGCAACCGTGCACACACCCCAAGCTCCCCAGCATGGGGCGAAGGAGGGTGAGGGAGGGGCGGGCCAGCCAACCGCGGGCCACTCAGAATGGCCTGACGGGCCGGATTTGCCCCCCCTCCCGGGCCGGACTTTGGGCAGGCCTGACCTAAACACTGAGTTATATTTTTTTCATGGATAAACAATTAAGAATTACAAAATGTAATCGGTCTGGGTGGGCAAGCTCATACACCCAGTACTCTTGGTGGCTTTCACAGAGCCCGAAATTAAATATTAATCAGGAAAAGCTTAAACAGAAACATGAAGGTCCTTTTTAATGGGGGAGGGGTGAGAGTCTTTG
>JAHTLZ010000114.1:12980817-12994135 GCA_023846285.1 Phrynocephalus versicolor | reverse complement strand
CTTTGGGGACCCATGACAATGCTTGCACACCACTGCTTCCAGAGGCTTCCTAAAGCAGAAAATTGCAGTTCTGAGTTTTTTTTTAAAGGTGGGTAGTACTGGGAAACTACTGGGGACCCATCCTTTGCTTACTCCTGTATTAGAGTCAAACTTTTTTTCTTTAAAAAAAAATCACTGTTCTAGCAGTCCTCTCATTTCCTTTGTCAGTTTGTACTGTTCAAGAGAAACATTCATGTGTAAGTGTTGCTATTTTCTTGTTTGAGAAAAGGTCAGCTTGATTTTCCTGTTCTGATGCTATTCTCTTGGGTTGTCTAACAAAAACAAGAGGACACCTACACATTTTTGCAAACAGACAGGCTCAGGGCCAATGTTTTTGAAATGCTGATCTAATTCAGCATTCTAACACTTTATTCTTTTTAAATCAAATATAGGTTAGAGTCATATTATACTGCAGCCACCACATAATTTTGGTTGAAGAGATTTCTTCATGTTGAAGATATTTGGTTGAAGAGAGAATTCTTCATATTAAGTTGAAAAAAGTAGAAGCGGTTGTGAACATCTGTTACATGTGGAAGTATTACAAGAGAGGAAAAAGAATAAAATTGCAGTCTCCATGTGTGGGACTGAGTCCACCATGCACCTGCAATGGTCAGTGGTCAGGAACAAACAATGACATGTTTGCTTTGGTTACAGATCAGAGAATAAGATGGAAAGCAAAAAGCAATGGAAGCAAAGTAAAGACATAAACAGGAAGAGAGATGGGGGCAAGCCAGAGGTGGGGGAAAAAAAAGAAATTTGGCAATTGGTTCGTGGCAGAAAACAGTCACCTTAAGTTTGTGGAAACCCCCTCCTCCAAATGAAATCCAGTGTCAGGCTGCATGTCAGATTTTCCTTCTCTCCAACAGATGTGAGGGAATAGGTCAAAGTGTGAGCATTGACATATCCTCCTTGCACCTTAACTTCTATCTCCAAAAAAATGCTGCTGCACAATTCCACCTGCCACTCAACTTCTTACGCAAGCACATCACTAGTGGTGTGACAGGGCCAAAGTGATGTACAGGATTTGATGGTGTCAGAGTTTTTGAGTAGGAGATTTGCAGTCCAGTCCTAGCTACAGTTTGCTTTTGTTATGCACTCTCAAGCTGCTTCTGGCTTATGGTGACTCTATGGATGGCTATCATTAATATGATACCCTAGTTTAGTCATTGTAACTCCTGGTGACAGTTCACTCATCACTCATCTGTTCTAGAACCCACTTATTTATCTTTCTGGCATACATTTTCAGTGTATAAAGAACTAATTGTAGATTTTATTTGGGGTAGAAGTTAGGATTAACGGAATAGTCTCCCTCCCCACCACCACCCAGGAATAAGTAAATGTCTGTAGAGAGAAAAGGCAAGGTAGCGGTTGAAGTCCTGGTAGACTTAAATCTCACTGAGACATAATGCTTAGAGGGCAATCTAGGGCTAGTGTCTCCCTTTTGTCAAACACAAAAGAGCTGCCATAACACCGAAGGAGAGTCTTGCATAGCCTTTTGAGCGTAGGGTTGTATTTTAATTTACAAAGGAATAAAGTATAAAGAAATCTGCCAAGTCCTGTGAGTCTTACTTCATGTTGAGTGGGTATAAGATTGAAGGCTCAAAGGAAACACATAGAATTTATTTAATTTGGTGGCATTACATGACAGCAACAAGATGACATCAAAGTTAATTTAGAATAGAATTTGCTGTTAACATCCACGTATTACCAAATATTGCATCTTACAGAAGTGACTGCTTTAAAAGAAGAAGTATGGCAACCCAAAATGAACAAATAAAAGTATTATCCACAATCAGGAAAGCGGGATTGCCAGATGAGAACAGACAGTTGGTGTGCCATTTCAAATTAAAGATTAACAACAAATAAAAAGATGAGGGAATTAGAGAAAAACAACAACAATACAAAGCAAGATAAGACAAATGGGATCTGGATGTCTGGAAAGCCTCCATTAAAATTACTGCAAAAGCTGGTACTGGAATGAGAACAAATGCTCTGTTTGGATGAGCCCTGAAACATATTCTTTTGTTTCAGTTTATAGAAGACAGTTTATCCCTGTGCTGGTTTGGAAGAACTGCCAATGTTTTGCATTCTGGCTGACTACGCAGTAAGGGAGATGTGAATGAATTCACATTTGGTTCTCTTTGATATAGGTAGCCTTACATGCAAAAAAGAAAAAAGCCTTGTCATTGTATTCTATTTGAAAACTGTAGGTGACACAGTTCAAAGGAACTAACTTAAGAAAGCTTTCCTTCCTCAGTCACTCTTTTCCACATCATTTCCTGCCAGCAGTAGAGCTTGTTAAGCTGTAAAAATAAAATAAAATAAAATAAACAGGAGATCTGCTGAAGAAGAAGCTATTTAAAAAGCAGAAGTGTATTGGGACAGAGGCTTTCCGAGTACAGGTGAGTGCTGGCACTGCTTGTTTATTGTGTGTGCATGTGCACATTCTACTTGACCAGCCTCGTGAGGCAAGATGTGAGAGGGGAATTGCTTTGCTAAAGCCCCACTTCGTGTGTGTGCATGTGAACTTGGGTGGTGCTTCCTTTTTGCATTGGTTCAAAGTGCTCACATGTTTGAACTGAAGCAAAAGGATTCAACTTTTTAAAAGTACAGGCATACCTCAGTTGACAAATGCCTCTCTTAACGTAATTTTTGGTTCACAAAAGGAAATCCATTGGAAATAATGCCTTCATTTATGATTTTTTTTTTGGCAATACTTCAGTTTACGTAAGGCATTGTGAAAAAAAGTACCCAGGATGCATTGTTCCCCTGTGAGTTTCTGGTTTATGAATTTTCCAGAATACAAAACATCCCAGAGAATGCATTAAATAATACAGCCATTACTAAGGTATGCCTGTAGAAAGTTTTGTGAAGAGCGTGAACTACAGATTGGGGCTACGAGGCTCCAGGATTATTCATATTTCCCTTTGCATAATATGATCAACAGGAAAAATGCAAACCATTCTCAAACCCACTGTATTCCCTGCATTTACAACCAGTATGCTCATATTAAAAAGGATCAAGCAAACACAACACCAAAGATTGTAAACAAAGGAAATACATTTAAAGCAGCAAAGAATAAATACATTTGTTTAACAACTCAATTCAGGCAACAGGACACGAAGGAGAAAAGCTACAAGAGAAGAAAGGTATTTGTCTGTCTGCAGAATAACAGGAAAGTTGGGGCCAGCCGGCCCTCTTGTGAGACGAACCTCCAAAGTCCAAATGATGAGTCGTGCATTGATAAATAACAAAATGTGTTCAAATATAACTACAATAACTATTAAGTGTAAGTCACTGATAATAAGTTGTTTTCAACTTGGTGGAACCTACCTCTGCATCAGTCTGCATAGGATTCTTCTGTAAATCCACAATTCCTAATTTAGACCTTAGAAAAGACTGTACCTTTTCTCAAAGGGTGATATTGACACTAGCCATTGCTAAATGAGGTAACTGCTTCCTATTTATCTGGCAAGGCATGTTTAACAATGTATTATTGATTAAAATACAATACAATAAAAGGGCAAATGCATTTTCACACACCAGAGTCACCTTCTTAGCTTTTCCTTTGGAGGGAGATGGAAAGAGTGGGAGCCTCCAGCTATTAGAAAGCCTGAATTATCCAGAGACTCCCAAAGCTTCCAGCAGAAGTAATATTGCAATCCATCTTCCAGACCTCTTATTCTTAAAAAAAAATCTTTTAGAAGCTCTCTTGGTCATAAATCTACCAAATGCATTTTAGTGGTTGCTGGCATTGTGAAAATATAATAGTGCTTTTCTCAAGTTCTTAGCTCTTCATAAAAAACAACAACAACATTCATCCGTTACCATGACAAATGTTTTTGTAAGTTCCATTTCTAATTTTTTAAAGATAATTTAATATGTGTTTTATTGGAATGGATCCATAATTAATATTTCCTATTCAGTCAGAAATCAAAAAGATTTCTCACAAAGAAATAGAGTTTTAGGAAATGCATTGAAGAGGTTGATTTTATTAAGAAACTTGCATGTAATTATATTGCGGGACATTGTATTTATTCATCTGCTTGAAGTGTGTGTGTGTGTGTGTGTGAAATTGAATTTATAGGTGGACTTTGACTTTCATTGCATACTTTACCTTGTTTGATAAGATCTGAATAAGACACACAGTATGCATCAGTCAAACAGCAGGAATTGAGCATAAGCTAAGAGCTGAACTTCGACATGGAACAGAAAGCCATTGTGTTTTGCCACTTTTCAGGCAATCAATATGATTCCTATTATTTTTCCTATCCTTTCTGGATATACAGGCAAATTATAATTTCATTGATCTCCCACAACTGACTGCCTCATGGCAAGGCCTGTCAAGTGTTCCTGTCTCTAGCTAGAAAGGAAAACACAAGGATGTGACCTCAAAGAAGAAGGAAGGAAGTTTATACGTAAATCTAGAAAAGACAAGAAGAGAAAACACACCTGGGCTGTCTGCACAAACGGTCTTTTGAAAGTGTCAGCCCTGTTTGTTGGAAGAGAACTGGGAAGGCATAATATTGCTAAACTTCTTTAGTAGAGAAGAATTCTGTGGATTAAAATGGCCTTGAAAATGACAACTGAATCAAATGAATGAGTCAGCGCTCCATAAAATATTTGTGGGCAGATCTGCTTAACAGAAGGGGATTTTCAGTGGTTAATGTTTAAGAGATGGGGGTGCACACATAGGCCCTAAATCTAGTGTTCCTGTCCCTGCTGGCTCAACCGTTATAACTTTCTTGATGGGAAGTCTCTGACAAAACCTCCTCCTCATGTTTACGTGAGAACTCCCTTCAGTGTTTGAAGTACTCCCTGGTCAGTGTTTGAAGTTTGAAAACTGAGACCTTGGAAGCTGGATGTGCACCTCTTTACTCTTAATGCTTACTCATCAGGAGAGTAATCCAGATGGCTCTATAGCAAGCATGTTCAAAGTCAGGCCCGGGGGCCAAATGCGGCACGTTTTCAAATTTTGAGTGGCCCATGGCCTCTTTTCCCTACCGGCTCAGACTGGCATGCATCCCTGCCAGCTGGCCACTTCCCATACTAGATGGAGATGCCAGCTTGCGGTTTTACCATTTGCCTGTACTCCCTGCCTCTGTCCATCCCCCCAGCCACCTGCCCAGCCTACCCGCATCCAGCTCTGTTGCTGCAGCATCCTCCCCGCCTCCTTGCATGTCCTAGAGGTTTGCCCAAAGTCTGGCCCAGGGGCCAAATGTGGCTGAATGTTTGGCCCCCACACATTTTCACCTCACCAAATCTGGCCCTCCTTGCAAAAAGTTTGGACACCCCTGCTCTATAGGGATGTTCTCTCCTTCTGTCACACCAACCGTACCTCAGGGTTCCGTTTTCCAAATGCAATCCACAACCTTCCTTTTTCTCTCCCTTTACTTCCAGTAAAAGAAAATGGCAGCGACAGCAACAAAAGAGTTCCAAAATCTTTATGCTATAGCACTTGATAACCAGCTGTGGTACACTTATTTTTCAGTATCGAAATGACATAAAATGACATGCTTTTCTCTGAGCTGCAAAGCTATGAATTCCGCTCACATTCTCTTCTTTAACAGCAAGGGCACTGTGGCTTAAAGAGGACTAGAAATGGATACAAATGGTAGCAGGTTGTCACCAAGAAGCAAAAAGAAATGTAGTTTGGGGGGGGGAGACCTAAGATCCCTCTCAAAGGACAAGCCACCTCTAGATCCTAAAAATGATTCCCATTTATTTCTTCCCTGACATACTAAGTTCTATAAAATTTCAATAAGCCATCTTCCAGCCTTCTCTTTATGTACCTCTTTGGAAGTCTTCTTGGCAACACAGCTGCCTTAAGGACATAACACTTGTTTTCTTCACTGAGAAGTTCTAAAAAACAATCTGCCATGAAGAAGCACAACATGTCTTTCAGCTGCTGGATAGCTCAGTGTGTTAAGTCTCTAGTGGTGAAGCTAGAGGTTGGAAGTTCGATTCCTCCTGGGCCTCCATGAGAGGGGCTGGACTCAGTGAGCCATAGGGTCCTTTCCAGGTCAAAGGTAAACAGGGGGCTGTATATGTTGCTTGAGACAGTTGCATCCACATATTTGGTTTATTACTCTTTCTTGCGGAAAGAAAACGTGCTATCATACCGAGTAGGCTTTATATGTGTGTGTTAATCTGAATGAGTAGAGGATGATATTTTAGGGGATCATGTGAAGAGCAGTTCACACGTTTCTTGCAATATCCAAATAAAATTACTGTAGGGATGGAAATCTTTTTTTTATCTTAGTTCCAGTTTTGGACAAGTCTTGACAATGGATGGGACCACATAAAGGGGGGTGGGGCCAAAGATAATTCTTATCAAATTTGGGTATTTCCTCAGTAAGCAAATGCCATTCAATTTAATACATGTCTGCTTATGAGTAGGACCCCTTTCAGTGAGCTTCTGACATCACTTCAAAGCTTGGGTCTTCTGTATCCACACAGCCCACTTCTGAACATGTTTCATTGCCAGTCAAACATATAAAAGACTGGGGCTTTAATTTAAAACAAACATCCATGAACTGCCTGTAGTTTACTTGCAGAAGAGAACATTTACTGTTGGATTTGAGTATTGTCATCTAGCAAAAGATCTCAGAAAAGTTACTGTTTGGGGGCTACGTCTCCCATATAGCATGGAGCAGTGTCAGCTGGATGGTGGTGAATTTATTATGTGCAGCAGAGAGATGAGAAAAGTTATATTTTTGGGCAACTGCTCTTGAAGCAAATGCTGGTTTCACTTCTATTTGTATTGTTCAGATTGCTATTGATGGACTAAGGTTCTTCACACAATGTGTTCTATATGATGGAATAAATTTAAGATCGGGCAAGTGTGGTCAAGCCAAAGAACCTTCTCATCAAACTCCTGGACCTTGTTTTGCAAACAAGAAACCAACCGAGCGTTTTACCATCTCTAGCTTCAAAGCCAATGTGCTTGAATGACAGAGGCTCAGTTTGGATCCTTGCAGATGTAATCCTGATCACCTATCCACTCAAAAATCTGCACAAACAATTTGATGGCAGGATGTCACATCACATCTGACTCATGTGGGACTGCATGAGAGATAATATCTGTATTAATTAGTGCTTTCCAATTGATTGCTCAGTGTAAAAGTAAAGCAATCAGTTATTCACTTGAAAACAGACTGAGTTTGTTTTCTGTCTTTCCACTTGTGTTAGAAAATGAGATTGCCTCCCATTCAGTGGGAGTTGTTTAGAAGAGAGTCTGATGCTATTAATTTGTTCCTAAATTAACCATTCAGCTAAGAGATGAAGCACTGAATGAACAAGAGCACAAACAGACCCTTAATTGAAAAAGGATGTGGACATGTTGGTGCCTTGTTTGTGAGGCAGTGGGAGGCTAATCTACTTTAAGTAACCGTGTCTCCTTCATGTTCTTTTCTCCAGGCTAAGCAACAATACAGGCTGTTCCTCTTCCAGAGCTAGTTTTAAGAAACATGACGTGTTACCTGAAGAAGCTAAGGTACCTATGTTACTTTAAGAAGTGTTCCTCTTACTGTTTGGAACCATAATGTGTAGGGCTATATTGATGTTGTGATGTTGTCGCCCTGGAACTTTCTGAGTAACAGCGAGTAGCGATTTATCTGCCACTCTCCTTGATGCTTTTCCTTGTTTCCTCTAAACTAGCGACAATCCTCCTAAGAGTATGATTGCTATATTTCAGTAATCCAAATCAGGGAGGCTTGATCTGCACAATATTTTCATACCATGCAAATGTAGAAAGCCTGGATAGACTAATATCCCAAATTCCACACCTTATGCAAATTGGGTGCATTACTGATTTCTCATCCTATCAGTCATGATCTGAGAGAGAGAAGGATTAATGGTGGATTTGGAACTGGGAAAGCCAAGTTCAAATCTCTCTTCAGCCAGAAGAATGTATTTGGTTGACCTGAGCTCTCCCAGGGGCTCTGTGACTTGGATTTCTGGTTCTATTATCTTTTTTCCCCAGTGCATAGATACAAAAATATATTTTGAATTATAAATATATAATTAACCTGGACTAGATTAGTGATTTTGGACATTACTCAGAGTACAAAAGGAGGTTGACTTGGTTGTATGTATGTGTACTATTACTGCAAGACTTTATGGTATTATACAGTGGTACCTTGTATAAAGGGATTAATTCATTCCAAATGAAATCATGTTAAGCAAATTTTCCTTTATACAAATTTCCCATAGGAATGCATTGAAAACAGAGTAATCCCTAATTGCAACCATTTTTATGTTGTACGGATGGCCCATAGACCAGGGCTGTCCAACTTTGAACAGGCCGATGTCTACTTTTTCCAGACAAAAGTGCCTGAAGGCTACTACACTAAAATCTCTACTTCTGAATTTTATCCGTTCCAAGCACATGCTCATAAGTAAAAAAATTTCTAGGTACAGCAACAGTTTCCCATAGGAACACATTGAAAAATCAATTCATCCTTTCTGGAGGGAACATATTTCAATGCATTCCTATGGTAAGGCTGACCATGCACACGCTTCCCTTACACCAGCTTGAGCTGGTATGGACGGGTGCAAGGGAGGCGCGTGCATGCTTGCTCTGATCACCCCTTCCACTTGCCCGGGCTGCTGGAAGGCTTAAAAATGTGCACTTTCCCTCCCAACCTGCCCAGGGCCTGACTTGACTCTACTTCTCCTCCTGTTTTCCCCCTTCTCCCTACCAGCCCCCTCGCCGCCACTGCTGCTGTCCTAAAATCAGTTTGCTTGGCACTTTCCCAGCAAACTCCGAGAAAATTACATTTGCCCTGGAACAGTGTATTGCAAAGTACAGCTTTGGCTTTGTTTGAATGGGCAATTGACAGCCATTAATTTCAAAAACTACTTGTTCCTCCTTTGTCCATCATGGATTGAATCAGGACCCTCCTCTTATGAGATATGTTTATGGGGACTTTCATGCTAATCACATGTGGTTTCAAATTTACTATGAAAACATTGTGCATTATTGTTACAACCACATTTTGTATTCAAGGCATTTTGTATTCACTTTGTATTCATAGTTACAAACTTGAGACTAGATTGGCTTTTAGATCATGGCTTTGCCAGTTATAAGTCCAAGGGTCAAATTGGCATTTGGATAATGGATTAGTGCTTTCTATCAGTCAGAGTGATCCCTGCATATATTTTTTAACATATTTACATAAATTGTATGTGATGAAATTAAAAGCTTGGGGTTTATGAAATATGAAAATTGAATTCCTGGTCTCTTCTTTTCTTCTATGAGCCCAGGAAGCTGAGTCCACTGGCAGAGGTCAATGTGGCAATGGACAGCTCACATCTTCAATTCATTTCCTGATAGTGAACACTTCAAATAAAGACTGAGCAAGGAAGCAGAAGTTTCAATTCTTTTCTTTGTTAGACATGATATCAAAGTGACTTTGAAAGGATACCAATACCTTATCTGAAACCCCAGCTTAAAAGGAGGGTTTTCTAGACTGGTACGTAGATTTGGTAATGCACATGATATCAGGTTAGGAAGCTGTCTTTTGTACTGATAGAACAGGAAATAGAATTAATATGTTTGTGGCAATATTTATTTTTATTTTATTATATTTATGTGCTTAATGGCTCATTCACTTGTAGAAAAGGGCCGGTTCCATCATGTGTATACATGGGCGGGGCTTCTCTCTCCCCCCCCCCCCGCCCCAGGCCAGAAAGATTGTGAGACTGGCGATCTGCAGGCCTCGTGAGGCTGGGGACGGCGTGGGAAGGGGGCCCGTATAAAAGCAGGTGCCTCCCACTGCTCAGCATCTTTGCCATATCAATGTTTCACTAGTCCAGAAAGCCGTGAGCAAGGAGCAGGCGGCAAGAGCAATGTGCAGGGAGATTTAATTCTTGCAAAGGTTTGGAAGTGAGGAGGAACAGCCAGTGATTGTGGGAAGGGGACAGCATGTTGGTTCGGCCTTTTGCCCCACTGGACTGAGCTCCACAGTGCTGCGCACCACTGCTGGGGGTGGCACCTTCCTCCCCCCAAAGCAAACACAGTGTTTTGTTTACTCTGAGCATTGGTAGAAGGGATGGTAGTGAGGGGATACTCGAGGCACGTGGGAGAGTGACCAGGCCCCATAGGAGGTCCTCATTTGCAGGGAAGGCTATCGGCAGGCCCCACACCCTGATGGCCACCAGCATGTTTATAACCCCTCTGAGTCTGGAGTGCAGAGCCCAGTGCAGGTGGGCCTAAGCATCCCCCCACCTACTGAAGCAAAGAGTGGTGTGGGGCCAACTGCAGCAAACAGGGCCACAGCCTCAAGCCTTCCCCTTCTCTAACTGTGGTTCGGAGGTGGCTGTGGCACGGCCAAGGTGAGCCCAAGTGCCTCCTTCCTCCCCAGTTCAAGCCATGGGAGCCAGATGGCTGCTGCTTGCAGGGCCCGTGGCCTAGTGGTGCAGCCCAGGTGAGCACTAGTGCCTTTCCCCCTTGCGTAAGCTGCTGTAATGAGGCGGCCACTGTTCGCAGGGCCCATGGCTTAGCAGTGCGCTGTAGATGAGCCAGAGTGCTTCCCCCCATGGAGTCAAGTCATGATGGGTAGGACCTCACCGTGAACAGGGCTCGTGGCCCAGCAGCACTGAGCAGGCGCACTCAGCACCCAGTAGGTGTGATGCCCCCTCCCTGACACACCATAGTGTGGTCTCAAGGGTCCTGGGAACACAGGTGGGAAAGTGGGAGGTCCCAGTGTAATACAGCCCCACCCAAGAAGATAGCAGAGCAGGCAAGCCTCTGGCAGGCATCAGGCCCAACACCTCCCCTCACCACATCACACTTAAATTGATGGTGTGCCAGCAAGATGGAACCCAAGGGATGGCAGCAGACATGGAAAGGGAAAGGGCCAGCTAAGTGGCCACCCCTCAAATCTCCCCTCCCGAGTCTGGGTCAGAGTCGGAGGACCTTGCCTTGCTGGAAAAACTGGGAGAAAGGGTGGAGGCCTTTGAGTGAGGGCAGGGAGCACCATAAATGCCTGCATCACAGGGGGAACAAACCTGTATGGCATCAACAATACCAGTATGGCAGACAACTAACCAAGCCTGGCTCCCCCACCCAGCTGTTTAAAAAAATTACCTTGCATGATTGATTTGTTCTGTGGAATAGGAGACAGAGATCATTCTGCCCAATTGAAGACCATAGAGATAAGAAACGGGCTAGAGAGTAATCACTCACCATGATGACCATAGAGCTGCAGCTAGAAAGTAAGCACCCACCATGATGACCATAGAGCTGCAGCTCTACGGTCATCATGGTGGGTGGTTACTCTCCCAGCAGGTGTGAATTCTCCCCATAAGACGTAAAGACATTTCTCCTTACTGTTGGGGGTGTGTGTATCTTATGTGCCAAAAATATGGTAACATTTTTAGAACTCTTTCCAATAGTTGGGTTGCTATGGCTGTGGGGGAAGGAGTGGGCAAATTGAATGTTATGTTGTTGGTGCGACAACGTGGTGGTAGTGCATATTCTAAACAATCTGTCTGCCAACTCTGAGCGGGTCATTGCCTGGTAAGTGCATTTGTGCTTCACACACTACAGTTTAACTTAGTAGTCTATGCCAGGCAGATCCCAGGCCGGGACAACAGTCTAGCGGATTCCCTTTCCTGTCAGCAGATCCAGAAGTTCAGGGACCTAGTCCTGGGTACCCACCCACATCCAGAAGAGCTCCCTGAAGTCATCTGGAATATTGGAGGAGGAAGGCGGAGCGTGCCATAAGGCTGGCCTTAGCTCCGCGAACCCAAAGAGGTACAACTTGGGTACAACTCAGTGACAAAGGAGTTCAAGGTCTTCAGGAGTGAGGAAGGCCTCTGGCTCACCTGTTTTGCCACTGGGACAGGTCCCCCTGACAAAGTTCCAATTCTGGAAATTTACCTCAAAAGCACTACAGAGGGTTGGAATACCAACTGTGCGATTTGGCACCCATTCGTTTCATATTCAGGCAGCCTCAGCCGTGGAGGTGCTGGGTTATGATCAGGCTGGCATCCAAAAGATTGGCCTCTGGTTGTCCCACCGATATAAGCCTTACATGGGCCCCCCTACCTACAGTATAGAGATTGTCTGGGCTTCTCCTTCCCTCCTGGCTCTGCTTGTCCCCACCTCATTAGTCAAAACTCCGGGTGCTCCTCATCAGCCATAGCTTCATCTATTGGGCAGCAAGACACGTGGCCTGGTCGCTATGGGGGGCAGCTGGGGTTAAGCTCCAGGGCGATACTTGAATGGAAGGGAAGAAGAGGCATGTGGTGGTTGGAGGTCCTGCACATAGCATTCCATTTGGCCGAAGGAACACCAGTGAACATTTTGGTTCTGCACGCCAGGGGAAACAACCTGGGCTGCCAGAAGGGCAAGTTGTTAATAAATGAAATCACACATGACCTCGCCCCCAGGGCCAGGGTGGTATGGTCGATGATCATCCCCAGAAGGATGATGCAGACAACAATGTGGGTGTGAACCAATCATGAAGGAGTGTGAATCATGAAGTATGCAGGCTCGTGGTTCAAAATGGAAGTGTGGTGGTAGGCCATCCAGCAATTAAAATGGAGATAGAAGGGCTCTGTAGGTCTAACAGAGCACCCTGGTCGGACTCAGGTCTGGACCCATGCCCCCCACCACCAAGCTGAAATATGTAGCTTGGTGGTGGGGGGCATGGGTCATAGCAAGCTTACCCATGTCCATGGCAGGTAGTGTGGAATAAATTAAGCATTTGGTGAGTATGAACCAATACCAAACTATAAAATTCAAACCTCTGGACACTATGGATCAGGCGATTACAGCGTCTGGGGAAAGGAGCCTTTGGGATCTCCCCCAAGGGAATGGGACCGGACATGTGAAGGCACCCTACTACCTAAGGGAAGACCACATAGCACCAGCTGGCTGAGGGACTGCCACCTGGGGGAAAGGCACCCCTGAGGGTCTATGGACTCGCCGAAACAAAGAATGCTGCCAGGGGAGGTCCGGGGTAGGACTCCTGTTCCCACTTGGTTTCCATACTACAGCAGCCCCCTCCTTGTGGTGATCTGCTTGGTGTAAATAGGTAATAAACCTTAGTCCATTTGATATCCCAATTAGAGATGGGCACGACCAGGAAAAATGACGTTTCGAGTTGTCGTGTGTCGGAGCCGGCCCATTTCGGCTCGTTTCCGTTTGTCGTGAAATTTTTCAAAAATTTGTCGTTTCGTTTGTCATTTTTTCGTCTGTCGTTAGTACTGGTTTGGGGGGGAGGGTAGTGGGCTCCTGGAGGCACCTCTCTGGGGTGGGTGCCTCCTC
>JAHTLZ010000114.1:12955428-12965464 GCA_023846285.1 Phrynocephalus versicolor | reverse complement strand
TGTGTGTGTGTGTGTGTGTGTGTGTGTGTGTGTGTGTGTGTGTGTGTAAACCTACACAGGTTTTGTTATATCTACTTATTGTATTACAGTGTCTAATACCAAAATTATTCTTGACATGATCAGCTGTGAGTTAAGCATAAGTACTACCCTTGGCCCTGTCTTTGCAATGAGTTAACATAAGAACATAAGAACAGCCTTGCTGGAACAGGCCACAGGCCATCCAGTCCAGTATTCTGTCTCACACAGTGGCTCACCATTTGCTTCAGGGTATTCCCAACCAGATGTCTTCACCTGCTTATGATTCCCTGCAAATGGTATTGAGAGATATCCTGCCTCTCTCTCCAATGCGGAAGTTGTCCTTAGGCATCCATAATGATAGCCATTGATACCCTTGTTCTCCAAGACTGACAGCAGTCACCATCACCACTTCTTATGGCTTTAATATGGTATTTTAATGGTATAAGTCATCCTGAGTCCCTTTAAGGGGTAAACACATTTTGAATCAATTATTCACTGATGTATAGATGTATCTATTGGATGACTCATCATGGCTTGAACAGAGAGAGAGACTTCACCACCACAGATGGAGGTCAGCCCACCTTTCTTACTGAAAACACAGGCCACCTATGAAGTAGACTCAATATTTTCATGGGATTATAGCTCGAGTTAAATCACGTGCCTTCCCCATTTACTGTTACAAGTGAATACATTCCTTTGTTGTAACATACCATCATTTCGATCTAGCTTTTAGTGCTGTAGGTTTTCACTTTAGCCCTAAAAGAGCTATTGTATTCACCCACTATGGGGAAACAAAATTATTTTGCCTGTGGCAATGTTCTGAAAGGATAGTCTAAAATATTTCCATTTGTTTCAAAGGAAGAACCACAGATTTTTCCCCTGGTCTATTGATCCAATGGCTCAGAGACAAGTAGGGTGGAAAGAACTGGGCAGCATTTTAATCAGAATTTGCTTCTTTAACTACTTATAAAACTCTGCTTGGGAAAAGAAGCAGACTAAAATTAGCTTTCTAGTGCTGTGTCTAGCAAATAGGAATAAAGTTGGTTCACACTGTGGAACGTATAATGCTTAGTTACAGATGAGAAATGGGGATGCTAGACTGCACGTGTTTGGTAAGGAGAATAATATTGCTGCTATCACACCTTTGCTGGGCATTTACAGGAGGAAGTCATCTGTGTCTGCTCGGGTCTGGAAATGGCAGCTGTGGCAGTATCCAAGGAGGTGTCTGGTGTTAATATAGGGGAAACCACCAAAATGATGGTTAGTCTTGGTTGTGGTTAATCAAGGTTGGAGAACCACAAATTTGAACCCCATTAACCAAAGAACTATGAGCTGGTTTGTTGATTCATCAGGGCTCTTTTTTAAAAAAACGAAAGGCATTGATTGTCATTTTAAAAAGCAACCCCCCCTTAGCCTGCCCCCTTCTGTCCCCTTTCTACTGCCCTGTTGCTTGCCCTGTCTGTTTATGGCCTGCTGAACATCTAACTGACAGGCTGTCCCAGCTGCGGTGACCCCATTACAGGTGAGAGACCCCATTCTTCCCTCAGACACTTCATCGACTCAGACTAGCGGCCCAACCGATCCTATTGGAGCACCTCGCCATTCTCAGCGTGAACGGCGGAGACCGGCATTCTTGAAAGATTTTTTTGTGTTAGGATGCACGAACTCAGGGGGAGGGGTGTTGTGTCCTTTGAGTAACCTGTGAACTGCGTGAGTTTGGAGTATATTAATAAATAGAAAGGAAGGCTCCAAACTTACCTTAGCTCCAGCCAAGCACTAGCTGGGCCCCAGCCGGGCGGGGTCTGATCAAGCTCCCAAGCATAGGCAGTGGGAGACAGGTGTAGGATGTGGGAGCTTGAGGCTGGAGAAGGACTGAAGGGCAGGATTCTGGCTTGTCCAATTGGAGGCCAGCAGGCTGTTTAAACCATCCAATGGCCTGCCACGGGGTGTATATATAAACTGGCTCTTGGGGCCTTTTTACCAGTGCTTTTATCCCTTTGCAACCTGTGTTTTTACTATGGAATAAAGAGCTGAAATTTCACTTGAGTGTTGCTTGGTTTCATCAGACCTGCTATACAGCACAGGGTAAGCCTGGCTGCCTAAAGGGAATCCCCCCGCCCAACACCCCGTCACTGTTTGCAAAGACATCACGTTGCAGGGGTGGTGGTAGTGGTTTGGAGGAATTCCCTTCCAGCAGCTCAGCTTGCCCTTTCGGTCTAGTATGTGGCCACTGAGTAGCTGGTTAATGGAGCTGGCCATTTATCTCTTGTGTGCCTACCAAGTATGCTTTTATCAAGTATTGATGAAATGAGAAAAACAATATTGACAAACAGATGCTAAAACCAACATTGGAGTGTGTGGGGGGGGGAGACACATTGTGTTTCCTCAAACTTTATGTGGATTGTTACAGCAAGTTGAGCACAGCCATTTTAGAAATGTCTTGGGGGAAATCAGCAAATTACTCATTTCAGTCACCTATCTGGGGATATCTGCAGAAATCCAAAATGTCAATTGGAGGATAAGTGCAATCCGGCAGAAAAGAGCTTTAGTTACTGGCTCGTAAATACCTGGGGCTTCCACAGGATGAAGTTTGCCTGCCTATTCAAGGGAAACGGTAAATAGGGTTTAAAGCCAAAGCTGCAGGCACAGGCACACTTCCTGTGAGTGAGTTACACTGAACACACGGGGGCTTACGTCTGATTAATGATGCTTTGGATGGCGCAGCAGGGCAGCAAGCCTTGGCATATGTGCTTTGCAGCAATGCTTGGAGAAATAGTTTGGGCGACTACAACTCCCAGACCCCTGCAGTGAACATGTCCTTTGGTCATGTTGGCTAGCAGAGACCAAGAATTATAGCCCCCTCCCCCCAAACCTGATTTTCCAAACCCAGTCGTACTTATTTTTAAGTAAATATGGGTTGGTTTGGATTTATTGCTGCCCTTGAAATGAGCATAGATTTTTGGAGTCATAAGCTTAATGATTAATTTCAAAACTAATACAGTATTTATTCTTCTTTCTTGGGCACACCTGACTTAATTCCAATTGTATGTGGAGATTTCATATATTTTTTGGCTAGGAGGAGCTTTCAGGAAGGGTAGTTTAAGATTTGTCATAACATGCTCCCATCACGTTTTCCAGCTTAAGCGTGCAACTTTTAGGGCAAAAGAACCCACAGATTGATAGGGGAATGCAGCGCTTTCAGATCTTATCCACTGGTGGGAACAGGAGGGGCTCCTTGGAAGAAGCCTCTTCTTTCCTCTGGAAAGCATTGTGGAAAGGAGCAGATCCGCTTGGCCTTCCAGAGGAGGACCTGCTGGAGTTTTGTTTACAACCTTCCATGCAATGTGTGGTTTGTGTTACCAGGAAGGACTTTTCTGGGCTGGGGTGTTTGTTTATCTCTCCAGCACTAAACAATTGTCCCTTTTACTTTTTGATTTGAAAGGGGGCTCGATCTCTCTTTGGTCTGTTGGTGGCTGTTTGTTATTGTTGGTCTGTTCAGTTGGTTGCTAGGTTTATGTGTGCAGTAAATAAAGCAGAATACCCAAGTCTGTCATTACAAACAACTGGAAGTAAAGAAATGTTTTATTCTTTCTCCTAAAATGTCTCAGAGTAAGGGATTGAGGATTTAAATACTACTTAATGAGAAATGTGCAGACTCTAGGGAACTTGAAGCCATTCTTCTCTGTTAATCTCTGTCCTTTTACACATAGAAAAGGGAAGTTTACCAGAAATATAAAATTCAGCAACAAGAAGACCTGCAGGAATCTCCCCCCAACTCCAACCAAAAGCAACAAATAAATATCTTGCGACTAGCCGCTAAGTTAGTTAATTAGTTAGTTATGGAGATAGGCATGAATTGAAAAAATGGCATTTTGTTTTTTTGTTTTTCGTTGTGGGTCCATTTCGGTTCATTTTCATTTTTCATGATTTTTTTTGAAAAAAATTCATTTCATTTTTTTGTTTTTTGTTTTCATTTTTACTAGCTTTTTTGCGCGACTTAAAGCATTTCCACACACGGACGTCCCCCAACACCCCAGACCAGAGGGAAAACACTAAAAAAAATGATGCTGGCAGAGACACTGTATAGACTAGGTACGCAGGGAGCAGGTGTTGCCCAGGGCGTAAGGCATCCACAGAGTGACTGCACTGTGGGGCAGTGGAGGATACTCACTGAGAGGTACGCACACACACAGGGAGGCTGCAAGAGAAATCTCTTCTTTCTCTCCCCTAAGAGCCAGGCTGCAGCCAGCAGGAACACAGAGACACACACCTGGCTGGCTGGCCTAAAGTAACGAGTCACAGAGACAGGAATCCCACCCTAACTCCCACCGCAGACTGCAAGGAGGACGGGGGCTGCCAAAGCTTTTTATGCCCTCTGTGGCTGCCACACCTACCCAGTCTGTAGCCTGGGCATGCTATTGGTTGAAATTGTCCAAGAATTTACATGATCCCATCACATGGCTTGCATCCATTTTGTGGCTGGAAACCATTTTGTGTCATCTTTAAAGGGAAAAGAAAAAATATATTGCAATGGGAGAAAGACAAAAACAAATATTTTAAGTATTGCAACCCCCTGGTAGGTAATAATTTCAAATAATTATCACTGCATTTTTATTGATGTCCAGGGCATTTTAATACCCAAGAAATCAATATTAGGCATCTGGGAGCCATTTGGGTTGATGTCCCCTAATTCCCCTTAAAGGAAAAAAAAATACATCGATCTGAGAAAAGACATAAATGCATGTTTTAAGGACCACAACCCCCGTGGTAGGTATTATCAGGAAGAATAAATAATTATTGCTGGGTTTTTACGGATATTCAGGACATTTTTTAACATTTAAAAACAGCTCATTTCATTGCGTGTCGCCATTAACAAAAACGAAATGTAACGAACCTAATTTTCATAGTTCTGTGTGGTTTGTTCCAATTTCATCACAATTTTCATTATTCGTTTCATTACATAATGAAACAAATAACAAATAACAGAACATTTTTTTTGTTTCGTGCCAGTTAGTTAGTTAGTTAGTAAGTCAGTTTCTTTCTTTCTTTCTTTCTTTCTTTCTTTCTTTCTTTCTTTCTTTCCATTTTGTGCTGGGTCTATGAGACCCCAACTAGATTATAGATTTAGCCCATCACTGGGTACAAAACACCCTGAAGTGATACAAGAGTACTCTCTCGTGCTCTCCCCCTTTCTCTGATTTCTTTTCCTTTACAAATTACCATTGGGAGGCAAACATAAGTTTAATTTGCAAGTCTGACTGTTTGACTGGAGTGACTAGAGTGGCTTGCCAATTCGTACTTCAGGTGCCTACAGTACCTGGTATTCCCTGGTGGTTGCTCATCTAAGTACTAGCCAGGCCAGACCCTGCTTAGCTTCCGAGATCAGGCGAGATCGGATGTGCTCAGAGCATCTAGGCATCTTTTAATGACATTTCAGGGAAACTTTTCAGCTGAAGACTAACTTGAAAAGACAAAATAAATAAACAGTGCCCAGTGTCATTTGGGACTTACAGATGATTCAATGTTGAAATATTTAGCAATAGGACTGATGACTTATACCTGATTACCAGTTGTGAATGAGTCAGAATTGAGAACCTTCTTCTAAACTATGAATCAGAGATAGTTTTTCTAATGAAATAAGCCAGATAACATCATCTATATTCATGCGCCTGCTTGGTTGGAAACTATACTGCCATAGTTCTCAAAAGGGACATTCGGCTCTTTTAGGATGAAAAATCCCAATATTAAATATAACATCATTATAGAATGTTACCAATAAATAAGTGTGGAGTAATAACAATTCATGACATCTATTGGGGTTGCAATTGTATTTCCTCTACTATTTTAGAACTATCTGCCTGCATGCTCATAAATACAACTGACATTGGTCAAATATCTGTGGGCCAAATCAAAACCCCTGTTATTTAGGGTAGTGTTGTAACTAGAGGAGGTTGATCAAATGAATGGAACGAACAGAAGTGTTGACTCACCAAATCCCTCCTGATTCTGTGGGCTTATTCTAGCTGTGGCTTACTAGGCTTAGCAACAAGATTTCAGCCAATATTTCCTACACAAAAAAGAGAACTCACACAAGGGCAGCTGATTAGAATGTTACTTGGGTGAAATAATTAATAAGTCACTATTTGAGACTCTGCATCCTTGTGGATGTCCTTAACTTTAGGATAAAGCAGTATCAGGTGTTGTAGTGAAGGGTTTCTAAATACGTAAGTGGCCAGCTGTACCAAAAGACATACTGAGGTGTGTAGAAGGTAGAAGGGCAGAATGCAGTATGGGCTGGAAAGTGCAGAGCTGTGTGTACACACAACTTGCCCTCAACTTCCCTAAGATGTAGTAGAGGAGACCCAAACTCCACCAGACCTTGGGGGGGGGTGTAGAGGAGAGTCAGAGGGAACTTCTCTACAAGTTTTGTGTCTCTTAGTATTTGGGATTTTTTTTTGGGGGGGAGGAGGGATGCTATTTGGGGGTGAATCACTTGGAAACCAGAAATCTGCTCTTCTCCAGATTGTACAAAAGAGTCAGGGGAAGTTTCCCTGCAATCTTTGTGCCTCTAGATGCCTTGGGGGCCGTTTTATAGTCCAATGAATTGACAAATCAAAAATTGCTAAAAAAAATCATCCATTCATATTTGCTGGAATCAATTCATGCAAATATATATCAAGAAAGTACTGATTTTTGAATAAATTTTGCAATACATTTTTAAATTCATGCCAATCTCTAGCTTACAGGGTTATCCAGTATGAAGAACTAAGAAGGCAACATGGAACAGCTGCCTTTGAGGGAAACAAAGACCAGAATCAAATAGGCAGAGAGTAGACAGTGGCTCCAATGTCAAATAAGAAAAAAAAATCTTAGCCATACGCAGGTTTTTAAAAAAGTGTGTATGTGGTGTTGTTAACCTGAACATGTGAACAGAGGGACCAGGGTAATCCCACCTTCTCTGCATTAGACTTTTTATGTCTGGAAAGCTACGTTTTACAAAATTAGGGTTCCTGATGGTAGGGAGATGCTCTATGATAATGATGATGATTGATTGATTGATTGATTGATTGATTGATTGATTGATTGATTGATTGATTGATTTAGAATACTTTTTCCCTGCCATTCTCCTTTAAAAAGGACCCAAGGTGGCTTAAAATAGTTAGGGACAATATAGAACCCAGAACATTCAAAACATATTCAAGTTAAGAATAACTTGAAGAGGCATCTTGCAACATTAAAGGGTATCATTAAAGCTACCAAGAACACACAAAAAGAAAAAAAAATCCATTATGAGGGATGGAAACTAGCATGGAAACACTGGTGTTCTTATGAGATCAGTCACTGCAATCATGCATGGTAATCCATCTAAAAGTCACATAATAGGCAGTCCATCATTCAGGCAAAACTTGCCTGAAGAGGAAGGTCTTTACCTGTTTCCGGAAAGACAGTAGAGAAGGGGCAGTCCTGGCCTCCAGTGGGAGGGAGTCCCAAAGTCTGGGCGCAGCAACAGAGAAGGCCCTTTCATGTGTTCTTATGAGACGCACCTGTGAAGGTGGCGAGATGAAGATAAAAAACAACACAGCCTGCTGGACTGTGTATATTGGGGGAGGAGAGTCCAGTAGGGAAATGCTTTTGAATGGTGAACTTAAGCTCTCCACTGACATAGATTCCCCAAGGAAGTAGTTTTCTGTGAAACTAAAGGACGGTAATTTTTTCAGTGCTTCATGGGTTACCAGCCTATCATTGGAAGATCTCCGCCTTTAGCTTTTTATAAATAAGTTAAATATTCAAGCTGAAAAACTTTAGAGCTGCTACTCAACCTTTACTGCTTTGGATATTGTGGTTTTCTTTTCTAATTGCTGCAAGTACCCAAGGAGTCAAATTAAGCCTGCTGTTCTACTTCATTTCCCCCAGCCGATGTGTGATAATCTGAGGAGTTCAGTTGATTAAAACTCACTACAGATGTTTTCATCACATGTTCAACAGTTGGGCATGCATGTATGAATCCTCCAGCTTCTCCTTTCTGTACTTCTCTCAATGAGATCCAAACTCTCAGATTGAAGCATTTGGCAATTTGTTCAATGATCAGTATCTATTCTTCATTGTAACATGCAGTTCTGACATCAGGGTGCAGATCTTCTCCCCCAGAAGATGCAATCAGCACATAAACATAATAAATGAAAGCTTTATGGGGGTAGGCAAAAATAAGTAGAATAATTTGTCTTTCTTTCCTTCTCTACCTAAATGCATATTGATTAGAGAATTTAACAATAACTTGCAAATTTGTTGATTTGCATTTGGATTCATCAGTACCCCAATGAATATGAATTGATTTTTTTTTGCAACTTTTGAAATGTCCATTTGTCAGTGTATAAAATGCCCCTCCAAGGTGCCTAGAAACTCCAATATTTCAGGGAAACTTTTCCTGACACATCTCTCCATCCCCCCGCTCCCAAGAGTCAACAGAGAGTGAGGGATAAATACCCAATCAACACTTCTTTGCAGCCTGTTAAAGTAGCTCAGCTGCACTACAGCTATGACTCCAGCGAATCTTTATGGTCAGAAAAGAACTTGTAACAAGCTGCAAACGAGACTGATTACACATTTTATCTTCAATCTCTGCTGATTCCTGTGTAATCATCTAATTTCCCCAGGGAAACTCAATTTTCTGGGTGCAACTTCACAGCAGATCCATTCACATTTTTCTTGATATGTAACCACAGCCTTGCTTGTGTCCAAAAATCAAAACAAAGCAAAGCAAAACAAATAAACCCCACCCCAATGGAACCTTCAAATACTTACTTTCAGCTGCACTGTACTTATAAGGAATTAATTTCTACTTGATGAATGCTCACCATGCAATCTGGCTTGAGCTCTCAGCTGAGAACCATTTTACAGCTAAATGATTAATACATGACTCCTTGCCAGGACTTCTATAGGCTTTTTTGCCTTATAAACCCTATTTGATTCTGAAGTTCATTTGTATATAACTTTAAAACCATTCCTGTTTCTCCTATTTCTGATCAATTGTTAGGGAGCAGGATGCATGGGAAAGTGAAAGCATCCTGCAGAAATCCTGGACCGAAATAAGTCATCTTCTTCAGAGATGCAGCTGACTCTTTTATTACAAATAGAAAACATCCCAGCTTGACTTTCTTTGCCATATTTGGCCTGACAAATGGATACAGAAGTGCCAGTCTAGCATACCACTTGGCATCTAAATCCCTACCCCTGTTGGCTGTGGTTTTGTGCCACTCTTGTTCTATTTGAAAAATGAGATTCATAGTGGAATCTCGCGGATACTTCATGTCCATCTCATCGCTGTTCGTGGTCCCGCTGGGGACCAGTACGAAGAAATCTAACTGCACGTCCATTGCGGGATGAGGGGAGTTCTTCCCGACCATGCCCCCTGAACTGCGATCTAAGCGGGATGAGAGATTCCCCTCCCTGGCCTTGGGAATCTCCTCCTCTTGCTTCTCATTCAGATACGAGTGCCTGTGAGGTAAGGCTCGTCATGAAACGTGCCATTCTCCATCTAGTGGCAGGAGTGCGAAGTGCCGTTCGCCAGTACATTCCCTATGGAGTCAGCAAGGCAGTGCAGAGAGATTAAAAGACAAATGCCTCAAACTTGCATTGAAGGCAAGGCTTCGGAGAATCAAAACATCGAAAAATGGAAGGTCAGGCCGAAAAAAACCCGGAGAACAAAGGCATGGAATTTCACATCTCATCACGGAACAAGGATGTGAGGAAACAGTCATGCCGGTATCATCAACCATGCCCGGGCGTACACGGGAACAAGGATAGAACCGCAAGAAGACCATGTGACCGCAACCAACATCAACACGCAACGAACTTCCTCCCAGGACGAGAGTGGACATGAACTGTCTAAGCTAGAGAAGTCACTGACCATGTCAGATGGGAGATTCTGGGAGTGCCAGTCCAAGAGAGGTGCTTCTGCCAACATATGTTTCCTACTGAATACAGACACCTCCTGGAGTTGTTGTTTGAATTAAGCTTG
>JAHTLZ010000114.1:12930430-12954882 GCA_023846285.1 Phrynocephalus versicolor | reverse complement strand
GGGATTGTTTGGAATGTTCCATCTCAGGCAGCCTCCAAACCAGAGGGAGGAGAGAGGAACAGAGGCCTCCCTTGCACCAGCCAGGAATGTTTTCAGAGAAGAGTGCAGGTTAGGGCTTTATTTTTTTCCATACAGAGATGCCTTGAATTGCAAATGTTTTAAACAATAAAAACTTGAATTATGAAAGGAAATCCGCTGGTATAGGGAATTTTAAATTATGAAAAAAGGCAGACTTTTTTTGATTAGCAAAAAACAAGTAATTGTTTTTCAAGGCATTCCTATGGGAAGCCTGTGCCAACACAGCAAACCAGGGAAATAGTTTCCTCTGTTCTTCTGGGTTGCCTGGAAATCAACGAGCTGTCAATGTCAGCTTTGTGGCAGTGGTGAGCAGTGGCCAGTCACTTTACTCCTGCCACCTTGTCCTGCAGCAACCATTTGGCTGAAGCCAGACCGGAGGACATGAGTGAAGCATTGCCCTCCCACCCCAACACCATACAGCTGATTTTGACAGCTTGACAAGATTGGGTCCTCCCTTTCTCAGCCAGGCGAGGGTTGGGCAGGTGGCATTGTTCCCTGCCAAACTGGCAACCCTTAAATTTTGGTGGGGAGCAAAAGCAGGTGGCTGGTTGCAAAGCCTTAAAGTGCAAGAAGGGTTTCATAACCACCCACCCGACTGTGGTCCCCGCCAAACTGACCACTCTTTTTAAATAGGTTTTATTGGTTTCTTTAGAAATAAGGTAAGAGGTGAAGGATGGGAGAAGGGGGAAAGGGGGGAGGGGGAGGGGAAAATAAAGGGCAATGGGTACATTGGATACAGTTCAGAAAACAAAGACCAAACACTATTGAGTACAAACTAATGCTTTATATCGTTGGATGTATCTGGCTTAATGGTTATCAAGCTCAGCTGCCACACCTTGCCATCTTCTTGCAAAGAGTTCTTTGTGATCTCCTTTCAAATAACCAGCAAGCTTGTCGATTTCCATACAGTCTCTTATCTTGCCATACAGCTCTTCCTCTGCTGGAATCTCAGCTTGTTTCCAAAACTGTGCATACAAAATCCTAGCAGTTACAATTATGTGTTGTAATACATAATTTTGATCCTGTAGAGTGCACCTATCTGCTATATTAAGTAAAAAGAGCTCTGGTTTAAATTCTAGTTTAGTTTTTAGAGCTCTCTCTATAAAACTCTTTACCATAGACCAATAGGTAGTTGCTTCTTTACATGTCCCCCACATATGGCAAAATGTACCGGGTTCTTTTTGCACTTCCAGCACCTTGAATCACAGTTATACATTTTGGACAGACGATGTGGAGAAAGGTGCAACCTGTAAAACATCTTATAACAGTTTTCTCTATAGGATATAGCTTTGAACTATTTAACTGTTTTCCATAAGGAGTCCCATTTGTCCAAATGTATTGGGTAACCATAGTTTTCTGCCCATCTGATCATACAATCTTTAACCATTATTTCATTAGTTTTCTGCTCTAACAAAGAGTTATAAAGTTTGCTAAGAGCTTTCTTCCCATCAGAGAGGAGTATTTTGTCAAGGGCTATCTCATTTACCATAAATCCGGTTTCTTTGATTATGTTTTTATAAGAATAGATTTGCTGATAGGTCCACCAATTTATTTTATGGCCCTCTGATGTCAGTTGATTTAAGGACTTCAGAGTTCGATCTTTGTTTAATAATTGTTTGTAGGTTAAAGATTTAGTTGTCATATCCAATGTAGGGCCGGAAATAGCTTCACAAGGAGATAGCCAACATGGAGCTTTATTGTATATTGAGGCCTTTAATGGCAACCAGACCTTAATCAAGGCATTTCGTATCCAATGCTTTTTAAAAAGAGATGGTGGATTGCTCTTATTCCAGAGATAGTGGTGCCACCCCTTATCTAAATCATGTCCTTCCAGGCACAGAATTATGTGATTGGACATTGAGATCAAATCCTTAATCCAGGTCATGGCAGCCGCTTTATAATATAAACCAAGATTTGGTAGAGCAAACCCACCCGCTGTGACTCTGTCTTGCAAATATATATTTTTTATCCTTGCTTTCTTCTTTTGCCATATAAACACTCTTATATGCTTTTCCAAGTGAGACAGTATCTTAAGGTTGGATAATACCGGTATACATTGAAAAAGGAAAAGCAGTCATTTTGATGGTTGTGACCCTGCCCATTAAGGAAAGCTGCAGTTTTGACCAAATATTTAAGTCAGATTTAATTTCTTTCATCAGGACACCATAATTATTTTCCATCAACGTATTACATCTGTTAGTTATTGTAACACCCAAATATTTTAACTTGGTTACATGTTTAAACCCAGATTGGTGAGCTAATTTTTTAATATTTGTAGGTGTCATGTCACATTTTTAGTTATCATGCTTGTTTTCTCCTTATTGATCTTAAGACCTGAAATCCTTGAAAAGACTTCTATGATTTCCAGCATTTTAGTCAATGATGAAAGAGGATATTCAAGGATCAGTAAGACATCATCTGCATAAGCTTGTGTCTTAAATGTTTCACCTCTGATATTGAGTCCATGTATGTTAGGTGAGGTCCTAACTGCATGTAACAGTATTTCTAAGGCAAGAATAAAGAGTAAGGGCAGGAGAGGGCAGCCCTGTCTGGTACCTTTATATACTTTGATTTCATTGGTAAGATGGCCATTAACTATGACATGGGCTTTCTGCCTTTAATATATTTGTTCTGTGGCTCTCAACATTCTATGGCCACATTGAATATAGTCTAATTGTGTCTTTATCAGTGACCATGAAACATTGTCAAACGCTTTTTCAGCACCAATAAAAATCAGGGCGGCTTGTTTCTGTGGGTGGCATTCATAATATTCAAGACTGTTTAGTAGGACCCTTATATTAGTTTGTAGGTGTCTTTTGGGGAGGAATCCATTCTGATCAGGGTGTATCAGTGACGGTAGAATTCTCCACCATCTATTGGATAAAACCGTAGCAAAATTTTTGTAATCCACATTAAGTAGGGCAATGGATCAGTAGCTTTGTATCAATTCCTTAGGCTTCCCCTCTTTTGGGATCAGGGTTATATTTGCTGCATTCCATGACTCTGGGATTTCTTCTCCCTCCAGTATAGAGTTAAATACAGACTTCATTCTCAATGCCAGTGTGTCGGCAAAATGCCTGTAGTAAAGAGCCGGAATACCGTCCGGTCCTGGCATCCTATTTGCCTTCTGTTGTTTAATCGCCTCCATAACTTCCATCATGGAAATGGGCTCATTGGTCAGTACTCTCTGACTTTCACTGAGTTTTGGGAATTTGATATGTTCTAAATGTTGAAAAATAGACTCATTATTGATTTCATCGCTTTTAAATATACTCTGGTTTCTCTTCAGATCGTATAAATCTTTCGCCTTTTACAAACTGACCGTTCTTAAGGTTTTGCGGGGAGCAAAAGTGGGTGGCTGGTTGCAAAGCCTTAAAGTGCAAGAAAGGCTGCATAACCAGCCAGTCACTTTTTGCTCCACACCAAACCTTCAGGGCAGACAGTAGAGACTGGGAGAGCAGAGCAGGTTTTTGAATTTCATGCTGCAGCAGCACCCTTGCTGCTGTGGTGCAAAATTGAAAAAACTACTCCACTGTCTCGTTCTAAGCCAGGCAAGGGTGAGGTGGGTGCAGCACCCACCTGACCCTCACCTGGATCATAATGGGAGAGGCAAGATCAGATCCATCCGTTCTGAGCCAGGTGAGGGTCGGGCAGATGGTGCTACCCACCTCCTTGCCTGGCTGAGAACAGGAGGACCGAATCTTGCCAAGCTGTCAAAATCAGCTGTATGGTGGTGGAGAGGGGGACAACGCTTCACTCCTGACTAGGACAGAGAGAACTCCTAGCTCTCTGAACTCCTTGCCCTCTGAAGATGCCAGCCACAGAGTCTGCCGAAGCGTCAAGAAGAAAAACTTCCATAACACGGCCAAACAGTCTGAAAAACTCACAACAACTAGCATTTAAATACACTTTTAAAGATATTTTACAGGAATTCTTCATGTTTTACGCCACACTCTTTTAAATCCCAAATGGTGAGGGAAATTTACTCTTTGGTGTTCTTTGTTTTGTTTTTTAAACAAGTTTTCCAGTTTGTGATATCAGAATGGACCATTAGAAATAATTTTATTTCATTTTATGTCCCACCATTTCATTGTATGAGCACCAGATTTTGGCAGTCACTGTAGAAATATATTCCTAGTGTGCAACATACCAAATTAATTTAAGATCACAGCAATAAGAATAATGGTAGCCTGGCTGCTAAAAAATAATAAATAGTATGGTGAGTTTCTCTTTAAAGGTAACATTCTGATCTCTGCTTAAAATATCTGCTCACTGTATGAAATAGACAGAGGAAGATTTTTCTGTGAGGGAGGCAAGTCAGAGAAACCATAGAGCAGACTATAGGATAGAGATAGGGAAGGGCAAGCTAGATACTGGTCTCTATCAGACAGTGAATGTAACTAATTTAGTTGCTTAGTTACTTGTAATAATTCCTTTTTGCTATCACTAAGGCCTAACTTAGTAATATAATTGTAACTTAATGGCTTAATAGCAATATAGTGTCACACCTTTTGTGTTTTAACTAAATTTTAATATTTTTATGGTTAACAAGGGTATGGCTTCATTAAATGGTGAAGGAAGAACATTCTGTGGTTCAAATACTCAAGATGTGTCTGAAATGGCTTCCTTATTGCAGATGTTGAAAAGACAGTGAGACTCTTTTGTACTATTTGTGACAGCTCTATTACTTTTTAAAATAACTGAACAACAGTGACTGTTTCAGTTCACTTCTGTGAACTGACAATAAAATAGCTGTTTTCAAATTTGTATTCTGTCTTTTTCCTGTGCCTGGAACTCAAAGCAGATTACAACAAGATTAAATAAAAACAGTAATGGTAAAATCACACACAATTTTAATACTAAAATGCAACTAAATTAGGCTGCAGTCTATTGGGTAGTTACACCAGTGTAAGTGCAATAGTATAAAAAGCATTGGTGAATTATTGGCGAATCAACTAACATATTTTGTGCTAGATGTCCAATAAGCACTTGAGTAATAAATCAGCCAATTCCAGGGCATCACCCCACTTTTGCCAGCCAATCAGCCAGCCAGCCAACCAACCAACCAACCTCAAGAGCTACAGAGGACCAGTTATGCTAGTGGGGCAGAAATACCTTCTTGTGCAAACAAGAAGTATGTAGAACCACTTTGTGTAAATGCTGTGGTCCTGTAACAACTTGGCTGATCAATGCATTAGTAGTCTACATTTAACACTTCTTTTCTTTTCTTTTTCATGTTCTTATTACCTTTCACTGTTTTTCTTCCCTCTTTTTCCTAGCTACCCTAGTTCTTATTTTAAAGTCTGGCATAAGAATAAGTTCTGAGCATCTGATAATATAATCTCATAATGTCTACATTAGTTTGTTGTCTTATTTTTAATTCATTTTCAGTCCAAAGGATTCGTGAAACCCTGTTGTGGTGGGGTGGATTCTGTGCTTTTTCGCTTCAAAACATTCATTTCTAAAGTTGTTCTTTTTGTTGCCTTTAATACATGGCTTTCTCCTAATGAAGTTCATTTGAAGGTAATTGAGTCTGGATTTCTACTGAGATCTAATTGAGAAAATGTACTAACAAAGGCTTGTAAAAGTTTCACTGGAATAACGAGGTCTCAGGAGAAAGAAAACCAGGGGCCAAAGGAAGAAAGCATTTAGTTGAGAAGTTAGTCAGGCAATTACTGTAGGAGGAGGGGAAATTCTGAAAGGCATTTGTTGCTCTAATATTTCACTTTGTTTTGATGATAATAGAACCATAAAGAATATGTCTGTGAAGATTCTCAGTCATCCAGGTGAGTTTATCTGGAAGTTGAGTCATGGCTACTGGACTTCTTTTTTGAGAGACAGAAACGTTTCGCTGTTCATCCAAATAGCTTCATCAGTCTGAATACAGCTAGTGCAAGTACTCCATCTTATAGTCAGCTTTGACCTCTTGTCACCCTGATCTGAATTAGGCTCATAAGATGAACAATAGCCTGAACAGGTTCATTAGGGAGACAATAGTATCCATAGCCTTAAGGTGAACAATGGCCTAAGGTGCTGAAACCCATCAAGAATGGGTTGTTAGCTATGGCCTTGGTGGTGAAGGCTTTTTGATTTGTCTGGGTACTTTGGAAAACACAGCCTGATAAGTAGCAGATAGACTATGCCGGAGCCCACCACCTCTGCTGAGGGAGGGGTTTTCAATGCTTACATGAATGGCTTCCCTTACTCCTCTCTCAAACCACCTCTCTTCTTTGTCTAATATGTGTACATCTTCATCTTTGAAAGAGTGCCCTTTCTCCTTCAAATGGAGGTGTACTGCTGATTCTGTTCCTGAGCTGTTACCCCTCCTATGTTGGGCCATCCTTCTGTTTAATGGCTATTTAGTTTCTCCAATGTAGAGGTCCGGACACTCCTCACTGCATTGGACTGCATATACTATATTGCTCCTTTTATGGTTTGGTATCGGATCCTTTGGGTGGACAAATCTCTGCCTTAATGTGTTTGTGGATTTGAAATAAACAGGGATGTGGTGTTTGCCAAAAACCCTTTTAAGCCTCTCAGACACTCCAGCCATATAAGGAATGACCAGGTTCTTCCGTCGGGTCAGGGTCTCAGATTGATCCCTTGTTCTTCTGGGATGGCCCACTGCTTTGTTGAAGGCCCACTTTGGATATCCACAGGCCTTAAGTGCTGTCTTCAGGTGCCTGTCTTCCTTCTTCTTGGCTTCTGTGGAGGTGGGGATGCTCTCTGCTCTGTGGCTTAGGGTCCTGATGACTCCTACTTTGTGCTGTAATGGATGGTGGGAGTTAAACAGTAAGTATTGATCTGTATGGGTGGGTTTCCTATGTGGGTGGGTTTCCTGTAAGCCATGACTCAACTTGAAAACCATAAAGAATAAAAATATAGCAATGGGACATCACTTAGATTATAAACTAGCAAAACTGACGCACACAATGTTAGAATCAATGGTGTTTAAGCAATGGATGAGTAGTATCCACCAGTGTGGACTGACAACCTTTAAACCCAGGGTGCCTCCAGTCAAAAGTTCCACCAAGGGTCATCCTGTGCATTTCATTCTGAGTGGTGCACAAACCAATATTAAATGAAGTAGCAGCCTTAAATTCAATCAGACAAACTCCTATTTTAGTCAGCAGAGGACTGCTGCCATGTCTTTTTTTTAGCACATATGTGTAAAACACCTTTGCCCCTCATTCCTGTCAATATATCAACATGTCTAAGGGCCATCAGCTGTGGCCTGCATATTGCCCGGCCAGAAATTAAACCTATTTCTATTTAGATTTGTGTATTTACAAGTTCACAAAATCACTGAATAATGAAGTTAGAAGGGGCCTGCGAGGCCATTAAGTCCAACCTCCTGCTCTAGGCAGGAAACCCAATCCAAGTATTTCAGACAGGTGGCTGTATAATATTCTCTTGAACATCCCCAGCATTTGAGTGCTCTCCACCTCCAGAGGTAGTTGCTCTCATTGTTGTTCCACTCCAGGGGTGCCCAAACTTTTTGCAAGGAGGGCCAGATTTGGTGAGGTGAAAAAGTGTGGGGGCCGACCATTCAGCCTGAAAGGGGAGAGAAAGGGTATGGTCCATGCACATCTCCAACAGCTGCAAATGCTCCAGTTTCAAGGCACCCAAGGGCCCGGTGGCCATTGCACGGCCTGGAAATCGGCTCACGTGCACCCAAGATGCACCACTGCATGCATATGCGGCCCTCACTCGCAAGGAGGTGGGGAAGACGCTGCAGCAACTGAGCCAGGAGCGAGTTGGCAGGGCAGGTGGCTGAGGGGATGGATGGAGGCAGGAAGAGCAGGCAAACCATAAAACTGCAAGCTGGCATCTCTAGCCAGTACAGGGAAGGGCTGGTTGGCGGGGATGAGTGACAGGCTGAGCCAGCAGGGGGAAGAGGCTGAGGGCCACTCAGAATTTTAAATCGAGCTGCATTTGGCCCCTGGGCCAGACTTTGGACATGTCTGTTCTACTCTATGAGGAGGGTTAAACCTGACTTCTTGTAACTTTAGCACATTATATGTCCTGCACTATGTGATGATTGGGGAACACACCCTGCCCTTCCTCTGTATGATAATCTTTCAAGTACTTGACTAGTACTATCATAACTCCCCATGGTCTTCTTTTCTCAGCGCTAAACAAGTCCAGTTCTTTCAGCCTTTTCTGCAAAGGGATTATTTTCCATTCCCCTGATCATCCATCCTTGTTGCCCACCTCTGAACCTGCTCTAGTTTGTTGGCATTTGATGTCCGGAATTGGACTCAGTACTCAATATGAGGCCTAACTAGTGCCACATAGAGGAGATTCCCAGGGTTTAGAGAGTAATGCAGCCTGTTGTGTATTGAGCTGTATTCCTATTGGTTTCTGTTCCTGTTCCAAAGGGAACAGGCCTATTGGTTTATTCAAGTTGCTGCATTTGGATCCTAAATCCTATTGGTCTCTGCCAAAAGGTAGCTATGTGATTGGTTGTAATTGTTCCCTCCAAAATGTATCTTTTCCTAGCCAGTCCTGGCTCCTATAAATGTATCTCCCTCTCCCCAGTCCCCAGTCCCCAGTCTTGTTCTCTCCCTGAATAAAGAGCTGTTACACTAGAAGCTGTCTCCAGCCTGCTATGTCAAAGAGCTGAATCACTGCTGAAATCACTAAACCCACTCTACAACACAGCCCAAAATAGCATTCGCCCTTTGTGAAGCTGTGACCAAAACTGGGTTCAGATTTTCCTAGGTGGGTGAGCCATTTTATTTTATTTTATTTTTATTATGCCCAGCTAGTGGGATCTTGAGCATCTTACAAACAATGGAGTCTGTCATTATTTGTTTCTTTGCTAGCTTGTTTATTTATTTGTTTATTGACATATAAATAAGAGTATATGTTTATACTAAATTCTCACTCTTCAGTGATTACAGTGCTAGAGGTTAAACACAGAGTACTTAAGGCAGTATATATACACTTTTTGCCAATACTGTATGCATCGCTCCACAGAATATTGTTACCAGGAACACAGTGGCCATGCACAGTGACAGCTTGCATTCAGCTAGTCATCTACAATAATTCCAGTATCCTTCTCGCATGTAGCATTGTTGAGCCAGGTTTAGACATTACAAACTGCAGGATAATGTGCAAATGTAGTTAAAGCAAGAAAATACAATTAAAGCAGCAGAAGACTCTCATCACATATCATGGAAACCAAGAAGGGAAGAAAACAATAAGACAAAAACAATAAGACAAAACAAGTATTCTGTTGATTCAGTGAACTTGAAAGTACTTGGAAAAGAACCTCTTTGGTTCTCTATTCAAGGACACCCAGAATCAAGGTACATGCTACATTTTATTTATTTATTTATTTATTTATTTATTTATTTATTTATTTATACAACTTATATGCCGCCAACTACCCAAAGGTCTCTGGGCGGCTTACAATCAAAAGAATTAAAACAGTTAAAATAGTTAAAAATAGAATATCAATAAATAATCAAAGCAGTAATAAAAACCTTACACTAAAATCATTACACTAAAATTGTCATAAGAGGACCCACAGTCTATATTGTATCAATTAAAAAACTTCTGGAACAGGAAGGTTTTTTACCTGGCGTCGAAATGTAATCAATATTGGCGCCTGGCGGATCTCAATAAGGAGGGCATTCTATAGCTTGGGGGCAGCTGCCGAGAAGACCCTGTGTCTACAAGCCATCCCTCTCACCTCCTTGAGGGATGGCTCTTTCAGAAGGGCCCCCTGGCTCAATCTTAATTGCTGGGTAGGTTTGTATGGAAGGAGGTGGTTCTTCAGGTATCTAGGTCCTATAATGCTACATTATACACATAGTGTGCAGCTAGAGCCATTTTTCGCACTTGAAAATGAGCACATGTAGGCTTGATCTGGATTAAAGCAGGATGATTGGGGGCTGTTTTGTTCCCATCTGTTTTTTTAATCTAAAAAAACCTCCCCTGGGTATGGATAAAAAAATCAGCTGGAGAAAACACAGCCCTATATTGTATATGCAGAATTTTAAGATAGAAACAGATGGAAGAATTTTAAAGCTTCCACACTTGAGCTGGTTCTAATCTAGATTGGGGCAACATGAGCTTACTTCAGTGTAAAGGGAGAAATTTTTAGAGGTCTAACATCTGAGGAAGACTCCTCCCAGCCAGTAGGAAAGGAAAAACAGCTGACAAGGTAGAAGATGAAACAACATATCTGGCTGATATATTTAGCAAATGCACCTTAGAAACTTCAAAGGCCAAACAGGTTCACTTCTCGGGTAGCAATCCACTGCACAATTTAATTCACACACTATTATTTACAGCACAAGCTTCTATGAAAAACCTGGACATCAACAATGTTATTATAACTGCAATATTTAACACCCACTGACTTTCTTACCAACCAACCAACCACTATGTGCCTACATTGATATCTATTTTTGATCCCATATATAAATAAGTGACATTTTAAAACTCCTTCCTTATACCTGATGAGGTGGACATGTCCACAAAAGCTCATATATAAAGTTGGTCTTGGTTTTTTTACTTTTTTGTTTTCACCTGTAATGCTTTTACAGGCTTACATGGCTGCCCCTTCTATAACTACAGGTTAAAACATAAAACCTCACAAGAACACACATGTAACAATAATCATGCCTTAGATTAACCTAGGGGTGTTTAGCAGACTTTGTTGCAATGAAAGTTGTGATAAAAATAATGATAAACTCCCTCTTATTATGCAGCAGATAAAAATCATTCTAGTTCAAACTACAGAACAAATGAATTACAGTCTCCCTTAGTAGATCATCCCTTATTTGTTTCTTTACCTACATTGGTTCTTATTTGTGTCGATATTGCAAACTAATAGCACAATTGTCACATGTTCTCTAAATGCCTAGTATAGATTTTGAATATGGGAACAACCCATTCATCCTGTCAGAACAAAGACTGCAAGCCAGTTACAATACGGGAAAAACTTGGAGACCAAGCTAATTTGGGAGGAGAGAAACATATCCTCAGCAGAATGTATTCTCTTTTGTGTCCAGATGATGTGAAAAGAAATATATTCCTTACATATATCTTCAAAATAGAATAGGAGCGTATTCTCATTTCCTAGAAAAGAAGTGTACTTGCATGGTTCCAGTAGGATTTGTACGTGTAGAGTACCAGATCATTGTATATCACAGTTCCAAAGGTATGAACATCAGTGTAAGCTGAAGTGTTAAGCCCGTCTACCCACTGGCTATGAAAGTGGGCCTACAGATGTATAGAGTTGCCATTGGTTGCAAAAATATGATGTCACAACTGAGCGGAATGTAGGGACTCTAGACACACAGAGGGTCACTTATAAGTTCAAAAATCGGGGGGAAGACAAACATGAGATGGTACCATTATCCACAGCTATTAGGGATATGTTCTTTGAGGGACTGCAAGAGTTATAGTCCACAAAGTGAACATTCCCTGGTTTGCACAACAGAAAAGTCATCCAAGAATCTGTATACAAAGCCCAGGGCTGGAATTCTCAGCTCAACCAAACCATATTATGCTACTCAGAAAATGTTTATTTTGTTGAATTTTTTATGAAGCAACATCTACCAGATGGAGTACAGGCCTTGAGTAAATAATAATTGTCTTAGTTATGCTTAAGACAGATTTTTGGCCATTGTGCAAACATTTTTGAAAGGAAAAGGCTACCTTGTTCTCTATTTTCTTAAACTAGGGCTAAATTATAAGCTATTCCTTCATCTTAACTAAGTCCCAGCGATTTATGACAGGGCTTAATTAAAGAGCTGGAGAGATAAAGCTGGCAGGCCATTAAGACTAATTTCCAAATACAGTGTACAACACAATACTTGGTCATCACCCTTATTATTACAATTCATATCACAGTATGAGTATCGTGTTAAGCACACCAACTGGCTATGAAATTGGGCTTGCAAATATATAGGTACATAGTTGCCATTGGTAACAAAAATTATGCTGTGCTAAGCATGAATGCAGCTAAGATGATGTCACAACTGAGCGGAATGTATGGAGTCTCGACAGACAGAGGCTCGCTGACAAGTGCAAAGATCAGGGGAAGACAGATATGAGGTGGTGCCATTTGCCAAAATGTCCTCTAAAGGGGTCAAAAGAGCAAGAGGAAGTGGGGCCTTGAGTCTGGTCTGTAGAATGGGCCCCGTTGCCCCCTCGAAAACTCATCTCTTCCTCACGATCATAGTGGTGTCCTTTGGAAGGCTGGACACAGCCATTGAGCCTTGCCCAACCCCATGCCATTGTACTGTGGAAATCCTCAACTGCAGCAAGACCACCAACCCTCCTGGACTCCACCGTGTGCCATTTCCCAAACCATATGGTCATCCTCATGTATTCTTCTTCTTGTAAGTATGTGGGAGCAGGATAGTTGTGGGGGTTGAAGAGTCCAGTGTTGGGGCCACGTCAGTGCAGGATTTGAATCTTAACTGTGCTTGCTGGAAGATAACTTAGCCAAAACCATCCAGAATATGTTACATGCCCTGCCATCTGTATTAGCATTAGGCAGTTTGCACAGTTCCAAAGCACCTCCCTGGTAAGCCATGTCTGACTGCTTTACTTCTTAAGGAAAGGATACCATAAGCCAGAATCAAACCCATCTGCAGAAATACAAAGATGAAATCTCTCTCAGAATACAGTTTTTGGCATTAAATATGCAGGCAAGGTAGAGAGGAAGAAGAGAGACGTCAAGAAAACATGTTTATGAAATGTCAAAACCTGAGGACAGTCGTGCAGGCCCTAGTAATCTCGAGGATCGAGTATTGCAATACCCTCTATGTGGGGTTGCCCTTGACCTTGGTCCGGTGGCTACAGCGGGTGCAGAATGCGGCGGCCAGGCAAGTGGTGGGTGCTCGTAGATTCGAGCACATCACCCCAGTCCTGGCTCGCTTTCACTGGTTACCCGTTGTCCTCTGGATTAGGTTCAAGGTCTTGGTTTTGACTTTCAAAGCCCTCCACGGCCTGGGACCAGAGTATCTGGTGGAGCGGAACTCTGAGAGATCAACTGGGGCCAGACCCACGAAATTGGCGCAGGCGCATTCACTGAGGGTGGCCACACCTAGAGAGGCGCGGAAATCGCGTAAGCGGGGCCACACCTTCTCTGTGGTGGGCCCCATGCTTTTGAACCATCTCCCCAGTGAGCTGCGCCTAGCAGAGTCCCTGCCCGAATTTAAAAAGGCCCTGAAGACCCACCTGTTCAGGGAGGCGTTTGGCGACCTTTCTATTTAGTTTTTTTTTTTTTTTGCCTGTTGCCATCTCTGCTTGGATTATGCCACCTTTCATGCTCTGTCATTGTTTTGTTTGTTTTTACTACTTTTACTGTAAGCCGCCCAGAATTCCCTCCTGGGAAGATGGGCGGGATATAAGCCTAACAAATAAACAAATAAATAAATAAATAAATGTGTCTTCATATGGCCCCGGTCCCACGTCCCTTTAAAAGCAGTTTAAATTACCAGATAACCCCTGTCTAAAAATGCCATCCCCACAGCCACTGGGCTTTTTGAAAAAGAAAAGAAAAAGAAAACCCAGTAATGCTCCCTTAAGCGAGGTTTCTGTGACTCACCCAGGAGGTAGGGAAATTTTTACCTCACTTTGAAAATCCAGCTTTTAAGGAGGCATATGCCGTGAGACCAAGCAGATGATCCAGGTTTCTTTTTCTTTCTTTTTTCATAGCACCGACTGGCTGTTCCTGGGGCCAGTCGGCGCTGTTTTTGTTAATTGCTTTTCACCTTCGGAGAAACAGGAAGCTCTATCCGGTCCTACAAGTTTTAATTTCCCCCAAGGCAAGTGGTCCGTTTTTTTCAAATGCTATTGCCACCTGCTGGCCAAGGGGGCTGAACTGCACTTTAAAATTAAAAAAAAACAACAGCTTTTTACGTGGGAGCTCTTGTCCCACATTTAAATCACATGATGGGACGAAGAGGAAAAGCCAGACCTTCAGAAGATCAGGATCAAAACCCAGGTGTGACCACGGCCTATAGAGTACTCAACAGTTTACCACCACCAAAGGGGGCAGGGCCAGGGAGGAGGTTAAGGGTTAACATATTTGTTTGGTATTTAACATGACAGTTTTTCCAGTAGTCGGAAAGCAGTGTTTGGGCTGGGACAGCTTGGGCAAAAAAGGACAAAGATGCCATCTGTCACTTCCACCATTAGATTCTATGTTCCTTCTTCCCATACTTGTAATCCTTACAAGAGTAGATGGGCCATTATATAATTTTCCCAACCAAGTATCATGACTCATTGAAATATTCGGGCAGCCTGATGTTGAATAAACAACTGAGATCCATTCATTGTACAAAATACTCCTGGTGGCCATGAAACTGCCAGAATGGATTTGTTGATATGTGTGAACAGAGCTGCCTCAACCTTTTAAAATCTTCTGTTGTGGAACGTAGTAATGGGGTATTATAAAAGTGAGATCTTTCACTTTATTTGCCATTAAGCAACTGTTTTCCTCTGCCGGACATCAGTGAATTATATATTTTGTAATGCAGCAGTGGTCAAAGGATTGCAACAGTTGAGATTCTCAGTTTGTTTTTGACACAACCAGGTTTCAGTTTGTTTCTGACACAACCAGATAGATAGAGAGAGAGACAGATAGATAGATAGAGAGATAGAGAGATAGAGATAGAGATAGAGAGAGAGAGAGAGAGAGAGAGAGAGAGAGAGAGAGAGAGAGAGAGAGAGCATGTCCCCAAATCCTCTGTGATATCATATATCTCCCTATTCTGGTGGCAAAAACCCCAACACGTTCTGCTCTGAGTTCATCCTGGAGTATCTTTTGCCTCCTAGCACAGAGAAATAAGGCATCCTTCATATGGTGGTTACTCTCGTTACATCAATGTGTTCACAACTACTCTCCAGGTTAAACCAGTGGTGCATGCTTCTCTCTTATAATTAAGCTTTTTCCATCCACTCATTGTTTTGGCAAATACTGAATTTTTAAACAAACATACTTTGGAATTGCATACTTGCCTTACACTTTGATTAGTAAGGATGATGATACAATCTGCTACTCCTTCAGATTTTCCTTTGAACTTCCCTACAATGGTGTCAGCGGTGGGGATATGGAATATCTTTTTCTAGCAATCTGTGTTGCCATGTCAATTAATTTAGGATTAATCCTGTATGAGCAGACAGGAACTATTAGATCTGAAAATGAAAACTGTTACAACTTATTTATTATTTAATATCTATGTGAAGGTTCTCAGTCATCCAGGTGAGTTTATCGGGAAGTTGAGTCATGGCAACTGGACTTCTTCTCTTGAGAGACTGAAATGTTTCGCTACTCTTCCAAGCAGATTCATCAGTCGTATGTTGTAAACCGCCCAGAGTAGCCCTAGGTCTAGATGGGCAGTATAAAAGTCAAATAAATAAATAAATAAATAAATAAATAAATAAATAATAAATAAAATCTACTTTCAAAATATCTTCTTGGAGGGGTGACTTCAGCAGAGCATATAAAGTTGCTTTTTCAGCCTACAACTGTCAAAATGTTCCATCTACCAACTGGATTTTGGATGCTTCCTTCAAAAAACAACAAACAAACAAACCCCAAAACAAATCATCATTCCAAACTCTAGGGTACAGAGGCTGCCACTTTGAGCTATTCTTCATCACAGTTTATAAGCGCAAGAGTAGTTTCATTCCCCAGCCCCCTCCTTGAAGGTACAGTGGACCCTTATATAACAAACAGTTTGTATAACATAAAATCTGTACAACATAAAAAATTCCGGAGATAGGGGAAATTTGCTTAACAGAATTGCCTATGGGGTGAATCCATACAACATAAAAATGGGATTACTCCATCTTCAATGCATTCCTATGGGAAATTTGTATAAAGGAAAATTTGCTTAACATAATTTCATTGGGAACGAATTAATTCCTTTATACAAGGTACCACTGTACTCCTAAATGGGAGAAACTTGTTCAACTATATAGGATCAATCCTCTTTATCTTTTCAGGGACTTCACTGGGAATGCAATTTCTACCATTGGAAAAGACGTGTGGAGAGCCTACCCTTGGGCTGAATACCTGTGAGTATTCATTCATGTTCGAATTCGACAGTTTGTACCCACTCCTGCTTGCTTTTGGCTAGTTTTGTGGAGTCACTGGGAATTTATTTTAATTTTCTAAATGTCATTGACTCTGAGAATAATCTATTCAAGATATGATATGTCTAGGTCATGGTAGACACTAGGAGAGTTTAGCTGCATCGGAAAGTAATTGAGCATATAAATGACAGAGTTCTGTGTGCTTTCTGAACTTTGCAAACTGATCCAGGTAAATCTGGTGAAATCTGACTTTCTACATAGTTCAGAAATAATTATCTTAGTTGCTGTTCCAAATTGCACAGTAGGTCCCTGTGTGTAGCTTTGCTAAGAAAAGTAATATGGAGACAAGACACCAAATATCTCATCAGGTATGTCTATGGTTATGTATAAAGGTAATGTCACCTCAACCTGCTGCTAGGGATCCATTCACAATAGACCCTTTCAGGTTGTGTTAATGACACGGAAGAAACTATAACTTCCCCAGCCTCGTTGTCAGGCAGATTTAGGCCAATGTCAAGGTGATGGAAGCATCTTCTCATGTGGGAGGGGAAATACTATGCATATTTCTACCTGGTGCTACAAGAGGCGGCTGGTCTGAAATATAGTATGGTGGGGGTTGCCATTCTTCTTCTTTTTGGATAACCATTCTAGGGGTGCCCTAATTGACATCTTCGTCTTACAGGACAAAAAGTAACTTCCTCACCATTTTGTCTGGGATTTTTGAATCTAAAAGCATAGTACGGTGGTGACGTCCAACCTGTCAAGGCAAAAGGCTTCTCTGTGAGATCTTTTCAGAATTTTCTCTACCACTCTAGGGTTCTCAAGGGCAACAGACTGAGCACACTGCAAAATACCTCCCTGGATGGACTGCTTTCACTTACACACCTGTAAGTTTCTCATTCGTGCAGCAACTGATTTGCAAGCCACCATTGAAATAGTGCCCATTTGTTTTTACTTGTTAGACCAGAGTTATCTAATTGGTATTGCTATAGTTATAGCTAATTCTAAGGCTCTGTCCAATAATAACAGCATGAACAGCCAGCCTTGCTATTAGTGACTGCATACCACAAAGATTCAATCCTGTTGTCAGGAAGAAGAAGTGGTGGCATCATGATAGTCATCTTGTTTCTCCCCTCAGGAAGCAAAATGTCTTCCTCTCACCCTGACAGTTCACTATCATATATAAGAGACAGGGATGCACTGATGTAACTTACACCTTTGCCTATTTTTGTTTCATATGGAGGAAGACTGAGGTAAAAAGTCATTCAAAACCTGAGGAGAATTAACAAGTGCAGAAGAGACCAGGCATTGTATCTATCCTTAACTGTAGCTAAACTTCTTTGCCTGGAAACTAGTACCATACTCAATATGAAAATTAGGGAGTGGGGAATGGTGAATGGCCAGTTGGAAGCATATGCTGGGATCAGTGTAGGGCAGCCACTTTTCTTACCTCTACATTTAATTCTCTGTGTTCTTTTTCACAGGGACGTATCATGTAATAAAATCAAAGTGATTGGGAAGGATGCATTTGAACCAGTTCCATTTCTGCAGTTTATGTAAGTGGCTAGACATAAAATAATTGAAGCAGGAATAAAAAAGATCAAGATTCCACCTCACATTGGAGGAATTACACAGCTCCCGCTGTCTTAAGAAAGCTCACAATATTGTAGGAGATATTTCTCATCCTGGACACTCTCTGTTTGTACCACTGCCATCAGGCAGAAGGTATAGATCTATTAGATTAGAACAAGGACGGAAAGATTCAAAAATAGTTTTTACCCAATAGCAGTATCCATGCTAAATTCTGTTAAAAATTAAGTTGACGGGTAATATTAGTGTTGAATGTGTTACATTTAGTTGATGAGGTGCCACTAGGTTTTACTGTTCTTAAATTTATTGTTGTAATTTTATTTGTTTATCCTTGTACTTGTATGGCTAACATAGCCCTTGTAAGCCGCTTAGAGTTCGTTTGAAGATAAGCGGGATATAAATGCAAAAAATAAGTAAATAATAAATATATTGTATGGGGGATTGTGTATGGCTGTTGTTGTTTTTTAAATTGTAGTTTTTATGGATTGGGTATGAATATTGCTAGGTGAAAGAGTATAGGGCTGTGTGTGTGTTTGGTTTTTATGTCAGTTTTAAATGAGTGTAAGTGATGTTTGGCATGTGAATGTTGGAGTATCTGTATGGATGGTTTGTTTTTAAATTGTAGATTTTACGTCTTGGATTTTTATGCTGGGTTGTGTGAATGACTGACTGGATGGCACTTTTAATCTCGTTGTATTTATACAATGACAATAAATTGCATTCCTATTCCTATTCCTAAGGTAGCTTCCGGATCTCACCAAAAAAAAAAAAAAAAATGGAGATGCTAGAGTTAATCTCTACTCTATGGAAGCCTCCCTTAATAACCCCAGAAGGGATTTTGTCACTCACCACAGAGGGGGGAATGCCCTTTGTTCATGCTCAAAACTACCTCCTCCTGTATATTTCCATGCTCTGTAACATAGTTCTACGCGGATATACCAGGGCTAGGTTGAGGTTCAGGATTATCCATGCTAGAATACACCCTGTGTGAATCAACGATACATACCCATTTGCTTCTGTGAACATCATTATATAAATGTAGAATTACAAGGTTTTGATTCATAATGTTGAATGCTGTTTACAAAGTTCTCATTTCTGTTTCTTTTCCCCTCCTAGAAATCTCAGTGGCAATATTATTGGGCAGATCACTCAGGGGACATTCCAAGCATGGCACGGAATGCAGTTTTTGCTAAAGATGTAAGTGAAGCCATCATATATCTGGCAAGGAGACTGCGTATAGCATCAAGCCAAATACTTGTATCCTAGAATGCTCATTTTTTTTAAAAAAAAGGTTCAGCTGAACTATGCATTTTGAAATGGCAACCTTGAGTATGTGTAGAAAACATATGTCCTGCTATTAAATAGCACATGAAAGGTATTGTATAAACATATATTGTAGCTCTTCTACAAGTTTAAATTACAATTTGAGCAGCCAAGATACCAATGGTTTCAAATAGTTTTCTCAGAACTTAATTTCCTTGGAATTTGGTCACTAAATACTGACTGGCCTTTTCTGGATTGCAGGTTGGATTAGATGGAAAAGTGGGAAAGTTAAATTCTAACAATTGCATGATACAGATGCATAAATGATTTGCCACCATTAATATTGACTTTTTGAAAGGTAATACTTCCCCATTGCCACTTTCAATAAAAAGCCACAAATACTTATGTGATTTGTAGCTTGCTGTTTCCAAGCTCTCCTATTCACCCATTCATAGAGGTGGAACAGTGAAGGACACTCACAGCACGAAACCTCTACTGGATATTGTGAAATTCACTGTTTGCACAGGAGGGGGGGTTCAGGGTCGGGTCAGGGAGAAACTGTTGCAGTGTAGCTCTGTAAGAGGGACACTCTCTCCAGACATGCCATCACCAGTTCAGGTCCGCCCACTGCTGCCTCATTCCATCTGCTGCCTGTGCACGCTGCCCATCTCTTATGTAAGCCTTGAGGGGCTAAAAGGGTAGCCAGCTTAAGAGGCAACCAGGGAGGTCTTTGAGGTAGTTGACAAGATTAGAAAGGACTGGTCTGCCACTTGTAACATATTGCTTACTCAGAAACCTGGTAATGTATCACTTCCATCTCACCCTTTTGCCCTGCAGGATTCTCAGCCACAATCCCATGACAGATATTCAAGATCCTTATTTTTATAATCTGCCATCGCTGAAGTTCCTGTAAGTAGGAGACACACTCCCTTGCTCTTACTTTCTTTGGAGATGATTTGGTTGGCAAGGGAAAATCCAAAAGTCAGTGTGGTGGAATTATTGGAAAAAGTACATTTTGGGGTGACAGTTCCCAGACTCATAGCCTTTTGTAGTTGTAGTTCAAGAAAGCAAATATACTATGTTCAAGGTCAATCTCACCCCCCCCCACTTACCACCAATGGGAAGTTTATAAATGCAAACAGCTAGATTCATCTGTTTCACGTGGGGAGCAGTTCTGTATTGTCCATTCAGAAGGGAAGCTGGGTGGGTGATTGTTATTGCTACCCAAGAAGCCTCTGGGCTTCAACCTTGCAAGCCTTGGCTCCACTACAACACTGGCATGGCAATGGGATTGTCTCTGAGTTTGTGCCAGCTGTCAAACTATGCCTCCTGGCTAAAAGCGGTTAGTCATTAAAATAGTGAAGTTTGCAGATGGCACTACAGTGATTGGTCTCATTCGAGACAATGATGAATCTGCCTATAGGTGATAGATTGAACAACTAGCTTTATGGTGCACTCAAAATAATTTTGAATTAAACACATGCAAAACTGTTGAAATGCTGGTGGATTTTAGGAGGACTTGCTCTATACAACCACCTCTTATAATATCAATATCAGATAATTTAGTGTCAATAGTGGAATCCTTTAAGTTTTTCAGTACTATTATATATCAAGATTTAAAATGGTAATCTAACATTAAAAGTATTATTAAGAAAGCACAACAAAAATGTTTTTTCTGCATCAACTTAGGAAGTTCAGACTGCCAAAAGAACTGTTGATTCAATTTTATAGAGGTGTTATTGAATCTATCATCTGTTCCTCTTATAACTGTATGGTTTAATTCTGCGACTAAGCAGGACAGATATAGACTTCAATGGATAATTGGAACTATGGAAAAAATATTGCTACTAATTTGCCATCTATTGTGGAATTGTATGTATACCACACGAGCTAAAAAGAGGGCAATGAAGATATATACAGATTCCACACATCCTGGACATAATCTGTTACCCTCAGCACGACGTTTTAGGGCATTGCATACTAGGACAACTAGATATAAAGATAGTTTCTTTCCAAGTGCTACCAAACTGTTGAATAATTATTTTTTTTCTTCTTTTCTTCCTTTTTAATAATAGATTATATTGTGTTGTTGTACTGTGTTTTTATTGTTGAATATATGATTCTTAATATTCCTTCTTATATATGGAGAGTATTTTTTACCAAAACGAATTCCGGGTGTGTCCAGCCACACACGGCCAATAAAAGAATTCCGAATCTGATTCTGTCAGATCATGCCTCCTGACTAAAGTGGTTAGTCGTTCCATAGCACAACAGCCTTTGTGAACTGCAATGCACAAAGTGCTTCTGACCACATCCTTCACAGTGCCTCAGATCCCTTCAAAGCAACCTTTCAACCTGTAGAGCCCTGGCTCCCTTATCACTGGCCTTGAGAGCCTGGTGTCAGACCAGTCAATCAGATGATAATGATATGCTAAGGTGGCTTTTGTATCATTGCTGAGAAACCTGGTCCAGCCCAACACATTTGGTCCCAAGAGACCAACCTCCTACTCTCACACATGATAATAATAATACCTTTATTTTCAATGTACAACATGTTCACAATGAAATTGGCTGAGTCTCCCTTGCCCACCCCACCACCATCCCACCCCCATCCCACTAGCAACCACTCAGTCTTATTGCACCCTGTGTACTTGACACAGAATACGCCAGCCCACAGGTCAGTTCTTCTATACTTGTCTTGGAATTATTTCCCATTCAGCAGTCTGACAGCCCATGGATAAAAACTGTTCTTTAGTCTGTTGGTGCGGCAGGCTATACTACGATATCTTCTGCCTGATGGTAACAAGGTAAAGAGGTGCTGACTGGGGTGTGAATCATCCTTAAGAATTTTTTCAACCCTCCTGAGGCAACCATCCCTAGCGATGTTGTCTAGTGCACTTAGGGACAGCCCGTGATATATTGAGCTGTGCTTACAACCCTCTGTAGTGTCTTCCTGTCAGCAGCTGTCAATCCAGCATACCAAACGGTCATGCAATATGTGAGGATGCTTTCAATTGTGGACCGGTAAAAGGAGATCATCAGTTGTTGCTTCACTTTGTTCTTATGCAAGACCCTGATGATGACATCTACAAGGGTTAAAAGTTGCAATTAGGAGGCTCAGGCCTGCTTCCACATCACAATCTTGATCTGGGTGCCTTCTCTACTACCATAGCCCCCATCTTAGATACCTTAGACAGGATGGAGACCCATGGTGTTTCAAAGCCAGGTGTTAAGCAAAGCCCTTCCATCCAGCAACATATGTAGAAGCAAGGACATCCCCGCCCCCGTAGTCAAATGTGGCCATGCTTGGGTCCTATTCAGTTTTTAGGAACCTCAAGGTGACAAATTGGAAAAAGTAAAATAAAAAGAGAGTTATCAATTTAATCCTACCTGGTAAAATAGATGGAATAATAATGCATTATACCGTCTTAAGATTCATGGAATAGAGTTTAAGAGGCATGATATAGACTTTCTGAACTACACAGAATATCCTTTTGTGTCTCATGTTACTGCTGATTCATGGAAGAAATACTGTATGTTATTTTGCAGAGATCTGGGTGCTACAGAAATTTCCCCCAAGGTTGTGGTGGAACTACTCAACACTTCCATTCAACTGAAAACGCTGTTAAGTCCGGTGCAACCTTTTTTTGCTGGGTTTCATCAAACAAGTAGAAAAGGGTGTTAGCTTTGCCTTGTCTCCCTCCCCAGTCCCCTATTTCCACCTTCTCTCATATCATCTCAGAATAGGAAATGAGATGTGGTCATTTCCTCTAAATGGGCGCTTTTACATGACCTATAAAATCTGCTGGCAACTTAAATTCAGACCAGAGATTGTGGGGGTTTGTTCTGCTTGCTGTGTTTCCACCCTTCCGCACTCCATTGCTCCTGTCTGCAGTGAGGGGAGGGAGAAAAAAGGGAGAAAAGAATGCAGACTCACCTCCACTCACCTCCGTCTGCCATCGGAGCCTCCCCGTAGGGATTCCAGGCTGTTAAAGGGGCAGCGGAGACGAAAAACAAACAAACAGAAGGCGAGGACAGCTGGCATCCACAGCTTTATAATCCGCATCGGAAATTTTTTTACCTTCAGAGACCAGGTACCTGTAAAATGCACTGGGGCACGCTTAGGTGGGCGTGGTTGTACTTAATTTTTTTTAAAGTCCGCAGCTGGTGGGAAAACAATTTTAAGCTCCGCATCTGGGAGCTCTTTGCCTCGGATTTTAGGGGTCGTGTAAAAGCAGCCAATGTTGTCATTTCCCTAATGTACCTGTTTACCAGCATTCATATTGGAGCCTTCCTTTATCCTTTCACTCACTCTCTCTGGAGATGAAAGGGAATTTCTCCATGCAGACATAGGCACGGGAAAACAGTATAATGGCAAAGGGATGGGGCCAGATGACATCAAGAGAAATGAAAGGGCTGGTCCTCAGTAGGAAGAGGGTGTCCCTCCCATCTCCTATGGGGAGGCATGGCCAATTTGTGGCCTAGAAGGACCCAGCAGTCACCACTACCAGTCACTGAAAGGATAGAGCAAAAGGGGTGAGATGTTTGTCTTTTCAATTCCTCTGCAGTGTTGTGCCCAAGAAAATATCTTCCTGCCTTTGCTGTATTCTGGACGACATTGAAGTTTTGTCTGAGACCATCAAATTGAATTGCACAAAGACTAGTGACAAAAGCAGCACTATGTGTGGTAGGTTGAGAGCAGTTTCCAGGAACTCGGTTGCCTTGGCTAACTTCCTATTCAGCCACTGAATAAAGGTCAAAGAGACAACATCCTTTCTGGGTGACCTACTGCCAAAAATTTGTTTGTGCCAAGCTGATGTTCGTAGCTATGCATTTCTTGTTAAAGAAAATCCTTCATGCTCCTTTCTGGACAGAGCTAAGGGTACTACTAGGGAAATTCTTTGGAATGGAGCTGTTGCCTTTGCACAACAGGCAGCTGATAGGCAGCAGAGGCTTAGCAAGAAAAAGCTCAGCCATAAGGTCAATTGCTTATAAATCCCATCCTTTTATGTGTGAAGATGTTGCTGCTGCAAGAGGTCCATTTACATTGGTGGTAATAAATAGTAACACTAGATGTATTGTGTGGTCCCTGGTGAAACTCTCCTTGTCTGCTCAATATTTAAGTAACTGGGCTGTTCCTGTTTCCTGAAAAATAAGAAAACACACATAAACATGTGTGTGTGTTGTGTAGTTAAAGTCGTGACCGACCCTTCGTGACTCCACATCCATGGAGCTTTCTTGGCAGGAATACTGGAGTGGTTTGCCAAGATCAGGCAAGATCGGATGTGCTTAGGGCATCTAGGCAGCAACACATAAACATAAAACTGAACAAATGATGCACTCTGTACATCAGTCGTGAATATAGGTGGTTGGTCACAGATTATGTAAATTCCTTAGACAGCACTTCTTCTTCTTCTTCTTCTTCTTCTTCTTCTTCTTCTTCTTCTTCT
>JAHTLZ010000114.1:12916775-12930420 GCA_023846285.1 Phrynocephalus versicolor | reverse complement strand
CTTCTTCTTCTTCTTCTTCTTCTTCTTCTTCTTCTTCTTCTTCTTCTGGATAAGTTTCCTCATTTTCTCTCCTGACCAGAGCAAGAGGAGTCTTTGAACAAGATGCAGGATGAAGTCATGAAGATCTTAGGAACCAGGAAGCAGAATAGGACCTTGACCATTCTTCCTGAGAACCCTCAACAAGACAACTCATCTCTGGCCCTTACAGTGACCCGGGGTCTCTCGCATTTCGGCATCCACTTCCAGAATATCACCCCACACCTTTTTGCTACAGTCCAGCAGCTGAGCAAGCTGAAGGCTGATGACTTTATGGATGTAAAGTGGGCGGACAAAAGTGAGCTGGAGAAACTCTACATGCTGGCTAAATTGCTGCAGAAGGCCCTGAAAGAAAAAATTGCCGAATACAAAAAGGAGAGTCAAGGGACAGAGGACCAAAAGCAAGCCTCCACACAAGTTTCAGAACAGACTGAGGCGCCTGTGGTGAGAGTGAAAAGATACCAGGAAGAAGCCAAGAGGAAAAATTGGATTGAGAAAATTCCCACCAAGGGAGCATTATTTCCTGGGCTTGGCTCAGAATTTCCAAAGGCTGTCATGCAAGAGGAGGCAGAGCAGCAAGGCAGCTTAGATTTGCAGAGTGGGGCTCAGTCCAAAGGCAGGAAGCAAGCCTGGGGCCCAGAAAAGCAAATGGTTGCTTCCCTTCTCAGGAATCAACGAGCGGTGTTTCAGTCCTCTTGGAAGCGTTCCATTTCGGAAGCTGCGACAGGGGCTCCCTCCTTGACTGCTTCCATTGTGGTGGACAAAAATGCTGCAGATGACCTGACGGGCAAAGTTGTTATTATTCTCAAGCATGCCAACAAATCAAAGAAACCTGCCAACGAAGTGCTTCTGCCTGTAGTCGAGAAAGAGGATGCTGAACCATCTGGTAGCCAGCCTTCTCTTCCAGAGAATCCACCTGACTACTCAAATTCACAAAACACAGAGACCTCAGAGGATCTTGGCGCAGGAAATAAGCAGGTATCTCAGAGCTTGCAGAAGGAACAGGAGCTCCATCAGCTCATGCACAAACCAGGGAAATCAAAAATGCCAGCTGATGACACGGAAACATTGAATGACCTCTCACCAGATATATCTGTGTCCCAAGAGACACAGTGGGAACATCGTGAACAGCAGACCTCTGCTCCCTCTCAGGGCAACTTCTTGCCCTCTGGGGAGGACTACATACTTCAGGGGGACCTCTTTGAGGCTAAGCTGAACCAGCGCTTGGAGTCCTTGATCCCCAATCTGCCAGTGAGGAACCTCATTTCTCATGTGATTCGGATCCTGAAAATGGACTGCACGGAGCCAACCATCCAGATGGCTTGTGCAAAGCTCATCTCGAGAACAGGCCTCCTGATGAAACTCTTTAGCGAGAGAGAGAAAGTGAAGGAGACCTCCCCCTTGTGGAAGTCATACTTTTGGCCTCTCAAAGGCAACACGAGCACAGAAGGGCAGGAGGGGAAATCTTCTGATGAGGTAAGCGGGGTGGGGGGGTATACCTGACCTACTGAACCAGGTCTTTGAGAGATTATCTGATGACATTTTTGGAGAGCTGTTACAGTTGTTATAGTGCAAATTGTGTCATGCAAGGGATCGGGGTTAGGCTATGGCCAATGGGAAGAAATAAACACAAGCAACCACTTGGTAGTGGGGTGGCTAAAAAGTACAGTGGAACCTTGACTTACATGTTGTTTGACTTGCATCATATTTGACTTGCAGCAAGAAGGGGCCTGTTTGACTTGAGTCACAGGCTTTGACTTACATCTCAGAGCCCCGGCGCAAGGCACTGGAATCGGGCGGCAGCCACGACCCAGCATCGTGGCTGCTGTCTCCAAACTGCTCCTGCCTTCTTCCTCTCCTCCGGCAGTGGCAGCGGTGGCTTCAGCGAGGCCAGCTCCGAGCACCTGGAGCTGGTCCTCGGCCTCGCTGAAGCCGCCATTGCCACCAGAGGAGAAGAAGGGCCAGGAGCTTGGGGCTGGCCTCGCTGGTTAGACAGTCGGCTCAGTCTTATAAAAAACCTGGCTGCAGAAGTCTGGTCCACAATGGAAGCATTTTAGTTGGGGAGCTGTACAGTTGTGGGACTCTAATGGTAAGCATAGAGTTGTTCAGAACTTGGAACGTCAGGTTAAAAATCAGTAAAACTTAAATGTTAGACATTGTTGCTATGAACATTAAAAAGTGGAGGCATATAACTTGTGGACTATAATTCCACTGCCGCCTCCTCTCTTTGAAGAGACATTTCATTTACATCCCCAGAAGGAATCTCCTATCCCAGTCAAATTTGTGTTAAATTGCTGTTTTCGGGGGTCTTTTTCATCATCTGGAACGGATTAATCAACTTTCCAATTACTTTCTATGGGAAAAGTTCATTTGACTTAAGTCATGTTTGACTTAAGTCTAGACCTCTGGAACGGATTAATGACATAAGTCAAGGTTCCAGTGTATGTAAAGAAATAAATTAGAGTCCAAGAAAAAGAGGCCAAGTGGGAGGAAAAACCACATTAGAGGAGGAACAAGGGGCAAAATGCAATTTTATTCCCAACTAGAGCAGACTCACTGAAGAGAATGGGACTTGGTACTCTTTAACACAAGTCAAGTTTTTCATTTCTAGTTGGGCCTAAAACTTAATTTAGTCCAACGTTTTGTTCACATTTTGAATCTGACATTGTTATCAAGGACTTCATTATGCTGACAAAAGGACTGGTATTTGAATTGTGGATGTGCCCAGCTATCCTGCCATAGAAACCTCCCTGTCCAAGTCACCTCTGCTATGCCCTTTGTTTTCCTCCCTGTCCCATTGCTCAACCTCTGTACATGATCGTTCTCCTGCCAGCACCATAACTTGTCTCTTAGCCCCCTTGCTAGTCCTCCCTGCTGTATCTTCAAATTAATCGCTCTTCATAGGAGTTGCAGAGATCACTTTATATATTATGTTATTTTACAATCACATCAAAAACCTGGTATTCATATTACAAGTTAATCAGGAATGTAGATAAGCCCTTAGTGAGATGTAGAGATGGGCAGCTTATGAAAAAACGACACACTGTTTCATTGTTTTGTAAGCTTTCGGAACATAAAAAAAGAAACAAAACAGGAAACAGCATGTCATTACAAAACAAAATGAAACACTTCCTTTTCTCTTTGAAAACAAAATGTTTTATTATTCTGTAAAATGGATCCCTTACCCACCAAATTTGGTGCATCTAGGAGCCAGGCGAGCCATTTTATAGAGTAACAAATAATTTCATTATTGTTTCATTTTGTTACAATTTGCTTTTACAAAAATTCATTTTTAAAACAAAATGAAATGAACCAGTAGTAGAAACGAAACGAAACAAAACAAAATGAAACTCTATTTTTTGTTTTGTGCCCATCCCTAGTCAGATATAAACAAAATTAGTATGTTTTCACAACCTATAATCCATGCTTTCCCTCATTCTCTCACACATACTGTTATTGAGGACGATGAAGATAGGAAATGTTGCATGTGTTTAAAATATCGGGTTAATCATAGTAGAGCAAGCATGTCCAAGCTTCAGCCCTCCTGATGTTTTGGACCACAACTCCCAGAATTCCAAGCCTGTATTTCCAATGGCAAGGACTGTGGGAGCTGTGGTCCAAAACATCTAGAGGGCCAAAGTTTGGACATGCCTGTAGTAGAGGGACATAAAATTGGAGATCAGAACACACTATGGACATCATTGGCTCTCAATCGTATCATGTTCCAGAGCCTATGTGGGAAAATACCACTAATCTCTTGCCTAAGTATTTGAATTACATTTGGCCATGTAAGTTAATAACATTTTAGGCTATAGATCTGGAGATGGACCAGGACTAGCTTCCAGAGAGAGAAGAAATGGAATTTTGCAACCTGAGAATGGATTGAACAATTGGGTGCAGGACAACTGAAGAAGTTGTCATGCAGCCAATTGTTAAGACTTGCATTGGCCTCTTCCATTCTTCTTTTGCTTCACCCTGTGCCTTAGCCTACCCCCACCCTCCAACCATGGAAAGTTGTTCATACACAGACCCTGTCCACTAATAGAACTTAGCATGTGAGCTGAAAGTTGTCTATAGCATACTCCCAGACTGGACAGGTCACATTCTATCTTATTGCAAAGCACCTTAATACACTTGTATCCAAGCAAGCAACACAATCCCTTGGATGTTCAAAATGTTGGCAAAAATGGAAAACGGAAGAAGACCTACTTTTGATTTTGTGCTATTTGTCAATTCTTGCAGATATCAAGGCAAGGAATTCCAGAATACGGTTATGGCAACAAGCTCTTGCTGGCGCTTTCAGTGACAGTGATAATAATGGTTATCATCTCTGTTATTTGTCTAATTGAGGTAAGCCAAAAATGCATGTTTAAGCTCTTTACTCTTTCAGTATTAAATGATCGTATTTCAGTGTATTAAATTGTGGTACCCCAGTGAGTTGAAATGGAAAGTGAATGTCCTAAAAGGCCTGATATAGTGCTACTATTTGGTGGCCAACCATCCCTCTTGGTAATAGTACTCACGTCCCTCATGTTTTACCTCAGAGCATGCAAAAAGAGTACTTTTCTGGACTACAGTTATGATTGGTATGGCCTGTGGCTGGCAACTGTGGGAGGTGTAGTGCCAAAAGTCATGTGCCCAAGCTCTAGTCTCCCATATTTTTATCCAGTTAGGTAGAGTTTGTTGCACCCCAAGTCCTCAATATTCCTCTGTTTCTCCTGAGAGGATCCCAGAATTCAGAGGTGCTGCATGCAGAGGTCTTGGTTCTGTTTGGAATGCATCTTTCCCCCCAGTGGTGAAAATTGTAGAGCTGTTGTTACAGAGCCATTGTTCAATCCTTCTCTTGATCAACAGATCTATTCCCAGCGTGCAGCTAGATCAAGGGAAGGCACATCAGATGAGAAGTGGTAAGTCTTCCTTCAAGGCACAGTTTTATTTACTTCTACTCTCTAAATTTCACATGCATGTTAAAAAGGATACTAGTTCTACTTAGAATAGGCTATCTGATATCAGCAGGATTTAATATCTTTGTTGCTTGTACATCCCATTTAAGGCACTGCGTCCATTTTGTCACTGGGTAATTTTGGAATTGGCCCATTTTCAGACTCTGAGTGGCAGGATATTCACTACTACTGCTTTTTTGGAAAGGGCAAAAATGTACCTTACATTGAGTGGATCTCAGGGCAGAAATCATCTTACGGATCAAAGCAGATGACTTGCTGGTTTTGTAATTAGAAGCTGACAAAATCTTGTATCTCTACTATGATGGCATTCTTTTACATTGATTGATCAGACTTTAAAAAATGTCTATCTTCTTGATGGCCAAGAATGAAAACAAGCCTTGTATGTTAAAGAAGTGGTAAAATTGTATAAATTGGAATATCCAGGTGATGTGGAGTCACCATTAGAAACTCCATGGGTAACAGTGTCAGGCCACAAGGATGGCCTAACAGTCGGCATATGCTATTGGCCTCCAACCGAAGCCCTGGAGGGATACTGGCAGTTGGAGAATGTTGTAAAGGAGGCATCCAAGAAGAGAAGCCTGGTTATAATGGGAGACTTCAATTATCCTCACATAGACTGGGTGAACTGTTGTTCAGCACATGATAAAGAGATAAAGTTCCTAGATAGACTAAATGATTGTTCCCTGGAACAATGGTTGAAGACCCAACTAGAGGTACAAGAATCCTTGACTTGATCCTGAGTAATACACAGGATCTGGTGCAAAATGTTAATGTGACTGATCCAATAGAGAACAGTGACCACAACACAATTACTTTTAACTTAATCGTAGACTCCCAATCACTGATAAAATCTAAGAAAGCGATCTTAAATTTTCAGAAAGGAAATTTCTTAAAGATGAGGAAACTAGTAAAAAAGAAGTTGAAAGGGAATATTGAGAGACTCCCAACACTTCAAGAGACATGGAGGCTGTTCACAAAACCAGTAACAATTGGAATGCATACCCAAAAGGAAAAAGGGCACAGCTAGGTCCAGGAGGAAAATGTGGCTTACAGAAGGTGTTTGGGAAGTGATCAAAAGCAAGAAAAGCTCATTTAGAAGATGGAATGCTTGTCCAAATGAGGACAACAGGCAGGAACATAAATTCTGGCAAAACAAATGCAAGGCAACAATCAGGAAAGCAATGTAAGACTTGGAGCAGTCTATAGCTAAAAACACTCAAAGAAATAACAAGGACTTCTTTAAGTACATTAGAAGTAAGAACCCAACTAGGAAGGCCATTGGACCATTAGATGATAATAAAAGGAACAGGATTATTAAAGAGGAAACAGAGATTGCAGAGAGACTCAATGAATTCTTTGCTTCAGTATTCACTGAAGAAGACAGAGACCACATGCCCAAAACAGAGCCTATCTTTGTAGGGAGGGAAACCAAAGAATTAAGCCAGATAGAAATAACCAGGGAGGAGGTCCTTGCATGTCTTGTTAAACTAAATGCTAATAAATCACCAGGACCAAATGGCACCCTACAATTTCTCAAGAAACTTAAAAATAAAATTGCTGATGTCCTAGCCAAAATATATAATCTTTCCCTCAAATCAGGTGTTGTACCTGATGACTGGAAGGTAGCAAATGTTACACAAATCTTGAAAAAAGGATCCAGAGGTGATCCAGGAAATTACTGACCAGTCAGTTTGATATGTGTCCCAGGTAAAATGATGGAAACCATCCTAAACGATAAAATTAATAGGTACATAGAAAAGAAGGTACTTCTGAAGGAGAGCCAACATGGCATCTGCAAGGGCAAATCATACCTCAATCTGTTGGAATTCTTTGAGAGTGTCAATAAGCATGTGGATAAGGGAGATCCAGTTGACATTGTTTATCTGGATTTTCAGAAGGCTTTTGATAAAGTCCCGCACCAAAGGCTCTTGAATAAACTTGCCAGCCATGGAATCAAGGGACAGGCCTTGTCCTGGATCAGCAACTGGCTAAGGGACAGGAAACAGAGGGTAGCACTAAATGGACACTTCTCCAAGTGGAGGGAAGTAAAGAGTGGGGTCCCCCAAGGTTCAATACTTGGACCCCTGCTTTTCAAACTCTTCATAAATGATCTAGAATTAGGAGTAAATAGCAAGGTAGCCAAATTTGCCAACAACAATAAATTGGACAGGGCAGTAAAAATTGAGAGAGATTGTGAGGACCTCCAGGGGGATCTCTTGACACTGGGAGAGTGGGCTAATCAGTGGCAAATGAGCTTCAACATTAGCAAGTGTGGAATGATGCACATTGGGCAAAAAAACCCCACCCCAATTACATTTATAAACTGATGGGGTCTGTACTCTCTGAAACAAACCAGGAAAGGGACCTTGGTGTCCTGGTGGACATCTCAATGAAGGTGTCAACCCAGTGTGCCGCAGCAGTGAAAAAAGTAAACTCAATGCTAGGCAAGTGTAATTTTGCCTCTTAATAAATCTACGGTGAGGGCCCATCTTGAGTACTGTGTACAGTTCTGGTCACCATACCTCCAGAAGGATATTATGGAAATGGAAAAAGTGCAGAGAAGGCAACCAGAATGATTAAGGGACTGGAACACCTTCCTTTCCATCTGAGGCTGCAGTGGCTGGACCTCTTCACTCTTGAATGACGGGGTCTAAGAGGTGACCTGATTGAAGTTTATAAAATCATACATGTTATGGACAAAGTAGATAAGGAAAAACTGTTTTCCCTTTCGTACAACACTAGAATTAAGGGGCACTCCATGAAACTTTGGGGTGCTAGATATCAAACAAATAAGAGAAAGTACTTTTTCACCCAGAGGATCACTTGTTTGTGGAACTCCCTGCCAGAAGAAGCGGTGACAGCTGCCAGCCTTGACAGCTTTAAGAAAGGATTAAGACAAGTTCGTGGGGAACACGGGTATCAATGGCTATCATAATGGATGCCTAAGGACAACCTCTGGGTTGGAAAGATAGGAAGGATAGCTTTCAATGCCAGGAATCATACGAAGGTGAAGACATCTGCTTGGGAATACTCTGAAGCAAATGGTGAACAGCTGTGTAAGACAGAATGCTGGACTGGATGGGCTGTGGCCTGTTTCAGGAAGGCTGTTCTTATATTCTTTAAAGCTAGCAAATTTTCAGTGTGTAGAGAGGGAAGGTTCATACTAGGATAAACAAGCATATTTTTATATCTTACAGGTATTTGCTTGTAATTCTACATTGATTGTGTAGTCAAATTTGATCTTCAGATATTTGTGCTCATTGCCTTGGCCATCTGCTATGCTCATCAACTCCCTGTTATGTAGCCAAGATCTCTTACCTTCATTTTGCTTCCCCTGTTCTTGCCAACCAAACATCCCAATAGCTATGTTGCAAACTTTGTCACAACACAGTGTCCTGAGATCATTCTCTCACACATATGTAAAATGGTGGTATCTCCCCTTTCTGTTTCCATGGTTAAGGCTTTTCTTGTCCATATGGGAATGAAGATTTGGATGTGAGGAAGCTTGTTCACATTTGCTGAGCTAAATGCTTGCCAGCATCCATGCCCACTGCTCAGTTCTTGGTAGCTTTCACATAGCATTATAGTCATTCTTAAGAGGAATTTTCCAAGTCATGGAGTGATATTACAGTTGTTCATTCCCATGTGCAGGAGCAAGTGTTTTCTATAATTTTGCCATTCAATATGTGATGCTATTATATTCAGAAAACAAAGCTGCTTCAATCAGTTTAAAGAACAAGGGTGTGGATAAATATTGAGGCTGTTGGCATTTAAAATCATTTTCTTTAATAAAGTAACTTTATCAGACATAAGACCAATATCCCTGAGGTCAAAGTAATGATTGTCCTGAGAATTAAAATATGAGCATATATATATTCCTCACCCTCGAAATGTTTCTGGTCCTCAAACATTTATATGCCATGGATTGAGGTGTTAGTTGAAACACTCTGTAAACATTTTTTCATGTTTTAAATTGTCTCTTCAAGGACTTTTCTGGGTAGAAGGAAGAAGGGTGAACCAGAAGAGCAGGTATGTTATCCCAAAAATAGACAGATGGAGGTGAAGATGAAGTAACCATCCAGTCTTGGTATTTCACTGAAGATATGTGTCCACATTCCCATTTGTTGTCACAGAATGCTGTCTGGCTGTGTGGCAGCTTTATTGTCCCACAAATGGCCAACGGAGGAGGAGGAGGAGGAGGAGGAGGAGGAGGAGGAGGAGGAGGAGGAGAAAAGAATCATAATTACCAAAGTCTTTTACATTTTCATTTTAATAAGGCTTTTAGAATCCTCCAGCTAATGTGTGAATCCTGGCTGATAAATTCTAGGAGTTGTTAACCCATTAAAAGTAATGTTTCCAGGCTGTTCCTACATATATACGGTAGGGGTGGGCATTTCATTTTGGAACCAGTAGGTTACAAAAAGAACCGTGCGAGCCCAGGTTGTCCTCGGAACCGGCTGATACACGCAGATCCAATTGCTTTACCTTTCTCTGTCTTGCGCAGGGTTAAAATCCAATGAGGAAGCACGAGAGGTCATCTTTCCTGCTTCATGCTGCTGGCCAATCAGAGAGGGAGGTGGGATGATGCCTGTCCCTGCACAGCTCCTGATTGGCCAGCACCACAGATTTAGCACAGATCGCAGCATGCTTCCTCATTGGATTTAACCCTGTGCAAGACAGAGAAAGCGAAAGCAATTGGATCTGCGTGTATCAGCCGGTTCTGAGGACCACCTGGGCTCACGTAGTTCTTTTTGTAACCTACTGGTTCCAAAATGAAATGCCCATCCCTAATACATAGTGCATCCATTTCTCTGTCAAGAGAAAACAATTTAGCAAGTGATTGCTGTTGATTGCAAAGATCCCATGGGAGTAATGCAGCAAACACTGCCAGTGAGAGCTGGGCCTTCCAATGTCAGGGCCAAGAAACCCATAGCTTGTATGCTTGTCATATTACTTCCCTAAGTTTCTGATCATTCCAACCAAATGTGGATTAGTCATACTTCAGTTACAGTTCTGGGTAAATTCCTAGTTACACAATGCATAGACATTATAGACTACAATAATACTTTTGTTTAAGAGCAACGTGGTTTAAGAGCGTTTTGCAAGACAAGTAAACATTTTTTCTAAATTTTGCCTTGATTAACAAGGAATTCCTTGCTATGCAAGTAACTGGAGCAGGTTACATGATCACAAGTGAGCCAATGGTGGCTCTCTTTCTCTCTTTTCCCCTGCTGGATTTTGGCTGATTTTCTGGAACCTTCCATCCCAGGCAGCCTCCAAACAGAGGGAAGAATGAGAAAAGCAGATTCCAGGAACATTTTCAAAGGGTAGCGCAGGTTAGGGGTTTGTTTTATTTTCCTTAATATTTTTATTTAATTTGTTTTCAACATCCTTTCTTATTTTTCAAATAATATCTAGTCATTGGGCAGCTAGTCAAGTGTGTCTAGGGTTACAAATTGCACTTTATAATTGTCACATCAAAAACATGGAGTAAAATCCAATTGTTTGTCCCAGGAAAAGCAAATTACACATCCAAGTACCTAAACTATGGCGTGGACATGATTTCTTGTGAACTATTTTTTGAGCTTTGGGCTTTTGTGAGTACAGCATGTAGTCTATGGGACTCCTGAACAAATCATCTGAGTTTCCATTATTTCTTATGGGAATCTTTCCTTTGATATAAGAGTGTCTTGGTTTACAAGCATGTTTCTGGAATAAATTATACTTGTAAACCAAGGCATTCCTGTTATTTTCCCTATCAGTTGATTTTCCAGTAGCCAGGAGTGTCGTGTAATTTTGTTTTGATGCTTGTATCTAGGAATGGACATGAAATTGGAAAAATAATGTTTGTTTCATTTTGTCCCCAATTACTTCATTTCATTTCCTATGAACTTTTAAAAAAAATCATATGAAACAAAACAAAACAGCTCCCCTCGATCTTAGAATCACCAGATTTGGTACCCAGGGGGCTCCTGCTCAGTTGTTATCAACTGGACCCCTTTAAAACTGGGCCCTGTTGGCACAAGGGGGATCCCCCCTGGTGCCGACTGGGCCAGTTTTAAAGGGGTCCAGCCACTGACAGCTGGGCAGGAGCTCTCTGAAAATGGCTCCCCAGTTCCAAATCTAGTGCCTCTAGAACCCAGGGGGCCCACCTCCTCCTCTTCCCACTCCTGGGCTGCAGCAGTGGTTGCCACCCTGCAGGTAAGGGGCCCCTTTTTACAGATGGAACAAAACAGTGCATTTCAATGGAAAAATGGCTGTTTTGTTTCATCTGTAACACAATGCTGCTTCCTTGTTTTGTTTTGTTTCATTTTGTTATGTAATGAACTGACAAAACAGCATTTCATTTTTCATTTTGTGCCCATCCCTACTTGTATCAGATCATTTTTTTTGATATTGCATGTTTGAACATGGATTGCACAAGGGAAAAAAGGGAGAGCAACTGGAACCAAGGCACCACCTCAAATATGCATGTCCTCCCTGCATTTTTACAACCCTAATTCTTAAGCTGTTTTGCTGTATTGTTTGTGACCCATGCATAGAATCATAGAATCATAGAATCATAGAGTTGGAGGAGACTTCAAGGGCCATTCAGTCCAACCCCCTGCCATGCAGGAACCCCCATCACAGTGCCCCCGACAGATGGCTATCCAGCCTCTATTTAAAAGCGCCCAAAGAAGTTGAGTCCACCACCCTCCGTGGCAGCATATTCCACTGCTGAACAGCTGTAACAGTCAGGAAGTTCTTCCTATTGTTCAAATTTTCCTGTAGTTTGAAAATATTGCTCTGAGTCCTAGTCTCTGAAGCCATGGAAAACAAGCCAGTCCCTTCTTTGATATGACATCCTTTCATATATTTAAATACTACTCATGGATATCATATCCCTTTTCAACCTACTTTTTGTAAGACTAAATATTCCCAGATCCCTAAGCCTGGTAAGACATGTGTTCCAGACCTTTAAACATCCTAGTTCCCTTCCTCTGGACCTGCTTTTTCAATTGAGGAGTGCAGAACTGTACACATTACTCCAGGTGGGGTCTGACCAGAGCAGAATAGTGAATACTATCACTTCCCTTGGTCTAACTGAAGCAAAACAAGTTGAGGAGCCATATTGCCATCACAAAAACCAAATACAAAAGTAGAACAGGTGATACCTTTAGGCTACTAGAAAAATAAAAAAGCTAGTATTGTGAGGGCAAAAACCCTCTTCTTCAGAGCTGTACAAACAGGTTAAAACATGGCAAAAGATTAAGTTGGCAGGAGTTATTTCTTAGAGATAAAGTCCTTGGCAAGATGGAAAATATGCCAGGTAGTTTATTCGTTGAGGCCTGGAGCTCAGATGTTCTGAGGCTGCATCTTAAGTAAAGGGTGGTCAGGGCTCACGCACACACTTTCTCACCCATCTCAGTGTGGCTCTTTGAGGCTAAAGGCCCCTTCTTGGCCAGGGCAGGGGGAGGGCTGGTGTAGAAGACTCATGCATTTTATTTGGTGCTTGTAATAAAATTTAGAAATTTTAGAAATTTAGAAATTTAGAAACTATGCTTCTGTTGATACAACCAAGAATCACACTGGCTTTCTTGGCTGTCATGTCACACTGCTGACTCATGTTCAATTTGTGGTCCACCCAGACTCCCACATCCTTTTCACAAGTACTATTCTCTAGCCAGGTGTCTCCCATCCTATATCAAAAATTCTCACATCATTTCCTTCTTTACAGAGTTCTGTATCTTCTTCCCTTGGCAAGCCTCTGTGGCTCAAAGACATGTACCAGCCCATGGATGAAACACAGAGAATGGAGAAGACTTCAAAATTGCGTGATGCTGATTTCTCAGAAGACAGTATACTTAACTGGGCCAATGCAAGGTAAACCTCCTTAAACTGCTGATGAAATTTGAACCATGAAGCAAATCATGGAAAGCTACATTTATGAAAATGGCGGTGTTGACCATCTCCATATGCAACACACACCAAAAGCCTTTTGGTATTTATTATTGACACAAATGACAAGTAGAAATTTGATTAAAATGAGATCGATAGTGCCAAGCCATAAAACAGCTGAGAACTGATCCTTGTGCAACAATTTCCATGAAACTGTAAGCGACGAAATTATATAATCATGCCTGTTAATTAGACATGGGCACAACTTGACGAAATTCTCGTTTCTGTTTCCGTTACTCGTTTCCGTTATGCAACGGAAACGGTAACGACAATTACTCCCCCAGAACTCGAACTCGAACCGAAAAAAGAAAAATTGGGTCTGATTTGTCGTTGTCGTTCCTGGCATCGCTGCGATCCCGCGATGCCAAGCGGCACAGAAAAAAAGTTTTTAAAAGTTAAAAACCCCCCGATTCCCGGCCAAAAAGCAGGCGGAAATATGCCTGCCTGAGTGAGGGCTCAGGGCACCTAACAGAGGGGTGATTCATCCCCCCTCTCCTGTCCTGGGCTGCTCTGGTGGTGGGGGAAATTCTCATCGTAGTCGCTCGCAACGCAACAGCACCGTGACCGGACTCGCCGCCGGCCGCCGCAATTCAAGCGGCACAGAAAAAAAGTTTTAAATCCCCCGATTCCTGACCCAAAAAGCAGGCGGAAATATGCCTGCCTGAGTGAGGGCACCTACCAGAGGAGGGGTGGTTTCTGGGGGGGAG
>JAHTLZ010000114.1:12884109-12909700 GCA_023846285.1 Phrynocephalus versicolor | reverse complement strand
GTGTGTGTGTGTGTGTGTGTGTGTGTGTGTGTGTGTGTGTGTGTGTGCTTCCTTGCCTTGCACGTGTGTGTATGCACATCCGTGTGTCTGTGTGGTGACAATGCACTAACTCAACATCTTATGTTGCCATCAGAGCTGAAATGACTGTGCATGCTGTTGTAACCATGTTTTTGTATACAGAAATCTCATGGCACTCATAGCTGTTGAGAGATTTCCCCTGGATAAAATTGCTGAGTCCTCTTTTAAACCTGTCAAAGCCAGAGGGTGTCCCCCACTTTTAGTCACAGAATTCCTACATTGACTACATAGCTAGTTCATTCCAGAAATGCATGCTTGGGTGGTACATCTAGCCAGCATACCGTGTTTCATGGTGGCTTTGGTGTATTCTGGTCAAGAAAGGCTAACCGCATAGGTTTCTTCTTCAACAAATATTCAAGCTCCTTATTTTGCACTTGGATTTACATGCCTCCACTTAAATGAGCTTTAGAATGCTCCATTCTATGCACGTTCATAGTCAAGTAGACTACTTTGGGAGATACCAGCACTCTCCTTAGCCTAAAATGCTGGTTTTGTACAACATGCACTGGCACTTTATTCCAGTGGTTACTTGTCAGAACAAGGAACTGCAGCCTCGCATCTGGATTTGAGCCCACGATTGCATTAAACTAAACATTTCTTTCCAGATACACTGCTTTATTTCTGAGTTTGTTCCTTTTATCTAACTTCTCGAGTCCCTAGCCAGCATGGCTTATACCCCTGGTGGCTGGATGATTCTGGAAATCATCATCTTAAAAAGCAAGGCTTTTTGCCAACCTAGATATAGATGAAGAAGGCTAGGAGAATGCACCCCCAAAGTCAACTTGAAGCATATTCCAAAATGCACCTACATCACTCATAGGGCATTCTCTGTGAGCATTTCTGGCCTAGGGTTTTAGTTTTGGAAACTTACTCTCAAGCTGCTGTTCTTGTTTCAAATACTGTCATAAAATAAATGGAAAGACGACTATATATGTGTTCACCCAGTGACTTTGCGAATACCAATGTATAAAGGCAGAACAAAGGCTTGAAGCAAACGTATAACATATCAGTCAAGCCTCCTGATAATTCTTGGAAGTGTGCCCACGACTGTATCGATGCAACACACACACAATGATTATCTTGGGCACAAATGCTGCAATTTGAAAAGTTAAGTTACTCTTTGGACTACAGCTTCTAGAATCCCCCAGCCAGCATGGTCATTGGATCTGTAGTCCAACAGTGGCTTTTGAAAGTGTTAATGTTAGGGCCCTTTTTTCTGAGCAGATTTCAGCTTTTAGCAGTAGTATGAACTTGCCAAGTAGTATGCTTGCCAAATAGGACCACTCTCCTGAATGCCCATTTTTCTCTCTGGCAGGGTGCCACCTCCTCCAGTGGCTGAACCGGCCCCTAGTGAAGAGGACACAGGAGGGGATGCCTCGGCTCCAAAGATAACGTGAGTAACTGCTGGAGTTCTGCTTCTTTTGCATGTGACTTTAACAGTTGGCCTGTAAGACAGCTTTCTGTGTAGAGTAAGATTATCCGATGCATGGTGATGATGCTGATGATGATGCTGCTGATGATGATGATGATGACGACAACGACAACGACAACGACAACTATGATGATGGCACTGATGATGACGCCGTCGTCGTCGCCATTGCCATCGTCGTCGCCGTCATCATCATCATCATCAGCAGCAGCAGCATCAACAACAACAACAACAACAACAACAACACTGGTTTGAGAGAGAAAAGAAGTGGCCAAGCCATCTTAGTTGGTCAAGCCAGGCCTTGCAAGCTTACATTCAGCCCACCACCACCGCACCACCGCACCACCCAGTCATGAGTTGCACATGTAGTCAGCAATGGAAATCTGGTTGATTTACAGACCAGTTAAAGTGATGTATGGATTCCAGTGGGACCTGGACCATAAAGAAGCTTGATGGCCGCAGAATTGGTACTTTTGAGCTGTGTTGCTGGAGGAGACCCTTGAGAGACCCCTGGACTGCAAGGAGATCAAACCTGTCCATCCTGAAAGAAATCAACCCCGAATGTTCACTGGAAGGACAGAGTTTTGAAGCTGAGGTTCCAGTACTTTGGCCACCTCATGAGGAGAGAGGACTCCTTGGAAAAGTCCCTGATGTTGGGAAAGACTGGAGGCAAAAGGAAAAGGGGATGGCAGAGAATAAGATGGTTGGACGGTGTCATCGATGCAACCAATATGGATTAGACCAAATTCCGGGAGGCAGTGGAAGACAGGAGGGCCTAGTGCGCTCTGGTTCTATGGGGTCATGAACAGCCTGACTGACTGACTGAACAAAAAAAAAAGTGAACAGCCATTCCTTAAGAACATTCTCACATGAAGTATACAGATTATGGAAAGGAAAGGGGCATGTCTGAGACAACTTTTCATGGTGGCCAAAGCAGCAGCACCAACTCTGGTCCAAGCTGCAAAGAATAGAAAGTACTTCCAGACCTCTGGAATCCATACAAGCTTCAGTGGCCATGCCTGGTCGATACAGCTTGCTACTAGTGCTAGAGCCAATGCAACAAGTGACCCTTCTCACCTCAAGTTACCCAAGGGTGGCAGAGGTGTAGCAAGGGTTTGGAGCGCCAGGGGACAATGTTCGTTTTTGTGCCCCTCCTGTCACCCCCACTGCATCGCACCCACCCAGCAATGTGGGTCCAATCCTGTGGGTGTGGTGTGTGAGAGTGTGGGCATGGGGGCATTTGGGCATTTGTATGTATCTGTGTGTGCACGCGTAGTAGCGTGCATGCCTTACACCTCTCCTGCGGTGGCCTGAAGCAAGGCAAGGAAGAGGGAGAGGGGGAGGGCGCTGAGGCCACTGCACTCCCTGCCTGCCTGCCTGCCTGCCTGCCTGCTTCGCTGCTTGCCTGGTGCCTGGTGGCAGAGGTGGCGGAGGGGGTCCCATTGCCAAACCTTAGCCAGGGGAAAGGACGACTGCTGGCAGGAGGGTACATGGCTTCCTTCTCCTGCTCCCCCTCCAGAAGCCCCCAGATTGCTGTACCCTGGGGCAAATGCACTAGGGGACATACACTCAAATTGAGGGCTGGGAGAGTAAGAACTGACAAAAGAAAATATTTTTTCACCCAGTGCGTTGTAAGTCTATGGAACTCCCTGCCACAGGATGTGGTGATGGCATCTGGCCTGGATGCCTTCAAAAGGAGATTGGACAGATTCCTGGAGGAAAAGTCCATCACAGGTTACAAACCATGAGGGAGATGTGTAATCTCCAGGCTTTAAACCAGGGTACTTCAAGGGCCAGATGCAGGGGAGTGGTATCAGGAGACAGATATCTAGTCTCATGCGCTCCCAAACACATCTGGTGGAGCCGCTGTGAGATACAGGAAGCTGGACTAGATGGGCCTTTGGCCTGATCCAGCATGGCTCTTCTTATGTTCTTATGTTCACCCTCCCCCCCCCATATGCCCTTGAAGGGTGGAAGGGGCATTTTGTTTTGGCACCCAGGGCAGGGAATGTTACAAGTGCCTTTTCTATCTTGGTGGCACCACGTTTTTCTAACAATTATTGTTACAAAAATACGGTAGACATTTGCTACCTGTTCACAACTTCTGAAGTCATGGCATTGTGCAGAATGGTAGGGTCTGACCCTGGTCAAACAAACAGTGCCTTCTTCCCAGACCTGTAAATGAATCCACAGAGATTAGAAGCCTCCCGAGGAATGGCAATTTCCATTTTGTTTCATTTCATTTTTCTTTGAAGGGGCAGTTGTTTTTTTTTTTGCTTTGTTAGGGAATGAAACAAACAATGAAGAACAAAATGAAAAAAATTAATTTTGTGCCCATCTCTAGAAGGAATATCTCCTGCACTTTGTTTTGCCCTCCCGAAAATACTTTTATAAAACCAGAAATAGATTTCCAGACACTTATAGTTTGGGTTTTTGGGTAGGGTGAATTCTTCTCAAAGTCTGAGTTTCACATTTTTTTCCTCAGGTCTTCAGGAGATGAGGGGAGTGAAGGGACTGAAGGCGCTTCAAAGAAACCGTAAGTGAATAGTATCCTGGGTTGCCTCTCCCCTTCTAAGCTAGAGTATTGTGACAGTGTTTAAACTGGCAAAAAAATTCTGCTGATGACCTGGGGACAATCCCAAGCACCCAGTCTGAGGCTCCCTCAACCTTTCACCCTTCTGAGGTCAATAAATGGAATGTCCATCTTGCTTGGAGAGGCAGGAGACAATGTGAAGCCTGGATAATTAAAGTGTAAACTGCCCAGAGTTCTTTAGGTGTCATTCGGCAGTCTATAAGCAGCATTCTTTAGGCTGCTGGGCTAGAATCAATTGGAGATCCATGTTCTGAGGTAGACATCTAATGTTACAGAGCAAACTTTTAAACTCATATATTTAGTTGGCAAAAACGAATTGAGTGATATGCTGCTAGAACAGAAATAAAATAGAACAAAATGAAGGAAACAGGGAAAGCAGTTGATGTTTTGAAGGTTGAAGCACTTGAGTGGAAGGAGAGGGGTCCATCTCCTGATAGTACTGCATTCCATGGGTTTTTGATATTTAATTCAGGAACCAGCCAGGACCATCTTATGATTCAGATGCCACAAACTCCCATTATTACCAGCATAGTTGCTGGAGATGATGGGAACTGTAGTAGTTGTACAACTAGTTGGCTACCAAAAGGACCGCCTTCTTCCATATGAGCCTGCCCGTACTTTAAGATCAGGCCAGGAGGCCCTGCTGAAGGTGCCATCCCTCAAAGAGATAAGGGGGGTGGCATGTCGAAGCAGGGCCTTTTCGGCAGTTGCCCCCAACTCTGAAATGCCCTCCCTATAGAGATCCACCTGGTGCCAACCCTTTTGGCTTTCTGGCACCAGGCAAAGACCTTCCTGTTTGGCCAGCATTTTAATTAGATTATTTGGTTGGACACATGAGCAGCAGGGTTTTATAATTTATAATTTGTACCGTATCTGGTTTTAACTGTATTATATTTTATAGTTTTAATAATTTTATTGTTTTAGAGTTTTTAATACTTGTTGTATGCCGCCCAGAGACCTCTTGGTAGTGTGATGGCTAAAAAAATCTTGTAAATAAATAAATAAATAAATAAGTAAGTAAATTTGGATGGTCACAGGTGAATATTTGTTTCATGGTTGTAATTCATTTCTGCTGGATGTTTGATTGGAAAGTCTAAAACAGAGTTTTATTCCATCATTCTGTTTGGGAAGAAAGTGTACGTCTTTCTAGAGCTGAAGTATCAAATATGTCACTATCAACAGAGCAGAAAAGTAATAGGTCTTCTGCTATATATTCTTGTTTATGGTGCAAATTTCTTTTCCCTGGGGGTATATCATGAATTTCTCTCCCTCCCTGCCATGTACTGTTACCATCCCCTTTGACTGACAAGATGTTTGATATTTCATATCTGCAAAGAAGGAAGAAATGTAGCAGGCATTACATTCTTAGACATCATCCAGCTGTTAAAAATATTGAAGGGTCCTGCTTAAAAGAGAAAAAGTGACACCTTAGGAGACTGGGGTTCTCAGCTGTCTGCTCGGACTCAGAACTGTGTTGGAAGTGTACTCTGAGTCCTCAGTCAGTTCTTTTGGATTTAGGGTTACCTGGTGAGCAGCTTCCCATTCCCTGGCTGATCCTGGGGAGTTGGCCGTTTCGATACCACACAAGACAAGCCCGGGTTAGGCAGAATTGCTTCCAAGTCAACTCATTGTGGAAACAGGGATGAGGCAGTCTTGGTAAATGGGCTCAGAGCTGTCCACTCTGCATGGCTTATTACATAATTTGTTGCAAAAATTATAAAACAAATGGTTGTGCAGCTGTACCTGTGAAATTGCTTGCTAGATGTGACTTCCAACATCACACACATCTTTCAACCACTTGAACAAATCTGAGTTACACAGGCAGAGTGAAGCAACAGGATTTTGATCTTAGATTTTTAAATATCAGGTAAAACTGCTGGAAATGAGAGTAATATATTTCATCAGAACAATAATCTAAACAATTATCATCATGGCTGAAAGCCCTTTTTGTCCAGTATTTGAAAACAAATGGTGTTACATTCATAAATCTCTATGAATGTCCGTTACATGCCAAGTAGCTTGACTTGGCATTCAAAGTCAACAGACTGGAGCTTTCTTAATTTAGGGCAATGTTTCCCCCCAAAAGATAAGCTTTTTTTGTAACAGTGAAACAGAATTTGGGTCAATGTACTGTAATTTCATTTCTGGTAAAATAAAACCGAATAAGAATAATCATTTAATTAATTATTTATTGGCTTTTTATACTTCTCCCCTTAGTGCCAAAATCCCTACTCTGGGTGGTCTTGCAAATATAAATACAGAGAATAAATAACATAAAGGATTAAGAACCACTAAAATAACAATATAATAAAAACCAATCATATGGGGAAGAAATAAATAGTCAGGCAGTGTCTATGTGGAGGGCCTCCTGTAAACCCTAGTTTTTAATTGCCTCCTGAATGTAAAGATAAATTATTTCCAAATACTGGTAATGGCAGGCATGGAAAAATAATTTGCCAGAATCTTTGGGAGAGAACTCAGTTTAAGGATGCATTTTCAAATATATCTGTTTCTTCGTTTTATGCAGAAGTTCAGAAGGGGAAGCTGAGGAAGAAGAAGAAGAGGATTAATTACCATTTTTATTTTGTGAATTCTGCTGTATGTTAACTAGATAATGGTATCAAGTTCTATTATAATTTATACCAAAAATTATTAAACACATGCCTGTGAAACCTGCCCCTGGTGTTGCTTTCCATGCCTGACTATTCAATATTTGACAGGATGCACTACAAGAGTGGATCTCAGACTTGGGATCCTAGATGTTCTTGAATTCCTGAAGCCACTAGCCACCAAAGGTTCTGAACATTAATTACACCATGGTATTTGAAACTAGTATTTAGAATGTGGCAAGGGCATATCTGGGGGCGCGCACAAAAGAGTGCATTTGCCCCGGGTACAGCAATCTGGGGGTGGCTGGAGGGGGAGCAGGAGGAAGAAGTCATGTGCTCTCCCACCAGCAGTCCTCCTTTTCCTTGGCTAAGACTGGCGATAGGACCCCCTCCGCTGCCACGCACGAGGTGAGTGGTGAAGCAGGCAGGTAGGCGTGTGGGAAGCATGGTGGCCGCAGTGCCCCCTCCTCCTCTTCTTCCTCGCTTTGGGCCACTGCAGGAGAGGTGTAAGGTTGGCACACATGCACACGTGCGCGCGCGCGCGCGCACACACACACACACACACACACACACATGCCCATATGCCCATACACCCACACCCGCACCCTGGGGGTACATGGGGCAACAGGAGGGGTGCAAAAATGAAAGGTGTCCCCAGGCGCTCCAAACCCTTGCTATACCTCTGGAGCCTGGATGGTACAGGATTATTTATAATAAGATGTGCTGCCAAGTTAAGTCCAATTTATGATGACTCCTTCTAGAGTTTTCTAAGTATAAAGTACTCAGAAGTTGTGTGATTTGCCCTACCTTTCTTCTGAAGGCACTCCAAAACTGTACAACTTGCCCAAGGTTACATAGGCCACCTTTTGTGTTGGGAAACCCAATGGAGAACAGAATTCTGAAGTTCTGGCTCCACAGTCAGCTGCCTACGTGTTTGCTGGTGCACTTGTCCTGTATGACTTAACCAATAAGGCATATGACATGTTCAAGGCCCAGCACTACAATTATTACTAGCTCTCATGATTGGAATCAAGGGGCCAATTGCCCCCATTTATCCAATAATGTTGCTCCAGCCTGAAATTCATCAGTAGCACCAAGTGGCCAAATGGCAACTAGGAACATCTCATTTGAAGGAACATCCAGGAGGAAGACTAGGCAAGAGACTTTTCTGGATATTTGCATGTCTGGAATGTCTGGTCTCAACACTATTTCTTCTCCTACCCATCAGAACAACATTTATAGGGTACCCAAAATTCACAGGCACTCTATTAAAACCACTAATTATGAACACAATGCAAAGAGAAGAAGCAATTACATAAGCTCATCCTTAATACCATCAAACACTGATATAGAATTTCTAAGCTCAGAACAACTTAGGTAGATCTGGGCTCAATCCCCTCCCATGTTTGCCAAAGGGTGCAACCCTACCACCACCACCACTGAAATAAAGCAAGAAAGCCCATCTCAAAATTTCAGGAGCAAATTGCAAAATTCTTTGTAAAAGAAGAAAGGCTAGCTTTAAAATGCCCTTCCTGCCTAATCATCAACAATTGGTGACATACCTGTATTATGTTACCAGTTTTGCGAAGTGCAGTTTAGAGATGGGAAGAATTTTGAAAAACCAAAGAAAATGCTTTTTGCCAGGACAACCAGCCAGTCAGAGAACTAGGTGTCAGGACCCTGCCTGTCACAGAACCTGACTCTGAGGGGTTAAATTGTGAAGAGCTGCTAGAGGAGCCTTGCAGCTCAAATCAGCAGGCAGCTGGGTCTGATGACTCCGCTGAAAACATATCTTCTCCCCCTAGAAGGGCTATGAGCAGGATTCTGCAAAGACGTGCTACCAGGAGAGCTAGGGAAAGGGTCTTTGATGCTAGATGGGGAATCAGGTTGGGAAGCCCTGAGTACTAGCAGGAGCCTTTCCAGAAGTAAGGGTGTGTTCCCTGTTTTGAGATAAAGCTGGTAAGCTCACCTTGAGCTGTCTGTGGGAGCAACAGGTCATTTGAACTTGCAACCACGTTCCTGTCTGTGACCTTGGCTCTGTTTCCTGATTTTGGACTGGCTTCCTGGACAACGGCTTGATCTGTTCCCTTGGGTTTGGCATCTGGTTTCCGTGAGATATTCTGGTTTTGACTTGGACTGTTAATTGCTGGGAGTTGGATTCTGTTATTTATCTGGCACTTGATTGTTGGCAAAAGGACTTGAACTTACCTGGCTTTCCACTAAAGATCTTGGCAAAGAACTGAACCCTGTTTGTGTGCGTGCTCTGTGTGCGGGGCTTGACACTAGAAGTCTTACGTTAAAAGAAATGTATCATATCTTAGATGGTAACCCTAAAGGTATTTTCCAGGTAGCTAATACGAATTAACTTAGGGTGCACTTCTTTACTGGTTAAAGCTGTTATGACACACCATTAAGACACACTGGCTATTTGATGTCAATGGAATTGCAGTAGTCTACATTCTTTCAGGCACAGGAGGAAACTAGTTGGAATAACGTGTCATGTCCATGAGCTTTATCTATGGTAAATCAGTGCAAAAGAAAAAATAGTGACTATCTTACTGGAAGTTCTTTATAATGCTTTAGCAACACATAAGCATTTTGATTACAGGTATTCTAAAAGTCTTTCATATTCCATGTACAGAATCTACATCCTTTGATGGATGCAGTATTTATGTGTATAATAATCCAGCCTTGTAAATCTGAGCAGAAAGAGATAATTTAGCTACATCAGGCCAGACTGAGGGGAACAACACTTTGACAAGATATTTACGTTTGGTTGTTTGAATTCTGGAGACACTTTTTTCTCTCAGTTTTCTATTGTCATGCATAAATCCATGATATATGTATTTGAAATAAGCATGAATAGAAAATTATTCTCTTTCAGTTATGATCTTCAGAATAATATCACCGCTAACAAAAACCACATTACAGATATATCTCTATTAGCCCCCATTATTCATTTTGTTACATAATGAAATGAATAACGAAAATTGTGATGAAATTGGAATGAACTGAACAGAATCACGAAAATTAGGTTCATTACATTTTGTTTTCGTTAATGGTGACGTGCAATGAAATGAGCTGTTTTTAAATGTTAAAAGACACCCTGAATATCCATAAAAATGCAGCAATAATTATTTATTCTGCATGATAATACCTACCAGGGCGGTTGGGGTCGTTAAAACATGCATTTATGTCTTTTCTCAGATCGCTGTATTTTTTCCTTTAAGGGGAGTTAGGGGACATCAACCCAAAATGGCTCCCAGAGATGCCTAATGTTGATTTCTTGGGTAGTAAAATGCCCTGGACATCCGTAAAAATGCAGTGGTAATTATTTGAAATTGGTTGGGGTCCTTAAATGTTTGTTTTTGTCTTTCTCCCATCGCAATGTATTTTTTTCTTTTCCGTTTAAGGATGACAGAAAATGGAGTCCAGCCACAAAATTGATGCAAGCCATATGATGGGATCATGTAAATTATTGGACAATTTCAACCAATAGCATGCCCAGGCTGCAGACTGGGTAGGTGTGGCAGCCACAGAGGGCATAAAAAGCTCTGGCAGCCCCCGTCCTCCTTACAGTCTGTGGTGGGAGTTAGGGTGGGATTGCTGTCTCTGCAACTCGTTACTTTAGGCCAGGCAGGCAGGTGTGTGTCTTTGTGTTTCTGCTAGCTGCAGCCTGGCTCTTAGGGGAGACAAAGAAGAGATTTCTCTTGCAGCCTCCCTGTATGCGTGCGTACCTCTCGGTGAGTACCCTCCCCTGCCCCACAGTGCAGTCACTCTGCGGCTGCCTTACGCCCTGGGCAATGCCTGCCGCTGCCTTTGCAGCCTCCCTGTGTACCTAGTCTATACTGTGTCTCTGCCAGCATCATTTTTTTTAGTGTTTTCCCTCCCACACGCGGAAATGCTTTAAATTGTGCAAAAAGTGGGTAAAACCAAAAAAAACAAAAATGAAAAAACAAAACGATTTTTTTTCAAAAAATTCACGAAAAACGAAAATGAACTGAAACGGGACCCACAATGAAAAATGAAAAACCGAAATGTCATTTTTTTGATTCGTGCCCATCTCTAGTGTGCAATCTGTAGACAATTCAGTGCCCTCGAACACATTTAAATCAATTCTTGTGCAGAACCCAAGGATAGTATTCATGTGCATCACCGTTAGTGGAAATTCACTCTAGAGTACATTGGTTTTGGAAAGGATGGGCATAACCTCCTGGAAACCTAGAATTCCTGCTATGTACCATTGTTCAGCCCATTGTTTCAATCTTTCAGGCCCAGGATGACTCCATAACTCCCTTGGCATTCATCTAGTACAATCAGGCATTCACATACAGGACCACCGTAATGCGATGGGCATAGTGTCACTCAGGCACGTCCAAAGTTCGCCCCTCCTGATGTTTTGGACCACAACTCCCAGAATTCCAAGCCTGTATTTCCAATGGCAAAGGACTGTGGGAGTTGAGGTCCAAAACATCTGGAGGGCCGAAGTTTGGATGTGCCTGGTGTAGCTCCTTAGTTATATTCAGTCCTATTCCCCCTGAAAAAAAATTGAAAAGGGTGTATCACCATGTAAGGAAGTCTCCAGAACTGTCCATTCACTGTTCAAAACCTTGCATAACATCCCAAATTACTTTTGGAGTTTTTACAATTTGCACACTGCCTGCAAAAGGTATGTCTGAGAGGAACCTTTCTGGACTTGAGATATCATTAATTTGTCCAGGACTAACAAGTCATTCCTTTTCTGCATCTGAAGTTCTTTTGCCCTCTGTAAAGCCTGCTGACTTCTGTTGCTGAAAGCAGTCACACCTGTCAGTTTGCTGTTTGATTTGTTCAATGGTAAGTGATGAAACTTTTATTATTTCTCCTGCTACTATCTCTGAGTGAGTTATTGAGACTGTATGTCTGTATACTGTGCTGTCAAATCATAATTGTCTTATAGCAAGCCTAAGACGGTTTTCAAGGTAAGTGAGGTATTTAAGGAGTGGTTTCACCAACTCCACACCCCCAGTGAGTTTCCATGGCAAAATGGGGATTTGAACCCCGTGTTCCAGAGGCCTAGTTCATTACTCTATCTGCTACACCACAACGAAAATTGAATGGTAAGTGCCAGTTAATGAGAAAGAGGGTAGACTATCTGCGGAACTTGGAGCAATTCTGCTCTGTGAATGTTTGTACCCCTGTTGCATAGCTAGAGAATTTAACCAAAATTCAAAATTCTGTGACAACTATCTTATATTCAAAACGTTGCAGCCTTCAGAGGATCTCATGATGGGTTGCAGGAGGCCCTCCCTCAAGTTGCGCCAACCCATCCTTTGAGGCAACAACCCCTTATTGCTGATATGAGAATGTGTATAGAATAGTAGTCATCTGTTCTTGGTCCTTAGAACAAAAGGGTAATAAGAAACTGAATTGAGTCAATCAAGTCCTATAGAAGAAGCATTTACCATGCATTGCTTTATCTTAGCATCTCATGTGTAAATACAATATACCAGCTGCTGACCTCTTGCTTATCAGAATCATATCTGTTCATCACTTCCTTCTACAGTATTTGGAACACATTTGAACAAATCATCCTTCTATTGAGATGCATCTGATTCAGAGCACAATTAGCTAACCAAAGTCTTTATCCATTATGTATTTATTTATTTATTTCCCACCCATGTGTCTTTTTGCTGAAAGAGAATTTGGTTTGATTGCTGAATGGGGTGGGGTACAGAGATCACATCACACCCTGATTAAAGCAGCTCCACTGGCTACCAATCGGCTATTGGGCACAATTCAAAGTGCTGACCTTGACCTACAAAGCACTATATGACCTTGGGTCCTGGCTACCCCAAATATCAAATCTCACAGTATGAACCAACTCAGGTGTTAAGGTCATCAGGAGAGGCCTTTCTCTCCATCTTGTCACCCTCACAGGTACCTCTCGTGGGAAGACATGAAAGGGCTTTCTCGGCTGCTGCGCCCACATTCTGAAACTCCCTCCCAATAGAGGTGAGGGTGTCCCATCTCTGATGTCTTTCTGGAAACAGGCAAAGACCTTTCTCTTCAGGCAAGCTTTCCCTGACTGATGGTCTACTTATTATGTGTTTTTTAGATGAATCTATAGGATCACATAGCCTTTGTGTTTATAACACATATAACCTTGTGTGATGGCACTGACACCATGTTTTCAATGTTAGTTTCCATCACTCATAACTTTTACATGGAATTTTACTCTCTTTATAGCTGCTCGCAGTCTATTGAAGCTTTAATGTAATGTCGTCTCTTACTGCTGTAAGATGTCCCTCAATTCCCTGTTCTCAATACGTGAACATATCTTAATTGTACTGGACTGTATATTGTCCCTCATTACTGTAAACTGCCTTGGGTCCTTTTCCAAGGAGAAAGGCGGGGTAGAAATACTCTAAAATAAATAAAATAAATGAATAAAAGAGCAGCATCCTGTTGTCTTCAAATAAGGAAAGAGATTCCATTTGAATGTTAGGAAGAACTTCATGAGGATTAGAGCTGTTCAGCAGTGGAATATGCTGCCATTAGAGGGTGATGGAGTCTCCTTCTTTGGAAGTTTTTAAGCAGAGGTTGGACGGCCATCTGTCAGAAATACTGTGAAGGGGTTCCTGCATGGCAGGGAGTTGGACTAGATGGCCCCCAAGGTCTCTTCCAACTCTATGATTCTATGAATGCTATCTGTTAGAACACAATGTATGGAAGTAATCTGTTAGAATATGAAGTATGGATGTTTTTGTTTGAAAGGAATTAATTGAACAATAAAAATTGCACAAAGTGTAAAAAACCCCCAAATGATTTTAAAATGCAAAACCATGGGTTTTCTTTTACTGAACTGGTGTCCACCCCCTGTTCTGTTGATCCCCCAGGCCCCAAAATACTTGGATTTCTTGTGGAGTGCTTCTAAGATGGTTTACTTGGAAATAACTTCCATTTCACGCAATGGGACTTGTTTCCTGTGAAATACTTCCTTTTTCTTTTATATACAACAATACTCAGTAACATCCTGATTCTAAAAATAAATATTCACCAAACTCCAGCTGAGATGCTATTACAGCATCCATTGGCTGGTTTGCTGAATAGTGATGCATTTTCCATTCACTTGTTTCCTCTGTTCCTATTTAACATAATTGCTAATGAATACTGGACATTCACCACAAAATAGGCTCAGTGGGAAGTATCATTAGAGGAGTCTTTTGGAGATATCTTTGCATGCAAATGCAAACATTTGAGAAGCATTATCTTGCAGGTCTAAATTCTGTTTATGCGGAGTTTAAAGGCCAAAATTCCCAAACAGAGATTTGAATGAACAAATCCTCTAAGTCTCATTGGAATGATTTGCTAACATTGATGCTCACTTGTCACCAGATCTGAATCAAAATGCTCTGAGATGTTTATCTTCCAAACCCCACATAGACAATGAAAGCACAAATCCATAAGAGGAACCAAATTTTATTTTCTGACCTGAGCACTAGAAGAGCCCCAAAGAAACTGAAGTGTTCCCATATCTTTACAAATCTATAGTGAAGCCCCATTTGAAGTACAGAGTTCTGGTCACCATACATAGAGAAGGATATTATGGAACTGGGAAAAGTGCAGAGGAGGGCAACCAGAATGATTAGGGGACTGGACACCTTCCTTACCATCTGAGGCTGCAACGGCTAGGCCTCTTCACTCTTGAGAGATGAGATTTGTATAGACAAAGTAGATAAGGAAAAGCTGTTTTCCCTATCGCACAACACTAGAACTAGGGGGCACTCCATGAAACTTTTGGGTGCTGGATCTCAAACAAATAAGAGATAGTACTTTTTCATCGAGAGGATAACTGGTCTGTGGAACTCCCAGCCAGAAGAAGTGGTGATAGCTGTCAGCCTTGACAACTTTAAGAAAGGATTAGACAAGTTCATGGAGAACACTGGTATCAATGGCTATCATTATGGATGCCTAAGGATAACCTCTGGGTTGGAGAGATAGGCAGGATATCTCTCAATGCCATTTGCAGGGAATAGTAAGCAAGTGAAGACATCTGCTTGGGAATACCCTGAAGCAAATGGTGAGCAGCTGTGTGAGACAGAATGCTGGACTGGATGAGCTGTGGCCTGTTCCAGCAAGGCTGTTCTTATGTTTTTACATCCTAATTTTAATGTTCAAAACCAGAGTGGACTGAATTGAGATTTCATCATGCTTGGAGTAACCCACGCCACAACAACGGCTATACAGGGACAGCTATTTAGTGACTATTTTCTAATACAGTGAATCTGAGAAAGTTATTTTGTGGACTACCACTAGAAGAATTAACTCAAGCTATTTGATGAGCTGTTTGAGGGATTCTCAGAGTTGAAGTCCACAAAGTGAAAATTCCCAGGGTGGTCCCCCCCCAAATCCACCGCACAACAGCAAAAGTCATCTAGCTCACTCAAAGCATATTATGCTACTTAGAAAATGCTTTGATTGGGATATTTGTATGAAGCAACATAAAGTCTTTGGTAAACAGGAATTGCCTAGATACATTTAAGAAGAATTTTTTGGCCACTGGAGTTAGTTTTTATATACTGGTATATAACAAATTTAATACATCTGTAAAACAGCAGCCATGTTTATTTTTCATTCAAAGGCAGCAATTTGTTACTGACAGAAGAAATGCGAGCTTATTTTATATAGAGTTCCAGTCATATATGGCATTTGCAAACAAAGGAAATGGCTATCTTCTCCATGTTCTTTAACTAGGGCTAAATAATAGGTTATTACTTCATCATTCCCGGTGATGTATGACAGTGCTTAGTTAAAGAGCTGGAGAGATAAAATAAACAGGCCATTAAGACTAATTCCCAAATGTACAACACAATAATTGGTTGTCATCCTGATTGTTACAATTCAGATCATTCATTACATATCTTGACCCAAAAGTATGTGTATCATTTTAAACCTGAATAGTTAACCACATCCACCCACTGGCTATGAAATTGGGCCTACAAATATATAGCTAGCTACATAGTTGCCATTGGTAACAGAAATTATGCTGTGGTAAGATGATGTCACAACTCAGGCTTGCTGACAAGTGCAAAGATCAGGGGAAGACAGATATAAGGTGGTGCCGTTTGCCAAGAAGTCCTCTGTCAGGGTCAAAAGAGCAAGAAGGGGGTGGGGCTGTGAGTTTCCTCTGAGGCATGGATGCTGTTGCCCCCTTGAAAACTCATCTCTTCCTTACGATCATAGTGGTGTCCTTTGGAAGGCTGGACACAGCCACAGAATCTTGCCCAACACTGTGCCATTGTACTGTGGAAATTCTAAACTGCAGCATGACCACCAAACCCCCTGGATTCCACCGTGTGCCATTTCTTAAACCATATGGTCGTCCTAATGTTTTCTTCTTCTTGTAAGTACATGGGGGCAGGATAGCTCTTATATATATATAAGATATATCTCTCCCCCTACCCCCCTCTCTCTGTGTGTATGTGTATGTGTGTGTGTGTGTACTGTCTTGCTCTGTTAGAGAATCATATGTGCTTCATAGGACAATGGTGTTCAAAGCATTGCACTACTTGAGATGCCCAGCTTGATTCTGGCACAGCTAGATTTCAAAGAGAGAGAAATCCCCAAATGTTCTGTGATATCAATATATATATCCCTATTCAGGTGGTAAAAAACACAGCACGTTCTGCTCTGTGTTCGTCTTGAAATATTCTGTGTCTTCTAGCAGAGAGGAGTAAGGCAAATTTATTTATTTATTTTTGAGTATTTTTACCCCACCTTTTTCCTTGGAAAAGGGCCCAAGGCAACTTATAGCAGGGAGAGACAATATACAGTACATTACACTTAAGACATATTCAGTTTGGGAAACAGGGAATTGAGAGGTATTTTACAGCATTAGGAGGCAACATTAAAAGTAACAACTGATAAAAAAAGTATCAGTGCAATCACAGAAGGAGATATATAAACACAAAGTTATAAGTGGTTACAGTATAAACACAAAGTCTGTGTAGCCCTTTATGGTAGATTCATATAAAGACATAGTAGGTAGTCTATCATTCAGGGAAAACTTGGCTGAAGAGAAAGGTCTTAGCAGAGATGGTCACACATCTAGAACTCTTGCATGTTCCTGATGTGTCTGTAACTGCTCTGTGGGTTAGGCCAGTCTTTCTCCTACCAATTATTTTGGCCAATATTGTATTTTGAAATAAACATAGTCTGGAATAGATTTTGTTAGTAGGTATGATTTGTCCTCCTCCCTGTAGTATGCATTGGATTTTGATAAATGTTGGAGTAAAACTCTTTGCACCCCATCCAGAAAGCTTGTCCTGCTGGGTTTTTGCCTGATGTGCAGGGTTCCTATACCTATTAATGCCAGGAAAAGGGTGCGACCCATATCTTTTAAATGAAGAAGAGATGGGATCAGAGGGAGAGAAGGACATTCCCAGGGATGGGGTGGGGTAACAACACCAGCTCCTTCTTATGATCTGATTTTAGAAGAAAATACTGAAAGTGAGAGATCTCAACATGTATGGAACCCCTATCTTCTAAAATAACTCCCCATTGTCCTCACAAATCTAAGAATATAAGGGAGCAGGATTTCCACATTCAAAAGAGAATGGTTTGTTTAGCACTGCCCATCTTCAAGTTAATTTTAGTGGGTTAAAGAAATATAAAACACATGGACTAGAACCTAGATGAATCACAGAGATATTTTGATCAGTAAGAATGAAGATACAACCTGCTGCTCCTCCGAATTTTCCTCCAATCTTTCCTGTAGTGTTGGCAGCAGTGGGAATGTAGAATAACAGTTTTCTAGCAATAAGTCTTATTGTCATGCCTATTAATTTGGTATGTCCTTGTCTTGTACAAGCAGTTAGGAACTATTAGATCTAGAAAAGATCAGGTGATGGAAATTAAAAGTGATAGAACCCATTTATTGATATGTGCCAACTTTAATATCTACTTTTTTAAAAAAAAATCCTCTCTGTGTGGCTACAACAGAGTGTAGAAAAGTTGCTTTTTCACCTTACAGGTGTCAAAAACCTCCATCTACCAACTAGATTTTGGAAATTTCCTACCCCAAAATCAACATTCCAAACTCTAGAGTACAGAGATGGCCACCTTGAGCAGCTTTCCATCATTATTTATAATTAACAAGACTAGTTTTGTTGGGATTTTCATTGAAGGTACTCCTACGTGGGAGAACCTGTTTCAACTATATAGATTCACTCCTCTTTATTTATCTTCTCAGGGACTTCACTGGGAATGCAATTTCTTCCATTGGAAAAGACGTGTGGAGAGCCTACCCTTGGGCGGAGTACCTGTGAGTACTCACTCATATTTGAATTTGATGGCTTATATCCACTCCTGCCTTGCTTTCGGCCAGTCCCCCAAAGTCACTGGGAATTTATTTTAATTTTCTAAACATTATTGAAAGTGAAAATATCTTTAAGATGTGATCTGTCTAGGTCAGTGGTGGAGAACCATCGGCACTCAAGATGTTTTGGACCATAACTCCCAGAATTCCGAGCCTAAATTGCCAGTGACAAAGAACTATGGGAGTGGTGGTCCAAAACATCTGGAGTGCTGAAGGATCACCACCACAGGTCTAAGTCAAGGTATAGGCTGGGAGAGTTTAGATATGTTGCAAAGTAATTGAGCATATAGTTGCGACAGTTCTGTGTGCTTTCAGAGATCTGGAAACTATTAAAGATAAATTTGATGAAATCTGACATTCTACATAGAATGTCTTAATTGTACTGGACTGTATACTGGACTACATTCTACATGTCTTAATAGTACTGGCCTGTATATTGTCCCTCATTACTGTAAGCTGCCTTGGGTCCTTTTCCAAGGAGAAAGGCAGAATAAAAATACTCTATATAAATACATAATTCAGAAGGAACTGTTAGTCTTTCTTACAACTTGCTCAGGTTGTTCCTCAGGAGCAAGATACATATATCTACCTGGGGCTTCTCCTTTTCCTATATTATAGACTTTGAACCTCCAGATATAAGAAAAATGCAAGTGGAGGGGGCAGAATTACTGTTTGAGAGTAATAAACAAATAGTCAAGGAATAGCTCCATCACTTTGAACATGTTCTAATCTCCAGGGTCAGATGAACTGCATTTGAGAGTACTGAAGGAATTGCCTGAAGAACTCTCAGAACCACTGTCCATTATTTACTTGAAATCATGGGAAATGGGTGAAATGTCAGATAAGTGGAGGTGTATTTAATCAGGTAACCTCCCTGATAGACAAAGATGGTGCTATAGACATAATCTATCTTTATTTCAGCAAGGCTCTTTGCAAAGTTCCCCAGGTTGTCCTCATTAGCAAGCTAAGTAGGTGTAGGCTGGATAAGTCAAGCATAAGATGCATGCACAGATTGGCTACATAATTGTATTCAGAGAGTGATGGTTCATACTCTAATTGGAAAAGGTAACAAGTGGGGTACCCCAAATCTCATTCCTGGGCCCAGTGCTCTTCAGCATTTTTATTAATATCATAGACAAGGGAGTACAGGGAATACTTGCCAAATTCACACATGACACAAAATTGGGTGGGATATCTAAGATCCTGGAAGACAGAAACAGAATTCAAAATGATTATCATATGCTGGAGCCCTGGGGTGAAGTCAAGAGAATGACATTTAACAGGGGGAAGTGAAAGTACTTCACCAAGGAAGAAGAAACCTAATCCACATTTACAAGATGGGGGCACCTGGCTCAGGAATACTACAAGTGAGAAGGAGCTCAGAATTCTGGTAGAGCACAAAATGGATATGAGCCATCAGTTTGATATGACCACAAAAAAGGCAAGTACTATTTTACCATTAACAGAAGCATAACTTATAGATACTGTGAGGTGCTTATCCTCCTCTATTCAACACTGGTTAGGTCTCACCTTGAATATTGTGTGCAGTTCTGGGCACCACACTTCAAGAAAGAGGCTGACAAATTGAAACACTTTCACAAGAGGGCAATAAGGACGATCGGGGAGCTGGAAACCAAGCCCTGTGAGGAAAGACTATAATAATTGGACATGTTGAGCCTAGAGAAAAGAAATCTGAGGGGTGATAGGAAAGCATTTTTCAAATATTTGAAGGGCTGTTATACAGAGAAGGGGCAGGATCTGTTATCAATCATCCCAGAGTGCTGGATGTGCAACAATGGGCTCAAGTTAAGAGAATCCAGCTTTCAGCTGAATATCAGGAAAAACTTCATATTAGAGCAGTACAACAATGGAACTAAGTACTTCAAGAGGTGGTGAGTAGGGTGGGCATGAACCAGAAAAAATGTGTTTCATTTCATTTAGTTTGCCCCTGATTCATTTTGTTTCGTTAGAAATGATTTTTTTTTAAAAAAAATCGTACAAAATGAACCAGTAATGAACTGATTCGTTTCTCTATAAAATTTGGTGGGAATCTTCCTTGGATGCTCCCTTTTAGGCCCTCCAAATTTGGAAAGCTTTGGGGGTTGGGGGGTTAGTTATTCAACTTTAAAGGGGGTGCCCCCAGAAAAAAAATCCATTTCTAATTGCAATTTTGTGTGCTTGAAAATAGTGATCCCAGATGGCTAGCAGCATGGAAATTATAGTGGAGCTTCCTCAAGCTCTCCCCTTTAAGCACGCCCAATTTGGAGTGGTTTGCGGTATAGGGGTCCAAGTTATTCAATTCCAAACAGGTGCCCCCAGGAAAAAAATTCTAATCTAAAAGTATTTGGAAATAGTTATCCCAGGCATCTAGCAGCATGGAAATTATAGGGGAGCTTTTTCAGGCTCTTCCCTTGAAGTACCCCAATTTGGAGAGGTTTAGGTTATAGGGGGCAAAGTTATTCAACTCCAAAGTGGGTGCCCATAGGAAAAAAATCATTTAAAAGTATTTGAAATTTTTTATCCTAGACATCTAGCAGCATGGAAATTGCAATGGAGCTTCCTCAAGCTCTTCTCTTTAAGCCCACTAAGTTTGGACTTACCCAAGGCTGAGGCCAAAGGCTGGCATCCCTTTATCCTCCTGGGAGAACAAGCATGAGACTAGCCCCTGGCCTCATCCCTGGGTGGGCGGGGAGGAGGCCTGTATATAATGGGACTCCTCCCCAAGATAACCCTCTTTCGGCTGCTGCATTTGGCTGGCTTGTTTGCAGTTGCCTTGCTCAGGATCGCATGTGGCACCCACCATTTTGTTGACCCAGAGGGAGCAGCACCATTTTGTGTGAGAGGAGAAAGGTGGTGGCCTTTGACATGGGCCAAACAACACACAAAACAGCTTTGACTTGAGCACACAGCAGAAGTGAAGCTAACCAACTGTAAAACAGCGAGCTAGCAGCACTGCCAGAGCTGTCTGACTCCAATCACTCACTCCTCAGATGACAAAAAAGAAAGAAAAGAAAGAAACCAGCCAGTCCCTTATATACCTTGGCCCCAGCAGGCAGTTAGAAAATCACACACACACCCAAATAGCACTTTAAAATGGATTTCTATGGGCACCCCCTTTGGAGTTGAATAACTTGGCCCCCTGTACCCCAAACATATCCACATTGGGGGAGCTTCAAAAGTAGAACATGATGAAGCTCTACTGTAATTTCCATGCTGCTAGCTGCCTGGGATCACTATTTCCAAACACATGGCATTGCAATAAGAAATGTTTTTTTTTCTAGGACACCCACTTTGAATTTGAATAACTCAGCCCCCTGAACCCCAAATATTCCAAATTTTGAGGCCTTTAAGGGGGGAGTCCAAGAAAGATACCCACCATATCTGGTACTTTTAAGATCCAGGGATCCAGCTGTTTTACAGTGAAACAAATCAGTTCATTTTAAAAGAAAAAACCACCAGTTCATTTTGTTACCAACGAACCGCTGTTTCCTGGTTTGTTTCATTTTGTTTCATTATGTAACGAACCGATGAATCAGTGATTCGTTTTTTGTTTGGTGCCCATCTTTAGTGGTGAGTGCTCCAACACTGGTGGCAATGAAGAAAAATTTGGTCCCCCATCTGGCAGATATCCTTTGATTTGTATTCCTGCATGTCGTGGGGTGGGGTGGGGTGGACTTGGTGGTCTTATAGGCCCATTCCAACTATACTATTCTTTGATACTTTTAAGGAGGCTGCTGGTCTGAATCATAGCATAGTGGGGGTGGCCATTCCTTTTTGGATGATCATTCTAGGGGTGCCTTAACTGAAATCATAGACTTACAGGACAAAAAGTAACTTCCTCACAATTTGGTCAGGAAATTTTGAATATAAAAGCATAGTACAGTGGTTATGTCCAACCTGTCAAGACAACAGCTTCTCTGTGACATCTTTTCAGACTTTTCTCTACCACTTTAGGGTTCTCAAGGGCAACAGACTGAACACACTGCAAAATACCTCCCTGGATGGACTGCTTTCACTTACACACTTGTAAGTTTCTCATTCATGCAGTAAGCAATTTGCAAGCCACCGCTGAAATAGCGTCCAGTTGTTTTGCTTGTTAGACCAAAGGTCAACTAATTGGTATAGCTATAGTTATAGCCATTTATATGGTTCTGTCAAATAATAATACCGTGACATGTAGCTAATGCTCATAAGGAGAAAGAAGCTATTTTTATTCTACAAGTAATGATGAGAGATATAGGCAGGCCCACTGGAATTGGAATTGAAGTCCCAGCACACTGGTTGTTGCTGAACCGACTGGCTCACTGAGCTGCAGTGTTTGGCTGGGCTATGCAAAAAATCAGATGACTGACCGGTGACCGGTATTAGTGGCGTGCATCACACGCTCTCATCCGGATGATGGTTGCTGTGTCTGTGTGTAATAGAACGCTGTGTATAGAACTCTGCCTAGTTTTTGGGAAGGCTTTAGCCTCACCCTCCTCTTCCCTGCAGAACTGATGCTATGGAGGTTGAAAGAAAAAGAAAGAATAAATGAAATAAAACAAAAAAAATCCTGAGATGCATTCAGAAAGGAATCCATCCAAATCCATCCTGTGTGGCATTGGCAGGCACAGATAATGATGTTTTTGCCACTCTGTCCAGTTTGTTTGTATGTGACGCAGTATTATTTATATATTCAATAAAATATTCATCATTTTTTTTAGTGTTTACGCTTGCTCTGAGGCATTGTGGGACGCCCACGCGTGGAGGAAAGTCAAATCGTGCAAAAAAAAAAAAACAAATAGTTGAAATGAATTTTTTGAAAAAATTCGCAAAAAATGAAAACAAACCAAAACGGACATGCAACGAAAAACGAAAAACTGAAACATTTTTTTCTATTTGTGCCCATCTCTAATATAGACTGTATATTTCTCCATCAAAGGACCCAAGGTGGCTTATATCACTAAAATATGATATATAACGATTAAAAACAGCACCTACACAATATTAAAAAAGAATTAAACAAATGCCCAATAAAATGATAAACAAAATCAGCATCAAAAACACCTTCTAAGCAACAGGGCACATCACTCCATTTTAAAACCCTCCCCACACAGCCAACCACTATGTTCTGTTTGCATTATAAGCTCCCAATCTCTCTCTTCTTCCCCCCAACAATTTTCATACTGAGTATGGTACTACAGTAGGACCCCCATATCTGCGGGGGATTAGTTCCTGGCTCCCCCCCATGGATAATGAAATGTGTGGATAAGAGCAAACACTCTTATCCAAGGGTTCCAGGGGTAAAAACAGGAGGAGAGCCTGGGCGGGTGAGTGAGTGCGGTCTTCAGTGCCACGTGGCTGCTTCCTCCACCGCTGCCACCTGTGCCTCTAGCAGGTGGGAGAGCGAGTGGGGTCTTCGGGGCCGTGTGGCTGCTTCCACCAGCACCACCCACACCTCTTCTGCAGGTGAGTGCTGCCTGGGACCTGGACCACTGCTGGCCTGGCCCCTTGCACTGCTGCTTGCCATCCGTGGATAACTGAATCAGCAGATATCAGGGTACTACTGTAGTTTCCAGGCAAAGCAGTTTAGCTACAGTTAAGGATAGATACAAAGCCTGGTCTCTTCTGCAATCATTAGTTCTCCTCAGGTTTTGAGTGAATTTTTGCTTTGGTCTTCCTCCATGTGAAACAGGACTGCTAGTGGCTCAAATAATAAGTCTGTGTGGCCAGAAGAACAAAAACAATTTGGGAGTCAAGGCCGGTGAGTTGTTCAGTCATTCATGGTTGCTGCTTTGAAAGACTGATTTTAAAATTGACAACTTCCTGAATCTTTTGGCCAAACTCATTAATGATGATGGGAGTTTTAAGCCAGACTTCTCACAAGCTCACAATTCTGTCTTGTCATGGTATCATTGCAGTGCTGTCATAAAAATGAGTAAAGGTGTGAGTTACAGTAGGTACAGGGATGAACACAACTGCATCCTTGTCTCTCATGCATGATGGTGAACTGACAAGGCTCGATGAAATCATTTTGCTTCTTGAGGGGAGAAATAAGATGGCTATCATGATAATACCACTTCTTCCCTGACAACGGGATTGAATCATTGTGGTGCCGTCTCACTAATAGTAGGGCTGGCCATTTATATTGACAAATTTAGGATTACACCAGTTGCTCTCCTTTTGGAAGCATATGCTGGGATCAGTGTAGGATAACCACTTTTCTTACCTCTACATTTAATTCTCTGTATTATTTTTCACAGGGACGTATCATGTAATAAAATCAAAGTGATTGGGAAGGATGCATTTGAACCAGTTCCATTTCTGCAGTTTATGTAAGTGGCTAGACATAAAATAATTGAAGCAGGGGTAAAACAATATCTATCAAGATTCTACCGTGGAGATAGTTTCCAGTGCTCACTACAAGTATTGTGGATGCTAGAGTTGTTGCCTTTAAGGGGATCTCTACTCTGAGGAAGCCTTCCTTCAGAACTCCACAAGAGGCTTGGTTAACAAGGAGGGGGAAATGCCCTTTGTTTGTGCTCAAAAAATCTCCTCCTGTATATTTCCATGCTCTATAATATAATTCTGTGATGGTGTACTAGGGCTAGGTTGAGGTTCAGGATTATCCATGCTAGAATACAGCCTGTGTGATTCAAAAGATACACACCTATTTGCTTCTGTGAACATCATTATATAAATGTAGAATTACAGGGGTTTGATTCATAAAGTTGAATGCTGTTTACAAAGTTCTCATTTCTATTTCTTTTCCCCTCCAAGAAATCTCAGTGGCAATGTTATTGGGCAGATCACTCAGGGGACATTCCAAGCATGGCATGGAATGCAGTTTTTGCTAAAGATGTAAGTAAAACCATAATCTTTCAGGCAAATAGACAGTCTATAGCATCAAGCCAATGAGTGTATGAGGAATACCCATTAAAATTCAATGAGATTCAACCCAAACCACACATTTTAAAATGGCAACCATGGGTATGTATAGAAAACATCTGTCTTGCTATTAAACAGCACAGAAAATATATTGTATTTATCATATTATTATATATTTATAGAATTATGAAGTTGGAAGAGGCCTATAAGGCTATGGTGTCTGATCCCTGGCTCAAAGCAAGAATACAAATCAAAGCATACCTGCCAGGTGGTTGTCTAAATTTCTCTTGAATACCTTTAGTGTTGGAGCACTCACCACCTATTGAAATGGGGGCTCCGCTCGGACTAGTTTCGGGGTGGGACTTCTTTGCCACCCAACTGAAGAGCCACAAAAGTTGCACATCCATATGGAGGTTGCGTACATGCGGAACATTCATATATAGAGATGGGCACGAAGTGCCAAAATGGCATTTTGTTTCATTTTCATTTCTCCCGCCCCTGTTCATTTTGTTTATTATGAAATGAATTTTTTATATTTTTATTTTTGAACTCCCACAGCACCAACAGCGCTTTTTTCAATATATCTATATCTATTTCTATATATATCTATATCTATCTATCTATCTATCTATCTATCTATCTATCTATCTATCTAT
>JAHTLZ010000114.1:12838447-12867525 GCA_023846285.1 Phrynocephalus versicolor | reverse complement strand
TCTATCTATCTATCTATCTATCTATCTATCTATCTATCTATCTATCTGAGTTTGTACCCTTCCACTCCCTTTAAAGTAAAACATTCCTTCCCCCCTCAAACGTTGTTATTTCTACCAATGACCAGTCCAGGAACACTTCACTGTGGCCCTTCTGCTGTTGGCTCCAGCAGACATACCTATGAAGTACAACATTCCTTCCCACCAACACACATTGTGATTTCCACCACCAACCAGTACCGTTTCCCCCATTCTCAACTGGCACAATAAGAATGCACCTGGCCACCCCTCTTAATCATGGCCCCATTTCAAAAAAACAAAAAAATAGAACTGGAGTCCTCCTATTCCATTATTCCTAGCTGGAGTATTCTGGGCTGGAAAACTCCTGACTTCCTCCTCAGCCTGTCAACACGGGTTTCTCAAAAACAAGTTATGCCAGACTAATTTGATCTCTTTCTTGGATAGAATTACAGGCCTGGTGGATGAGGGGAATGCTGTGGATATTGCTTATCTAGACTTTAGTAAGGCCTTCGATAAGGTTCCCCAAGGTATTCTTGCTAAGAAGTTAGTAGAAAGTGGGATCGATAGTGCTACAGTGAGGTGGATTTGTAATTGGTTGACTGATCGCACCCAAAGGGTGATCATAAATGGCCTCTCTTCAGCTTGGAGAAACGTGACCAGTGGGGTGCCCCCGGGTCCTGTTCTGGGTCCAGTGTTGTTCAATATCATTATTAATGACTTGGAGGAAGAAATAGAGAGTATGCTAACTAAATTTGCAGATGATAACAAATTGGGAGGGGTTGCTAATTCCCTAGAGGTTAGGATGAAAATCCAAAAGGACCTTGACAGATTAGAGTGCTGGGCCAACGTTAACGGAATGGATTTCAACAGAGGGAAATGTACGGTGCTACATCTAGGTAAACAGAATGAATTGCACAGATATAGGATGAGGGATACTTGGCTGGAAAATAGTACCTGTGAAACAGATCTGGGAGTCTCGGTGGACTACAAATTGAACATGAGTCAGCAGTGTGATGCGGCAGCCAGGAAAGACAATGCGATTCTTGATTGCATCAACAGAACCATAGTGTCTAGATCAAGGGAAGTGATAGTACCACTCTATTCTGCTCTGGTCAGACCCCACCTGGAGTACTGTGTCCAGTTCTGTGCACCTCAATTTAAAAAGGATGTGGACAACCTTGAGTGGGTGCAGAGGAGGGTGTCCAGGATGGCTGAAGATCTGGAGGAAATGTCTTATGAGGAACGGCTTAGGGAACTGGGAATGTTTAGCCTTTCAAAAAGAAGGCTGAGGGGGGATATGATAGCTATGTTTAAATATTTCAAAGGATGTCATATGGAAGAGAGAACAGGTTTGTTTTCCATGGCTTCAGAGACTAGGACTCGGGGCAATGGTTTCAAACTACAGGAAAAGATATTCCATTTGAACATTAGGAAGAACTTCCTGACAGTTAGAGCTGTTCGGCAGTGGAATATACTGCCACAAAGGGTGGTGGAGTCTCCTTCTTTGGAGGTTTTTTTTAGCAGAGGCTGGATGGCCATCTGTCGGAAATATTATGATGGGGTTCCTGCATGGCAGGGGTTGGACTAGATGGCCCTTGAGGTCTCTTCCCCAACTCTATGATTCTATGATTCTATGTTATGGGATCTGAAAGACCCATGTATTTCTAAGACCTGCCTGGGTGTACTTTAATTCTTGCCTGCCTGCCTGCCTGCCTGGTGGAGTGAAATTATTTTGATACAGCCCTTTATGTCTTGTTGGGCTTCAAGGTGAGAGTTAGGCTCCGATTCTACACCATAGCAATTTCCATGCTGATAGGTGCCTGGGATCAGTATTTTCAAGGGCTTTAAAATTACAAAAGTTCTTCTACTGGGGTGACCCCATTTGGAGTTGAATAAATTGCCCTCCTCTCCAAATTTGAGGTGATTAAAGGGGAGAGGTTGAGGAAGGTCCACAGTGATTTTCATGTTGCTGCCTGCCTGAGAACAGTATTTCCAAGCAGAGAAAATGGCACGTAGAAATGTTTTTTCCAGGGGGCACCTATTTTAAAGTTTAATAACTCCTCCCCGAACACCAAATATCACCAAATATGGAGGGCTTAAAGGGGAGCATCGAAGGAAGGTTCCCACCAAATTTGGTGCCTCTAGGACCCTGGAGGGGGGCTCGTAATAGAGAAATGATTTGGTTTGTTATCGTTTTCTTTTGTACATTTTTAAAAAATTGTTAATGAAACAAAACAAAATGAGGGGACCAACAAAATGAAAGGAAATGACGTGCAATTTTTCTGTTTTGTGCCGATCCCTAAAATAGGCCAACTGATATCAATAGGATTTAACATCTTTGCTGCTTGTACATCCCATTTAAGGCACTGTGTCCATTTTGTCACTGGTTAATTTTGGAATTGACCCATTTTTAGAATCTGAGTGGCAGGATATTCACTACTCCTGCTATTTTGGAAAGGCAAAATTGTAGCTTACAAAGGAGAGGATCTCAGGGCTGAAATCATCTTAGGGATCAGAGCAGATGACTTGCTGGCTTTGTAACTAGAAGCTGACAAAATCTCGTCTCTCTACTGTGATGGCTTTCTTTTACACTGATTGCTCAGACTTCAATACAAAGTCTATGTTTATCTTCTTGATGACCAAATATGAAAACAAAAGCCAGCTAATGTTCAGTTTGTAGAGAAGGAAGGTTCATACTAGGATGAACAAGCATATTTTATCTCTTACAGGAATTTGCTTATAATTCCAAGTTAACGGTGTGGTCTTATTTGATCAGATATTTGTGCTCATCGTCCTTTCTCCAGTTGTGCACTGGTTAGGCCAACTGTTACATTAATCAGTTCCCTGTTCTTAGCCAAGATCTCTTACCTTCATTTTTCCTCCCCGTTTCTTGCCAACCAAATTTATGTTGCAAACTCTATCACAAAACAGTGTCCTAAGACCATTCTCTCACACATATGTAAAATGGTGGTACCTCCCCTTTCTGATTGCTGTGGTTAAGGCTCTTCTTGTCCAGATGGAAATGAAGATTTGGATGTGTGGAAGCTTTTTCACATTTGCTGATCTAAATGCTTGCCAGCATCCATGCCCACTGCTCCGTTCTTGATGGCTTCCACATAGCATTATAGCCATTATAAAGAGGGATTTCCCCTCTTAAGAATGGTTAGATGACATTGCAGATGTTCATTTCCATGTGCAGGAGCAAGTGGCTTCTATAATTTGGCCATTCAATATGTGATGCTATTATATTCAGAAAACAAAGCTGCTCCAATCAGTTTAAAGAACAAGGGTGTGGATAAACCTTGAGGCTCTTGGCAATTACAATCATTTTCTGTAGTAAAGTAACTTTATCAGACATAAGACCAATATCCCGGAGGTCAAAGTAATGGTTGTCCTGAGAATTAAAATATGAGCATGTATATATATATTCCTCACCCTTGAAATGTTTCTGGTCCTCAAATATTTATATGCCGTGGATTGAGGTGTTAGTTGAAACACTCTGTAAACAATTTTTCATGTTTTAAATTGTCTCTTCAAGGTCTTTTCTGGGTAGAAGGAAGAAGAGTAAACCAGAAGAACAGGTATGTTATCCCATAAATAGACAGGTGGAGGTGAAGTCTTGGTATTTCACTGAAGATATGTGTCTACATTCCCATTTGTTGTCACAAATGCTATTTGGTCTTGTGGCGGCTTTATTGTCCCACAAATGGGCAAAGGAGGAGGAGGAGGAGGAGGAGGAGGAGAAGAAGAAGAAGAAGAAAAGAATCATACTTACGAAAGTCTTTTAAATTTTGAGTTTTAATAAGGCTTTAAGAATCATCCAGCTAATGTGTGAATCCTGGCTAATAAATTCTAAGTGTTGTTAACCCGTTAAAAGTAATGTTTCCACGCTGTTCCTACATATAGTCACACACAGTGCATCCATTCCTATGACAAGGACAAACCATTTAACAAGTCAATACTGTTTTTTGCTGGAGGGGTGTGGGGGCTCAGCAGGCTAGAGCACCAAAAACTGTTGGCTGCATAGTTGGCAGCTCAGCTGTTTGAATCCGGGGTGCCACACCGCGGAGTGAACTCCCGCTGTTAACCCCAGCTCCTGCCAACCTAGCAGTTCGAAAGCATGCAAATGCAAGTAGAGAAATAGTTACCACTGTAAAAGTGGGAAGGTAAAACAGTGTTTTCTTGCAGCCACGCTGGCCAATTGGCCACGGACTTGTAAAACACTGGCTCTTTGGCTTGAATGAGCACCACCCCTAGAGTCAGACATGAATAGCATGCATGTGCAGGGGAACCGTTACCTTTTTACTGTCGTTTGCAAAGATCTCATGGGAATGATGCTGCACACACTGTCAGTGAGAGCTGAGTTTCAAGGCCAGGAAACCCACAGATGTTATGCTTGTCATATTACTTCCCTAAGGCCCTGATCACTCCACCAAAATGTAGACTAGTTATTAGAGATGGGGACGAAACGAACAATTTTTTGTTTCCGTTTCCGTTTTTTCATTTTGTTACACAACGAAATGACAAACAAATTTTGTCTCTAAAATGAAATGAAATGAACAGAAACACCAGAAATTTTGTCGTCCATTTCGTTTTCGTTAGGGCAATACATTGAACAGCTTTAAATGCTAAAAAAAATCACAAAAATTTGAAATGAATGGTAATGAAACGGTAACGAAACAAACAAAAACGAAAACAATTTTTTGCAAAAATTTGCGAAAAACGGAAACGAACTGAAACGGACCCCCTAAATGACAAACGACAAACAAAACACCTTTTTTTTATTCGTGCCCATCTCTACTAGTTATACTTCAGTTACATCTCTGGATAAAATTCTAGTCACACAATGAACAGACTTTATAGAATAATTACTCTATTAGCTGATTTACCTGTAACCAGGAGTGTTGTGTTATTTTCTTCTGATGCTTTTATCTGATTATTTCTTATTGATGTTGCATGTGTGAACATCAATTGCACCAGGAAAGAAGGGAGAGCAGTTGGGACCAAGGCACCACCTCAAAGATGCATGCCCACCCTGCATTTTTTGCAACTCTAACTCTGAAGCTGATTTGCTATTTTATTTGCAACTCTTTCTCTCATCATTTCCTTCTTTGCAGAGTTCCTTTGACAAGCCTCTGTGGCTCACAGACATATATCAGTCGCTGGATGAAACACAGAGAAAAAGCATTGCTGATAAGTTACACGGTGGTGATTCCTCAGAAAATGATATATTCAACAGGGCCAGGTATGAACGGCAAGTGCTCTTTCAAGACCTCTGCTTGTAACATAGCTGGTCTTTCTTTCTTCCACATGTTTAGCTCTTGTAGTTCCACCACAACCTCTGCAAAAGGTATAAAATATCCCTAGGAGTAGCCTGAGAAGCTCGAGAAAAGCCAGACAAAACCAGAAGTGATTATGGGATGGATTGTCACCTTTGTGCCAAAGCTCTTTGGCTTGTAAGTGGCAGCAATTCCACAGAAACCAGATTTTCATTAAAGGCTTCCACTTCTGAATTGCTGACCGCCGTGGCATTCGTGGAGGCAGTCTTGCCTAATAAATAGGGGCAAATCTAATCAAGAAACGGAGCATCAACAATCCTAATACTTTACTCTTCTCTGTCCCGGGCTAGCACTAGTGTCATGAATTGTATGTAATAGTGATAAGATGTGAAAGTGTCTGTTTTATATAGTGTACTTGTATTTTTCGCCCTATAAGACGCACCTAGTTTTTAGAGGAGAAAAACAAGAAAAAATGTTTAGCCTAAGGTTTTATGGCGGGGGAAGGGGAGGCTTTCAAACAAGGTAACTGGAGCTGTGGAATCCAAGCTGCAAAAAGGGAGGCTTGCAAATGAAGTACCATAATTGGAGCTGTGGGATCCAAGCTGCAAAAGGGGAGGCGTGCAAACAAGGTTGAATCCAGGCTTCAGAAGGGGAGGGCAGAGGCTCCGTAGAGACCTCTTTGCAAATGTGATTTTTGACTGGGGAATCTTGACTGCAGAAGGGGAGGGATGGGGAGAGGCTCCCCGGAGGAAGCCTCTTTGCAAACTGTGTGATTGGAATGGCAGAATTCCAGCTGCAGCAGGGGATAGGAGAGGCTTTGTGCAGGTATCTCATCTCTAAATGAAAATCTGTGATATATATGTAGTGGGGACTGCTGTATTCGCTCTATAAGACACACAGAATTTCCGCTTATTTTTGAGGGTGGGAAAAGTGCATCTTATAGGGCAAAAATACGGTAGTTCTTGGACAGGATTTAGTTTTAGAAATGTCAACTTCTGGATCTCTTTTTGTATGTACTGCCTGCACAGTTTTTGTGATATTAATTACAAACAGTGAGGGCAAACCCCCTTAAACTACTAACAAAATTCAAACCATGAAGCAAATATTGGAAAACTACACCTTTTAAAAATGGCAGTGTTGACCATCTCCGTATGCAATGGCAGCCAAAATCCTTTTGGTATTTATCATGGACATAAAAGACAAGTAGGAGTTTGATCAACATGAGATCGATAGTGCCAAGTCATAAAGCAGCTGAGACCTGATCCTTGTGCAGCAAAGTCCATGAAACCTCTGGTCTTTTCAATTTTTCAGGCCATCGATTGTCTCAGAGGCCCCTCCTGTGGAAAAGCGCAGTTCCGTAAAAATGTAAGTGACCCCAGGAGATGCAAAACCTAAGTAGCACATTCATTTAGGACTCCTTGAAAGCAACATCAGAACACTTGCTGAGGACAACTTTGGGTACCACTACCACCTGAGAGAATGGATACGTTCTGCCATGGTCTTAACTGTTGTTGTTTTTTTCTGGTTTGGACAGAGAGGCAGCTGTTTCTCTTGTGAAAAAGGCCAGTTCAAAAGCACTGTGAGTAATAGTGGGGTTACTGAAATCTGGGCTATTACTTATGTCCTTGCAACTTTAATGGCTGCGGCGTGGGTGGCAACTAGAATATCTGCAAGGGAGCCAGGACCAGGGTATTCCCAGAAGCCATGAGTGTGGTCAGCCCATCCAAATTCAGGATTCACAGGATCGTCAGCCAGTCTAAGTTCAAGATTCACACAAAAACAATCTGAGAGGGAGAGTGATGCCAAACAGGAAGACTTACAGAGTATCAGAGTTCTGGGAAGGATCAAGATAACAGGGCTGAAAGCTTCAGAAGTCCAGAGATCTTGCTTTGCTGAGGCAAGGAATAGGGAGTGCTGGTGGCTAGTTTTATTCCAGTAGCAAGCCCACCAGCTGCACTCCCTGACTGCTTCAGCCTGAGTGGGGCCTGGTTCTGCAAAGAGGCAGAGTGCTATGGCCCTGACCCTGGCAGCAGCCAGGCATTTGTGAGTAATAGGTGAAGGTAGCATGCTAAAGATTTTGTCAAAACACACCCACAAGTTGCCTGCTTTACTAAGATGCAAAAGGTAGGATGTCTGGATATCTAATTTTGCAATCAAAACTCAAGTTTAATACAAATGTCAATTTAGGTGGTATGTATACCCTATTTTTACATTTATAATTTAATTTGCTTGGACCATATAGCTACCCTTTTCTTCAATTTAAAAATTAAGTTCCTCTTTGGACTACAGGTTCCAGAATCCCACTGGCAGCATGGTCACTGGATCTGTGGACCAACAGTGACTTTTGAAAGCTTTAGTGTTAGTGTTTTCGTCTGAGCAGATTTCAGCTTTTAGCAATGCAGTACTGCAAACAAGCAAAGCAAAAGTGTTCTGCTTATATACCACCCCATACCACTTCAAATAGTCTCTGGGCAGTTTACAGTTTTAATTACAGTAATGCAGGCTACACATTGCCCCCCCCCTCCAGCAAGCTGGGTACTCATTTTACCAACCTCGGAAGGATGGAAGGCTGAGTCAACCATGAGCCGCCAACCTGGGATTGAACCGCAGGTCGGGAGCACAGTTTTACCTGCAGTACAGGCTGCTTGCCCAGTAGGGCCACTCTCCTGAATGCCTGTTTTTCTTCCTACCAGTGCACCAGAGGAACCACCCCTTAGTGATGAGGGCACAGGAGGGGAGGCCTCGGTTCCAAAGAGGACGTGAGTAACTCCAATAATGCCAGGGTTATTCCTGCACCTCTCTTTCAGCTGACTTGAAAACAGCTGACCTCCAAGGCAGCTTTATTTATTTATTTATTATTTATTTATTTGTTACACTTTTATACCGCACCATCTTCCATAAGGAACTCTGGGCGGTTTTCTGTGTAGAGTAAGACTGTCTGATCCATCATAGTAAAACCAACACTGATTTAAATTGCATTATATTTGTGATTCTTAAATCAGCCACATGTTCATCCCCTTGCTCAATCTGTACAGACAGAGAAATGTAATAAAGTTTTCCAGACAGGGTAACACTTGTAGTAAAATTAACAGGCTTGTAAGCAAGCCCACAGAGATTAGTAGCCTCCCGAGGGATGGCAGAAGAGACTGAGGGCAGCCCATCTGTGCTGGGCTTCCTTTATCTGCTGGCTCACTCAGATGCCAACATTCAATTCCATACACTTGCCTGCTTTCAGCTTCTAGTTACCTAGGAGGAGTGGGATGGGCCACATGCCTTGAGGCCTCTTTTTGGCCCAAGAACAGCAACAGTTCTCTTTCAAATGAAGGTGCAGTATATCTCCTGCACTTTGTTTTGTCCTTCCTCAAAAGGACTTTTGTAAGACCACAAATAGATTTCCAGCCACTTTCAGTTTTGGTTTTTAGGTAGAGTGAATCCCACGGGGAGTCCCAGAGCTTGTGTCCACCTAGCTTGATGCAAGGCTGTCTCATACAACTGCCATGGTTGTTTTCATTTCTAATCAGGATGATATGCAAGAGCTTCTTCTCCTTGCTGCCATTGTGCTCGTGGTCATCACCCCTGGCAGAAATGTAGGGCTGGTAGTCAAAAAATCAGATATGCAGTGCACTCTATTTGAGAAGGATAAGTCGGCCATGATAGAGTTGACAACGAGAGACAGGGAGGAGACAGGAGAGAATAAAAGATGTTGAAGCACCTGTCCTGGTGCTGATCAGATGGATTAGCCCTGTTGGCACAAACTCTTCTTCACGTCTGATTTTCACGGATTATTATTTTCCCCCCAGGTCGTTGGGAGAGGAAGGGAGTGAAGGGACTGAAGGAACTGCAAAGAAACCGTAAGTCAAAAGTATCCAAACCTCAGTTGTTTCTTCCTTTCTAAGCTAGAGCAGGGGTGCCCAAACTTTTTGTAAGGAGGGCCAGATTTGGTGGCTGAGAATGTGTCAGGGGCTGGTTGCTCCCCGACCCTGCCACCCCACTGCAAGCCCCACCCACTGACCCATAAGCCCCACCCACTGAACGCTTGCAACCCCACCCGTAGGAAGGAAGGCGGGGACCAGGGGAGGGAGGGAGGGAGGTGGAAACCAAGAGAGGAAGGAAGGAAGGTGGGGAACAAGGAAGGGAGGGAGGGAGGGAGGTGGGGACCAAAGGAAGCACAGGGAGCCGTGGCCACAGGCTGCTCCCCAGTGGTGGTGACGGCTCTCTCGCCAGCCCACCCAAAAGCTCCTTGGCAGTGGCAGAGGCCCTCTGGCCTGCCCACCCCCACAGTTTCCCCTGTGGTGCCGGTGGCGGCAGACCGCCCATCTGCCCAGCCCCCCAAGCTTCCCAGCAGTGTCAGTGTAGGCAGATTTTTTTAAAAAAAAATGGGGCGAAGGAAGGGGGGCGGGCCAGCCAGCGCGGGCCACTCAGAATGGCCTGATGGGCCGGATTTGGGCTCCGGGCCGGACTTTGGGCAGGCCTGAGCTAGAGTATTGTGGTACTGTGGTTAAACTGGCAAACAACTCAGGTTCAGTCCTAGTTAACTGGTTTGAGGTTCACTCAACCTTCTACCCTACTTTGAAACAATCAAAATAATAGCCCAGAGAGGCTGCTTTCCAATCTGTCATAATAATGGACAGAATTTGGAAATGTCATCAGTAGAGATGGGCACAAAATTATTCTTTTTTCATTTTGTTTTTCATTTTTCCCTAACAAAACAAAAAATGAAATGACCCATCAAAGAAAATCATTTTTGTTCCCCCCCCAGCCAGCGTCTTTCCCTACCCGAGGCCGGGGAGGCCTCCCGCCACTGGGTGTGTCTCCTGCGGACAACTAGCCCCTGCGGGGTGGGCTTCCAAAGTGGTGGGGAGGCCTCCCTCCACCCAGCGTGGCCGCTGCTGCTGCTGAGCCCCTGCAGGGAGGGCTTCTGAGGTGGCAGGGAGGCCTTGTTTTTTACAAAAGCACTGATCAGCTGAGCCCATGCTACAGCTGTTCAGCGCTTGTTTAAAAAAAGGTGCCAATCAGCTGGGCCACGCTACATCTGATAGACACTTTTTTAAAAAAAAAAAGCCGATTGTCTGGGCTTGTTGGCTGTACAAAATAGTAAAAAAAAAGAAAAAGAAAAAACAAGAAATGAAACAAAATGAAAAACAAAATGAAACAAAACAAAATAAAAAATGAAATAAAACAGCATTTTGACATTTCATGCCCAACTCTAGTCATCAGTGGTCCTAGTGGTAGTAGCAAACTATCAACATTTGAAAATTATGAAAATGATCTGCATTTCTATGATTGTCCTTTTGTATGATTGTTCAGAGCATGCATACTGCATGCCTTATTGCAGCAGTGCCCAAAGACTGGCCCGCGGGCCAAATCCAGCCCGTCAGGCCATTTTGACTGGCCCGTGGCTGGCTGGCCCGCCCCTCCCTCCCCCTTCTTCTCCCCATGTTTTTTTTAAATCTCCTGCCGCGGGGCTCCTTGCAAAGAAGGCGCCCATGGCATGTCGTGGAGGGTTTTTCCACTGCCACTGAGGAGGTTGGAGGGGCCACTGAGGAGGTGAGGGTGGGGGTCGGTAGGGCAGGCCAGCGCGCGCTCGACCATCCACCGCCTCCTTCAGCGCCGGGGCGCTTGTGAGGGGGCGGGCCAGAGTGTGCACCGCCATCCACGCCTCCTTCAGCGCCGGGGTGCTTGTGACGGTGGGTGGGCGGGCCAGAGAGTGTGTGGCTGTCCGCCACCTCCTTTAGCGCAGGGGCGTTTGCGAAGGTGGGAGGCAGTCCGGTGGTCTGGAACGCGCGTGGCCGTCCACCGCCACCTTCAGCACGGGGACACTTGTGAGGGGGCGGGCCAGTGTGTGTGTCGCCATCCACTGCCTCCTTCAGTGCCAGGGCGCTTGTGAGGGTGGGTGGGCGGGCCTGTGAGCGCGCGGCCGTCCGCCTCCTCCTTCAGCCTCAGGGTGCTTGTGAGGGTGGGGGTGGGTGGGCCAGCGAGCCAGTGCCACCACCTGACATGTGTGAGGTTAGGCAGGTGGCAAGCCGTGGCTCCCTGTGCTTCTCTTGGTCTCACCTCCCTCCCTTGGTCACCACATTCCTTCCTTCCTTCCCTCCTCCCTTGGTCCTCCTTCCTTCTTTCCTCCCTCCCTCCATCCCTCATTCACCACCTTCCTTCTGTCCTGCCTTCCTTACTGCGGGTGGGGCTTGCAAGGGGTCAGTGGATTGGGTTTATGGGTCAGTGGGGGGTCTTGCTGTTGGGTTGCTGGGTCAGGGCGCAGCCGGCCCCCGACACATTCTTAGCAAACAAATCTGCCCCCCCTTATGAAAAGTTTGGATAATTTGTCACACAATTGGTTATACAAATGGTTGTGTAGCTGCGCGTATGAAATTGTTTGTTGGATGTGACTTCCAATTTGGCACAAATTGTGGTCCCCTTTGCACTCTTTTGACTTACACAAGCATAGCGAAAAAATAGGATTTTAATTCTAGATTTTTCAATGCCAAGTAGAACCTTATCTTTAATATGAGCAATTACCATGACTGGAAGCCTCTTGTGTTATATTTGGAAGTGAACTTCACAAACATTCATTACATACCATGACTGCTTGACTCAGTATTCAAAAAATAAATTTTACTGACATTTCATGATTTATGGTAATTTGTTTCCAAATGATTAGCCTTTTTTGTAATCCAACTGGATTTTGGCATATGAAGTATAATTTTACTTCTTGGGGAAAATACTGAGTAATCAATTATTTTAAATAAATTTATTTAAATACTTTAAATAAATTTCCAAGCCTAGGTAATGGCAGCCATGCAAGAATTATTTGCCAGAATCATTGGGAAGGAACCCAGTTTAAATGATGCATTTTAAAATATAATTCTTTTTTCATCTTATGCAGAAGTTCAGAAGGTGAGGGTGAGGAAGAAGAAGAAGAGGATTAATTACCTTTTTTATTTTGTGAATATTGTTGTATGCTGTACTAGAGAATGGTACAGAATTCTATTGTAATCTATGCAGAATATTATTAAACACATGCCTTTGAAACCTACCCCTGTTGTTGTCCATACCTCAATAAAGTATTAAATATTTGTATAGGACTTGACAAGAGTAAATCTTGAATTCCTGAAACCTTCAATCAGCATAATAAATGACCATTGCTTTAGAGAGCTCAGAGTGCTGTGCACTTGTGCATTTAATATGAACCTACCTGGCCATTAAGATCTAGCCAGGGAGCCCTCCTGAAAGAGCCATCCCTCAAGGAGGTAAAAGGGATGGCTTGTAGGAACAGGGCCTTTTTGCCAGCTGCTCCCAGATTATGGAATGCCCTCCAAAGTGAGACCCACCTGGCACCGATTTTGATGGCATTCTGGCACCAGGTAAAAACCTTCTTGTTCCATAAGTTTTTAAACTGATGATTGTGGACCATGATGGCAATTTTAGTGTAGTATTTTAATGTATTGTATTTATTGCATTTAAATATTTGTATTGTTTTAATTTTATTGCAATTTTGATGTTTCAATTGTCTGAATTGTTTATTTTGATTGTGAGCCGCCCAGAGACCTTACCTGAGAGTGAGATGTTGCTGGGCATGCCTACATTCCTTTACTTTAACCTGCTTTAAATGCTGCAAATGTAATATCCTGGGAGTTAAACAGAGAGAACCTTTGTTCCACAGTCAACATGGTGAAGCTGGCCAGTCAGTGATTGTTCCATTATTGAAACAATTGCTGTCTGGTCAACCTGCCTAGTTCTACTACCAAATTGCTACTGTCAGAAAGAAACCCAGTTGTGTCACTTGTGGTAGCCAGATTTCTATGTTGTGAGGGGACTGAGAAGACAAGAGACTGGTCCTGGTGGATGTGTAAATGCAATCATATTTAAGTATAAAATGTTAGCACGTTGATAGATGACTCTTTTAGTTTGGCAGTATAGAATTCTGTTCTGCTTGGTTGGCTGTGATGACGAGTGCTTGGGTTGCTGAAAAATTCAATGTTTCCCATTATCTCTGCTAGAGATGGGCACGACCAGGAAAAAATTTTTTTCCGAGTTGTCGTTTTTCGGGACGGGTCAGTTTCGGCTCGTTTCTGTTTTTCGCGAAATTTTTCATAAATTTGTCATTTCGTTTTTTTTTTCGTCTGTCGTTAGTACTGGTTTGGGGGGTAGCAGGCTCCTGGAGGCACCTCTGTGGGGTGGGTGCCTCCTCTGGCCCGCTATGAAGGGAAAGCAGGCTCCTGGAGGCACCTCGTGGGTGCCTCCTCTCCTCGCCCGCTACAAAAGGGCATGCATAGCCATATGGATATGCATACCAAGTTGCAGACTTGCTTAGTGGACTGGCAGAGGCACCCCTCTTTGGGGTGCCTCCACTGCAGCAGTCAGTCAGAGAATGCGGGCTCTCTGTGTCTCACTAAGAAGGGAAGCGTACTTGTGTGTAGTGCAATGCAAGTACACACTCACAGATCTGGCTTAGGGTTAGGGTTAGCGCAAGGGCTAGGGTTAGGCTAGTTACGGGTGAGGTTAGGGTGAGTAGTGGGGTGCACCTCTGGGTGCCTCTCTGACCCACTAAGAAGGACAGTGTACTGTGGCGTATGGGTAAGGGTTAGGGTTAGGATTAGGGCTAGGGCAGGGTTAGTGGGCTTTTGGGCACATCCCAGAAGTCTCAGTGGCCAAGTGGCCATGCAATTGGTGGAATGGCTCCAAAAATTTGCATGGTCCACTCCCATGGCCAGCCCATCATTGCGTAGGTGTAAAAAATATAAATAAAATAAAATAAAATCAATGGAGAGGAGGACATTTTGTTGCAAGAAAAAACCACTGCTGCTACTGTAAAAATTCTGGCAGTTTTAAAATAGTAGCAGGCAGCAGCAATTTTCACATGTTTCTGGGTGCTTTGGTGTGTTTTTGGACCACGATTTCAAAATAAATTGCGGTCGCCCCATTTTGGATTCTGCATGGCATGGTGAGTTGGCGAGACGACGAGGATGCCGCCCACCAGAGCAGCCCAGGAGAGGAGGGGGGGAGGCCAGGGACCCCCCTGAAACCACCCCTCTAGGTGCACTCTCAGAGGCAGGCATATTTTTGCCTGCTTTTTTGGCCAGGAATCTGTTTTTTTTTACTTTTAAAAACGTTTTTTCTGTGCCGCTTGAATGGCGGCGAGCCGGCGAGCCGGCGACTTTGGCGGGACAATGAGGATGCCATTGCCCGCCACCAGAGCAGCCCAGGAAGGACAGGAGGAGAGGAGGGAGGCCGGGGACCTCCCCCAGAAACCACCCCGCTGGTAGGTGCACTCTCAGAGGCAGGCATATTTTCGCCTGCTTTTTTGGCCGGGAATTGGGTTTTTTTTTACTTTTAAAAACTTTCTTTCTGTGCCGATTGGCATCGTGCGATCGCCGCGATGCCAGGAATGACAACGACAAATCAGACCCAATTATTCGTTCGTCGGTTCGAGTTTGAGTTCTGGCGGAGTAATTGTTGTTTCTTTTTCCGTTACGTAACGGAAACGAGGAACGGGAACAGAAACGGGAATTCCGCTAAGTCGTGCCCATGTCTAATCTCTGCTGCTGCAACAGCCCAATTTTCTTCTTCTTTTCCTACCTGGTGATTGTGTCCACTCAGAGCTCTCAGAGCAAGCATGCTGGTGATATAATTGATGCCAGTAAGGGCAAATGAAGCCAAACTAGAATGACCTTCATTGACTCACCCTATCCATGATCCCAATAGCTAAGGCATCTCCTACAAGGCCAACAGAGTAAGAAGAAGATTGACAGTGACCCCTTCCAGGAACAAGAGGCAATAAGTGAGCAGAAGGCCTTTTTTTAATTATTGTGTTGCCAAGAGTTTCATAATGCTTCCTTATGTATTTAAATCATGCTCCAGAATTGTTTACAAATAAAAAATAATGTTTGAAACAAATGGTCATAGCTGCTCTTTTCACCAAGAATGTGCATTTTAAAGCTGTCAAAATGCTTAATGAGAAATGACCCCTTCAGCTGAAGTTGAGATCCAACTGTGTGGAAATTTATTTTAAGATGCATCAGTAAATATGAATGAGAAGAAGAAATGTACTTTTTGCTGTGATATTATTTGCTCTGTTTTGACAATAAATGTGGCACCCTCATCCTGGGGCCTGTAATAATATTTCTCGGTATTAGCATCATCTGCTATTTCTTCACACGCAGAACAAGTGGACCTGGTGGTCCTGAATGTTGAACTGAGACTCTGATTGATATGATTAATATATACAGAAAGGGATTATAGACAAATGAATGCAATGCACATAAAAGCTTCAGGGTCCTGGTTTTGATTTTCAAAGCCCTCCACAGCTTGGGACCAGAGTACCTGTCGGAGCGTATTTCCCAGAGATCAACTGGGTCTAGGCCCACGAGAATGGCGCAGGCGCATTCACTGAGGGTGGCCACACCCAGAGAGGCACGGAAATCACGTACGTGTGACCGCGCCTTCTCTGTGGTGGGCCCCACGCTGTGGAATATCTCCCCAGTGAGCTGCGCCTTGCAGAGTCTCTGCCCGCCTTTAAAAAGGCTTTGAAAACTTACCTTTTTAAGGAGGCCTTTGGTGACCTGTCTACTTAAGTTTCTTTTCTCTTTTTTATTTTCTTCCCGCCTGCGCTATCCCGCTGGAGGGTTGCCTCCCCCTCTTTTTATAATCTGTGATTGTTTTTTATTGCTTTGTTGTATTGTTAGCCACCCAGAGTTCCGATTTGGAAGATGGGCGGGATACAAGTGTTTTAAATAAATAAATAAATAAATTCTCTTCCTTGGAGAGTGTGCTTTTTTTCTTGAGTTGTATCATTTTTTGGCATTAGGTGGCTTGGATTAACTGCTGTAGTTCCACAAAAGAGTGTATTGCAAAACAGGGACATTAGATAGATAGATAGATAGATAGATAGATAGATAGATAGATAGATAGATAGATAGATAGATAGATAGATAGATAGATAAACAGGGACATATATATATATTTGCATTGAAACAACCTCATAGCACGCAATGAAATCATTACTTGTGATTCCATGTGTGAGATGTAAACCAATATTCTTAAAGATGTCAGAATGGATGGACCATTATATCTACTCATAATCTGTGCTGTGTCAACATTATCATTATTTTGAATAATTGATTAAAGAAGTCACACACTGGGAAAACTCATGGGAAATATCATGATATTTAAATCCAATTGTCTATAGCAAATGTGCAAAACAAGAAGCCCATGAACTAATGGTAGATCTGCCCTATCCTGCCCCCTTGAGAAAATTCTTAAATGTTGGTGTACTGGTGTAGCTGGAAATGCACAACCCTGTGGTAATACACATTGGCATTCCTCTGAGAAGAGTCCAGATGTTCAGAAATGTATGTAACTTTGCACACAAGCTGACCTCAACTGCTTTGGGATCAACAAACTACCGTAGTTCTGGTAGTTTTCCTCTCCATCAGAAACAGGACTTTTATAAGGTTAAAAAAAATCTCCATTATCCTGTCAAGATAAAGTCTTGGATATAATCCAAAATGCATTGCTTTGCAGATGGAATAACTCACAACTACACACAGTTGCTGGGAGAATCCATTGCCTCAGCTATTGTAATGATCACAGCCAAGCTCAAAGTAAGACCGGGGAAGGTGGCAGGTTTTAGCCTTTAAAAAAGAAGGCTGAGAGGGGATATGATAGCCATGTTTAATTATTTGAAAGGATGTCACATTGAAGACGGGACTGGTTTGTTTTCCATGTCTACAGAGACAAGGACTCAGGGCAAAGGTTTCAAACTACAGGAAAAAAGATTCCATTTGAACATTAAGAAGAATTTGCTGATGGTTAGGGTTGTCTGGCAGTGGAATATGCTGCCATGGGGGGGGGGGAGAGTCCCCTTCTTTGGAGGTTTTTAAGCAGAGGCTGGATGGCCATCTGTTGGGGGTACTGAGATGGAAGTTAGGAAGTTGGACTGGATGGCCCTTGAGTTCTCTTCCAACTCTATGATTCTGTGCTTCTATGAGGTAATCAGAATATTGAACTCTTGTAACCAAGGCTACACCACAACACTGTTCTTAACACCTACCTGTTTATTTCTTTCCAGTGGCCAGATAACAGCAGGTGGGGATGAAACGAGCAATCAGACACCAAGAACAGTCATGGGAATGGGAGAAATAAATTTATTTTTATTTTTATCGCCACAGGTTTTGGTTAACTTATTGTTGGAACAGTCAGGCTACATGCAATGTGCAAAGGAGGTCCTCCTGAAAGAGTGGGTTTGTAGCTTTGAAGTTCTCTAGCATACTTCACTGTCATCTGAGTTGCAGGTGGCCTCAGTGGAGCAGAGACTTTCTACTAGCTTTGGTTGGTGGCCCAGCTACATCACTATCTGGAAAACAATAAGCTACCTACAATGGTTCATTCCTAAGTTACTGTAGTGTAGTATACCTGCATCTACCTTTGAATTAAAATATACCAGGATTGTAGGATTAATTGGTATATTGATGGTTGGGACTAGAGATGGGCACGACCAGGAAAAATGACGTTTTGAGTTGTTGTGTGTCGGAGCCGGCCCGTTTTGGCTCGTTTCCGTTTGTCGCGAAATTTTTCAAAAATTTGTCATTTTGTTTGTCATTTTTTCATCTGTCGTTAGTACTGGTTTAGGGGGGAGGGTAGCGGGCTCCTGGAGGCACCTCTCTGGGGTGGGTGCCTCCTCTGGCCCGCTATGAAGGGAAGGCATTTAGCGGGTTCCTGGAGGCACCTCTCTAGGGTGGGTGCCTCCTCTGGCCCGCTACAAAGGGAAAAGTACAGGTGTAGCCATTGCGTTTGCGTATGCGTACCAAGTGGCACTGGCAGAGGCACCTCTCTTTTGGGTGCCTCTACTCTGACTCACTAAGAAGGACAGCATACTGGCATACTGGCGTACTGGTGTACGGTGCACTTGGGCTGGGGAGCGAAGTGAGAGAGGACCCCTCTGGGCGCCCTACGGCTCACTAAGAAGGGAAGTGTACTTGCGTAGTAGTGCAATGCGAGTACAGATCTGGCTTAGGGTTGGGGTTAGGGTAAGGGCTAGTCTTAGGGTTATGGGTAAGGTTAGGGTGAGTTAGTGGGCTGCACCTCTGGGTGCCTCTGACCCACTAAGAAGGACAGTGTACTGGCGTTAGGGTTAGGGTTAGGGTTAGGGCTAGGGTTAGTGGGCTTTTTATGCCCGACTGGCACATCCCAGAAGTCTCAGTCAAAACCTGACTAAGTGGCCATGCGATTGGTGGAATGGCTCCAAAAATTTGCATGGTCCCATCCCATGGCCAGCCCATCATTGCGCACTGCGCAGGTGTAAAAAAATAAAAATAAAAATAAAATAAAATAAAATCAATGGAGACGTTTTATTGCAAGACAAACCCACTGTTGCTACTGTAAAAATTCAGGTAGTTAAAATAGCTAATTTTCACATGTTTCTGTGGTGCTTTGGTGTGTTTTTGGACCACAATTTCAAAATAAATATTGCAGTCACCATTTTGGATCCTCTGACCGCACCGCATGGCATGGCGGTGACTTTGGTGAGACGACGAGGATGCCCCCCACCAGAGCAGCCTAGGACAGGAGAGCCGGGGAGGCCGGGGACCCTCCCCAGAAACCACCCCTCTGGTAGGTGCCCTCACTCAGGCAGGCATATTTTTGCCTGCTTCTTTTGGCCAGGAATCGGGTTTTTTTTAAAAACTTTTTTTCTGTGCTGCTTGGCATCGCGCGATCGCCGTGATGGCATGAACGACAACGACAAATCAGACCCAATTTTTCTTTTATCGGTTCGAGTTCGAGTTCTGGCGGAGTAATTGTCGTTTCCGTTTCCGTTTCGTAATGGAAACGAGGAACTGAAACGGAAATGAGAATTTCGCCAAGTCGTGCCCATGTCTAGCTGGGACTTATCAAGGTTAAAATACTACAGTGGAACCTTGACTTACGTCATTAAGTCAAACAAACTTTTCCCATAGAAAGTAATGGGAAAGTGGATTAATCCATTCCAGATGATGAAAAAGACCCCTGAAAACAGCAATTTAACACAAACTTGACTGGGATAGGAGATTCCTTCCGGGGATGTAAATGAAATGTCTCTTCAAAGAGAGGAGGAGGCAGTGGAATTAGAGTCCACAAGTTATACGCCTCCACTTTTTAATGTTCATAGCAACAATGTCTAACATTTAAGTTTTACTGATTTCTAACCTGACATTCCAAGTTCTGAACAACTCTATGCTTACCATTAGAGTCCCACAACGGTACAGCTCCCCAACTAAAATGCTTCCATTGTGGACCAGACTTCTGCAGCCAGATTTTTTACAAGACTGAACCGACTGTCTAACCAGCGAGGCCAGCCCCAAGCTCCTGGCCCTTCTTCTCCTCTGGTGGCAATGGCGGCTTCAGCGAGGCCAAGGACCAGGTCCAGGTGCTCGGAGCTGGCCTCGCCAAAGTCGCTGCTGCCGCTGCCAGAGGAGAGGAAGAAGGCAGGAGCAGTTTGGAGACAGTAGCCGTGATGCTGGGTCGTGGCTGCCACCCGATTCCAGTGCCTTGCGCCAGGGCTCCGAGATGTAAGTCAAAGCCTGCGACTCAAATCGAACAGGCCCCTTCTTGATGCAAGTCAAATATGATGGAAGTCAAGCAGCAAGTAAGTCAAGGTTCCACTGTACTGCAAAAATGTACACTGTGCTTAGCAACATGAAGTTTGAACAGCATTGTACTAAAAGTCACTGTAAGAGAAAGCGATCAAAGGGAAAGGAAGGTTAATGGAAAATAACACTGCCTAAGTATCATTTTCCTAGCAAGCTAACACTTGAGCATGGAAATGTAAACAACTGATAAGAAAGCATAAAATTGCAAAAGAAAATGAAAACCTAATGGTGGAAAAAAGGCCTACCCTAGACTGTAGTATTGAAATGGAAATCTAGCAAATTGGAATTTCGCCAAATTGTAATAATACCTTGGTGTACACGTTCCTTGGTTTAAGAGTGTTTTGCTAGACAAGCAAACATTCTAAATTTTGCCTGATAAACTAGTAATGTCTTGCAATACAAGCACTGTCACATGATCACATGAGCCAATTGTGGCTGTCTTTCCCACTGCTGGATTGTGGGTGATTGTCTGGAATGTTCCATTTCAGGCAAGCGTCAAAAGCAGAGGGATGAGAGAGGAACAGAGTTGTTAAGGAATGTGTAAGCCCTGATTTAGCAGATTTGCAGCGCTAGCCTACAGTAAAGAAAAGATGACAAAAATTGGAAATCTTAATTTTTTGCAGCATATTTACATACAGTGGTACAGTCACTCCCCGCCATTTTGCGGTTCAGGTACTGCGGTCCCACTATATCGCGGGATTGCTGTACCTGCCCGGGTGAGAAGTCTCGGGGAGGCATGGTTGGGCAGCTGTGGGGGCTTGGATCCCCCAAGCCCACCCGGGTGCATCGCTGTGAGAAGTCTCTCTGTGGCATGCTCAGGTGGCGGTGGTGGATCCGATCCCCCAAGGCCGCCCGAGCGTGCCACTGTGAGAAGTCTCCCTGCGTGCTTGGGCAGCAGCGGGGGCTCAGATTCCCCAAGGCCGCACGGGGGCGATGCTGCGAGAAGGCTCCCTGCATTGTGCTCGGGCAGCAGCGGTGGCTCAGATCACCCAAAGACGCCTGAGCGCACCACTGCGAGAAGTCTCCCTGCATGCTCGGGTGGCAGCGGGGGCTCGGATCCCCCAAGGCAGCCTGGGCGTGCTGCTGTGAGAAGTCTCCCTGCAGCGCGCTCGGGTGGCGGCAGGGGCTTGGATCCCCCAAGGCTGCCCGACCACGCCACTGCGAGAGGTCTCCTGGCGGTGTGTTCGGGCAGCCCCCTCCATGACTGGAAATGTTTTTAAAATGGGCACACCACTTCCCCCTCCCCCTGCGGGGGCTCCGGAGAAATGACACGTCCATTTTAAAATCCCTTCCAGTCCCGGGTGATCTCCATTGAAATGCATTGGCTCAATGCATTCCAATGGAGATTACTGGGGAGTACTGTCCCCAAGCCAGCGCCAAACAGCTGATTGGCACTGGCTGGGGGTGGAATAGCCCTCCAGCAAGCACGGTGGATCAGATCATCCACCACCCTTGCACGGGCTGCTGGAAGGCTTTTACAAAAGTATTCCAGCAGCCTGGGAAGCAGTGGTGGTGTGCCCCCCACCCAACCTGCATCCGCATATCGCGGATTTTCAGTCGACGCGGGTCGGGTGGGTCCCTAACCCCCATGATAGGCGCGGGGTTACTGTACCTTGTATAAAGGAATTAATTCATTCCAAATGAAATTATGTTAAACAAATTTTCCTTTATACACATTTCCCATAGGAATGCATTGAAAACAGAGTAATCCCTAATTGTGACCATTTTTATGTTGTATGGATTCGCCCCATAGACGATTTTGTTAAGCAAATTTCCCCTATCTCCTGAATTGTTTATGTTGCACAGATTTTATGTTATTTTATGTTATACAAACCATTTTGTTATACGAGGGTCCTCTGTATATACATCTGTGGGAAATGAAAATATATAATCATGCCTGCTAATAAGCTTATAGATACAATATGTAATCAATAGCAAGCATAAAAGCAATTATCAGCTGTGATTAGTAAGGAAAACAGCAAAATAAAGTGAGCCGTGCTGAGGAAGCTAGTGTGGTTTTCCTGTTTTATGAGTCCGACAGAAGAAGAATGGAAACGTATGTGGTAAAAGGCAAGCAACTGTGTGTGATGAAAGCACAGAGTAAAATGATAGAAAAGAGGAAGCAAGTTCAGGCTAAGAGTCTGCGGGTGTACAGGTGGGCTCAGTAAATGATGGACAGTTTGTGGGTGGTCCTGGAGGTGTGGTTGTCCGATAGTGACCGAGGAAGGGTCTGAAAATGTATAAAAACCCTTGGAAAGTGTTTTCGGGGTCCTCACTCAATCATAGAGGGGGACCCTATTCGTGAATGGTTTTTGTGTTTTTGCATTTTGATTTTGCTTAATAAAATCAGTGCTGAAGAACTTCTCCTTTTGTCTCACTTCTCATTTTTGAGAGACTAAAACCACAAGATCACACATCCAAGTACATATATACAAGTCTTCCTTGCACTTGTCAGGAACATTTTCAGGAGAGAGTGCAGGTTAAACATCCCCAGTCCTTTAAGTCTTTCCTCATAGGGCTTTGTTTCTAGCCCCCTGATCATCCCTGTCCCTTACTCTGAGAAAAGGATGAGATGGGCAGGGGGCATTTGATGTTGCTATGCCAGTGTAAGTTTTGGAGGAGGAGTTAAATTACTTTCCCTGTCACATTGAAGACCTTTTTGGCTTTGTGCTTAGCCTACCCACCCACTCTGTTTTTCACTGGTCACCGAGGCTCTGGATAGGAATGTTTGGCCTTTCCTGATTGGCCCGTTGAACAAAAGGGCCCTGGGATTTTTAATAATGATTCCTGCTCTGGTTGATTGTGGGACATATGGCCCAATCTGGGGGTGGTTACTGGCTTAACTAGGTAGCCGTGACACTGGTGGGTAGCACTGTAGGCTGAGAGCAGTGGTGAGCTCCAGAGGATGCCTCTGGGTAATTGGAGATCCACGTTGAGGTTTCTTGAATCATGGGATTCAGGGGTCCAAGAGAAGGACACTCTGATGCTGAACTAGGTCATGAGTGACTTAAAGTCATGGGGCTTGATTGAGCAATGGTCCTGGGAAAGCCTTCCAAGGTCAGGTTATCTGGCTCTAGGCTGTAAGTTAAGCAGGATTTCAGGCTAGAGCACATGCTTCTTGATCAGGTAAGTAAGGAGGATAGGATTGCTCTCTGCTCTCAAACCAAGATTACATGCTGTCTGAAGGCCCTCTGCTGTTTAGGAGAATTTAAATAGTTAAGTTATGATCCTTTCCACTCCATCAAATGTGTTTCATTGCTCATCTCTGTTTGTGGTCTGTTAGCATTCTGCCCTTACAGAGCCAGACACAAATGCAGTCCTGACACAAATACATGTGAACAGAGCAGTTGGTGTGAAGCACTTGGTATTTTGTTCTCTGAAAAATTACCAATAAAGAAGGAAATTTATTTATTCGTTTATTTATTTATTTATTTATTTAATTTCTATAATGCCCATATGACAGCAGGGCCACTCTGAGCAGTTCAGAACACATGCAGAACAACAGAAACAATAACTGAAGCAAAACAAGAACAACAAAATAAACCAGCTTACATTAAATTTATTTATTTATTTATTTATTTATTTATTTATTTATCACTCATCTTCCAGAGGAACACCGGGCAGCTCACAACAATCACATCCCAGTACAATTAGAAATAATCATTAAAATTCCATTTTTGGGCAGGGAGAAAAGAAGAGAAATGAATATAATTGCTTTTTTAAAAAAGTGGTCTTCTGAAAAAGTACACTATCCTAAGGAACATTTGTTCTGTTGAATGCTGTGTTTATTTAATAATGAACACACTAATTGTTTCATTTTAAAAATGAAACCAATTATAGGTTAATTAAATTAAATAATTATAGGCGAATTAAATGAGCGTATAATTCAATCAGTAGGTGATCATTTGCTGTACTTCATATTCATTGGAAGCATGATTCTTGATGGGGAGAGACGTATTGAAAAAGTCTGCCATTCCTTACCATAAAAATTTGTGCCCGTCAGCATCATAGTTAGCACTCAAACCAGTTTCTAAACTGAACAGCCCTATATATTTGGAAGACTGGGGAACTTCGGACCCTGAGGTAGAATCAGGTCCCAAACTTGTCCCTTGGGCTTCCCCACATGATCATGTCCACTTCCTCCTGAGTCAGGCCACTTTTACATGACCCCTAAAATCCGAGGCAAAGGGCTCCCAGATCTGGAGCTTTAAAAAGTTTTCCCACCAGCTGCGGACTTTAAAAAAATATTAAGTACGACCATGCCCACCTAAGCGCGTCCCAGCACACTTTTCAAGTACCTGGTCTCTGAAGGTGAAAAATTTCTGATGCAGATGTAAAGCAGTGAGTGCCCGGCTCTCCTTGCCTTGTGTTTGTTTTTCTGTCCCCGCTGCCCCTTTAAGAGACAGGAATCACGATGATGACGGGGCTCGGGGCGGCTTCCACTGGCAGACGGAGGTGAGCCTGCATTTTTCTCCCTTTTTTCTCCCTCCCCTTACGCAGACAGGAGCAAGGGAGTGCAGAGGGGTGGAAACACAGGAAGAGCGACAAACCCCCAAGATCTCTGGTCTGCATTTAAGTGGCCAGCGGATCTTAGGGGTCATGTAAAATGCCCATAGTGTTTTGATTGTTGGCTTGCTTTTGCCTCATTCTAAAGTGATAAAACACCTCTCTCAAGAAATAGGTGCTGTTGATAAGAGTTCTGAATAAAAGAATTTCTGTGCTTTTAATCCCTACTGGTCTGCATCCCCCTCCTGCCACCATAATGTCTCCTAGGAATTTCTTAGAAGTACTTTGAAGGTTGAAAGATGTCCCACCCCCTCACTAAGGGGTTCCTCTCCCCCCCCCTTAGAGAGAACAATGCAGAATCTGTATTGGCTGTAGGTAGGATGCAACTAGCAGAGAACAGGATCATTCTACTTCTAAGCTTACATGAACCAACGGTGGTAAAATCACTCTTGGTGATTGTCCCAGTTAGATGCAAACTGTGTATATTTCCTGAAATAAATATCTCCACCCATAACTCTTTGGTTTTAACCAAACAGACAAGTAGATCAGATTGTTCAGAACTTTGCTTGTCATTTACCACTATTGCTCAACACAATGCATTGTGTTGTACTGTTTGACCATTTACTACATTTATAAAGTATGCTCACATAGTAGAATCCTTGTATGTTTTGCCCTTGCTTGTGACCTAATCAATGTGGCGCTGTGCAATTGAGTCAATTAAGCTGCTGTGAAATTCTTGTGAAGGCAGCTCCAAATTAGCTGGCTTTTATATTATTATTAAAAGTTCAAATGCTTCATTAGGCAGCACCCAGGTCTTAGCTTGAGTGAAAGTGAGTATTAATCTATAGTTGAATACTCTAAATGAAGCTGAATTAATCCCCATGCTTTACAGTGGTTTAATGAGTTGGATTAGCTTACAGGCTTTGCAAATAATTAACTTTGCAAATCATTGTTAAACTAACATTTTTCTATAGTCTTACAGCTGATTATTAGGATTATAGAGATTTTGATAACCAACAATTGCACCATTCAGAACACAATAGCAATCTGGTTTTCACAGATCCTCATTGAAACAACTCACTTTCTTTTAGGATTTTTGTTTTTTTGCTTTCAACATAAAAATGTAATTTTGTAGAATACATATCTTTTAAAGCATGTTTAGAAATAAACTTGCCATCAGAAGCAGAACACATTGTGCTATTTGCCTAAGATATTGCCCAAGATTCTGTTGCTTCATATAATAAACTGCACTACATTAGGCCCATTGACTGAAATTAGAGGGCATTTTTGGTTTTCTAGTACTAAGCCAGGTCCAGGGGAGCAAATTAAATTGGGTGGAACCTGGATCACCACAGATCAAATCAAAACTTATTTCCAATAAATGTCAAAATGGCCCTCATTTTGGAAGACCTGTCATCTATCATCTTCTTTTGAATTCTGGAGGTGGAAACCACCTGGTGTTACCTTAGAATGGGGCTAGTTGGCAGAAAGATGCAGCTGTATCATTACTCAGCAGTTAACCTTAGTAAAAGCAGATGCACCACCACCATCACTTTTGGGGACTGACAACCATCATTTTGATGCAATCTTGTTATCCAGAGGACAAGAGACAAAGCCTGCTTGAATAGGTAAGTTTTTAACATTTGCTTAAATGTTCCAATTTAATGTTTAACCTTTGTTTAAATGTTATTCCTTCATGTGAAACAAATAAATAGAGTGCATGTTTCACAACAACTCAAAATTCTGGTCCCAGTATTGGATGCTATTTCCCCATCTCCTCCCCTCCCCTAAAAGCCTTAATAAACTAAAATAATAACTACAAAATGACAGAAAAGAGATGGAAAAGGTCACTATTGATGTTTTAGGTTGCAGCTAAGAAAAAATACCCTAGTCATGTTAGCCGTTGGGTATACTTTAAGCTGCTTTCCAATCTCCTTTGTCTCTGAAAACCAACAAAATCATCTTTCTCTCCCAGTGAGGAATTTCCATCCTTAAAGCCTAGATGTGGGGAACACACCCCTCTATTTTTACATCTGCCTGCCAATAATGATAAGGCAGAGTGGAAGACCAACTGTGGAATGATTCACACTGCATCCCTAACTGGAAGTCTGTGAAATCAAAAGGACTGGTCATGGGATAACTACTCTTCCACTCCTCATTTTAGAAATAGCAAATTGGGCAGAAAAATTACCAGGTTGTAATCTATGGGAAATAATTGACAGCTGAGAAAGGAGGAACCACTCCTTCATGCCTCTTCCTAAAAGCATTCCAACAATTCATTCAGTCCTAGTTGAAGAATTACTATTAGAGAATGGCTGTTCGTTTTGGAAGCAGTAGCTTCCGAAATGACCCACGCGAACCCAGGTGCTGTTCGGAAGCCTCTGAAACACAAGCAGCCAATCCCTTACCTTCCTGCAGGGTCACATCGGGCTAAACTCCAACCAGGAAGAAGTCTCCTGACATCATCTATCCTCCCTAGCACTGGCCAATCAGGAGCTGTACAGGGAAATGCACTATCCCACCTCCCTGTCCGATTGGCCAGTGCCAGGGAGAAGGACAGATGACATCAGGAGACTTCTTCCTGGTTGGAGTTTAGCCTGGTGTGACCCTGCAGGAAGGTAAGTGATTGGCTGCTTGCATTTTGGAAGCTTCCGAACAGCACCTGGGCTCATGTAAGTCATTTCAGAAGCTACAGCTACTTACTATAGAACTGGAAGACAATTCATGGTTTTGGCTTGGTTTTCAGGAGCATACAGTTAAGAAGGAATTACCAAAAAATTCATAGCCAACAAGAATGATTCAGCAGCCTTTATCTATATCAATGTTCTCAGAAAATATAGACTTATCAAGTACAGGCACAGAGATGCTGCATTTTTTTGCATTTCATCCAACATCCTTGCATTGTGTCCTAGCTTAATTCCTTCTAATAGGCTTGGGTGAAAATACAATCCTTATCTGAAGTGGCTTGTGGTACTCCTATGCATAATGGTGTTTTGTGCTCTAAAGTTGCAGGTAGAATACCACTGCAAAAAGAGCTATACTTTCATGGTGTATGCAGAAGTGAGGATTGACGCACTTGCTTAATCACTTGTGTTGGTGGCAAAGTCCTTGTGGTGCAGTGGTTAAACTGCTGTACTGCAGCCATAATTGTGCTGACGACCTGGACCCTATCCCAGCTAGCCGGCTCAAGGTTCACTCAGCCTTCCCTCCTTCCAGTTGGTAAAATTAATACCCAATTTGCTGGGGTGGGTGGGGGCAGTGTATGACCTGCATAATTATTTGTAAATCACTCAGAGAGTGCTTTAAGCTCTATGGGGAGGTATATAAGCAGGTCAAACCGAACATGTGTTCACAAATTTTACTGAAATAGACCTTTCTGTTTGTTTTTGCTATAACTGCCACAAAGGAGCCCTTTCTGTCCATTACTGTAGCTTTCTATTATTTAGAAGAACAAATGTCCCAATACCACTTTGGAGATGTGATCACATATTGAAGAAAAATGCTATTTCATGCTTCAACATTTCCCAAGAAATCTGTAATTCCTTCATAGCTTTATGCCTGAGAAACCAGAATTGGGAAGGAAGCAGAGTTTTTAGGAGTACAACAGCAAAAGTTGTGTGTATACCAAGTAAATGCAAAAAATGTTGTGGTATTTTATTCCACGCACTACATTAAGTTATATTTTCCATCCTTATTGAGCCATCTTGTGGCTGAATTGTGTAATAAAGCATCGTTGGTTTATTCCCATTTTTGCTTCCAGCTCTCATAAAATAAAATAAAATAAAATAAAATAAAAGGAGCGCCAACTCGGCCCCATGGGTGGCCGGGTCGGTGCACTAAAATAAAGAAAAAACATAAAAAAACATAAAACAAGCACCGACCTGGACCCAGGAGCCATGTGGTTGGTACTTGAAAAACAAAAACAAAAAAGGAGCACTGACCCGGCCCCAGGGGTGGCTGGGTCAGTGCTCTAAAATAAAAAGAGAAAAATAAAAAAATTAAAACAAGCGCCGACCCGGATCCAGGGGCCATGTGGTTGGTGCTTGAAAAAGAAAAAAGAAAAAAAAGAAAAGAAAAGAGTGCCGACCCAGCCCCAGGGGTGGCCAGGTTAGTGCTCTAAAATAAAGAAGAAAAAACAAGTGCTGACCCAGTCCCAGGGGCTACGCGGTCGGCGCTTGGGGGGAAATGAGGTGCTGACCCCAAGTCAGTGCCTCAAAAAAGCCCCTGCTGCAGGGGCAAGGATTGGCCACCACCACCGTCGCTGCTGCCACCCGGTAAGGACCCAAACCAGTTTGGATTGTTTCGGGTTTGTACATTTTTTTAAATTCATACGAACTTGAACCCGAACCATGGGTTTTCTGTTTTGAGCCCACCTCTAAACATGTATGCCAAGTATAATAAGTTAGCATTCACTGTTGAGGTATTAATTCCAGCTACTATGAACTTCATTGTAAAGAAACTAATTGTTTGTATTAGCCATAGTCACCTTTCAGCTTCTCTTTTTATTCTTATCGCTTTGCTGTTTTATTGTGCCTGTTTGTGGTTTTTAGCCATTTTATTGTAAACCGCCCTGAGTTCCTGAATGGAAAAAGGTTTTTAAATAAATAAATAAATAAATAAATAAATAAATAAATAAATAAATAAATAAATA
>JAHTLZ010000114.1:12811668-12838437 GCA_023846285.1 Phrynocephalus versicolor | reverse complement strand
ATAAATAAATAAATAAATAAATAAATAAATAAATAAATAAATAAATACAAAATTAACATGAGGAAACCAACTATGGGCATGCATGTTTTCCTATCAAAGGAAGTACTGATTTTTTCAGTAGCTTGATGAAGTTTAATAGAATGTATCTATTATTTTTGTGTCCTATTTCCAACATGCACAAATTACAAGGAGTAGTAGGTGAACAGAACACTCACACCCACATCTTACGTTAGGTCTAAAATGAAGCAAAGCTGGATAAAGCAGCAAAATCAAATAGTTTCAGAAAAGATCATATCCTGAAGAACTGAGGTGAAAAATATCTGAAGAGTCAAGCATAAAAGGTGGAGTTACAGAACAACATATAGCCTTTTTTTTTTAATGCTTCCGGATACTTGCCTAGCAACTTAACAACATTTCCTGGACACTTCCTCAAGGAGAAGATATAGCTCTGGAATCCCAGGATGTATCCTGAACATAAACGGGGAATAGCATGGTTATACCTGGCACCACAGCTGCCCGAGCATGAGGAAAAAGAGTGCCATTCTTCCCCAAACAATGTTGGAACCAGCAGATAGTGTTGGTAAGTGGGAGATAAAAGGTGAAGGGGGTTGGAACCTCACAGAGGAATACCACCCAGAGAGGAGAGAGTGCTTGAAGCAGGAATGGGTGGTTTGTAGGCCTTCAGACACCCAGCTCCTATTCTCTCACAACAATGGTTGTGCAGGTTAGGGATGACAGGAGCTGAAGGCAATCACCTCTGGAGTTCTGCAGATTTCTCAATTCCTTATGTAGGGGAGAAGAGGGGGGTTGAGCCACGTGGCCATCACAAAACAGAAATGCAAAAATTGGCTACAGGTGATACCTTTATAGGCCACTAATAAAAAAAATTGCAAGCTTTCGAGTGCAAAACACTCTTCTTCAAAGCAGGTCCCAAACGTTTAAACATGGCAAATGATGTGCTATGCCAGATTATTCTTAAAGTTCTTGGCTAGATGAAGTTACGTTCTTGGCTAGATGATGTTGTAGCCAGGCAAGGAGCTTTCTTGGAGGGCAGTTGTAAAAGCTGCTTAATCTCCTGCTTTTTTTGAAACAAAGGAACGAGGGTCACGTAGGAGAAAAATCACACAGCATAAAATCTGATTAAACATGTAATTGGGTTTCAAATAAAACAAGGTTGTTTTTTTCCTTGAGATGTTTCTTCTAATGTGCTCTTCTGGAATTGTGATGCCATTTGGTGAAGTTCTTAGGTGCTCTGTCCCAGCAAAAAGAAACAAAAAAAAAAAGGGGGGGAGGCATAGTGTATTCACAGACCTACCAAATAGCCAGAAAAAAATAGTCACATAACACTATCTCTGCATTAAGGCAAATATTAAAAGAAAGTGCGGGAGGGAGGGGAAGGTAGAGAGGAACAAATTGGTTGTGGTAGAAAAAATACTCATAGAATTGTACAAGCAAAAGTACTCATAGAATTTTAGAAGAGACCTATAAGGTCCAAGGAAGGAATACAAACCATAGGATATCTTCCAGGTGGTTGATCAAATTTCTCTTGAATGCCTCCAGTGCTTGAGCATTCATCATACCTTGAACCAATTGGTTCCATTACCATACTGCTCTAACAGCACATTTTTCTGATATTCTACTAAAATCTGCCTTCCTGTAACATAATCTACTGTTGCATGTCCTGCACCCTGGGTTCATTGAAAACATCCTGCTACTTCTCTGTATGACAGCCTTTCAAGGATTTGAAGAATACTAGCATCTCTCCCATCAGTCTCCATTTTTTTAAAGGCTAAACATACCCAGTGCTTTCAGTTTTTGGTTTCCAGCCCCCTAATCAACCTTGTTAACCTCCTCTGAACTTGTTCCAATTTTCAGCATTCTTCATAGTGTGGTGTCCAGATCTAGACATAGTACTCAGGATGAGACCTAAGCAGTGCCAAACAGAGTGGAGTTACTACCTTGTGGGATGTGGAGACTAAACTTCTATTACTACCACTTAAAATAGCATTGGCCTTTTTGTAGTCACATTTCAACTTGGTTCATATTCTGCTTGACTACCATTCCCTTCACCCCCTGATCTAGGCCATTATAGAAATGTTGAAGAACACTGGGCCAAGAACTGAGTCTTGGGGAACACCATTTGCCTCTACCTAGTTTGAGAAGGAGCCATTAGTCATCACTCCCTGAGTATGATTCTGTAGCTGACTGGGCATCCAACTGATAATTGTCCTGTCCAGCTCACACCTAGTTAGCTTGCTGATCAGAATATCATGGACCACTTGGTCAAAAGCTTTGCTGAAGTTAAGATATACTATGTCTAAAGCATCCCCTCTGTCTATCAGGGACGATACCCAATTAAAAATAGAAATCAGATTAGTCAGGCAGGATTTGCTCTTGAAAAATCCTTGTTGCCTCCTACTTATTATTGCATTGTTTTCCCAGGTGCTTCCATAGTGACTGCTTTATAACCAATTCCCAGATTTCCCTGACATTGTTATCAGGTTAGCTGGTCTGTAATTCCTTTATGCTCTTTTTGAAGATAAGGGCATATAAGGGCACTTTTACATGACCCCTAAGATCCGCTGGTCCCTTAAATTTGGACCAGAGATCTTCGGGGCTTGTCGCTCTTCCTGTGTCCCCACCCTGGCTGCTGGCTGTGTGAGGGGAGGGAGAAAAAAAAGGAAGAAAAGATCGTGGTTCACCTTTGTTCTGCCTCCGTTCTTGCGCGGCAACATTCCTGTCTCTGTAAAGGAGCTCTTAAAGGGGCGGGAGCCAAAAAAACAACAAACAGAAGCGAGGAGAGCCCCGCACTCACTATCCTTACACCGCATCAAACAATTTTCACCAGGGAAGAGCAGGTACAAGAAAAGTGCGCTGGGTCGTGCTTAGGTGGGCGGGGTCACACTTAATTTCTTCTAAACTCCAGAGCTGGTGGGGAAACATTTTTACGCTCCAGAGCTTGCAGCCATTTGCTGCGGAGTTTAGGGGTCATGTATAAACGCCCTAAGTCATCTGGTACTTCACCCATTCCCTATGGTTTCAAGAAAATAATGGAATGGTTCTGAGAGTTCTTCAGTCAGGTTCTTCAATACTCTTGGATGTGGTTCATTCAGCCCTGGAGATTTGAACTTGTTCAAGATAATAAGGTACTCCTTGACTATTTGCTTATTGATCTCCAGCTCCAGTCCTGTCCCCTCCACTTGTGCTTCACCTTCTTAAAAACTTGAACACTGTCACATTCCTTTGTGCACTTCTGCATCCCAAGATATGCAATCATAAATATGGGCTGCTAAATGTTGACTTCCTCTGGAATTTATGAGCTCTATAATTGAAGCTGAGGTTTCAGTCACGAGCATTTAAAATTTAAGCTCTCTGAATGTGAAAAACAATGGTTGTGGGAATTAGGGCATTGTTACTGTTGTTGAACTATTCCATTTTGAAGACTTAAGTATTCTGAAAATAAAATCTGCTCAATATTTATGAGTTGTGGGACTAGGATGTGTGTGTTTCTGTGTACTGCTGCTGTAATGTGTATGGCAGGAAAATAACAGGCTTTTCATTTTTTTTCCCAGGGAGAATGCTCGCACAATGTTTATCCTAGCTCTTGTTCTAGAACATAAAAAACAATTTACAAGAAGTGGAGAGAAAATGACTGTATGAGAGCAATTCAGGAAGCCCCAGAGGGCAATTCTACTGGTTGGTTCTGATGAGAGGCAGAAGAAGGCTCTAGCAGCAGCTAATTGGATGACTGCAAAAACCTACAGATGGTACATAATTTGTTTTAAAAATGACCTTATAAAATATACAGTGGAAAACCCTCACTTAATCAAGATGGGCAAATCGTCTGACTGGTATTCTATTATACATAAAAACAGAATCCTCTACAGCAAACTAAAATGCCTTTAGAAAAACAAATCTATCAGGAATGGATGTATTCTTCTTAAGACCCATGTCATTACACCAATAGGCCAGGCAGTAAACCAATGCAGAATTAGCCATTTGGATGTCTAAAACTGTACATTTTTTGTGAGCATTGAGGCATAACTTTGCAGAGAAATTGAGCTGGGAATGATATTCCCTCCTCATTGAAGCCCTTTGTGTATCATCATTCCCAGCTGTAGACTGGGTTGGAAGGCATAGGTTACAGGGAAGAAAAAAGTGGTGTGTGTGTGTGTGTGTGTGTGTGTGTGTGTGTGTGTGTGTGATGCCAGAACAGGATTGGTTGTGGACCACTGTGTGTAATTTAACCTTAAAAATGAATCTTTTGGGTATGAAATATTATTGGTATTAAATGAGATATCATTGTAGAGACTGTTGACTTAAAACACTTAATGTAAACATTAATTATTGCCATGGATTTAATGAGTTTTTAATTGTGTTTACTGTGTCAAAGCATAGAGATGTATGTACATCTATCACAATGTTTGTAAGCATACAATCAGTGACAAATTGTGAGAATTATCTTACCATCTCACAAGTGATATTTCTCAAAGGAACACATTACACAAATGATTCCTAATATTCTAAAACCAGTTTTTCTTCCTGACATTTCACCAGTCTGTGTGGCTGGCATCTTCAGAGGGCAAGGAGCTCAGGGAACTAGGAGTTCTCTCTGTGCTTTGGGGTCCCCAGAAGATGCTGTCCACAGAGTCTGGAGAAACATCGGGGAGAAAAACTTCCAGAACACGTCAAAACAGCCCAAAAAACTCCAAACAGCTATCAGATTCTGGATGTGTAAGCCTTTGAGAATACATATTTTAAATAATTAAAATAACTAAAATAAATAAGGAGTTTATTGCTAGCACTGAAAGCCATTACATTGTAGCAAAGCCGGACAATGGGCATTCGACAGCACCTCTGCCCGTTTTGAGGACCTAAGAACTCACTACCATTCCCGCTACCAAAATTATGCAAGTTTCTTTGTGGCCTGCATTGTTGCATGGCTCTAAGGAACATGGAGGCTGCTCTAGCACCAGTCGGCAGAGGAAGGAGACACTTGAACAACATCTGTTCAAAATAGACCTGCTGAAATTCCCACCAATTGTGACAACAGCTGTAGCAAGAGATATAACATAAGGAGACTGGATGGCAATGTAGCCCCCTAACCCTGGGAGGTTCATCACCTCTGGACAGGGTCAATGATTTCTAATTTAAGCACACATTCAAAGGATGTTTTGTTTGCGACTATAATTGGGATTTCTATTACTTTTTATTCTAAAAGTGTCTAAGTTAGCAACGTTCACTAAAGCATTTCAACTGATGTATGGCTTAAATGCTGACCAGATAGCTCTGCAGGCTGGTGCATCTGGGTCAGGAGTTCAATTCCCTGCTCTGCCTCCTGGAGAGGAGCCAGCATCTGCAGCCCTGGCCAAGCAAGGTGGTTCTAGAGCTCCAGAAGGAGGGCATGGCAAACCACTTGTCAGTATTTTGTACCAGAGAACTGTAGAAAGAGCTACCATAAGCAGAAGTGAGTTGCTGCATGATGTTGATGATAATCACGATGGCAACAATAACAACAATAACAACAACAGCAACAACAGCAACAACAGCAACAACAGCAGCAACAACAACAACAACAACAACAACAACAACTACTACTACTACTACTACTACTACTACTACTACTACTACTACTACTACTACTACTACTAAATACACCAAGGAAGATATAACTGAGATACTCCAGACTTCAGTTAGAATGAGTTAAATTTCAGAATTGTTTCAGTTCTTTGATAATTTTCATTTCACTGTACCATATGGATGAGCTATTTTCTCAGACTTCGGCAGTGAAAGATGACCTTTCTGTGCTTCTTATTAAACATACACTTTTTTTTTTGGTAATGCAGAGGTGTGTCATAATTGTACCATGTATGTTCAGGCATCACAGAAATCAGAAATGCTGTCTTGTTTTTAGTAGAGCTGCAGTTGACTTTTAAAGTACAATATACCATTCTCTCCCTGAATGGTCTGGGAACAGATGTTTAAAAATCAGCTTAAATGATAGGTCCATGTCTGCATCATGTTGAATTCTGTTCTCTAGTTTTCTGAAACATTCATTTTAATATAAATGAGATACAAATTGTTCTGCCTCATTCTCAGGCTGCATTAAAACTTATTCTGTTGGTGCTTTTAAACTGGACACATTATTAGGAATAGGAAGTGGCCAAGGGTGTGGCATGCCTATTTCTGTCTCTTCATTTCGCTAAATCTCTTTGGTCTCCCTGATTCCTCGTGTCTGCTCTTCATGGCAGGGGTGGGAGAGAAAAGAAAGGGAAAAGGGAAAAGGAGCACCATCTACCCATGAAAGGAATTAGAGGTATGACATCTTTGCTTATTTTGTTCATGAAGGTGAGAAGAAATATCTTATCACATGATTAGATTATGAGTTTTTTTCAGTGTACTTTTCAATTTTGTACTTTTTGGAGTGAAAATAATAATAATATTAAAAGGGTGTGTGTGTTTTCCAAGAAGCTTTTATTTTGTGAAACCCCTTCCCCCACACTAGTGATCTGTTGTGTTCCGAGAGGGCACATACTTGAAGAATGGTAGTCGGTAATGGTTCGTATAAACCACAAGCCACCACGAACCAATTGGTTTGTGGTTTGCTTTTCAGTTCATGTGGATGCGGGTGGATGCTCTTGCTGCACCACTGTCCACTGCCATCTTTGTCATGCGGCTGCTGTCAGGCTGCCACGCCACCACCATTGTGGCAATGACAGTATGTCTTCCCTTCCAGGAGCCTGGGTGCTGACTCTACACATGCATCCAATCCCCAGCTGATCATGGTGATCAGCTGAGCAGAAAGGAGCGAAGGGCTTTCCTTTCAGGAGTCAGGATGCTGCCTCTCTGGAGGTTCCTGATCACCAGCTGATCGCCTTGATCAACTCGGCATCAAGTGCATGGACAGAAACAGCAGGTCAAGCTCCTGGAAGGGCAACCAGCCTGCTGTCTCTGTTGATGGCAGCACTGGTGGAGACAACAGGACCATGTAGGAAAGGGACAGGGGCACACCAATCCTATCTGAACTGAAGTCTATGCCAATATTCGTTTGGGAAAATATCCAAGATTCCAATTCACTTCAATGGAGATGCCCAAATGATGGTTATTGTGAAGGTTGCAACACCTCACTATGGAAGCAGAAAGATGCTAAATCACAAAGAGAGGATTCACCATGCCAAACTGCAGGTGGACAAAGGTTATTTTGTTTTTGTTAAAGACTAATTCTGTCATCTCACATCACATTAGGGCAGTGGTTCCCAAACTTCCTAATGCCGTGACCCTTTAATGCAGTTCCTCATGTTGTGGTGACCCCTTGCCCTGGGGTCACAAGCCCCCTTTGGTAGGCCACTGCTGCAGGTGCCATAGAGAACTTCCCTCTACAGGCACCCTCAGCCAATCACAGCTTCTGGTGCCATTGACTGACATGCCCTCCAACCTATCAAGCTGTAACTCACTCCTTCCCCCCTTCCTTCCCCTCCTCCTCCATACCCAAGTCATTTGTGCCTTTTTCTTCACTGGCTCCTAGCGACCGCTGTGATATGGTCATTCAACCCCCAAAGGGATCCCGACCCCCAGTTTGGGAACCACTGCTTTAGGGTTTGCCTTACATGGTGTTCTAAATTTTTGTCACTTTATCTGTTTTTAAGCAAATATTTTAAAAATCTATGGCCTCTTACTGCCAAATTCTACATGTGTGGTCTAAAATCCAGTCAGCTTTAGAACTGAGCTGAATTTGTTCACTTCAATGTTGAATGTATACAGATGGATGTAGACAACACGTATTTAACCCAGAATTTCGCATGGAGCTGATCTACCACCTGACAAAAACCTTTATGTTTGCTCAGAATTTATAAAAAAATTCCAAGAGGTTCCAGACAAAGTTTTGCTCAAAAAATGGGATTCCCCCCTCCACACAAGCACACATAATGCTGCTACTGACAGGCATACTTTATTTTTTATATTCTCCTGCGTTTTGATCCAGAGTTTCATATAGAATCTTAAAATGGTTACCCTTTCTCAGAGGCTAATACGTGGCCCTTAGGTGGCGATCTGGGCTGCGTTTTAAGTAGCCTTAACTACCTGCAAGTGGGCAAGTAGTCCAAATTAATCAGCTGAGTATGGGAATTAAAAATGCATTTGTTCTGAGCTTCTTAAAATCTTTGAAGAGCCATATAATTTCCCACTTGTGATGTTAATTGATGCAAAAAGTGGAGACTGGCAGTTGGAAAATTAAATAGAAAAATCTCACTCAACTTTGTTCACGTAAAATTCCAAATGATATGTTCTATTATTAATATTGTAATAACTTAAAACCTGATTAGTGTTTGAAGACTGATGAATTGCTATGAAGTATCATTATAATAAACCGGCCATTTTAAATTCCACACTGTGCCTTCAAGAGCTCTTGATTTTTTCCTTTCTGTTATAATATTCATAGCAGATATAAAGAGATATCAGTCATTCAAGGGTAAAATGACATGAGATTTAGCTCTGAAAATGATGTTGTTAGTCATGTCAGCTTTTAATGGGAACTGTGAAATAATTCAAAGCAGGAAATCTACTATCTTACGGAATCCTGCGCATATGGAAATAAAAAATATCCTACTTACTGAGAATCTCAATGATCACGTTGGATTAGGGTGGATATTTAAATTGCCCGGGAAGACAAAATTTGTCCCCCACCATCCCCAAAAGAGGACAAGAGAAGACACAGAATTGTACAAACCACTTATTATATGAGGGTCCACTGTATATGGAAATACAGCTTTCCATAAAGGATAACATTGTGATTGGGAGCTCTCTCTCTCTCTCTCTCTCTCTCTCTCTCTGCATTCTAGTAAATTAGTACTGAATGCAAGCTTCTCTTCTGCACTCTCTTCTGCTGGTTCTCTATCATTAAACTGGACAACACCTCAAATAGGAATAGGAATAGGAATAGGAATCTTTATTGTCATTGCCCCAGGGCCTTTAAACATCCAGCTGTCCTCTGACAGGGTATGTGGCCACCCCAGTGGGTAATGAAAGAGGATCAAAGAACACCTTCAGATGTAAAACAGGCACATGGGAATTTTATTGTTTTTGGACTCCAACTCCCAGAACCCTCCAGCAAACTTTACCTCCAACTTGTGTGAGAGGCAAGGACAACAGGTTTTAGAGAGCACGTATGGCCATTTACTGGCATTGTCTTCCCCAACGTAAGGCGACTATTATCCTGAAATGGAGAACAAATTCCTTTGATTGCAGTTTAAGATTAACTTGCATTATTTTCTGCTTTCAAGCCACTGCAGAAACTGGAAAAAATAGAGAGTTCCTTCTGAAATTCACAAGTTGACAAATGCTTTGGTGAAACACCATAGAAAAAGTATCTACGTACAACTACATGGATGATAGTGTTTCCTTTTTTGCAGTATTTTATCAGTGCATGTCTGTATACAGCTAATAGGAAAACAGGAAATGAAAACTATAATGAAATACACATGAGCAAGTGGGCAGCCTCAGATTTGTGGTCCCAAATGAGATAACGGGGACACCCCCTAGTCGTCTTCCCATGAATGGACACCCACCCCTTAATAGCTCAGTGATCTATAAGGTCCCTCCCAGATTGGCAGCAGAGCTGTGGAGTCGGAGTCGGAGTCAGAGTCAGAGTCGAGGAGTTGGAGTCGGAGTCAATTTTGGGTACCTGGAGTCGGAGTCGGAGTCGGCAAACAATGCACTGACTCCAACTCCGACTCCTACTAAATTTAGATTGGAATTTTTTTAAAAAGCAAGTTTAAATGTCCCAATTCACAAAAAGTTATAATTAATGACTTCTCTACTGTAAGAATAGTATTGAGGCCTCCAGGGCCCTGGCTTATTGCAGGCCGACGGCCTCCCCCTTCGACCCTTGCCCTGCATGGCTTATTAAATCTGCGGGAGGGAGTATGACTGAGTGGGCTTCCATTATTTCCACTGCCTCCTTCAGGGAGGGGGTCTTTCCCTCTCGCCTGAAGGAGATGGTGGTGAAGCCCACCCTAAAGAAATCTGCCCAGGCATCGGACAAACTGGCCAACTACCATCAGATTGCCAACGTCCCCTTCCTGGGCAAGGTCAGCGAGAGGGTGGCCGCCATCCAGATCTAGTTGTTCCTGGAGGAAGAACAAGTCCTTGAACCATTCCAGTCCGGGTTCAGGCTGTATCGGGGGACTGAGACAGTCTTGGTTGCACTACAAGATGACCTCCTCCTGGGGGCTGACAGGGGTTGCTTTACCTTGTTGGTCCTCCTGGATTTGTCAGCGGCCTGTGATACCATCGACCACGGTATCCTGCTGGACCAGCTTTCCGGGCTGGGGATCGGGGGCACAGCATTCAGTTGGATCTGGTCCTTCCTGGAAGACCGACCCCAGCGTGTGCAGCTTGGGGGGGGGGAGCTGTCGGCTCCCTGGGTGCTCCCTTGTGGGGTCCCACAGGGGTGGGCTCTTTCCCCCAAGGAATGTATAAAATATATTCGCATATTAATACAGAGGAGTTGGAGTCGGGGAGTCGGAGTCGGAGTCAGAGTCGGAAGTACAAAAAAACTTAGGAGTCGGAGTCGGAGTCGGAATCAGAACATTTATCTACCGACTCCACAGCCCTGACTGGCAGTTCTTTCATCATTTTCATGATACTGGGAAACATAGGTAGCAAGAAGTTGAAAGGCCACTGCTTGGGCTGGCTACAGTAGCACAGTACTGGGACAGCATAAGGAGCAGATCCTGAATTGGATAAACCACCTATCTGCCGTGTCTCCCTCTCTTCCTCCTGCGGTGGGGTGGGGGCATGATGATACAGTCTCTCTCTGTCTCTCTCCCAGAGGTTTGGCTATAGATTTTTCATGGGAGAGTGGTTTCAAACTGTTGACTAGTCATATAATGTCTTACCACCTGAATACCTTCCATTTCTATTGCTGATGTTACATCCATTTCATTAAAATGTTTCCTTACTGGTGATATTTTCAGATGGTCCATGAACAAAATTTAATGCTGGGCCATCCTCTTCTGATGGTTTGTTGTTGTTGTTGGAGTTTTCTTGGCAGGAATACTGGAGTGGCTTCCTACTATTCCCTCGTGGTTGCCCATCTAAGTACTAGCCAGGGCAGACCCTGCTTGGCTTCCAAGATCAGGCAAGATTGGATGTGCTCAGGGCATCCAGACAGCCTTCCACTGAAGTTTTAATATTCTGTACAGTACCACCACATTTCAAATTTTGGCCAGATTCATTAGTCTGGGGCCCATAAGCAATGTTGATAAGATGGTCTCCAGCCCTTTCATTCCTGCATCTATTCTTGGGTTTTATTTCCTGTATCTGTCATTATTTGCTGCACCTCTTGCATGTGATGTGAGCAAGGGTAGACCTCAGCAATTTTTCTAGGCCAGTCTTCCCTGGTAGGCATGCCCATCAAATGTTATGCTGCTATCTTAAATATGTGTCACTGGATCTCTTCCTGTAGAGAAAAAGATTCCTGCATAAATTCTATTCCATTTTCCAGAGTTACCCATTATAAATCCAGGTTAAGACGTGGCAAATTGCTGACTTCTTTAAAAATTAAGAATAGTTGTTTATGTTCATAAATGCAGTTCTGTACAGACTATTAAAACTTCAGTGGAATACCAGAAATTTAGCTTCGTTACAAATTCTCCCACTCAGATACACCTTTTCACTAGCTATGTTGAAATATTAACATACTTTGTGTCCTTCTGACACTAAAAGAATTAGATGACAGTCTTGTTCTTCTGTTGCAGCAAAAACAACCCAGAATCTTGTGATATCTTAAGGACTAAAAAGTTTGATTTGAATAAACATTCATGGGCTGCCATCTGCTTAATCAGAATATTTGGCCTAGGACTCATTCGTGAGAGTCCTATTGGAGACTGATGCTGGCAAGTGTAGCTGTGTAAAACAGAGCAACAGATTGTCACTAATTTATGAGTTACCACTCACATTCATGGTTACACCGCAGTCCTGCGACTTGGTATGTGATCAGGAATGTGAGAAGCAACTTGTTAATGAGAGGCAATTTGCCATTGTGGTTTGAGCAATTACACTCACCTCAGAGAAAATCTCCTATAGGATTCAGGATGAATCCTAGGCTTCTCTCATTTCAGGGTTTTCAACAACAGCTGAAATCAGTGTGTGCAGATTCCCACCTAATGAACCAGGTGAGAGACTTCTTCTTTCTTAAAAAGGATATTTAAGGTTTTCTGGAATACAAATCCCATAATTCTCCTTTCTCAAAAATTTACCTTACAGACACCTAAATGTGATTTATCTGGTTGAAAGCCAAAACTGTAAGGCTTTCAGTTTTAACTCCACCTAGCATCAGAAAAAGACAGCTCGCAGCTAGCATCTTGGCAGGAAGAAGTTGGGAGGGAGTTAGAGCTCGCTAGGCTACAGACCTTTCCAGTTTAGATCTGTTTCTCAGATCAGCCACATTTAAGTGTCTGTAAAGGGTCTGCCTGTCAGGAAGGAGTCCAAGAATGGAGAATTATGGGATTCAATGGCCAAGAAATCCTATCTGGATTTCTCAATAAAGTAGATTCAGGAAGAATTATTTTCATATATTTCTTCATTTTCTCACCCTCCTCCTATTTTTCCCCTTGACCAATAATTTCAAACTTTTTGTGCACATTTTTTTTAAAAAATGTACACATTTTGTGATAGTTGGACCCACTGATTAAAGTGTGTGCATGTTTTTGAAATGGGCATTTTTTTCATTGTGCCTTTTAAATGTTTTTATGCTGCTGAGTATGTTTTGGGATTCTGAGGAATGCTAGCTAAATTATATTATCTTTGAAAGAATAATATAATTAATACCTTTGTTGAAAGTTAAGTACAGTAATCTACATTCATAAAACTTACATGACAACAGGGCTAGTCCTTTGGTATATGGCTGTGACCAAACATGACTGAATGTGCCCTCGATGCCCACATTTTATTCTCCTGGGCTTCTACTTATTTGTTGTCTACCACAAACTTATAAAGGGAACAAAGGAGCCCCGACAAAAGATAGGACTGTTTGTGTTCTTTAATTAACACATGTAGATTCCAAAAACTTCATTTACCCAAATATACTTGGCAGTGTTTAAATAGAAAGCAAAATGGTTTATTTACAAGGCTGGTATTAAAATAACAGGATTCAGACTTTTTTGTTGTTACACTTGTATCATTATTAACCTTTCCTGAAAGCTGTGTCAATATTATTTCTCTAACATACGCCACACCACACTCTCTTATAGAAATGGAAAAAATCAACCTGTCCTATATTCTACATTGTGTCACTCTTCTCTCGTTCTCTCCCATTCTTCCATTCTCAAACACTCTCAAAGTCAATTAGCAAATATGGATATGGGAAAAGTTGATATTGAGAACTATGAATCTGTGATGACTCCAGCCACAATAGACTGAAAATTGTAGAAAATATATCATTGTTGTGTACCAGACTGTGTTTTTTAAAAAAATGTTTTTATATGAGCAGGTTTTGTATGGAAGGATGTACGGACATCAGAATGTGTTGAATTGTAGTTGTATCATTGCTGGATGATTATGTTGAGTCTTAAAAGGCCTTACAATGATCAGATATTGTGACTTGAGAACCAATCTGTCATAGGGGTGACATCTCCACTCTGACTGTGAAAACTTGGATCTAATGAATTCATTGCAGCAGCTGCTATATGTTATTATGCAGCAGAGCAAATCAACATTCTACCCAGGAATTCTCAGAATGGAAGATGATCTTACTCACTCTTATCAGAGCGTTGGTGCCTATATCCTATCATTGTCTCAACCTTTCCCCCTGTATTGTCACTATTAGAGATGGGCACGAAACAAAAATAAAGTTTTATTTTGTTTTGTTTCTTAAGTAGTTTTGTTTTGTTTCATTACTGAAATTTTTTTAAAGTACCAATACTTTTGTAATGAAACAAAATGAATTGAAACAAAACACTATGCTCCCCTTGTCCTAGAGGCACCAATATTGCTGGGGAGCAATTTTCTGTAAGCCCCCCAAAATTTGGAAAGGTTTGGGGATCAGGGGGCTAAGTTATTAAGCTCCAAAGGGAGTGTGCCTAGGAAAAAAAATTCAAATTGAATCCAGAGACTGCAATAGTCCCCTCATGGGTGAGCTATTAGCGCAGCCATGGCTTGGCTTCTGAATCCTAATTCAAACAATTAGAAAGATTTTTTTCCTAGGGGCACACCCTCTGGAGCTTAGTAACTCAGCCCCCTGACCCCCAAACCTCTTCAGTTTTTGGAGGTTTACAGGGAAGAGCTTGAGGAAGCTAACCCTGCCATTGCCATGCTGAAACATGGCTGTGATCTGTATTTTCAAGTACATAAACATAATAAAACATTATGTTAAGGCTGCTTGAAATAATTTGTTATGTAATGGAAGCTAAGCAGGGTCAGTCTTAGCTAGTACTTGGATGGGAGACCACCAGGGAATACCCGGTGCTGTAGGCACCTGGAGTAGGAACAGGCAAACGACTCCAGTATTCTTGCCAAGAAAATTCAATGGACATGGAGTCACAAAGAGTTGGTCACGACTGCAATGACACAGCACACACACACACACACACACACACACACACACACACACACACACACAATGACAAAACAGCATTTTGTTTTTCATTTCGTGCCCATCTCTACTCACCACACAACTATCATGTAATTAGAAAAACTTTAAGATATTATATGACATCAAGTCACTATATTATTATCATTTCTTGTTTCGGTGCAGGTCTGCAAACTAACAGCTGTGGTTTCCTCTATTGAGTCAATGCATTTAACATAATCTCTTCCTCCCTCACTACTTCCCACCACCACCACATTTTCCTGTAGTATTGCCCCCCCCCCCCGTTAGTTCTCTATTTTCATTATATGTGCATGGTAGGGTACCTGCAGTTTACCCATTTTTCTTTTGGAAGAGTTCAGACTTGACTTAAATGAGCAACTACTTTCCTGCTACCTGTGGTATCTATAAGGCTCTATTCAAACAACACATTTCAAAGGAACAGATTTTTGTCTCTCTTTCTTTGTTGTCTTTTTTTTTTTAGTATGGATTATTTTGACCTTGGTTTCCAGAGACAAACTTTTTGAACTCTGAATATACTGTAGTTCTCTAGTCTGTATTCTGCAGAGTGGACATGGCAATATTTGTTTTCCTGGAAGGTTAAAGAGTATGCATATTTCTCCATTGTATGTGTTGTACCTACTAGCAACTTTGTGTTACCATTTCATTAAATCCAAAGAAGACATTCAGAATATTTTTGGCACAGAGGGACTACAGCTCTATCCAAGCTGTTTTTGCTTCTGTCTTCTCCTAGCAACCATAGTATAAATCATCTGCTCATCATCTGGCATCCTCTATGACTGGTTAATTCTACATGAAGGCAATTTCTGTTGGAATTAGTGTGTAGTACATGTATACTTCAAATTATGTTTTAAAAAACCAGGAAAAGAAAAAGGACCTGACTTACTAGGTCCACAGATTGTTGCTGGAGTGGTGCTAGATGAAACAAAGACAAGATGGTGATCCCCCATATGGAAGGGGAGGCCTGAATGGCTGTGTCACATGTAGGGACCTGACTAATGGGCATGCCTGGGAGGAAACATGTGATGCAGGTCAATCTGGGCCCCTTGGAGATCGTGATGTGCTCACAAAGGGCCAGTTCGGACCAGTATAAAAGGGGGGAAGCAGAGAGCGGCAACCCCCTTTTGAGTGTAAAACAGAGTAATCCCAGCCCACCCACCGTTTATATAATGGATATTAGTAGCAAAATGTTTAGTTTATGTATACTGGTATAAGATGTATGTCACAACTTTGGAGGTAGTTGGTGGTTTTCCAGGCATTGGGATGGATCCAAGCAGATAAAATAGCAGTTGAGAACTTGCATGTATGGAAGAACAGCTGACAAGGACATGTTAGGCAGAAGAGGCTACAGGCTGAATCATGAGGGGATAGCCATAGGCCCCCAGCAATGATTTATGGCACAGGCCAGCAATGAGGTCTACACCCCTTTGGGGTCCTACAGTGGCAAAACAGGCATGGGAAACCAATGGGGTGAACACCCCAGGGGATCGTACAATCAAGAAGAAGTGGGCATTCCCGAGGGACTGGGGAATGCAGGAGCATCAAAGGGCAGGCAGGCTACTTGATGCACTGGATCTAACCCAATGACTCAGCCAGAGTACTGCTTGTGTAATCAATAAAGTTGTGGCCTCTATATTTCCCTAATATAATGGTTATGTCATGTTTATTCCTTTACACATTTGGAACAAAAGGCTCAGCTGTAGGCAAAAAATAAATTCTTTTTTAAAAAAAACTCTGATCTATGAATTCTGCATCTATGATGTTCTGTTTCTCTATCCATGATTCAAAATGCCAGGAAATGGCCTGATATAATTTTATAATATTATTATGCCAACATTGCTGGGGGGGGGGGGGAGATGCCAAGATTTACATAACAAAGGGATCCTGATTGTTGACAACATCAATGGCAGAAGTCAAGGTTGTCTACTGCAGGATACCATTTTGGGCTCGCTATCATTCCCTTTCGGCAAAAACCATCCTTTTTCCTGCTCATACTGTGGGCATGGTAATGTGCATCGGTTTTGTGCCATTTGCTGCTTTGCGAGTTCAGTCTTCCCTCCCTCCCACTTTTGAACCCCCTCTCAAAGAACCATGACTTGTTTTCTTGCTTCAAACGTTCAACATTTACTCAAGGTTCATCAAACACAATCCCAACAATATCTTGTCTTTCCAGCGTCTCCTCTTCTGCCAGTGGGGACAGAAAGGGATTAACAAATTTACATCAGTCCCGATATTTTCCTCCAGTCTCCCCCAAGTCCATCTTTATCTCAGTCTTTGATTCCTCATGCAATGACCATTGCAGCAGGGCCAATGGACTTGTTTCCTTCAACACTGAGCGCTTGGCCACTAATACTTGTGGCCACGCTTCCCCCTCTCCTGTTCCACTCTTACAGGGAGTGTTCCATGCTCCTGGAGCCCCAGTCTCAAGTTCGCACTTTGAAGTAATTCCTTGTATCTTCTTGTTTCTTTCTCTTGTTCACCCCCAATAAGGATGGGGTTTGGGGGCATGTGTGTTGATGATTCCTTCTCCTTCCTCCTTCTTCTTGAGGGACCAAGAAGAAGAGCTTTTTCTAATCATGAGTCCTGCATCAACCGTGCCCCCCCCCACCATTTCGCGGTTCATACACTGCGGTCTTGGTATATCGCAGGACTGCAGTATATGAAAGGCAAGGCCCCTTGGGGTAAGGTGCTTGGCCCTATCTGAGGCCTCCTGCACTTACCCTAGGCGTGGTGCTGCCCTGATTGGGCCTCTGATGGGCTTTCCAGGTCTGTTGGAGGCCCCAGAAGTGATTTCCGGCAAACCGGAAGTCATGTTCGAAAAACCAGAAGTGACTTCTGGATTGCCAGAAACCACTTCTGGGGCCTCCAACAGGCCCAGGAAGCCCATTGGAGGCCATGCTTCAGGAAAGTGTTGGAGGCCCCAGAGAGGCCCCCAAGTCCCAACCTGACCCAGCATCTGCATATCGCAGATTTTCAATTATTGCAGGTCAGGTCAGGTTGGGTCCCTAATCCCCATGATAGGTGGGGATGACTGTATATCCACTCCCATCCTTTGCTAAGATGCAATCCTCCACATTCTCTTCTAGCACTCCTACATCTACTTGCACTCATCCACCTTCTTCCCCTTTCTCTTCACTCTCTGCTTTATTTACCTCTTCTCTTTTGTCCTATTCCACCCCCTCATCTGCTTTTCCCATCTTTTTTCCTTCCTCTGCTTGTGCTTCATGTGTAATGGGCTGGTGATTGGTGGGCCTCCCCCCCCCAAAGGAAGTGGGATATCACTTGCATAGGATGGTGGAACTTCCCATCCCCCTTCAAACAGCTGTGTTTTGAGTTGTGGGTACAACTGCACAGTATCTATATTCATAAACCAGATGTTTTTTTTAAGAACTGTATTCACAATTTGCTGTGAAACTCACTCACATTCTCCTAGCATATCCTATTTTATAGAGTTTGTTTAGGAATTATTGGGGTTAGAAATGCTGAAATTTGTGTGTGTGATTTCTAACATCAGTTGCTGTAGAAAAATAAAGAAGCTCCAAAATAGAATGAGGTTGACAGTTGAAGTCTCACTGAAAGTGAACACTTCCTCTGGGATCTGTGAAATGCTCTGCTTCATCTCATGGGACTCTAGACATTCTCATCCACCAACCAAGTAGCTATTTCACATCCAGGAATAGCATAAGAAGGGTGATACATTGGATACTTTGTCTGGGATATAATGCGTGGATAAATGTGGGATGGGTGACTGACACTTTTATGTAAGTTTTGCCTGGATAAGTGAAATTAGTACAAGGCACAATCCCACCCCCATTATCTGTTTTTTTATTTTTTTCTAAAACCTGCTTCTGGCTGATACAGGGTAGGTTAATGAAAGAGTTGGAGCTGTGCAAGATGATGTAAAGCAGAGTGAAGAGAGGAAGGAAAGAAGGAAGGAAGCTGGTAAGAACTTTATCTGCATACTACTTTGTCCACCACAATCCCAAAGTGCCTCAATCCCAAAATATAGCCCTTTAATATTTTTAAATAACATTTCCTTCAATTTATTTTTATAGTTATTTCTTTATTAGACTTGTATCCTGCCCATCTGGTGGCATTGCCACTATTATGGGTGAAATGACAAATGTAAGGCATAGCACATATTATAGTGGTGCAACTGGGGGGTGAAGGGGGGCAGGTGTCTCCCCCCTCACACTGATCTGGGGGTGCCAAATTGATGTTATATGTCTGTGAGCAGAGTACGGAGGAGCCGTCCTCAGAGGAGAAGTTAAGAATGAATAAGAAAGAAGTAGAAAAGATAGAGAAGGGACTGAAGAACGTAGACATAATAGGAGGAGGAATGGAAAGTGATAAGATAGCTGCAGAGAAAGAAGGGAAGGTTACTGGGAAGATAGCAGTTAGTGAGAAGGGAGTGATAGTTGAAGGGTTCTGGGTGATTGACAGAAAGGTGAGCGAATGGGAGGTGAAAGAGAAGGAAGGAGGGAGGTATAAAAGAGTGACAGTTGATGAGGCAATTCAGACTGACCTGGAGAAGCAGGACCGAGGGTCTCGGGCTGAGGAAAATGGGCAGCCTGTTGTAAAGATTGAAGAGGCATCTATGACTCAGTCTAGGTTAAACCTGCCTTTGCCAATACTTCAGTGCCATAACCCAGTTACCTGTGGGTAAGTCTGGTACCCACAGGAATGGGACCTGAGGGATGGATCCCTGGATGGGGTTGGGAAGATCAACTATCCATAGCCAGACACCATTTCTTTGGGACTCGGTGTGCTAGCAGGGTGAACCCGAAACTAGCCCTATCTGTCATTTCCAAGGAGAGTCACCAGTAGTGAGGAAAGAAGTGTAAGAATAGAAAGCTTTATGTTAAAGAATACTGGTTCTGAATGTTTATTGTTGAATGAAACTAAAAAGTCAAAACTGGACATGTTAAATGAAGTTATGAATAAAAGTTTATTAGAGTTTGATAATCCTCCACTGTCGACTAGTCCTTCTACTTCAGAACCATTAGTGATCATCAACAGACCCTCACAATGACCACAAACATCTTACCGGAACAGCTGGCCCCTTTTTATTACATCAAAGTGAAAAAGCAAGTGAAAGAAAACAAACTGTGAGTACACATCCTTTGCTAGATTGCGGACAATCTAGTGTTTTGTGAACGGGAAAATTTAAAGATCTATAGCTTCTCCTCAGGAGGGAGCTTGAAAAAAATCTAGGTGGTAATTTTCAGCCAAAAGTCAAGAAGCCAAGAAAAAGGGGGTTAAGAGCTTTAAACATTAACCACTTGCTGGATTCAAGAAAGGGACACAAGGACAAAAACAAAACAAAAGCAAAGTTCTTTGGAAGTTTGCAGCCTCTTGCTTGGACATGGACAGAAGGTTTAAACAACTGAACTAAATAAATACTAAGTACTAAATGGAAGAAAGCAAAAGACAGATCTTGATGCATCCTCTTGATTTCATCCGATTTTTGCATGGGATCCTTCCCAAATTACCATCAAATCATATAGTTCATTAATGTCCAAATAAGTAATACCTTGTAAGATGAATGTCCCTTAACACAAAAACCTTGTAAGATGAATGAAATTTCTGGGAATTGGAAAACCCCGTAAGACAAATTTTCCCTATGGGATGCCTTGCAAGACAAACTGCATTTTGTAGGATGAATTTTTCATAAAACAAATTGACCTGTAGAACAAATTAAATTCATCTTAAGAGGCACCACTGTAGTGCACAATAATAACCATGGACCTGCCAGCACATGGTTGTGCAGTGGCCCAAAAACATGGATCCATGGCATGGATCCACCTGATTTCATCTGATTTTTACATTGGATCATAATAAAATCACTGTCATATCATAGGCCCTATCTCTGCCCACATATTGCACACCAAACATCATGGGTAGAGATGGGCATGAAACGAACATTTTTTTGTTTCCATTATTCGTTATTCGTTCTGTTACGTAACAAACAAATAATGAAAATTGTGATGAAAATAGAACGAAATGAACAAAACCATGAAAATTGGGTTCGTTACGTTTCGTTTTCGTTAATGGCGACACACAATGAAATGAGCTGTTTTAAATGTTAAAAAACGCCCTGGACATCCGTAAAAACGCAGCGATAATTATTTATCCTGTCTGATCATACCTACCGGGGGGGGGTCCTTAAAATGTGCATTTATGTCTTTTCTCAGATCGCTGTATTTTTTTCCTTTAAGGGGAGTTAGGGGACATAGACCCAAAATGGCTCCCAGATGCCTAATATTGATTTCTTGGGTATTAAATGCCCTCGGCATCCATAAAAATGCAGTGATAATGCGATAATTATTTGAAATTATTACCTACCAGGGGGTTGGGGTCCTTAAAATGTTTGTTTTTGTCTTCTCCCATCGCAATGTATTTTTCTTTTCCCTTTAAGGATGATAAAATGGATGTTACCACCTCAAAATGGAGGCAAGCCATATGCTGGGATCATGTTCAACCAATAGCATGCCCAGGTTGCAGACTGGGCAGGTCTGGCAGCCACAGAGGGCATAAAAAGCTCTGGCAGCCCCCCGTCCTCCTTGCAGTCTCCGGTGGGAGTTAGGGTGGGATTGCTGTCTCTGCGACTCTAGCTTAAGTCCTGCAGCCTCCCTGTGTGCGTGCATGCGTACCTCTCGGTGAGTACCCTCCCCTGCCCCACAGTGCAGTCACTCTGCGGCTGCCTTGCACCCTGGGCAATGCCCGCCGCTGCCTTTGCAGCCTCCCTGCATACCTAGTCTATACTGTGTCTCTGCCAGCATCAATTTTTTTAGTGTTTTCCCTCTGGTCTGGGGCGTTGGGGGACGCCCACGCATGGAAATGCTTTAAAAATTGCGCAAAAGTGGGTAGAAATGAAAAAATTGAAAAACAAACAACGAAAGACATAGTGGAACTGGAAAAGGTGCAGAAGAGAGCGACTAAAATGATTACCGGGCTGGAGCACCTCCCTTATGAAGAAAGGCTAAAACATTTGGGCCTCTTTAGTCTGGAAAAAAGGCGCTTGAGGGGGGATATGATTGAGACGTACAAAATAATGCAGGGTATGAGTAAAGTGGATAGAGGGAAGCTCTTCTCTCTCTCCCAAAACACCAGAACTAGGGGACATACACTCAAATTGAGGGCTGGGAGAGTAAGAACAGACAAAAGAAAATATTTTTTCACCCAGCGCGTTGTAAGTCTATGGAACTCCCTGCCACAGGATGTGGTGATGGCATCTGGCCTGGATGCCTTCAAAAGGGGATTGGACAGATTCCTGGAGGAAAAGTCCATCACAGGTTACAAACCATGATGGAGATGTGGAGTCTCCAGGCTTTGAACCGGGTTGCTTCGGGGGCCAGATGCAGGGGAGTGGTGTCGGGAGACAGATATCTAGTCTCATGCACTCCCAAACGCACCTGGTGGGGCCGCTGTGAGATACAGGAAGCTGGACTAGATGGGCCTTTGGCCTGATCCAGCATGGCTCTTCTTATGTTCTTATGAAAATGAAATTTTTCCAAAACTTCACAAAAAACAGAAACGAAACGAAATGGACCTCTCAATGAAAAACGAAAAACTGAAACACCATTTTTTTAATTCGTGCCCATCTCTAATCACGGGTCCATCAGTGCATGTCTCCACAGTGGTGCAAAAACATGGATCCAAGGTACTGATCCACAAAGGTCTACCTGAATTTTATTCAGGATCATCCCCAAACTGCTCTCCCATCATAGGCCCCATCTCTGCATACAGATTGCACACAAAAATCATGAGTCCATCAGTGCATGGCTACGCAGTGGGGCAAAAACATGGATACAAGGTGTGGATCATCATGGATCTAACAGATTTTTATGCAGAATCATTGTGGGGCCATGTGCAATCTGTGTTCAGAGATGGGGCTTATGATGGGAGAGCGGTTTTAGTGTGATCCAATATAAAAATCATATAAAATCAATTGCATCCATGCCACATATCCATGTTTTTACACCACTGCACTTAAAAATATATTATTGTATCATGTAACTCTTTAGAAATTAAGTACCAATACATTTTGGTGACAAATTATTTAGATGTTCTTTTATGATGGTGATATAAAGTAATGTCATGGATCCCTAAGGAATCATTAAATGTGGCCATGTTGTCCCTTAGATCCATGTTTTTACACTACTGTGGAGCCATGTGCTGACAGACCTGTGATTTATTGTGAGCAATCTGTGGGCAGAGATGTGGCCTATGATAGGGGAGTGGTTTGTGGGTGATCCTGGATAAAAATCAGGTAGATCTGTGAGGTTCTGTGCTGCAGATCCATGTATTTGTGCACTGTGGAGCCATGTGCTAATGGACCCATGATTTTTTGGTGCAATCTCTGGGCACAGATGGAGCCTATGATGTGACAGTGGTTTTATTATGATCCAATGTAAAAATCAGATGAAATCAGATGGATCCATGCCACGGATCCATGTTTTTGCACCACATCATGGCCATGTGCTGGAGGAACCATGATTATTAATTGGCAGTGTTTAGATATTAATATGTATGATTTGATGGTGACTTGGGAAGGATCCCATGCAAAAATCAGATGAAATCAAGAACATCCATTCTTGATTTCAATGATCCACTTTTTACACTGACCCTCATTTAAGATATACTGGCTCAAGCTGGCCAAGAAGGTGGCGGCTGATGTGAGTCTGGCTCCAGCGGAGCTTCAAGAGCTGGGGAAACAGTACTGGGACAGGAGGGGAGCTATGCCCTTAAAGGGCTGGTCCAAGGTGTGTCGAGGGGGGGGGGAGGTGTCCTCACCACATATTGTGGGCTGATTTCACACCTTAGCAGTGGCTGCCCTGCTGTCGTGAGGCTTCTCAGCTGGGGTTGTCTGAACGGATGCTGGATTGAGCTGTCACTGGATTTTTAAGGCACTTAACAGGAGGGGGTGCAAAAACTGACTTTGCCCCTGAGCAATGAAACCGTAGCTATGCCTCTGACCTAACAAACATCATTTGTTGTCTGTCTCAATATTTCACTAGTGAGGTATAAGGTGGGATGACTGTCACAGCCTCTTCCACAGTGGGGATTTTAATATAATACTCTGCTGTCATCCTTTAATCTAAGATCACTCCTACTCAGAGATTTTTGAGTATCAGAAAAAACTATTCCTAGTCCATTCAAAATATATTGAAATGCAACAGGAACAAAACAAGAAATCTTAAGCACTTTGCTTTAAGGTTACAAATTTACTGTATTAAGTTTGAGTGTTCAAGTCTTAAATACTAGATGCTTTTTGTTCAACTTTTCACTTCATCCAACACCGCTGACAGAGATATTTTGAATTCTATCTGAAATTTCCCATCTCTTTTCTCTACCCCTTTAAAACTGATTTTGCTTTTATTTCTTCCCATAACATTCCATTGGCCCCTACTCTGAGCCAATCACCATTCCTCTTCATGCTGTTACCATGCAGAATATATTCAAGTCACCTGACCTATCTAAGAGACTTTTAGGAGAATTTGTCGAGCCCCCTGGGACTATCTTGAATTCCTCTTTCTTTTGGTGTGTAGATGGCCTGTAAAGCCAACCTGCTGTTCAGTTCAGGAATCCAAATCAAAATATATCTGGCAGAAAGCTGTCATTTTTTTTCTTGTCAGCTTTCATTGTTGGAGTGCTTACCACCTCCCAAGGGAATCGGTTTCACTGTCATATTGCTATAAAGTTCAGAGGTTTTACTTGATATTCAACCAACATCTGGTTTCCTGTAACATGTGTTCTGTACTCCAGGATGATTGAGAACAGATCCTGCCCCTCCTGTATTGGACACCCTTTCAAGTATTTGAGGAGTGCTATCATATCTCCCGAATTTTCTTTTCTCAAAGGTTCTCTCTGCCTTTCCTCATAGTGCTTGGTTTCCAGCCCCTTGATCATCCTAGTTACCCTCCTCTGAACTTGATCCATTTTTGTCTGCATCTTTCTTAAAGTGTGATTTCCAGAATTGGACAGAACTCAAAGTAGGCCTTACCAGTTCTCTGAGATGGGGCAACATGTATTGTATGTAATCTTAAATTGTTAATATCTTTCTGTCAAATTAAATTACTGTATGCTAATCAGAAAGAGAACTTGGTGGGATTTTTTTGGAAAACACGTTCCATTTGCTTTGCATTGTAGGAAATGAATTTCTTTACAGGGGATATAGAAAATAGGAATAAAGAATTGATAAATTATTCTTTTTGCTCCCATACTACTAAAATATTTGTAACATAGAAAGGGAGCAAAACCATGAACGAATCTGGTGCAGATCGAGAAATGCTATATGTTTGATGCAGGCACTGTAAAGTATCTAACTATGCACAAGAGGGCAGTTGAACTACATGCTGGTACATTTTACAGTAGCTTGTCAACAATCTCAGACTGGTCTAGAATCAAATGTAGATAGGAGTGACTTAGATAATAAATCTTGATAGCGTTAGGTCAGGATCAGCCAACCTGATACTCTCTAGATATTTTCACCCATAAAAAGATAGATATCTAACTGTCCTTATTCCAGCCTACATGGCTGAGATTACACAGGCGTACAAAATCTGAATGATTTTTATTTCTACCTTATCAACATTAAATTCTTCTAATACATTTTTTCCTTTTACTATTCAGCAGCACCCCTGGTGTTACACTTTCTTGATTTACTTACCCTAGGAAGCAACAGTTTTGAAAGCCTCCCACTCCACTCAATCCCTTTTGAGATTCTTTTCAACCCAAGGTGGTAAACTGGTTGCCCCTGCAGTTGAAGTGTTTTCAAGAAAGATAGTCCCTCAATTAACACATGGGGCTGAAATCTGGGGGTATACTAAAACACCACACCTCGAGGTGGTTCAAAATTCTTTTATTCGATCTCTCCTTACTGTACCCCGTGGCACACCGTCTGCATATGTAAGAGCTGAAGTAGGGCTAACTCCTATTGAAACACAGATACACATTGCATTGGCAATGTACTGGTTGAAGCTGGCTGCCATGAGCAACTCCCGCTTGCCAAAGAAATGCTATATAGAACAACTCCAGCACCCCTTGCGGGAGTCCTGGGTAAAGCTTGTCAGACCCATATTACACCTCTATGGGATCAATACTGAATCTATGCCCTCTTTTGTCTCCCCCAGTATCAAAAAATTGGTCAAAGACAACATTTATTTATGCTCCAAATGGAAGGAATTGGCTGTGGTCTCACTATCGCCATTCTCCCTTTATTATCCTTTGTTTAAAACATCTTTCGGGCTGGAAAGCTATTTTCACAATTTAACCTCAGCTCCTTTGAGGACAGCTTTCACAGCCCTGTGTTTTCAGACCATGCCTTCTGCTTTTTTAGAGGGGAGACGTGATAATATCCCTGTTTTGGATAGACTTTGCCCTTGTGGCTCAGGTGAAGTCGATGACGTGTCCCATTACTTGCTCAGGTGCCCCCTTCACGAACAACCCAGAGGTAAATTCCTTGGCGGGATTATTAGTTCACTGGCCGACAGGTCCCCTGGAGCCCAACTTAGTATGCTACTTGTCGGCACAGACAGGTTTGTCACACAGCAAGTTGCAAAGTTTGCGCTGGCAGCTATGAAAATCTGGGTCAACCTCTAACTTTGGGAGGACTATATTGTTCCGCAAGTGTCACATGGTTTTTAAAAGTTTTAATTATATTTGTCGCATATGTAATTTTATGAGTTTTTATTTTTCTTCTTTCTGTTAATCTAGATTGCAATGACCAATGGTTTTTAGCAATAAACTATTACCTACCTACCTACCTACCTACCTACCTACCTACCTACCCTAGGAGTTGTGATGGATCTTCCTTCAATGGGAGACCAATCTGGCTTTGTCCTTGGTGGCCTTCTGCCAACAGTCAAATACCTTTCTTTTTAGGCAGCTTTTAGTAAATCAATCACTACTAAGAGGGCAATTTTCTTTTAAAATTCAAAAAATATTTTAAATAAGCTATTAAATTGTTTTGAGGGGGTTATCTTTAGCACATTCTAATAACTTATGTGTGTAATAGTTTGAAATGCTGCAGTTTACTGTATTTACTTTCTTCTTTAAATTCTTTGTAAGATGCCTTAGGATCATTTCCTGGGAGAAAGGCAAAGTAGGTGTAAGAGATAGATAGATAGATAGATAGATAGATAGATAGATAGATAGATAGA
>JAHTLZ010000114.1:12778863-12811658 GCA_023846285.1 Phrynocephalus versicolor | reverse complement strand
ATAGATAGATAGATAGATAGATAGATAGATAGATAGATAGATAGATATATTTGTTGTTATGTGCTGCCAACTTGCCCTTGTTCTTTGATAACCCAATCAATGGATGACCTCCAAAGTGTCCTGTCATTAACAGTCCTGCTCAGCCTTTGGAAATAAAACACAGTGGTTTCTTTTCTAGAGTCAATTCATCTATTTTGCCATATTATCCCTGTGATAGAACCAAGGTGACATAATGACCAGCTGCCTTACAGATAATGGACAATCAATATGTGTGTACACAAGACTCACAATAAACTGTTGGAACTTGGCCAGGGAGGATTTTGGTTCTTTGAGAGAGAGAGAGAGAGAGAGAGAGAGAGAGAGAGAGAGAGAGAATCTGCCATGATGATGTTCCAAAGTTTCAGTGTGAGTTTTATGCACTCACTGATTTTCTAACATATGTAAGGCATCTGGTCATGCTATCAACTCTTCAGCAGAGAGACAGACAGACAGACAGAGGGACAGACAGACACACAGAGAGAAGTAAGATACAGTGGTACCTCTACTTACGATCAACTCAACTTAAGAGCAATTCAACTTAAGAGTGAAAAACCGTTGGCATTTTAACTGCTGCCTTACAAATTTTAGATGTGGTCTGCTCTACTTACATTTTTTATTTTTTTAAAATTTTAGATAGGGCTGCTGTACTTAAGAGTTGTTCGACTTAAGAGCATGAATTCGGAACAGATTTAACTTGTAAGTAGAGGTACCACTGTATATAGTACCATGGTGAAGTTCTTAACATTCATCATGAGTCCTGAGTGCTCACTGAAAGCAATGCATAATTATTGGAGAATTATGATTTCTGTGTACTTTTGGGGTTCTAAATAATACTTTATTAGGTTTAGAGTTAGAAAAATATTCAGTAAGTACTGCTAGTGGGATGGAAAGAATTTCCCTTTTAAGTTCTTTTTTTAATTTTTTTTTATTAAAAATTTAAACAACACATAAATCCTCCACAACACATTGTGCTTAATTATCCACCACCCTCAGGATTATATAACAAAATACTTTATAACATTATATAACATTTCATTCATTACAATCACATGTTTTATCATAAACAACCTGTCTCCTTCCAAAACTGAATTGATTCTTTAGATGGAAAATAACCTTTTTGCTTTAGAAATACGAGATCCAGAAATTTATACCAGATTCGATTAAAAACATTCTCTTTTACAATCCCTTTTAAATTTTCAATTCACAGGTCAGTTTATCTTTAATAGCCAAACTCCACATTTCTTCATACCATTCCTCTAGGCTCCATTTCTTATTATCTTTCCAATTTTTTGCCATTATTAATCTTGCAGATGTTACCATAATTAGAATCAGATTCTTTACCTCTTTTTCTATTTCACAATTTTAATTTGGTTTAGCAATGCTCTCTTTGGATATCTTTCTATATCAATCCCTTTAATTTCTTTTATTTCATCAAAAACTATTATCCATTCCTTTTGTTTTTCCTCACAGGACCACCACATATGATAATAGGTTTTCCTCCTTACACCTCCAACACAATGCATTTTACTGGTGTGAAATACCATCTCCAAATAACTTTGTAACAATTTCCTTAATTCTTGCTCACATATTTTTCATTATTCTTTCCCTCCATATCACATTCCAAATTTCTTCCTTTATCTCTTCATTTAAATCTCCTTGCTAAACCAGTTTTAGTGCTGTTGTTTTATATTTCTCCTCAACTAACATCCTATATTATCCTTATTATGCCTTTTCTTTGATACTGACCTTCAAACATTTCCCTTTTTTCAATAATTTCTTCAAACTCAGTCATTGCCCTACATTTCCCTTGTTTTTTTTATCCACACCTTAGTCCAGTTATCTAGCTGCCCTATGCTTAGCCAAATAAGATTTTCATTCCTCAATACTTCTTTTATTCTCACTGTATCAAAGGCATTTATCCCATCTTTAATTTTAATTACCCTCTGTTCTGTCAAGACCTTACTTATTTTTATCTTTAAATTTTCTGGGAAATTTGGTAAATCCACTATTCTAGTCAATGGGGAAATCTTTGGGCTTAGTATTCTTTTATACTTGGTCCAACACTCTAACATATTATTTAAATAGGGATTATCAATACTTTTTAACATTTCTTTTACATTTACACTAAAGAACATATTTAATACATTATCCCGAATCCTATAAAATTCTAGATCACTCCAAATTAATCCCTCACAATTTATTATGATTTCAGGAATATGTCTCAATTGATTAGCTATATAATATAGTTTAACATCAGGAATGCCCAATCCTCCCCTCTTTTGTGGGAGATACCACAATTTTTTATTTATTCTTGCCCTTTTGTTTTCATTACAGTATCTATTAATCAAATTCTGCAGTTCTTTTAATTCTTTGTCCTTAAGGGTAACATCCAAAAAAGAAAATTTAATTTAGGGATAATCTTCATTTTTACAATTGCCACTCTTCCAAACCATGATATTTTCAATCTACTATATTCTTGAATTTGCTCCTTAATTTGTTTTTTCACATCATCTAGATTAGTTTTGACAATTTCTTGCATTTCCCAAGTAATATTTATTCCCAAATATTTAATACTATTTTACTCTTCCCTTCAAATTTTTGCTTCATATTACTTCTATCACTGTTACTATAATTTATTAACATACATTCTGATTTATTCCAATTTATCTTCAATCCAGTGACTTCCTCAAATTCCTTTAAATGTATCTTAATATTATCTAGAGCTTTTATTGGTTCCTCAATTGTTAACATCGTATCATCTGCAAATAGATTAACCTTATAGTTTTTAGTATTCCCTATTCCTTTTATTTTGGTATCATCTCTAATTGCATTTGTTTATAATTCTATTATCCAAATAAACAGTATTGGGGATAATGGGCACCCCTGTCTTGTTCCTCGACCAAGAGTTATATTTTCGGTCATTCCATCCATCATTCACTAAAACTGTAGCTGTATTTTCAGAGTACAGTTGCTGTATAATGTTTCTAAAACATATTCCAAATCCTAATTCTCTTATTAATATCTTTAGAGCTGTCCAACTCACCAGATCAAAGGCTTTAAAAATGTCCAGTGATAATATACCTGTTTTTGTCTTTCCTTTTTTTTAACTATATCAATTAAGTACTCTACACATTAAATCTCCCATTTGTCTGCCTTTTATAAAACCATTTTGGTCCTTACTTATATATTTATCTATGAATCCATTCAACCTATTAGCTATAATTGCTGTAAAAATTGTGTCTTGATTGATTAGTGAAATTGGTCTATAGAATTCCATATTTGTAGGATCTTTATTTGGTTTCAAAATTAATACTATAATTGAGTGTTTCCATGACTTTGGGATTTCTTCCCCCTTTAATATTTTATTAAATAAATTCTTTAATTTTGGTAAGAGTAAATTCTTAAACATCTTATAGAATTCTGGGCCTAATCGATCTGAGCCTGGTGTTTTAGCTTTTTTTTAGTTTATTTATAACCTCTACTATTCCTTCATCAGATATTTCTTGTTCCATTTTTTTCATATATTCTCTTTGTATCTTCTTACCTATGTTATTTTGTACATAAGTTGTCATTTTTTTCTATGGGAGCCTTACCCATAGTATATAATTTCTTATAAAATTCTTGAAACACTTTTATTTTTTCCCTCATCTTGTTACATTTGATACATTTTTCATTTTCAATAGTGGCTATTTTTTTTTTTACATCTTTTACCTGAGTAAGTCTTGCTAAAAGCTTAGAATTTTTATTACTTAATTCAAAATACTCCCTTTTCAGGTATATTAAATTCCTTTGAACACTTTCTAAATGTATTCCTTCTAGTTCCCTTTTTTAGCTTGTAACTCATTCATTATTCTATTGTCTCTTGATAAAAGGAATAGCTTTTCTAATTCCTTTATGTTTTCTTCTAACTCTCTACTCCTTTTTTCTTGCTGTTTCCTTAATCTACATGATTCACTAATACCTAGGCCACGTGCTACACTTTTCATAGCATCCCATAACATTCCAGGTTGACTTCCTCCTTTCTCGTTGATTTTCCATATCTCTTCTAAATTCTTATTCATATTTTCAACCACTTCTTTAAATCTAAATATATTAGTATCCATTCTCTATCTCTTTGCTTCTCTGTAATCAGGCTTTATATTAAACTCCATATTAATTTTTGCATGGTCAGAGATTTGTATAATTTCTATATCTATATTGCTTGCCCGTGAGAGTAAATCATTTGAAACAAATATATGAGAAAATATGAGAATTTTCTTTCATCTCCTTTTAATATTCTTCATGTGTCCTTCAAATCAGCGTTAGTAATTAATTTATTTAGTATTGTTTGCTCCAATTTCATTTCTTTTTTTGAAGCTTTGTCTTATCTTTAATTTTATTCATAACCATACTTGCATTTTTTATTTTTTAAATTTATTTTTTAGATTTTTTAGATAGGGCTGCTGTACTTAAGAGTTGTTCGACTTAAGAGCATGAATTCGGAACAGATTTAACTTGTAAGTAGAGATACCACTGTATATAGTACCATGGTGAAGTTCTTAACATTCATCATGAGTCCTGAGTGCTCACTGAAAGCAATGCATAATTATTGGAGAATTATGCTTTCTGAGTACTTTTGGGGTTCTAAATAATACTTTATTAGGTTTAGAATTAGAAAAATATTCAGTAAGTACTGCTAGTGGGATGGAAAGAATTTCCCTTTTAAGTTCTAATGAGAGACTTGTCATTGTTCACTACCTGCAAAACATATGGCCATGCTATTGGTCTGATTCTTTTTATAGGGATGGAGGGAAAAATAGATAGCATAGTTTAAATTTATTATTGACATTCATTTGATTTGCATCTTTCCTACATTTCATTGAGATCTCTCAAGGTACCAGCACCGAAGAATACCTGGAACTGCTATGGATGTGGTATAATAACTATGATTAAGACAGAATTTAATTTTTTTAAAAAAACAGCCTGAATGACTGGAAACATGAATAATGCATCTACACTGTGGCTTAAAAGGTACAGCACGAAGTAAGGGGAAGACTTGTAGGAATTTTTAAAAATGCATCCAGACAGGAATTATAATTGGTCTTTCCAACTAAAAGATATATGATGGTGTAGATACGGCCAAGAGAGCAGGAGAAAAGAAATCTAAACACTAAAGAGGGATTTAATTTATCTGGTTACAGTCATAACTGTCCCTCCTCCTAAAGAATTCTTTAACATGTTCGCCTTGGCAGTGAGAGCTGTGATCCTGCTAAAGGTAGATATTTCGAATTCCAACTCAAGTGAATAGGAGAGTTTTCAGCCATCTGTTTACATTATCGCCAGAACTTTACAGTGGCTCTCTGTGGCTAGGATGAACCCGTTTATCTTTAAAATATGGGGAAATCTGTGTCTTTTGACACCCTTCATGTATATGAAAGTGTTGTTCATCTGCATACAGATTTGTTGAAATACTGTCTTACATTTTAGTTCCACAAACAGGAAGAAATGCATGCAGTCTTTCATAGTGGCAGTTCATTTAATTTAGCTTGATGCTGTTAAATATACATTGGCTGACGAGGTTGTGTTTCTCCCTTTTATTGCCTACCATCTGGTGGAAAAGGGTTGCAACAGCATAACAACTAAGAGTGGCAGAAAACATATTTACACATAAAATGAGGCCTGAACCCTATGCTTTGGTGTACAAAATTACTGATTCCCCCCCCCCCCAATGCAACTGGTATATACAGTGCAGGTTAAGTGGATGTGTTTAGAAGATTAGTCAAATTTTACGACATGCTTCGTGTACAGTGGTTCTGCTTTAAAATCGATCTGTACTAGCTGCATCTGGCAGGCATTTTTGTGGTGGAATCCTTGTCAAAATATTGCAACATGGGTTGTATAGATGATGAAGCAGAACTGAGAGTTTCATAATGTGCTGAGTTATGGATCAAGCTGGATTTTCAGTTTTTGATTTTATACGTTTGGTTAGGCCTATTAGTCACTGCAATTCTGGTTCAAGAAATCATGTATATTTTTGTGTTACAGAGTTCCATATTGCACATCCTTTTAACCAGGCAGTGTCAGCAACAGTATTGGGCTACTCACTGAGCTATAGTTGAAATTGGGCTAGTAGTCACTAACTGAAGTGTTATTTGGAACTCATGTCTACAGTATGTTTGAACATGGGGAAATTTTGCTTTTCAAGGCAGAGAATTTTATTTATTTATTTTAGAGTATTCCCCCCCCACACACCTTTCTCCTTGGAAAAGGACCCACAGCGGCTTACAGTAATGAGGGATAATATATAGTCCAGTACAATTAAGACAAGTACTTGAGAACAAGGAATTGAGGGACATCTTACAGCATCAATAGACAACATTACATTAAAGCTACAAGGTTATAAGTAGTTATAAACACAAAGTCACAATGTGAACCCATAGATTCATATAAAATACACATGGTAGTCCATCATTCAGGGAAATGGAAAATAGCAGTTCTGGAATAGTATTGCTAAAATGCTAATATTTATCATATACTGGTGAAAAGATTTTCAGTATCATGCATGCGGAAAAAGTTAAAAACAATTTTAAATAATGATGATGTGATCACAGCAATATTCTGAAAGTCATTTCCCCCAAATTGCTACTTCAGGTATTAAAGATGCCACCAGAAAAAATAATCCATACCCTGAGTTCTTTCACTTTAAGTACTACCTTTATTTATCTTTCAGTAAAATCAATTCTTCATTTTTGAACTGAAATAAACTATGGTTGTTAAAATTCCAATACAATCTGTACCTGTCTGCTGATAAGTAAGCCCCACAGAGGATGTGATATGGGGAAACAGCTCTCATTTTGGACCACTTATGGTATAGTCCAGTGCAAGCCATTTCCCTGGGAACATGTGACATGTGAGGAGTTGTGCTCCATGACACCCAGGCTGAACTATTTTGGTCTAGCTCTAGGGCAACTGCTTTTAAGAGCCAGGCTGGAATGATTTTTCAAACAGATAGAAAGATTGCTTTAAAGGACCACCACTTTACAAAGTGACACTTTCTAGTGCAATTGGATATGCACCTTTCCCATCACTTGTTTGAATCATGAGCTAAAGAATTTAGCTCCAGAATGTTTTCCAGGCTAACTGGGCCATGGTGAGTAAATTGGTCATTGTGAGAGTGAAGCAGTAGTAAGGGGGGGGGACATGGGGCAGTTGTTCTGGGCACAAAGAAAATTCTTAGGGGTGCAAAAATTTAAAAGACAAAACAAGCAGTAATAAATAAAAAATAGCAGGACACAGAACATCTCCCAATAGTTGAACGCTCTATGGTTTTTCAACTTGTGAAGCAAATAAACATTGCCACATAATATTTTAAATTATTTTTCTCACTAATTATTAGAGATGGGCACGACTTAGCACAATTTTCATTTTCGTTTTCGTTTTTTCGTTTTCATTACGTAACGAAACGAAAACGAAAAACGGTTCAAAAATGGACCGAAAACGGAAACGAAACGACTAATTTTGAGCCAGTTTTCGTTTTTCGTTACTGGAAAAGCACTCAATGGAGCTAAATGGGGAGAAACGAAAAATTTTTTGTTTTCATTTTCGCTTTTCGTTTTCGTTACGTAACGAAACAAAAACGAAAATTTTTGAAAATTAGCTCACGAAAACGGAAACGAAACGAAACGGACCCTAGCCGAAAACGAAAACGAAAATGAAAATTTTTTTCTGAGTCGTGCCCATCTCTACTAATTATGGCCATACAGTCCTATGTAATCCTTATCAGCAAGTTACACCGTGCCTACTAGTAGACAGGGGCATATCTGGGGGGGGGGGGGAAGGGGACAACTGCCCTGGGTGAAGCTATCTGGGGGCACCTGGAGGGGGAACAGGAGGAGAAAGCCACGCACCCTCCTGCTCCCCAGCAGTCCTCCTTTCCCCTAAGGCTTGGTGATGGCGCCATCTCCGCCATGGCGCACCCTCCTCTTCCTCGCCTTGGTGGGAGATGTGTTTGGCCCTCCTTTGCTGGTTGGGTGCGATGTGGGGGGATGGCAGGAAGGGCGAAAAATGAACTTTGTCCCCAGGCACCTCAAATCCTGGCTATGCCTCTGTTAGTACAGTCATTTTTACATTTGAAGATGCCAGTACTGTAGCGTTCCATAAATTGTATTAAAATTACATAATAAAACACCCTCATAATTTCATCAAGTTGCAATGGGAACCTAGTCACCTCACTCCTCTTCCGTCTCCAAGTAATGTTCCCACCAATTTAGTGTTCCAACACACGATTTAAAGATGATGCTGAGAGGAGTTTGATAGTTCTGTGAATTTTGTTGTTCTGGCATGTCAATGGGTTAGTTTTCAGTTCCTTTTGCTATAATAATTGTTGTCCTGACATGATAGTCATTTCTTTGTGATAAAAAGTTAAAATGGAACAAGGCATAAATGTGAATAATTGAGTACTGTTTGTTTGTTTTTTCTCATAATTCTACATATCAACATATGGCATGATGCCAATCAAAAAAGAATCAGGTGCACAAGGCAGGAGGAAGAAAATAGAGCAGGAGCAACTGGCTAAGGTCTCTGGAAGCACTGACAGGTTTCTTCTGATCACCACTGAAAATATAGCAGGCTCACCAGCAGCACCACAGAACCCTCACAAACCTGATCCCGTGTCTGTGGACATCCCTGCTGTTGCTTTAGGAGCAGAAACAGCTTTGCCTGAAAATGAGTCTACTTTTGCTTCGGCAAATACTCTCCAGGGAGTATTGACCTAAAGTTTTCACTGATATTGGCTTTTGGCCTGAAACTGTGGATGGAAGGCACTTTGAAAACTGAACCTGTCAAGGGAGGAACAGTGGAAATTCAGAAGGGTGATTCCCCCCGCCCCCAAAGGACCATGATGGCAGATCGTTTTCCAAAGACTGGTTCTACATAAATTTGGACAATGGTGAGGCTATCTATGTTAAGGATATTGGTTGGTGATTTTTCTTATAAACCGTGCTGCATATTGCTTTCCTCACATTTTTCAGAAGGCCAAAGGGAAACATTATTTTGGAAAGCCAAGTGGATTTAATGAATGGAGAAAGCTAAATCACAGATTATTAGAGCATGCATGTGGTTTATACTACCTGAGTACATTTACCATGTGGAAAGAATTGGAACTGTGGCTACAGAAATGAGAGTCTATTTATGTTGTTGCCCAGCTTGCACAACAGAGGTCATCTGAGAAAAGGAAGGCAATCTTAACCAGAATACTTGATTGTGTGCTGTTTCACACCAGGCAAACCTTATCTTTACATGGTCACTCAGAAGATCTAAGCTCATATCATAACTAGAAATTTCCTAGAAACTTTCAAGTTACAAGACAAATATGACCCAGTTTCCAATCAGCAACTTCACAAAGTTCACATCAGACATATGAATATGCAGTTCCCTATGTCTCTCCACAAAGCCAGAATGATTTAATCAGTCTGTTTGGTAATTACATTAGAACAGCCAGCTTTCAAAACAAATAAAAAAATCACATGGGTTCTCACTTGCAATTTCTTGCTCTGACCAAATGTTGAAGACGCCTTGGTCATGTGGTATATTTTACTGACTTTATTCAGGTACATAGGAAATCAGCAGATGCCATTACAAAAGAGGCTTGTAACAAGTTGCAAGAAGATGGCCTTAAGCTGGAGCACTGCACACTGTCAAGTGGATTAAATTGCGTAAGGCGGGAGAAAACGAATAACAAACAGAATGAACCAATGAAATGAATATTTGAAAAAAAAATCATTAAAAACGAAATGAAACAAACCAAACCCTAAAATGAACTGAATCAAAATGAATCACCATTTTTTCGGTTTGTGCCCATATCTACTCACACCACCCACACACCTGTATTATACTCTTGCCCTCTTCAACCTGAGGTGGCACATCCCTGCCTGCTAGGCGCCCAGGAGACTTGCTGTCTCCCAAGTTCTCCTGAGCTTGTGGGGAGGAACCAGATGGCCTGCTAGAGCTGTGCTTGGGGCAACGTCCTCACAGTTTAGCACTGGTGTAGCCTTGGGGAAGTCAAGGTCACCTCCATGTCACCAGGAGACACTGGGGACAAACTTTGTACAGGTTCACTGTAGGTAATAGAGCGAAAACAATTAAGTTTTCTTTACAGTCTTTTCAAAAGAAATCATATAAACGGCATCTAAGTTGATGTCTCTAATGATCTACAGCCTACGGCACACATTACTTACAAAACTGATGCTGTGGCATTTACCATATTCTCTCTATATCTAATGGCTGACAGAGAAGAAAGAACTTACTGGTAATAAATGTTTTATTTTTTTTAAAAAATAACATACAATAAAAGCCAGCTGTAGAGCTCGGAGAAGAGAAACATCAGCACTGTGTTGATTAGCTGGTTCCTTATTTTAAATGTGTTAATCTCTTATGCATAAAATATAGATTGCACTGAAAGAACTTTCACAATTGTTGGTTTCTATGGCAACCAGCAGAGTGGCAGATTATACTGGATAGTTGCCAAGGTTGTGACCTATTTGTTAATTCTAATCATTTTGTTTCAAAAGGCTGGCAACAGGGGGGGAAATCCATCTTTATCTGGTGAAATTTTTTTAAGCTGAAAAGAGCCCCATATGTCAAAATAATGAATTACTTTAATTAAGATATAATTCAATAGTTTGACCACAAAGTGGGAATGTGTGGCATGGGAGACTCGTTCTCATTCTGTTTCACTGGAGGGCCCATGCATGTTCTGGCTGGTGAAAGCTATCTACTATAAAGGACAGCTCAAGTTGGATTTGTTAATGACTCCTCTCAAAATGTCACACCTCTAAAAGAGATTTAAATTCATGGTTCAGGGTTCATTTTAAACCTATGAAATGTTTTATTACTCAGTCCCATTATTAGTAGGACAACTTCTGATCTAGTCACCCCTTAAATCTTTTATATTGCCCCTTTGTAAGCTGGATGAGGTGGAGTACTATGTGCTTTACATTATCTACATGTCCACTTGTACCACGGAGAGGGACAGCAGTTGTGCTGTTCTGGTTAAACTGCAGTACTGCAATCAAGACTCTGCTCACAAGCTGAATTTGATCCACAGATAGCCAACTAAAGGTCAATTAAGTCTTCCATCATTCTGAGGTCAGTAAATTGAGAAAGGGCATTTCATAGCACGAGGACTGGAAATGTTCAGAGAAATCCCTTGTATCATACTTTCAGGTGATTCTGTGAATGCATTCTGTTCATTCTCATGGAATCCAGAGAGGAAAGCACTAAAGAAAAGAAGAAGCCAATTTAAAGAGATATGTTTGTCACACTACTAAGTGCCTTTTCTTTCTCCATTACCTTGCAACCAGGCAATCTGTGGAGCCATTGCTGTTGTTCATAAGTGCACTTTCTGGCCCTGGGCCTAGGAGCTATGGCAGCGCCTTGCTTCACAACCAAAGTAATGGGGGAGTTTGAGCTGCCCCAACACATCTCCTATACACAACTGCTAAAACATTTTTTTCTGCTCTCCCTAGTGGACGAAGAGGGTCACATTCCAAATATGTGAGAGAGATCCCAGGACATTAGTTCTAGGGACACTCATGAGCAAGTAAGCTTCACTGAAGTCTATGGGATTTACTTTATGACACCCAGTTATTTATTTGTATGCCATCCATCTAGATATGAGACCACTCTGAGCAGTTCACAACAACAATGACAATAACGATATTGATAACAATAATGATAATATAGGGCCTTTTCACATGACCCCTAAAATCTGCAGCAAATGGCTCCCAGATCCGGAGCTTAAAATTGTTTCCCCACCAGCTCCGGAGATTACAAAAAATTAAGTGTGACCACAGCCACCCAGCACACTTTTCAAGTACCTTGTCTCGGGAGCTGAAAAATTTCTGATACGGATGTAAAGTAGTGAGTGCCGTCTCTCCTCGCCTTGTGTTTGTTTTTTTGTCCCCGCCGCCCCTTTAAGAGATAGGAATCATGACGACGACGGGGCTCGGGGCGGCTTCCACTGGCAGATGGAGGTGAGCTTGCGTTTTTTCTCCCTTTTTTTCTCCCTCCCCTCACGCAGACAGGAGCAAGGAAGTGCGGAGGGGGTGGGAACACAGGAAGAGCGATGAACCCCCAAGATCTCTGGTCCGAATTTAAGTGGCCAGCGGATCTTAGGGGTCATGTAAAAACGCCCATAATACAACACAGTACAACACCACTCAACAATAAAAATAAACAATTGGTAAAAGAGGCAGTGGTAGAAAACATTAGGACATGAGGTATACCACTGGAAGCGATGTCCCAGACGTAGGGAAAGCCTGCTTGAATAGACAAGTTTTTAACATTTGTTTAAATGGTCTTAGTGAGTGGACCAAGTGTATTTTGGGAGATAAGAGTTCCAGAGGTAAGGGGCTACCACTCAGAAGACCCAGTTCTTAATTTTCTCTTTCAAGGCTTCCCTCAGGGTCAGAGCCCTCAATTGCTCTGTCTGGGAGGAATGGGTAACACGGGCATTTCTCAATGGAAGGAGACACTCTGATTAACTTTATAGTGCAAAGCATTCCAGTAATCAAGAACTGTTATAGCTGCTTCTTTGATCCCTGTTAAAGCATTCATTGGGAAGACAAAACTGAAATGATATGGCCCTAAACAGTAGTCACAAAATTGAACACTAATAATGTAATTGAAACAGGACATTTGAAATTATTTTCACTTCAATGTGGTTGAAATGAAAGAGAGATTAAGGGTGTTTATACACGAACCCTAAGCTCTGGGGCAAATGGCTCCCAGCTCCGGAGCTTAAAAATGTTTCCCCACCACCTCCGGAGTTTACAGGAAATTAAGTGCGACCCCGCCCACCTAAGCGCGACCCAGCACACTTTTCAGGTACCTGCTCTTGGGAGGTGAAAATTCTTTGATGCAGATGTGTCGGGCTCTCCTCGCTTCTTTTTGTTGTTGTTTTTTGCCTCCCGCCCCTTTAAGAGAAGGAATCAGGAAGTGACGGGGCTCAGAGCAGCTTCCACCAGCACCGGGAGGTAAGCCTTTATTCTTTTGTCCCTTTTCCCCCTCCCTCCCCTCACGCAGACAGGAGCAAGGAAGTGCGGAGGGGTGGGGAGGGAGGAACAGCAACGAACCCCCAAGATCTCTGGTCCGAATTTAAGGGGCCAGCGGATCTTAGGAGTCATGTGAAAATAGCGTAAGATTATTATTAATATAACAAAGGGCTTGATTATATTTTCATGAGCTTTAAGATTGTTTATTCATGCTCTGACTAACATGTTCAGTACTCTCCTTTGGTGATCAAGATGAAAAAAACATAATAAAAGCTGCAAAACCAACTTTCTTCAACATACCCCGTTAGGCTTAAACTCTGGAGTGGTCCCTAATCACTCATTTAATCATTTATTTCCAACAGAACAATAATTGTTTATGCAAGCTATTTTGATATATTTTTATAGCATTTGTTTAATCTTCCTCACTTTACCATTCTTGGCAAGAGTTTTATGACAACATAAACAGTAAGCATGCAATAAAGAAAATCACCTTAAGTTACAGAGACTACTTTTAGTGCGCAAAGCCCCAACATGGAAACAAAGTAAACAAGAAGAGGATAAACGGCATGCCTCTTTGATATTGTTGCCATAAACAAATAAGCATACCCTTCCTCGTGAGAAAAAAGGCTAACTTTTAGTCTGTAGACAGGCATCCTGGAACTCTCTTTCACAATTATGGAAGATTGTGTCTCAGACTTCTGAGTTATCCACCCACAAACTGCTGCCCTCAAGGAAAGTGCCCTTTAGGAGTTGGCTTGGGGAAACCTGATCTTCACCAAATTTGTAGTAAAAAGGAGTTTGGAGCTGTGCAGCCGTTAAAACAAACAAAATCAAAACAAGACTATGGGTGATACCTTCATAGGCTGCTAGTAGAAAAATAAAAAATGTTGCTGAGCTTTCGAGAGCACAAGCACTCTTTTTCAAAGCAGGTATAAAAGTCCAAACATGGCAAGGGTTGTAATTTGCCAGGCAAGAGTTCTTAAAAGTTCACTGGCCAAGATGAATGCCAGGTTTCTTCTTGGAAGGCACAGAGCAGCATGGTCCGATGGGGCTGGATTTTACAAGCCAGTTCAAACAAAGAGCTGCATGGTATGGGCACCTCCCTCTTGCTTACAAACATTATCTCTACTGGCTCTTCGAAGCACAAGGCTCCTGATTGGCCAGAGATGGGTTAGAAGTAGGAGGTTAATGCAAAAACACATGGGGAGGAGGTTTTTTTGGGAGGGAGAATTTTTAAAAAGTCCCACTAGGTGGATCCAATTAAGACCCGATAGAAGGGAAAATGATATCACAGTACCTAGTGTTAATGTGCCGTTACTGTTTGGAGGAGTTGAAGAGGAGACTGAGAGGAAGCTTCCCTGCAATTTTGGTGTGCCTGCCCTAGGTGAATTGGGAGCCATTTTGAATCCCGATGAATCGACAAATCAAAAATTGGTTAAAAAAATTGATTAAAAAAATTGATTTGTTTTCAAGAAACCTTTTGCTGTGTTTCTAAGCAAAACTGCAAGGCTTAGCTACAAGAAATCGTTTTCCTGTTTATCATCTAAGCAAAGAGCGTATTTTTGGATACATAACCACAAATGGTTTCGGACATCTGTTCTGAGAGTTGTTTTTATCAAAACTTGCTCACACAGATGAATGAAGAACCCAAGGGGAGGGAGAGCCACCCATTATTTTAACTAATCATATGTAGATAATGCTAATGTACCATCCCACCAACCAATGAGGATACATCTGTTCTAATCTGTATAGAAGAGTATAAGAGATTGTGTCTATGTATAATTCAGGGTCTCTTTCATCTATAAATGGATAGACACATGTTTAAACATGTATTTTTGATGACTTTTTGATGTCTTTTCAATAAACCTGCAGTTTTTTTTCCATCAAATGGACTCTTGAGTCAATTCTTACTTTATGTGGTGGCCTTTGCCAGCCCTAGATTACAATGGGCGTTTTTACACGACCCCTAAACTCTGGGGCAAATGGCTCCCAGCTCTGGAGCTTAAAAATGTTTCCCCACCAGCTCCGGAGTTTACATGAAATTAAGTGTGAACCCGCCCACCTAAGCGCAACCCAGCACACTTTTCTTGTACCTGCTCTAGGAGGGTGAAAATTCCTTGATGCGGATGTGCCGGGCTCTCCTCGCTTCTTTTTGTTGTTGTTTTTTGCCTCCCGCCCCTTTAAGAGAAGGAATCAGGAAGTGAAGGGGCTCGGAGCAGCTTCCACCAGCACCGGGAGGTAAGCCTTTTGTCCCTTTTTTTCCTCCCTCCCCTCACAGACAGGAGCAAGGAAGTGTGGAGGGGTGGGGAGGGAGGAACAGCAACGAACCCCCAAGATCTCTGGTCCGAATTTAAGGGGCCAGCGGATCTTAGGGGTCGTGTAAAAAGGCTCAATGTCTGGGTGACACCAGGAATGGACATTATATTCATCACTTTTGTCAAATCAGTTTGTTTTAATAGGATGAGATACCTCACATCAGTGAGGATCTTCTAAGCCCTCTGAGATATCTTGTCTTCAGCATGAAAGCAAGACAAAGAGTACTTCCTGCCCCATCATGAAAATGTTGTCTCTACACAAAATAAGTGTTCTTTCTCTTTGAGAAGACAGACACTCACAGCAATCACTAAATGGCTGGCTCAGGGCAAAAACCCAGTCAATAGCTTTTAAATAGAGATGGGCACGAAATGAATTTTTAATTTGTTTCATTATTCGTTATTCATTTTGTTACCTAACAAAATGAATAAAGATTCAACCCATCAAAGGAAACAAAATGAAATGGAATTGAAATTTCTGTTTTGTTTCGCTTTGTTTTTCGTTCCCCCTCCCTCCTACCTTGAAGCTGTCTTCTCTTCTCCAGGACCAGGAGGAAAAAATAAATAAAAGGGATGCAGCAGCTAGCGCCTCTCAGCTGTGGGGGGGGGTGGAGTCCCCGGCATCAGGGACTTTAAAAAAAGTGCCCCCCCACCCCTGGGGCCGCATGGTCAGCACTGAAAAAATAACGAATTTATAAATAAAATAAAAAGTGCTGACCTGTCCCCTGGGGCTGCATGGTCAGGGCTGAAAAAAATAAAAAATGAATACATTTAGTAAAAAGTGCTGACCTGCCTCCTGGGGCCACGTGGTTGGTGATGAAAAAATAAATGTAAAAAAGAAGTGACAAGACAGACTACCGCCGCCTGGCTCAGCCATGGCCAGGGCTCCAGAGGCGGTGGCAAAACTGTTTACTGCCACCCGGCCCAGTCACAGCCAGGACTCCAGAGGCGGTGGTGGGACAGTCTACTGCTGCCCGGCCCAGCCACAGTCGGAGCTCCGGAGGCGGTGGTGGGACAGTCTACCGCTTCCTGGCCCGGCCGTGGCTGGAGCTCTGGAGGCTGCAGCGGGACGGTCTACCGCCACCTGACTCGGTTCGGGTTTGTATGCATTTTTTAAAAATTTCATATGAACCTGAACCCAAACCGAACCAAGGGTTCATGCTCACTTCTACTTTTAAAGTGAAAGACCTATGCAACAAAGCAGTAATTTTTATTTTCTGGACCCACAGAACTGAGGTATTTTCTGAAAATACCAACCTTGTTAATGTGAGTACTCCTGTCCAGACTGCCAGATAATACCTTACACTCTCACAAGCAGGAAAAACAATTCTGTGTTTCCTCGTTCCTCATTCCCAAGGGCACCTCTGGGGCTTTAGAATGCTCTCTCCCTGGTCATAAAGTAGTCAAGAATGCTTAACACTTAAAAAAAAAAGTCAGTTGGAAACTTTGTGGAACTGTTTCTTCATTAACATGTTAAGGTTAACTTTTATGTCAGCAACAGGAACAAGACAAGCTGTAGCTGCTAAAACACAAAAGCTGTTGTCAGAAAAGAAGTGAAATTGAATAACCCACAGACCTTCTAGAATGCTGCTAATTTGTGTGTATGAACATACAGTAAAGTGTGGAGTAGGGAATCCTTTTTCCCAGTTATTTTCAGAGTATTATCAAAATTTCTCAGTTTCCTAGAAAAATTATACCCGGTCTTATTTCTCCTCATAATTATATTCACAGAGGTTTGTTCCCCCCCCCCCCACCACCATTTATAACAGAAAACCAAATTATGCTCAGGTTAATGTCATTTCCAGTGAGTCGTATGCAGGAAAAATTCCAATCTCTGCAAACTTTTTCATAAACGTATGGAATTTGTCACCCCCCCCCCCCGAAAACCTACCACAAAAATCCAAACCAATGAACCAACGAACAAAAGCTCTGGGAAATTTCCTGTGGGGTTTCTCAGTGACAGGGGGCTGGCACCGAAAAAGTGCACTGTACGGGGGGGGGGAGTGATTTGTGTTTCTTGGTTTCTGTCTGATAGCAAGGGGCTGTACAATTCACATCCCTATTGGAGCGGAGGAGAGCCATGTGCCTTGAGCCCATTGGGATAAAATTGGGCTATAAATCAAAATAATAAAATTATGCTAGGCACTGCAGTAGCAAATAATTTATAGTTACCTGTCCAAATGACTGTTAAATGACAGAGGCATGGATGCTTTCTTAAAAAAACTCAGTTTTCATTTTGAATTGGTCTTTTATGGCCCATAAGGAAAATGGCCATGCTTCGATCAGAGTGTTTGAGTCAAAGATCTAGATTCAAGTACCAAGAGACCCATGAAAGCTATTGGAACAGATCCATCTTTCTTAGCCTGGCCATCCTCAGAGGTTAAGAGAATTATTTGGTCAGTGAACAAGATCTAGGATGCAGGGTTGGGTGACGTCTTGATTGGAACAGTAAAATATATCAATGCCGGTTCTCCAGGATTCTGGCTGATCATACAGAGAAGAGTAGAAACTGACTTTAAGATAGAAAGAAAAAAGACAGGAGAGCCCACAAATCTTCCTAGGGAGATGCTGAAGTTACAGGTTTGATGAATTTGAGTTAAATCTGGTCTTCAACTTTTCTAATAAGGGAATGGCCATGTTTTGCGATGCTTTTGCTTCTAGTGAGGACACAAACTGTCTACAGAAACTGAAATAGATGATTGACACTTCATCCCCTGAGGTGAAACTTGAGATCATATCAGGGGAAAATTCTACTGCATGTGGGCAGTCCCTATAGAAGCTAATAGTGCTGGTCTTCTACCATTGATCAAAGAAATAATACTAAGCTAATTTGCAAGAGAATGAAAAATTGTGTGGTGGTGATCAGATGTTTCTCGACACTTAAGAATTCCTGTTTCTACTGATCTGCTGTTTTGTATAAGATAAAGCTTGAACCTGAGTAAACCTGGAAGAGGAGAGGTCAGCAATACCAGTCAAAAAGGCTGTGCCAGCAGGCTCAATGTACTGTATGACAATTTCCTGTCTTTATATTAAATAGCTGTAAAAATGAATATTTGTGCAGGATTAAAAGGCTAGTTATTGTTTTGCTTTGCTTTAGCAGTATTCATTTTATAGCCTTTTTACGGCATAAGAAATGAAGTTCAGTACCGCTGCCACTCAGTGGAAGCTATTGGCTTTATAGCAAAGATTAATTTATCTTCAGAGTTTTCCACTGAGCTAGATATGGGTTCTTGTTTGAAAATCACAGGAGACAGCTTAATTTGATTCTTATAGATCCCACAGAGGTTATATTGAATCCTACCATCAGCAGCACAGTTGGGGGTTCATAATTTGCATAGAGCAATCTGTCACAGCTTTTTCAAATGTCCTAAATTAGCAATTGATCACACATGGCTTCACAAAAGTATATTTAAAAATATTTTGCCAGAACAACATCTGAACTAGAGATGGGCACAAAACAATTTTTTCCCATTATTCGTTATTTGTTTCATTACGTAATGAAACAAATAGCGACCCTAGGGGCAAATTTAACACGAAACGAACCAAACTGAGAAAAATTGATTTGGTTAGGTTCGTTTCATTAATGGGGGGGGGAGATGTCTCCTACCTGGTGCTGGTCCAGAGGTCCTTTCATGCCCAGCTGCACAGAGGGAGCACTCACCTCGTCTGTGCCATCAAGGCTTGAGCCTCAGCCCAGCCCTGGGAGGAGAGATAAGCAGGCTGTGTTTAGGCAGCCAGAGCAGCACAGCTTCGAAGCTGCTCCCCTTGCACCTCCCTCCCAAGGCCCATTATCGCGGGGCTGATTGGGAGGGGAGATAAGGAGGTCATGCTTAGGCAGCCAGAGCAGTGTGGCTCTGATGGCATTCCCCCTCTTTATTCCTCCCACACCTGTTTACAGGCAGCAGGCACCCCCCTGCTCTGACCGGGCCCCAGGGGCCATGGAGTGGGTGCTGGGGGGAAAGCGGGTAACAAGAATAACGAATTAACGAAACAATGGAATGATTTTTTTCTGTGAAAATTTGCAAAAAATGAAATGAAACAAACCAAACTCCTTAACGAAATGAAATGAAACACCATTTTTTGATTCGTGCCCATCTCTAATCTGAACTATATATTGTGTGTGCACTTTTATATTGTTATCACCACACCCATTAATGTCAGGGCACTATTCTGGTTGGTTCACATAATGTCTCTATATACAGTTTCTTGAGAAACCTGCTCTGGCCACCGTGACACATGCCCTAGTGACCTCCTGGCTGGACTACTGTAATGCACTCTATGGGGGGAGATTCCAATGGAGAGTCTCAGGAAACTTCAATGAGTCCAGAACGCAGTGGCCAGATTGCTGACTGGGGTGGGTTACACAGATCACATTACACTCCTACTGAAGTAGCTCCACTGGCTACCAATCAGCTACCGGGCACAAATCAAGGTGCTAACCTTAACCTACAAAGCACAGAACAGCCTGGGTCCAAGCTAACTCAAAGAATGAATATTGCAGTATGAACTGGCTTGGGTGCTAAGTTCATCAGGAGAGGCCTTTCTCTCCATCCTGCCACTTTCACAGGTGCCCCTAAGAAGAACACATGAAAGGGCCTTCTCTGTTGCTACGTCCAGACTTTGGAACTCTCTTCCGCTGGAGACCAGGACTGCCCCATCTCTGCTGTCTTTCTGGAAGCAGGCAAAGACCTTCAGGCAAGCTTATCCTGAATGAGGGAGTACCTACTATGTGTCTTTATATGGGATACCACACATGATTGCATAAGAACACTAGTGTTGCTTTTCACCCCTCATGATGGGTTTTTCTTTTCTTCTGGTGTGTTCTTTGTAGCTCTACTGTTTGTTACCTTTTAATGTTCTAAGATGCCTCTTCAAACTTCCTGTTCTTAACTTGAATATGTCTTAAATGTTCTGGACACTGTATCCTTTTCCAAGGAGAAAGGTGGGATAAAAATATACAAAATAAATAATAAAATAAATATATGGGGAATGTTTAGTATGCAATGAAGGAGAGATCAGAAATATGGAGTTTGGTGTTCCATCTGCTGCTGATGCTATTATATTTGATAAAGGCATTGCTTTGTTCATGAAATAATCATTCAAAACATTGGATATTGATTCACCTTTAGTGTCCATTGTCAAAGTTTTCACAGAGAGCAGTTCTTCATATATTTCTTGGGTCATAAAAATGAACATATGTTAATAATAGTGCTTCATTACTAGTAATGTTGACTCATACAGTTGAATAGAAAAATGGTTCTTTGGAAGAACAAGATTTTTGTCTCTTAGGTGTGTGTTTGTGGGGGGGGGAGTTACATGTAGACCTCTGGTGCCCAAATGTGGGTACCTAGCAAACCCTGGATCTCTTATTCCAAAGTGTTTTTAAATATTGGTATAAAAATTGGTGGGGAAAATCTGCTGAGTCTCTATCCCTCATAATGGTTTTTTTTTTCTTTTTGCATGCTCTTTGTATCTTTAATGTTACCTTTTAATATTATAAGATGCCTCTTCTAATTCCCTGTTCGTAACTTAAATTCTGTTTTAAATGTTCTGGACTATATAGTGTCCCTTATTATTGTCCTTTTCCAAAGAGAAAGGTGGGGTAAAATATTCTAAATAAATATTCTACATAAACAAGATTGCAGCCCCAGCTGGATAACAAAGCCACATGAGACATGAGCAATAGAAGATGATTCCCCATTAGCACTATTGAAGTAAAATACAGTGATCAATCTTCTGGGTATCCATCCTTGAAATAGGGTGCTGGGAGATCCTATTTTGTCATTTGTTTGACATAGAAAAATAATTGGGGTTATCTCTGAGATAGGGTGGGTGGGTGTAAAGATGGACACTTTCAGAGAAACCAAGGAGTCTTACATCAGGCATAATGGGAGGTGAGGTCCAATGCATTTGAAGAGCAAGATAGCCTTAATGTTTTTATAAAAAAGTACACAGCAAGGTTCACAGCAAGTTTTAAAAAACCCAAAAGGGCAGACAGTGAAATGTTTCCAAATCTTTACAGCGTATATTGTTTAATTGTTTCATCCTGAGTATGCTGGATAAAACATTGATGTTTCCAAATAGTTGAAGCATATCACGATGTGAGGGTTCATTTGGATCAATTAACAGTTCTGTACCTGAAGATACTCTGGAGGCAGTATTGATTTCAAAACTCAATACATTTTTATTTATAACATCTTCAACATGTTGCTTCTTTGTTTCATCATATGCTTTAACAACTTTAGCATCTTCGACCAAGTTAAAACTCTTATTGTCTTGAATAATAGTGGGCAACATTTTCAATTAGGAAATGTCCCATGTCTTCCTGTCACTGGGGAAACCTCGCAGGTCCTCCATGACCTGAGCAAATTGTGCCACAACATGGATGCCAGGCCCATGCTGCTTGATTCTCCCCTCTCCATGCAGGGGTCCAAGTGCTGCATTGATCTGTCTTCCATGACACAGTCTCACATGGATAAACTTGTACCATCCACTCAAGGGGCATAGGCATCTCTGTACCCTGTTCGGTCTGAATCCCTACCTCGTGCGTCTCCCTTCTTCTTCCTCCATCTTTTCCCCAAACTTTCTTCTATTTGCTCTCTTCCCCTTCAGTCATTAAGAATCCTTCAACGATTGGCTCATGTTCTTTACTATTAAGTCTCACCTTCTCTTTACCCCCTTTCACTCCTTCCATCATTTCTACCCCTTCCATCCCAAATGACACATCTGTTTCCATACTAATATTTCCACTCAGTCCCTCAGAAGAGGATGACACACTAATCTTTTTTTCTATTCTGCTGGAGCTCCTCTCACAAACTAAAAAGGGGTTTGAGCTATGTGGCCATCACAAAATACAACTGAGTTGTCATTTCATGCCCCCCTGTATGTTTTTGAATGTGTGAGATACAGGATGGGTGCCAAAAGCCACACCCTTTTGCTTGAAGGAATAGGCCTGGAAGAAGATGAACAGCTTAAACTGTAGATGTGTGGTAGCTGGGCTTTCCTTTTACAAAATAATTTCAATCATGACAATGTTCTAGCATTCATTCAAAGCAAAGACAGTTTGATGAAAGAAACACTGTCCTCATCTAAAAGTTCTAAACCAATTTGCTAGCTCTTAGTGATGTCCTCACGTGGCCACATTTACATTCCTCTAACATCGACAATTTATGAAACATAGTTGTTGTAAATATAAACACTCATTTTTCAGCAGCTAATTCTAGTATTCTGGCATTATCCAGACTAGAGATGGGCACGACTCAAAAAAATGGTGTTTCGTTTGTCGTTTGTCGTTTAGGGGGTCCGTTTCAGTTCGTTTTCATTTTTCGTGAATTTTTGAAAAAAAAGTTTTTGTTTCGTTACATAATGAAACGAAAAAATGAAAACAAAAACAAAAATTTGCTCATTTCGTTAGCATTCATTACAGTTCAATGTATTTGCCGCAACGAAAACAAAATGCACGACAAAATTTCTGGTGTTTCATTTCGTTTCGTTTCATTTTGGAGACAAAATTCATTTTTTGTTTTGTTATGTAACGAAATGAAAAAACAAAAACAAAAATGAAAAATTGCTCGTTTCGTGCCCATCTCTACTTCAGACTATATAAACATTCAACAGGAAAGAAGCACAATCATTATACTCTGCTTTTGATCTCTTGGTGACCTGCACTTTTCTAACATCAGTAGATCAGAGCTGAGTTAAAAACAATATGGTCAGGTATGGATCCACTGTACATTAAAAAAAATCTTACATTTGTAATATTGCACATTAAAAAACCCTCAAAGGACATGCAACATTCTATCATTAGAGTAACTTAGAAATAAGTTGCTTTTGTTTCATTATTTAGGATGTAGTTTCCATTGTGACAAGTGAGAATTTCATTTATAACCATTTGTTCCATAATGTTTCAAATGTCTCATGCTATTTAATATTGTATACAGCAGTACCCTGTAAGACAAATGCCCCTTAATAGGAAAAACTCATAAGAGGAATGGAATTTCCGGGAAATAGGAAAACCTTGTAAGATGAATTTTTCCTATGGGATGCCTCACAAGATGAATTCAATACATTCCTATGGGAACCACGATAAACCGCTTTTCGTAGGACTTTTTTTCATAAAACGAATTGACCTGTAGAATGAAATAGATTCATCTTAATGGGCACCACTGTATTTCAATCAATTCTTTAAAAGTAATCCTTGTTTCTGCAGTGATGGGCCCTGAATGTATGTCTGCATGTTCAGGCAGTCCACCTCACACATGTGCCTTCAGAACTGTGATGTGAATAAAAGAAGAAAATCACAAGAAGTTATTTTATGATTCAGATGCATGGAATTTGAAATTCTAGGAGGTATACTCTGTTCACAATTCATCTTATCAGTCCATAACAGACTGTATTGGATTGATCAATCAGTAAAAAATATTTAAAGCATTTGAGTTCAAAAGGAAAAGGAGCTAAGAGTATGGTGTAATCTATGTGAGTTCTCATGAATATGTGTCTGATTTTGAATTTCAATATGATCATAGCTCAGCCTTTCCATTCAATGTAATGATTAGGTTGTGTTTACTTATTTAAATATATTCCTATCATATTAACTCAATATGATGAGATTCTCACTGTAAGTACTGCATCTATTATCTAATTGCTCTACTTATGAGATAACATCTTAAATGATGTTCCAAGATCTTCTGATATGATAAAAATGGAATCTGAATGAGATAATTCTGCAAATTAACATGAGGGTATGATACAGTTTGTTTTCCTCTTCAGAAGGTAGGGAAATATCTTTACTATAATGAGGACCAATGCAAAACACAGACCTATACACGGCAGAGATCTTAAGCGCATAATGTATACATTGTGTGCACCAAGATGCAATTCCTTTTCAGAGAAAGCAGGACAAAGCCAACTCAATGATAGATTAGCAAGTTTTCAAGCCAGCAACAAAATGGTTGAAATCATGTTTCACAGCTCAGCATGTGTAGTGGGAACAATTCTATTGAATCCAAAATATCATCCAGTTTCAAATGTAGAATATTATGTTTTTATACCCATGATGCAAAGCACCAGAAAATAACCAGATGTTGCTGCACAATGATGTACCTGCACTCCCAGCAGGAAGGAAAAGGATACCAAGCTTTACATCACAAGGGAGAGGCTGAAATTTGATACCACCAATGGCAGCAGTCAAAATGACCTGCAAGATACTCTCTTGTGGTCACTACCATTCACAAAATAACACCACACATGGAAAAATACCAGAAGGTGACTCTTTTTTTTTTTAATCAGTTAGCCACTTCTCACCCTGAGACAAAGCAATTGTTAGGGCTATTTTTAGACAAGTGTGTTTTTGAATAACTTTCTCTTGTTCCTTCTGTTATTGCTAATTTTTGATACATTTCTCTTACATTTTTGTCCTGATGTTTCAGAAAGAGTCTCCCTTTCTCTACTGTCCCCTTAGCCTATCAAAATTTGTTGATCCATTTCAATCCAGATTCTAGCCTAGACACAGAATTTGACCACCAGATTATTTTGGCAAGATTGGAATCTTTGGGTGTGTGTGGAAATGCTAGCCCCCAGTTTTCTTCTTTGTTAAATTATTCCCTGTGCAGTTCTATGGATACTAAAACCTATTTTACCTTTTCCTTTCACTGTTGGTTTTTTTTTTGGAGGGAGGGGCTTTGCATTGGCTATATATGAGGAATGTACTGTAAATTCCTTATCCTGACACTTAAAGCCCTACATTTTTTCTAGCCTAATTGTTTGGTAGAGCTGGTGGTATCACATATTCCTCTGGAAAGGACTCATTCTGCAAATTCTGAATTTTGTTGGTTCCTTGGACTAAGGTAGTGACCCGTGTATTTTGACTGGAATGGTCAAAAGACCAGCTGGTTTGTTGTTAGTTTAACTCTTCTTGGATGGCTACATGTTTCAAGAAGTTTCATGCTGAACTCCACTCTGGTTTAGAGCACAATATCATTACCTATTGTTGTTATTGTTGGTAAGAGGAATCACGAGTTAAAGTATTGCTATGCACCTAAATTCTTATGATGTAAGCAAGCATTTTGTTCCGAAGTAGTAGCCAGTTGTAGAGAGGCTGAAGAGAGATTCAGATATGTCCATTAGCTGCCTAACTTACAGCTAGCAACAACCAGAAGCAGCGGATGGTAGAAATATGCAAAAATTGTTGTCACAGGGGGAGAAGCACTTTAACTCTTTGACTCATTATTATGGACTGCCATAGCTATGTAAAGTTTATATTCCTTGTATTATATAGCACTTAGTATCATGAAAAACACTACTATAAACAAGGAAAAGGCCATGCTGAATTTCTCATCCTATTTACCGCATTCCAGAAACGAGGTAATGAACATTGTTCGTACCTGGCAAAATTATTGGACTTCTTCTCAAGTTCCGAAGCCACTGGTGAAAGGAAAGCACTTTATTTCTTGCTCTTATCTTTTTCTGGCAGTCCCTTGAAATGTTAGGAAGGTAATGGCAAAGCAGCTCTTCCCTTGCTTTCAGCTCAGAGCTGCAAGCACATAGATATCAACCTTGGAATACATCCATCATCCGTTTGGAAACCTCTGCAACAAAAGCTATCATTTGCCTTACACCTAGCTTCTGTACCAGTCATTCATCACAATATTCAATAGAAATAGAGTTAGTCTTTCACACAAGTTGCTTGGCTCCCTCCCCCACCCCCAGTCACTCTCCAGTCTAGTTGAAGATGCCAACTTAAGACAGTGTAGTCTGGGAGAACGCTCTCCCAAGGTAGAATTTAGTTGTTGGTGCTCACTTATTCAGATGTTGCACTTTTTGACTTGTGGTGCTACCTCATCTCCACCCCAAGGGGATTCCTGGAACTGGCTGGGACATGATAGATAGGAGGAAAAGAGGGCTTGCCAGGTTCTCACTGCAAAAAAATCAAGTGAGTGGTGCTCATATGTCCATTGGAGAAACAATGGCCATGTCTCCACATTCTACCCCTTGCTTCTCAGCTAATGGCCAAAGTCTTGCCATAACATATGCCTCTTCTGGCTGCTCGATTCTTCCGCATGCAAAGATGGGAATGATACATCCTCCGCATTGGTATTGTGTAAAAATATAAGTAGTGTGACAATAACAATGCCACAATTAGGTCAGAATAGTAGCCTGAGATATGCATGATGTGTATGTACAGATGCAATCCTTCTCAAATATGAATTAAGTTGTCCATGCTGGCATCTGTGAATAGCTACTCAATAACAAAAGCCCACTTCATTTCTGAATTACCTGATCTGACCCAGGGCTGGCAGACATCGTTTTATAGACAGCATGCTTCAATCTGTATTCAATCTTCTTTTTAAATTACTGGATAAACTAGACTATGACATGTTTTCAGATAAGAGACACTGATATATTTTTGACACTACATCTGTTGTAGTGAAATGTTTAAGAACAGCAAGTTGCTTATTATATTTAATTGCGATAAGCTTGCATTGAAAGCAAGAATCTTTATTTTGTATGCTATTTGTACCAGCTGTACTGTGCCAGTAAATTTTATTTTAATTGATGAAATTTGTTTTAGTACATTGTCATCAGTGCTTGGCATTCTAAAATGATAACATACAATAAGAGATATACGATGCCTATTAGGCAAATGTGGCAAGTTACATTTTTAAGCTGCTAAAGGTTTTTGATTTTTAAATGAGTGACTCATAAAATTCCACAACAACATAAATTCAGGGGTAGGAGTCATCCATTAAAGAAGCTATTGATTTGGTAATATCTAAATGCAACATTTGTGGATTTAATTTTCCTTGTCTAGTGTTTTTTGTAAAGTCGTGGGAATAATTCTGCAGAAAGCTGTGTATGAGTCCTGTGATGCCATTTGGAAGCCAACTTAGCCCCACAAAATGGAACCTGATTCAGCGTGACATAGTTGGGGCTCTCTCTGTCCCAACACATCCATCGATTTTGTCATGAATGATACGTCAGAGCTCCACTTGCTTCAATAGCGGCATGCAAACAACTACAAATTTGTGGCCCTTTTAGGTGACTGTGTGGAACAGGGTGACATGGTCGAAGTTCAAGGGAGGATTCAATGTGCCAATTTTCAGCTGTACCAGCTTGTCTTCTTTTATTCCCACATTTCCATTCCTTTAAGTCACTGTTGTCCACTTCTCTTCCAAGAGGTTAGGTCTGGATGGAGCAGGAGGCTCTGTCTTCCCATAGCACCAGATGGAACGACCAGACCAGAATGCAGCAACCTATCACATCCTCCCTACACAGTCCCTCATTTCCATGTCCCAGGTGTGGCTTTTGGTAGCCAGTGCCTTGAGTCATGCACAGAACCTGATGAAGCAATTAATTCAATCAAGACATGGGGTGGGGGAGAGAGAAGAAAAAGCAAAGTAAAGTGTTCTGCTTATAAACCAGCCATAGCACTTCAAGTACTCTCTGGGCAGTTTACAATTTAATTATGCTGGCTTCATATTTCCCCTCCCCCAGCAAGCTGGGTACTCATTTTATCAACCTCGGAAGGATGGAAGGCTGAGTCAACCATGAGCTGGCTACCTGGGATTGAAACTCAGGTAATGAGCACAGTTTTTTAGCTTCAGTACAGCTTCACCACTGCACCATGAGAAGCATCTTCTCAACTGAATATTGTAATTAGAAATGGGCACAAAATGATTTTTGTTTTGTTTTTATTTTTCATTTCGTTCTCTAACCAAACAAAAAATGAAATGACCCATCAAAGAAAAACGAAATGAAACAAAACAGAAATTTTTGTTTTGTTCCATTTCATTTTTATTCTCCCATAGGAATGCATTGAAACAATGCATTCCTATGGGGGAAAACTCTCTGGTTTCCCCCTGCAACATGCCCGATTGGGTGGGACAAACTGCAGGCTTTAAAAACTTTTTTGCCTCCCCAAGTGCTGATCAGCTGGTGTGCTGGGCTTCAGGTGGCAAAAAAAGTTTTTAAATCACCCAGTTTCCCCCACCCGATCAGGCTTGGGGAAAGCACAATTTTTTTTAAACTTTTTTTGCTGCCCGAAGCCCCAGGTGCCCGCTAATCACTGCTTGGGGCAGCAACCCCCCCCACAAAAAACCGACCAACAGGGCCCCATGCTCCAACTAGTTGGTGGTAGTAAAAAAAACATTGACCAGCAGGGCCCTGCAATCCAGCTGGTCGGCACTAGTTAAAAAAAAATGCCAACTGGCCAGCAGGTCCCCAACAGCTTTAAAAAAATTGAGAAATAAATAAATTAACAAAAAAACTAAATTAAAATGAAGCATTTTTTTTTAAAAAAAACTCATTTTGTACTAAACAAAATGAAATGAAGCAACCCAAAATGAAAAACGAAACAAAATGCTACTTTGGCATTTCATGCTCATCTCTAGGTGTAATCTGTGTTTCAAATTTTGGCCTGATCATACCGGAGTGTATGCTCGTGAAAAACAAAACCATGCTGGTCTCTTTAAGTACAAGAGGAAATGGATTGTCCAGGTCTACACCATGTCACTTTGCTACTTCAGATGAGATTGCAGTAGGCAGTTGAGTTGTGTATGCTAGTATGCTAGTGTGAGTTTGCTTTTCTATAATGATCTTTTCAAAAACATTTCCCTAGTAAGGATTAAGAACCCTCTCTTTCATAATTCCAAACTGTGAAACATTTGTGGCACAGAGCATTGCAGACCTTGTTCCACCTGGCTATAGACCACATAAAGCAAAAGAGGTTGGAGACAACCAGTGCCCGGTGTTGGTGCCCAGTGGGTGTATTGTTATGTCAGGAAGCAATGGAGTTCAGCAGTGGAGAAAAAGAGGCAAAGGGAAGGGAAGGGAAACACAAACATTTTTGGATTAAAGTAATTTAACCTAATCTCTCAAATGCTGCATGAGACACAAATGCCAAAACATATACACAGAGTCTTGGGAGTGAATTATTTTAGGAAAAAATGAAAGCAATGGGTGATAGGTTGTAACAACAAACCAGCAGTGGCCCCCTATATTAAGTTCTCCAATGGTGTGACCATGTGGAACACAGAAGATAAATGGTGTGCAAAGGTATTTGAATCAGGAACCCTCCTACGCACTGAGCAGTTGGACAGTGTGGGAGAGTTCTCTGCTCATCAGCAGAGATGAAGCTTTCATTCTTCTCATTTGGCACCAGCTACCGGTACTGCCACTTCCTATCCCCTTTCAACATTTATCCATTTATTGTTTTAATAACAATCCCTATTAGAGATGGGCATAACTTAGCGCAATTTTCGTTTTCGTTTTTGTTTTTTGTTTTCGTTACGTAACGAAACGAAAACGAAAAACGGTTCAAAAATGGACCGAAAACGGAAACGAAACGACTAATTTCGAGCCAATTTTCGTTTTTCGTTACTGGAAAAGCACTCAATGGAGCTAAATGGGGAGAAACGAAAAATTTTTCGTTTTTGTTTTTGGTTTTCATTACATAACGAAACGAAAATGAAAAATTTTGAAAATTAGCTCACGAAAACGGAAACGAAACGAAACGGACCCTAGCCGAAAACGAAAACTAAAATGAAAACGAAAATTTTTTTCTGAGTCGTGCCCATCTCTAATCCCTATATATACTAGATTTTCTAGATAAATCCAGAAGGCCTAATCTGCTTTGAAAACAGGCCAGGGGTGTATGCTTTGACTTGAGGCACCCCCCCCCCACCAATTAAAATACCCCAGTCCACCACAAGATTGGAGCTCATCTGGAACCAGTGCACAGAACAATGCTGCATGAGGTGGGTTTAGGGTTTCTGTTTTGTTTTGTTTTTGTGGGCGTGGGTGTGCGGGTTGTAAAGGCTACACATTCCTGGGAGCTGTAGTAAAGGTTAACTTCTGAAATTCTATTTGAGAGAAATCTGTAGTCCAGATTCTTACAGCCTGGATTCTACCAGTACCTTGGATAAGCAATTTAACCTTGTAGCAGAAGGATCCTGTAAAACATATCTCCACCTATTTCATTTTCACAGATGGGAATGAATTTTTTTTCCTCCCTGGCAAAAGTGTGAGTTGTTCCTTTTCCAAAAAGTGTGGAAATATTTTTTGTGTGTGCAAAAAACTTGCATTTTGCCCCCAAATCTTGTTTCAGTAATTTGCTCTTCAGCTCATGGACAGCTGTACTTTCAGGGAAACTTGACATGTGGGAAGGGGCAGGGCTTGCCCACATACCCTTCCTTGCTCCTCACAGGGACACAAATAATGCCTGAATAGGTGTCACATGAATGACTAAAGTACTTTTCTTGAGAATTACACAGCATTTCATTGCATTCATTGTTCCTAGTTAGTTATGATTATTTGTGAATATACTGTATTTTTATACACACCTGCCTATTTTTCGTGCTAGCCTACACAAACCAGAAGCACTTGGAGGTATGGCGAAGCTTAAAAATATGGGCACTCAAGTTGAGTCTTGGTAAATAGCAGTTTTACAAATAAATGATGGAGATGAGGGTAGTATGTGGTTATTGGTCAAAGGCACCAAATAGGTTTTGAAATAAAATGTCAGAATCATTGCAAATCCCCTAGTGTTGAGAAATTCAAGACAGCACAGGGACGCTTGCATTTACCGGTAATTAAACTTTTTGGGAAGAACAAAAGTCAGACCAGGTGAAGTTCCCCTGATATTGCTCATTCTGTCAAGGTGAAAAATTATTCATCTCCTCAGACTCATGAAACATGAAATACAACACATGTGACATATGCTTCTGAGTCCTTGGGTTGCCAGCTTTTACATATCTCTAATTATTCAGCAAGATTAATTTTGCCTCCTTCCCCTCATGCCCAGCCAAATTACTTATTCCAGCTGCTAGCAAAAGCACACCAGTCCTATCCTCTATGAAATGATTTCACTTTGACATTTGACCACAGTATTGTTTGGGACACAAAATGAAAGTACCATGCTTTAATAAAACATTTTCCACATCAACTCTAGCTCGTCTCGCTGCCAAGAAGTTTGGGGGGAGGGGAGGAGGTAATGATCATATTCATTCCTTCTGGAGATCACATAGCCACAGCCAGGTAAGGATATTATAGTACAGCTCATTTTGTATTCTACAGCTTAGATTTCTATTTTAAAGCCTTCAGGAACTTATGCAGTCAAATCTCTTAGGTTTCTTTCAAAAATATTTCCCAGCAGCTTGTGCATTAAATTTCTGTTCAGACTTGTCCTAATATTTCCAGTGGGCTTAAAGATATCTCCTCACCCCATCTCAACCCCAGTGTTGTAGCCTGTTTAAAATGCAATAGCACTGTGGTGATATATTTTACATGCTCACTTACCTCCCAGAGGAAAGAATTTTGCCCTGACTTTAAAAATATCACTGGGTTAGGTGTTTATGCTGAGCCTATGAAAGGGCAGAGGATTGGAAGATGCAGATAACCGCTCAGCCATAAGCATACCGGGGAAGGTCACCTACATTTGTGTGCTAGTAGACATATTAAAATATAAAATTTCCAGGAACAGGGATTTTGTCCTTGGCAAATAACTGCCAGTAGGTGGCAGAAGTGCTCCTTCAGCGGTTCCGCAGCATTCTGGTGTAGGATGTAATTAGGTCACTGGAGGTAAAGTAGGACTGAGTGATAAATAAAGTAGGCTCTTTCTTCTGGAACAAGCAGCTGGTTAATTTCCTCTTCTTTTTAGGTTGTGTTACAAAGGTAGATTAAACTTTTTAAAATGAGGGATCCACCCTCCTTGGGCTAAGAAACTTAAACTCACAGAGGAATAACAATGGAAAGAAAGAAAGAAAGAAAGAAAGAAAGAAAGGGAGCAATGACACTGATACCTTGTCTAATATTACTCCATGGAGAGCTGTGAACTAGAGATGGGCACGACTTAGCGGTATTTCCGTTTCCGTTTCCGTTACTCGTTTCCGTTACTCTACGGAAACGGAAACGGGAATTACTCCGCCAGACTTCAAGCTCGAACCGACAAACGAACAATTTGGTCTGATTTTTCGTGCTCGTTACTTGCATCGCGCGATCGCGCGCGATGCCAAGCGGCACAGAAAAAAAAAGTTTTTAAAAGTTAAAAAGCCCGGTTCCCGGCCAAAAAGGCGGAAAAATGCCTGCCGTGCCTCAGGGCACCTACCAGAGGGGTGGTTTCTGGAGGTCCCCGCCCGGCCTCCCCCCTCCTCCGTCCTGGGATGCTCTGGTGTGGTGGTGGGACTCGCCCGCCGCAAAAAGCCCAGTCTCGCCGCCGGCCGCCAAAGCGCAACCAAGCGGCACGGGCGGCACAGGAAAAAACTTTTTTAAACTCTCCCCCGGGTCTCCCCCCCACCCATTCCCGGGCCAAAAAGCAGGCGGAAAATGCCCGCTTGACTAAGGGCACTCACTCAGTCAGTAGGGCACCTACTGGAGGGGGGTTTCTGGTCTGGAGGGGGGGTGTCCCGGCTTCCCCCCC
>JAHTLZ010000114.1:12727160-12778853 GCA_023846285.1 Phrynocephalus versicolor | reverse complement strand
AAGAAAGAAAGAAAGAAAGAAAGAAAGAAAGAAAGAAAGAAAGGGAGCAATGACTTGTCTCTTTAGTGACACTGATATCTTGTCTAATATTACTCCACGGAGAGCTGTGAACTGATGTTTGCCCTACCACATATTTAAAGAGGCATACTGTGCACTTTCACATATTATGGCAACAATGTAGATGCACACTATATACAATTCACATGAGAGAGAGAGAGAGAGAGAGAGACAGAGACAGAGACAGAGACAGAGAGAGAGAGAATGCTGTGAATGCTGTGAATGCTGTACTAAAAAAATCAGTTGGGAGGAGAATCATTTCTAAGTAAAAACAAAATGAGGAATCCCAAAACTCTGGGTATTTTCTGGGCCAAACTAAATGTTACAGTGCATGGTGTTAACAAAACCTGGCAAAACGGGTTTAAGGCTAGTGTGTTGGGGGGGGGCAGTGCCTCTTCCTACATGTAGAAGGAGACATGGGTGTCTGGGGATGAGGAGATGAGTGTAGACCAGAGGGCAGGCACATTGTGGCCCTGGCAGAGGTCCAAATTTAGCTCCTCAGTGGAGTGAACACTCTTGCCATGTTGTGCTTCCCTCAAGACCCTGTCCCTCACATTGCAAAAAGTGAAAACACAAAGCAGGGCTTTTTCAGTGAAAAAAGGTGGTCTTCTTCCCAACTGGAGGGCTATAAAGAATAAAAAGTAAATTTCTTCATTCTATTTCAACCTGTTGGTATACCTCAACAAGGACCCCCCCCAACCACCAGAAAACCAACCAACTAACAAACAAAACAAAACAAAGAGCAAAGCATGCATCTTATATTCCTGTAGATCACCATACTAGTATTTAAAGCACTCTCTCATCAGTTTAACAGTTTAATTATGTAGGCTACACATTGCCCTCCCAGCAAGCTGGGTACTCAGTTTACCAGCCTTGGAAGAATGGAAGGCTGAGTCAGCCATGAGCTGGCTACCTGGGATTGAACCTCACTGTGCCACAAGGCTCCTGCAGCACAATTGTTTTGTGCAATTGGCATTAATGTGTTTTATTATTTGTGTATTTTCACTCTATTTAGTCTAAAAAAATTCTCCTTGGGCGTTTATACACGACCCCTAAACTCCGCCGCAAATGGCTGCAAGCTCCGGAGCTTAAAAATGTTTCCCCACCAGCTCGGGAGTTTGCAGAAAATTAAGTGCAACCCCGCCCACCTAAGCGCATCCCAGCACACTTTTCATGTACCTGCTCTCCTGTGGTGAAAATCCCTGATGCGGTTTTAAGGGAGTGAGTGTCGGCTCTCCTCGCGTCTGTTCGTTGCTTTTTTTGCCTGCCGCCCCTTTAAGAGAAGGAACCAGGAAGCCGGGCGGAATCAGGAAGAGTAGGAATCAGGAAGCCGGGTGGCTTCGGAGGTGAGATGCATTTTTCCTCTCTTTTTTTCTCCCACCCCTCACGCAGACAGGAGCAAGGAAGTGCTGAGGGGTGGGAACGCAGAAAGAGCAACAACCCCCTAAGATCTCTGGTCCGAAATTAAGTGGCCAGCGGATCTTAGGGGTCGTGTGAAAAGGCTCCTTGTTCTTGTTGTTCTTCCTGCCTGTTCTTCTTATCACAATGAGAATAGATTTGTGGTTCCTCACCTTTGACTGTAAATAATAGGCACACAGAGATGAAAATGTGGAGGACAGATGGTTTCTACAGAAAGTGTGGGATGCTTTCTAAAGGTATCCAATTTTCTTGAGAGTTTTTTCTCCACAAGAGAAAGATTTTAATTCTCCCCATGAATGGGGTCTGATGGGTGATCAGCAATGGAACAGAGAAACTAGACCAACAATTTGTGCATTGGTCTATCATCTCAGTTGGAGAAGCTCAAGGAGAACAAGAAGGGGCTGAATGAGAAGGAGAACTGCCTGCCCCTTCATCTATTTCAGACAATGAAACAACCAAATTTTAAAAGTTCCCAAAAGAGTGACATCAAGGTTTTAAGACTCAGGGGAGATGTGGCATCTGGGCATCATTAAAGAAGCTTTAATGAGGACATTGCTGAGAGGGGCTCGTGTAATTTAATTAGATAAGTATGAAACAACTGGTATGTGCTATAGTAGCAGAATTTCAAGGAAGGTAGCTCCATAAAAACAAGGGAATAGGGGAATGGGATATGAACCTTTAAATTAAAGTTGTTCATAATTTTCATTATTATGTCCATAAATAGTGTGAATTTTATGTAAGGAAGGGGAGATGAAGAGACTAGGTAAAGGAAAAATTAAAGCACATGGTTGGAAATCACTCTATAAACTAGCTATGCAATGCTTACCTCTGTGGTGTGGATCCCTGTGCTGTGTGTGAACCTCCTGGTGAGAGATGGGCAGCTGAAGGTGCTTATAGGCACTTGACATTTGCCATGGCTAGGAGGAGCAGGAATTTGGCCACCTCCCACTCCAGCCAGCCCTCTTTCTCAATTGGCAACCCACCTGCCCACTCTGGGTTCAGAGTTGCTTATTTGGTTGCTTAAGGGCTCGATAGGAACATGGGGCCTGTCTCACCAGATTGACATGTACAGTTGAAGGGTGTAATTTTATCTATCCCATACTGGTCACCCATGTCCTATTGAGGGTTGTTTATGTTGGATTGTTTTTTAAATAGGTCACACTGGTGGTAGTGTGAAATGGGAAGTCAGTTTTAGTGAGCTCCAAATACAGTACTCCCCCATTTATCACGGGAGTTAGGTGTCCAACCCATGCACGATAAAGGAAAATCTGCAAAATGCAGACACCTCAGCCAACTGACCTTGGGCTATTCCTTCTGGCATGCACTTCTAAAGAGAGGCTTTTAATCCCTTCCTAACACCTCAGCAAACTGACCTTGGGCTGCTCCTGCTGATGTGCACTTCCAAAGAGATGCTTTTAACCCCTTCCTGACACCTCAGCAAACTGACCTTGGGCTGCTCCTCCTGGTGCATGCTTCCAAAGAGAGGCTTTTAACCCCCTCCTGACACCTCAGCAAACTGACCTTGAGCTCCTCCTGGCATCCTGCACTTCCAAAGAGTGGCTTTTAATCTCCTCCTGACATCTTAGAAAACAGATCTGGGGCTGCTGCTTCTGGCACGTGTTGCCAGGAGGAGCCCAAGGTCAGTTTGCTGAGGTGTCAGGAGGGGGTTAAAAGCCTCTCTTTGGAACCATGCTTCTCTCAAGAAGAACATATGTGATATACTGGGACTGTAATATATGAACCACAATGTGGTGGGGAACTACTGTAGTCACAGCTAGCTCTATTGTACATAGTTGTCATGGCAACTAGGATACTAATATCAGCTTGCTGTGATGAGGAGTGCTTGCAGTCCCCAGCCAGCTACTGGTTGTCTACGTTTAATGATTGGATGGCTGGCAGTTGAGGAGGGGAAACCCACCCCACCCCCAATTTTAGCTAGGTATGAGCAGCCATGGGAACAGCTTGGGCGAAGGGCTTGGGTCTCACTCATTGAGGGTCAGGGAACCCTGTATATTCATGTGCTTCTGCAGGTTGTGAAAGTTTAGTAGAGTATCCCTAGTTAATTTAATACCTGGCTCCATTTCTTTATTCCAGGGGGAGGGGCAAAGGATAGTTAAACAGTAGTACTGAGGTGATTTAAACTTTAAATAACACTGGGCAAATTGTTAGCATATACATGCCAGATAAATAAGCTGTGCTTCTTTTAATAAGGGAATTATACTATCTGTCTGTCTGCCTGTCTGCCTGTCTGTCATTAGTAGATAGACCTAAAATTAGATTGGAACTGTAAGAATTAAAATAGAATAAAGTATAGGTCAGAGGGGACATCACATAGTTTTGGGCGTAGAAGGAGAAGAAAAACTTAGTAAGAAGATAAATAGGGCAGACTCCAGTAATTGATGTATTTGGATCAGAGGATTATAAATCCTTTAGGAAAATGTTGATATCTAAAGTTTGCTTTATATAAAATAATGGAGGGAGAAAATATGCTGATATTGTTAAAAATTAATAAATTTTAAATTAAAAAAGTAAAATACCCCATGCATCCCAAGACTTATAGACCTATTTCTCTAATAAATTAGGATGCAAAGATATTGACAGTAATATTAGCGCAGAGAATGAATAATTTTGTAAATTCCCTGCATTTACTCTTTACCATCCCATGCGCAGGATGCACATGGCCCTCCAAATGTACCCCCTTTTAGTTTTAAATGGATATAGTAAATCTCTAGTATCAGCTACCACTACTAATACATAAACATGAATATATTGTCCAGAAGGAGACAGCCTTCCCCTCCTTTCTAGTATATGAAAGAGGGCTTAGGAACATGTCCTGCTTTGAACTGTAAAGAAAAGTGTTGTATTAATGTATCCTCTCTCCCTCTTTTTAAAACCCTGCTCGTCAAAACATTTTTCAAGTCTTTTAAAATGTACTTCCTTCTCCTGACACTGTTCAAAAGGAGAAAAACATGAAAACCAACACCTGAAAGGGAATTAAAGAAAAAGGGATGTAAATAAAGGAGGAAAGGAAAAAAGGAGGAGGAGAGAAGTCTATCTATATATCTAATATATCTATTATCTATATCTATCTATATATTACTTTTGTCTTTTCTTTAAGGACAAGAGGGGGTTAATGCCCCACGAAACAGCAGAGAAAATGGATAGAAAATAAAGAGTGATGTAGCCTGCTTTAATGTTTCAAATACAAATAAATGAATCAATGCATTAAAAAACAATTTAAAGGCTCCAACTTTGTGTGTGTGTGTGTGTGTGTGTGTGCGCGCGCACGCGCTTCAGTGGTTTCCTGGCCCTTTTGTAGATTCAGATTTTCTGCTCTCCCCAGATGTTCTCCTTTGCTGTTGGCAACCCTTATGATGATGCTTTTAGCTGAAAAAGATCCACAAGTAGCTTGTCTGAGAAAGATTATGCAAAATCAGGAATATTGGGGGGGGGGGTAATCATATACCCTCTTTTGTACACATGGCTCCCTTGTGTTTAAGAGTTTCTCTTTGTACAATTGCTGAAATATGTTACTGAATCTTTCATTTAGCCACAAAAAACCCATCCCCTATAAGTCACCAACAGGATTCTAGCCATTAGCTTACTTAATAGGTCTGTCATAAACTGGAGAACTGATGAATAGAAGAGGCAGATACCCAGAGTAGTTCAGGACTTCAGAGGAACATGGTGGATTTTTTCAAGTTGAACTATTCAGTAACATGTTGCAGTCACTGATTATTTATGGCCTTTCCTAAGGATTTGGTTCAAACATCTCAGACTGACATGGAATCCCAACTCCTTAGATAGGCAGCTTTTCATTGGCAGCAACAGCCAGTGTGAGTACAGGCAGTGTGCAATCTGAAATTCTTATTATGAAATCTGGGACAATCACTTTAAAGCAGTAAGCAAACATAACATGGGAATGCATTCCCCCATATGAAATGTCCTTTACACCATTCACCTTCTGATCCAAAGCAATGCACTCAAACAAAGAAAAGCCAAAAGCCAAACGAGAAGAGACCATAGGTCAGTTGGCAAGTCAATATGAACCCTTTCATGGGTTTAATGATAAATAGAGATGGGCACGACCAAGAAAAATGACGTTTCAAGTTGTCATGTGTCGGAGCCGGCTCGTTTTGGCTCGTTTCCGTTTGTCGCGAAATTTTTCAAAAATTTGTTGTTTAGTTTGTTGTCTGTCGTTAGTACTGTTTTAGGGCGGTGGGTTAGCAGGCTCCTGGAGGCACCTCTCTGAGGTAGGTGCCTCCTCTGGCCCGCTACAAAGGGAAAAGGGTAACACGTAGGCGTTTAGCGGGCTCCTGGAGACACCTTTCTGGGGTGGGTGCCTCTTCTGGCCCGCTAGGAAAGGAAAAGGAAGGGTACGTGTAGCCATCGTGTACCAAGTGGCAGAGGGCGAGGCACCTCTCTTTTGGGTGCCTTTGCTCAGCCTGTGACTCACTAAGAAGGACAGCATACTGGCGTACTGGTGTACAGGTTTGGAGTTTGGACTGGGTTAGCGAGGTAAGAGAGGAATTCCTCTGGGCGCCTCTGGCTCACTAAGAAGGGAAGTGTACTTGTGTAATGCGAGCACAGATCTGGCTTAGGGTTGGGGTTAGGGCAAGGGCTAGGCTTAGGGTTACGGGTAAGGTTAGGGTGAGTTAGTGGGCTGCACCTCTGGGTGCCTCTGACCCACTAAGAAGGACAGTGTACTGGTGTATGGGTTAGGGCTAGGGTTAGGGTTAGGGTTAGAGTTAGGGCTAGGGTTAGTGGACTTTTTATGCCCGACTGGCACATCCCAGAAGTCTCAGTCAAAACCTGGCCAAGTGGCCATGCGATTGGTGGAATGGCTCCAAAAATTTGCATGGTCCCATCCCATGGCCAGCCCATCATTGCGCACTGCGCAGGTGTAAAAAAATAAAAATAAAAATAAAAATAAAATAAAATTGATGGAGACGTTTTATTGCAAGAAAAACCCACTGCTACTACTGTAAAAATTCAGGCAGTTAAAATACCTAATTTTCGCATATTTCTGTGGTGTTTTGGTGTGTTTTTGGACCATGATTTCAAAATAAATATTGCGGTCGCCTCGCCATTTTGGATCCCCCCGCACCGCATGGCATGGCGAGACGACGAGGATGACCCCCACCAGAGCAGCCCAGGACAGGAGGGGGGGAGGCCGGGGACGCCCCCCAGAAACCACCCCTCTAGTAGGTGCCCTCACTGAGGCAGGCATATTTTCGCCTGCTTTTTTGGCCGGGAATCGTTTTTTTTATTTTTAAAACTTTTTTTCTGTGCCGCTTGGCATCGCGCGATCGCCGCGATGCCATGAACGACAACGACAAATCAGACCCAATTTTTCTTTTATCGGTTCGAGTTTGAGTTCTGACAGCTTAATTGTCGTTACCGTTTCCGTTACGTAACGGAAACAAGGAACGGGAACGGAAACGAGAATTTCGCCAAGTCGTGCCCATGTCTAATGATAAATACTATCTAAAATGCAACATATTTACTATCTGGGACAAATTCAAATCCATATCAGGTAGAAGAAGAGAGATTCCCTAAGGAATTTTAATCTGAGCTTGTGATGCAGAGTAAGAATTGGGTTCCCAGTGGAAAACAAATGCTGAAAAAACCCCTTTGTGGTTGTGCATAAAAAGGTAGCTTGTTTGTGACATTTCTGGCATTTTCACAAAAGCAAGGCATATGCTTCCTTGTGCTTTTATAAGAAGGGGTTTATAGTGCCAGCCCTATGCTTTGCGGTGGTTTCATCCTTTGCATTTCTGCCGAGCATATAGAAGGATCAAGGGCCCTGAGCCAGGGAACTCAGCAGTGCATTGCACCCACACTCCTGAACATGAAGACCTCTCCTGCTAAACACCAGATTCGAACTGTCGGCTTTGATCCTGATGATTGCATATTAGGAGGAAGACAATAGGGGGCATTTGGAATCAGCCCCACCCCCCATATGGCAAGCAGATGACCTGGACTGTCAAAAGTGACAGAAGAACTGACCATGTGGTTGCTGCTAGTATGATTTTTAAGTAAGATAAATTTCTTTCTTTTGACATATTTGAAAGAAAAAGCCTGAGAAAAGCTTCTATTCTATTCTATTCTATTCTATTCTATTCTATTCTATTCTATTCTATTCTATTCTATTCTATTCTATTCTAACTTTCAGGTCATTATTATTTTTAGTGCTCCCTAAAGATTTAGTTCAACATTTGTAGAGATATAGGTTTATACTGGGTATGGTTACGAAACAGAAAAATAGTGTCTCATTTCATTGCATTTTGTCTTCCCCCCACATTTTCTTTTGCATCGTAACATTTTTTTTTAAAAAAATATAGTTTCAAAATGAAATGAAACAAAATGAATCCCCCACAGCACCAGTGTTCTAGCTGGTGCCTGGGGGATTCAAAAGCCCTCTCACCACTGCTTCCCAGCTGATTTTGACAGCTAGAGCTGTCAAAAAAACCCCAGCTGGGAAGTGGGCAGCTAGGGAGAACTGAGCAGCCAGGCAGCAGTAAAATTGCTGCCTGAGTATTCCTTTCTCCCCTGCCACCCCTCCTTCCAGGATGGTGTTTTGAATAGGGAGTGCAGTGGGCAGTGGGGACAGTGCCCCTTCTGTCTCTCCACACCTCGACCTGTCAAAAAGCCCCACATGGGAGGCAGGAGAGGGACAAAACGCAGAAAAGAGCAGCTGGGGGGGACTGCAATCAAAATTTACTTACCCTGGGGCTCCAAAGTAGCAGGGGTTCCTTCCTGATGTGATTTTAGGAAACCTCCTGAAATCTGGTAAGATTTGGGGGTAAGAAGACTTAGTTATGAAGCTCTAAAGGGGTTGAGGTAGTTAACTGGCAAAGTGTGCTGGCAGCATGGAGGCAATTAGGGAGATGATACCATAGAATAAACTCTCCGATTGCCTCCATGCTCCCTACATGGTCAAGTTCCCCCTGACATATACTGTAGTTGATCCACCTGGGTGAAAATGACTTGGCCCGGTGAATGACCAAGTCCCTTATTATATAGGTGCAGGGTCAGCATGTCCATTAAGGCGAACTAGGCAGTTGCCTAGGGTGCCAAAATGGGCAGGGGGTGCTACCCAGCCTGCTGACCCCCGCCCCCCGCCACCCCCCGCCACCCATCCCCCCGCTGCTGCCGCCTGCCCCCCAGCCCCCCAGCCCCCCGCCCCCTGCCCCCAGCCCACCCACCCCCACTGCCACTGCCACCCGACTCCCCTGCCACCACAGCCCCACCCTCCCCTGCCACTCGCCAAGGGCACTAAAAACCCTAGCGCCAGCCCTGTATAGATGGTTAATTACTTGTAGGTTATAAAGGCCAAGTTCTCACACATGCAGATTATATGGTCTAATACTGTGCCCCAATTGATTTGGAGGGCTGCATGTGACCCCAGATGGATTGATTAGGCCAGAAGGGGAGTTAACCATGAAGTTGGTAGAGCTGTGAGGAGTGTCCTGGCATCTATGGGGAAGCACCCTGAGTTGTGAGAAGATCAGTTTGTTTTGTTTTGACTGGATAGAGTACCTTTATCCGAGGTGGGCCTTGGAATCTTTTTACAACCTTTACAAGGTGGCTTTATGGCTGGATTTTTGGACTTGGGTGGCAGGCAGGGGGCACAAAAGTACCTCTGTGCTGTGATGGGTAGTGTGAGTGTGTTCCTGGAGAACGCCCAGTGTAACAAAATTAGGATGTTGGGGCATAGTGTGATTTATAAGGCTCAATATTAACTGCACATTTTCAGCTTTTCACTAGACGCTTATCTAAGGAATGCAATAGGCTAGTCAAAATAAGCCAAGTTGCAGAAGATTGAAGAGCTACCATTGGACAATTGCTTCACATGACCTCTGAAAACTGCTCGGGGCTGGGAAAAAGAAAAGTTTATACTTAAGGCTATGAGAGGGAGATTTGCATAGAATCTGGCTTCAAGATGTAGTTAGCTAGAGTTTAGTCCTAGCTAGCCTAGGCATTGTAATTTCCATAGCATCTAAGCTAATGAGAATATCATAGGCTTTATTATTTTCAGGCAATATTATATGATTGTATCTGATTAGCATTTTTATATTTTCTATTAATTTTCATTGATTTTTATGAGTTTTTCATTTTTGTAATTTAGAATAGTGAATAAAGGGATTTCATTAATTTGATGCTCTCAGGCCATTTGTTATCTTTAAAAGCACTCACAGGAACTCAGGTAAATTCTCAGCCAGAGATGCTCCTACCCCTGAGTTTCGTTACACCCAGCAAGAGTGTAAGTCATCACACATCCTAAAACTTGAGCAGCCAAATGGTCTGGAATGGAAGGTAGGGAATTTCAGGGGATCTCCCAGGCATCAGACCACCTACGTTCAGGAGGGTCGGGTAGGCTGTGGCTTTGTGGTGTTCCTATAGTGGATTATTGAATATGAGTTGTCCTGCACAATTTGGTGATAGGAATTCTTTATTTGGAAAATTGTCCAGAGTTCAAATGACCGTGGACACAAAATTTGTTCTCACACTACAGTACCCCCCCCTTTTAAAGGAAATTTCAAGTTTAAATATTTAAATAAAGTTGTGGCCCTATTAATTCCCCAAAACCACCACAACCACCACCACCACCTGTGTCTCAATTCTTTATTCTACGCTGGGTAGGCAATGTCCAAATGAGTTTATTGTAATATGTGATGTGTGGATATCTTTCCCTGGCCCTATCCTATGTTTTTGGATCAGGGGTAGGAACTTACATTAAGTGCTCATCCTACTGCTGTCCATACATACAGCTTTAACAAACCAGTACATGTGCCAGCAGGTTTCAAAAGATTGATGATGTATCTTCTGACTTTCATCCAAATCAATAAGATCACTTCAGAAGCTATATTTTCTGGTCACACTCCTGCATGCACAGAGAGATCAGCAGAAGGTTCAATTCAACTTCCTTCCCCTCATTGTCATGATAAACTCCAGCATTGCTGAGAATGAAGATCTTGAGCAAAACTCCCATCCCTCTGCTTCCTGGGTGAAGTCTATAAGTTACTAATGCTCAATGGTTCACCATGGGTAGCAGGGAGTTTTACTGATCTCTTCATGCTGATCCCTCCATTTCATTTCTCTCTGGAGATGGATCATTCTGCTCTAATTGAACTGTGTGAACTACAAACTCACTCCTTTTATCACTGATCAAAAACTAGCCCCATCTATAGAGCCAGAGGCTTCCAGTATATTGCCTGCCACTATCATGTACAACAAAAGGGTGTGTTTTAGCAACGTCTTAGTCGCTGGCTGCTTTGGGAAATCAGTGCTCATAGAAAGCCCTTGAAAAGTAATCAGCAAAAATCTGTCATTGTTCATCTGACACCACTGTCATTATTTGATGTCATTGTTCATCAGTGTTCCATTTGTCATATTTCAGATGTTTAACAAGATCGGAAATGAAGTGAGCTCCTTTTTAAGAAATGAAGGCAAGGGAAAAGTAGATATAAAATCCAGTTTATTGTCACTTTTCAACTTGAACAAAAATTAACTATTTTATGTTAAGCAGTTCCTGAATTCTCCCTGTTTTCCTTTTAAATATATGATCTGAAAGCTCTTTTCCAGGTAGCTACTATGTGTAGAGGAATGTGTGACTTTCTGGGAAGCTATTATTTGCTTGTTAGTGAAAGAAGAGTGTATATATTGTTAAACAAGTATATTTGAATCAGGTTATCTGTCTTTTCTACCCAACACACATTTATCTGTTGCCCCAATTTCTGCTGTCGGTGTAGGCAAACATATGGAGGAGCCCTGTGGTACAGTGGTTAGATTGCAGGACTGCAGTCAAGACTCTTCTTATGACCTGAGTTCAATTGTGACTGAGAGTGAAAGAGTCCCAAGGACAAAACACATCTCAAATCAGATATGCATATTAGTTTTTAAAAAGGTAAAGGTTCCCCCCCCCCCGCACATGCATGCTAGTCATGTCCGACTCTAGAGGCGGTGCTCATTTCTGTATTCAACCTGAAGAGCCAGTGTTGTGCAAGTCCATGGCCACATGGCCAGCGTGGCTGCAAGAAAACACTGTTTTATGTTCCCGCTTTTTATGATGGTACCCATTTATCTACTTGCATTGACATGCTTTCGAACGGCTAGGTTGGCAGGAGCTGAGGTTATCAGCGGGAGCTCGCTCTGCTGCATGGCACCCGGGATTCGAACTGCCGAGTGGCCAACTTTGCAGCCAACAGTTTTTGGAAGCCTTAGTTCACAGGGACAGGGACAAACCACCAAAATGGCAGTACATGGCTCATCAAGGTTGTTGAACCAGAAACTACAAATTCCCACCCACGAACGGATAAACTGACAAAGTGGTTTGTTGGTTTCTGTTTTTCTTTTTGACAGTCCTTGGGTTCAGGAAGGCAATTGCCCCTGTTCCATCTGTGCAATTGTGTTTCAGTAGCACAGATGGGGTATTCCTAGGGCTTGAGGGAGGCCATTGCGCCCACCATCTTTGTGATCCAGGACTAAGAGGCTCCAGGATGCCATGGGCTAATGTGGCCTATAGACATGGGCATGACTTAGCGAAATTCCCGTTTCCGTTTCCATTCCTCGTTTCCATTATGTAACAGAAAAGGAAACGACAATTACTCCGCCAGAACTCGAACTCAAACCGACTAAAGAAAAATTGGGTCTGATTTGTCGTTGTCGTTCCTGGCATCGCAGCGATCACGCGATGCCAAGCGGCACAGAAAAAAAGTTTTTAAAAGTTAAAAAAAACCCGATTCCCGGCCAAAAAAGCAGGCGGAAATATGCCTGCCTGAGAGCGCACCTACCAGAGGGGTGGTTTGGGGGGGGGTCCCCGGCCTCCCCCCCCTCTCCTGTCCTGGGCTGCTCTGGTGGGGCATCCTCGTTGTCTCGCCAACTCACCTGCCAGGCGGTGCGGGCGGGCAATCCAAAATGGGGCGGGTGACCGCAATCTTTTTTTTGAAATCGTGGTCCAAAAACACACCAAAGCACCACAGAAACATGCAAAAATTGCTATTTTAAAACTGCCAGATTTTTTACAGTAGCAATGGGTTTTTCTTGCAACAAAATGTCTCCTGTCCTCCTCTCCATTGATTTTATTTTATTTTATTTTTATTTTTTTTACACCTACGCAATGATGGGCTAGCCATGGGAGTGGACCATGCAAATTTTTGAAGCCATTCTACCAATCGCATGGCCACTTGGCCAGGTTTTGACCACAGAGACTTCTGGGATGTGCCAATCGGGCATAAAAAGCCCTCTAACCCTAGCCCGAACCCTAACCCTAACCCTAACCCTAACCCATACGCCAGCACACTGTCCTTCTAAGTGGGTCAGAGAGGCACCCAGAGGTGCACCGCAATACTCACCCTAACCTTACCTGTAACCCTAAGCCTTGCCCTTGCGCTAACCCTAACCCTAAAGCCAGATCTGTGCACTCGCATTGCACTATACGCAAGTACGCTTCCCTTCTTAGTGAGACACAGTGGGTGCACACTGACCCCGCCAAATTCTCTCTGACTGACTGCTGCAGGGAAGGCACCCCTAAGAGTGGTGCCTCTGCCAGTCCACTGCTGCAAGCAAGTCTGCAACTTGGTATGCATATCCATATGGCTATGCATGCTATTTTGTAGCGGGTTAGGAGAGAAGGCACCCACGGGTGCCTCCAGGAGCCTGCTTTCCCTTCATAGCGGGCCAGAGGAGGCACCCACCCCACAGAGGTGCCTCCAGGAGCCCACTACCCCCCCTAAACCAGTACTAATGACAGACGAAAAAACGACAAACAAAACGATAATTTTTTGAAAAATTTCACGAAAAACGGAAACGAGCCGAAACGGACCCGTCCCGAAAAACGAGAATTCGGAAACAATTTTTCCTGGTCATGCCCATCTCTAGTGGCCTATATTGGTGCTGCTGCAACTGAGGTCATGTCAACAAGAGAAGCCACAATGATGGAGGCCACTGTGGACAAAGTAGGGGCAGGACTTGGGAATGGGTGAGGAGTGGGGGACTTGGTTGTGTGTGTATTTGTGGCCATGGGAAGTATTTAATAAAGGGAGGAATAAAGCAAGGAAATATTGATTCTTTTGTATTCATCATGTCTTGCTCTAGACCAGTGATGGCGAACCTTTTAAAGACCAAATGCCCAAACTGCGATTCAAAACCCACTATTTTTTCTGCAACATGCCAATACAGCAATTTAACCTGAATACAGATGGCTGTGAAAGGGTGATGTTGGGTGCCCACAGAAAGGGCTCTGAGTGCCACCTTTGGCACCCGTGCCATAGGTTCGCCAACACTGCTCTAGAGTCAACAAATATTAAGGGATTAATGTTTAATGAACCAGCAATATTTGTTGAAAATTTATCCCCATCTCTAGTCTATATCTCAGTTTTAACTACACTAGTCCATAATTTACCAACTTGAGGGGAGGGGACAGGGTCCAGTCATCAAATATACCATTCTGCAGGGGATATAATCTTTAAAAACAAAACAATTGGGAGAAGGCAGGGATTGCATGGAACTATATTGACCACTGATTCCAGAGGCCAATTACCAATTCAGTGAAGCATTGAAAGTATCATACCAATTGTCTATACCCTTAGGATGCAGAAGCAGCTATTGCTTATGGCTAACATTCAATAGAGAACAAACAATTGTTTGTTTGTTTGTCTGTCTGTTTGAACAAAATCCCCTGAGAGAACTGGATAAAACTCACAGAAGAAATAAGCAGTCATGAAATAGTCAAAATGCTTGGAAATTGTTAAAGAAGCTTAACAACCCAAATAAAGGCCCTACCCATGCAAACATTTCAGCACATCAAATAGCCCATAAACTCTTCCTTAATGGCAGATCTGAATATCACCATAGGAACAACATCACAGAAAATTAGAACTTCAACTTGAAAGAAATGAGCAACCGGAAACCAATGACCTTAGAAGTTCATTCAGCTTAAACAACTGATAAAAGCTATTCATAGTTGCAAAATGACAAAGCAGCAAGCATCAGTGACATCCACAAAGAACAGATAAAATATTTTGGCACAGTAATGTTTCTTTAGAGTTTTAAATCATGACCCTGACTCTCTAAGAATTCCAAAAATTTGGTGAAAGGCACCAGTGATTGCTATTTTGAAACATGGTCAAAACCTCTCCGACTCAAAAAACATCAGGATGAGCTCACTATTTTGTTTGTCTTTATAAAGCCATGGAAAAAATGATTCTTAACTGTCAGATAGAAATAGTGGAACCACTCCTCTTCCCACAATTCGTTAGAATTGTGAACATTTGTACAGCACAAATTCTGCATTTAACACAACATACTGAGGATGGTTTTGTAACTTGCGAGTATCACTAACTTTTTGACTAGTCTATCAATCAGTAACATTAGACGGCTAAATCCATGGTACCTCTTAGCCACCTATGACGCTGTTACTCATTAGTGCAAGTGCAAAATCTCTATAATCTAACCAAGGATTATAAAATAACTAAAGTAACAGCAACCCTTTTGAAAAAAGGCAGGCCTTTCTGTTAATTTTGAAGGGCATTCCAGTCAAAGGAGTACTGAAAGGCACTGTCTACTTAAGGCAGTGTATTTGCTATTTTGGTTATAATCTATACTACTGATGAACTATTTCCTTAAGGTACCCAATTCACTGGTCAGTTTGACAGTTTTCAGATTGACAGAACAGCTCTTGACAGTTGCATTAGAATAACTTGCTACATATGAAAGAAACCAAACCAAACCCTGTTGAGATCTGATAAATAAGCAACGAACCTTGGGAATTACAGGTTAACTGGAAAGACATGCAACTACATCATTGTATTTCCCCATATACCTAGGCGCCCTTTGGATCACACACTGCCTAGTAAAAAGCAAAAAGCTTGCACAAGGAACAATATTCTTCAGTCATTATCAGGTATGATCTGGGGCGTACAACTTAAACACTAAGTACTACAATCTTAGCCATATGTTACTGTGCAAGAAAATACATTGCTCCGGTATGGTATAGTCTTAGGGCCTTTTTACACAACCCCTAAGATCCGCTGGTCCCTTAAATTCGGACCAGAGATCTTGGGGGTTGTTGCTGTTGCTGCGTCCCCACCCCCTCCGGAGAGAAAAAAAGGAACAAAAGAACGCAGCCTTACCTCAGTACCAGTGGAAGCTGCTTCCAGCCCCGTCGCGTCATGATTCCTGCAGGGCTTTTTTACACGACCCCTAAATTCCTGATCTTAAAGGGGCGGGAGGCAAAAAACAACAACAAAAAGAAGCAAGGAGAGCCCAGCAGATCCGGATCAAGATCTTTCACCCTCCAAGAGCAGGTACCTGAAAGGTATGCTGGGACGTGCTTAAGTGGGCGGGGTCACACTTAATTGTCTGCAAACTCCGGAGCTGGTGGGGAAACATTTTTAAGCTCTGGAGCTTGCAGCCATTTGCGGTGGAGTTTAGGGGTCGTGTATAAACGCCCTTAGTCTAGATTCTAGTCAATGAAAACTGGTCAACATAGCACTAGTGAAAGCTGTAGAACCATTACTGGATGCCTGAAGCCAATCTTTATTGACAAAATCAGTTACCTAGTAGGCATTTCACCCAGTGACATAAGATGAGAGGTAAAAGCAAAGCAAAAAAAGCAAAGTGCTCATATACCACCCCATAGCACTTAAAGCACTCTCAGGCCAGTTTACAATTTATTTATGCAGGGTAGACATCCCCCCCCCCAATGAGCTGGTTACACACCTCAGAAGAATAAAATGCTGAGTCAACCATGAGCCAGCTACAATACTTGAGATTCAAGCGATATGGCCCACTTTGTCCAAATTCCTGCCCCACTGCCCTTGAGTTGGTGGCTGTCGGGGGAGACAGAGAAGTGCCTCCTCCTGCCGAGACTGGTCAGCCACCTAATGAGGATGACTCAAGCATTGTGTCCCAGTGAGTAGAGCAGCTGGCTTGGGTGAGACATGAAGAAGGAATGCATATGAATTTGGATAAATTGGGCTGAATTGTTTTGTACCATCTGTAGTTCTTAGATAAATTTGCACATTATGGAGAAACAAACCTCAGGTTGCCACCAAGTATCCTGGTAATAGGGAGCTACTGCCAAACAAGGGTTATACATGGCATGACATCCCTCAGTGTTTGATCTTTAAACACTCCTGGCTCCAAACAGTCACAGTTAAAGGGATAGGAGTAATGAAGGAAATATTTCAGGAGCTAGGTCTTGTGATGAGAGTAGAGGGGAGAAATTGTAAAATGTAGGTTAGCTATATAATCAAAAGGGAAGAGAAGCAAATGGCAAACTGACCTCTTAGCAGAGCTGAGTTCAATAGCTCTGGGTTTCTATTTTTACATGCAGGGTTGCCCTTTGGACCAAGTAGACCTTTTCCAGTTAAAAACCAGAAGCAATTAAGGTAAAAGTTTTAAAGATTCCATTTCCAATGGCACTGATGTCATAAAATGCCCCAGAAACCCCTAAACAAACTTTTATTCCCTTCAGTAAGGATGGAATCATTCAACAGACTTGGCTGAGAAAAGGACAAGAACAACTGACTCATCTCTGAGGATGGAAGATTATGCAACTTACTTATGAGCTCAAATGCCCGAAGCTTGGAGACAGCTTCCGTCATGGCCAGCTCTGCCATTAGCCAAATTGAGGTAGGTGCCTCAGGCAGAAGACTGACAAAAGCCTTTGCCACTTCCCTCACCTCCCTCAGGAAATCTATGTTGTACAGATCTCCAAGGTTCCAATTTTCTAGCTGCTGGGGACAGAGGATCTCTCAGAGCTAGGATATATTTGATGTGCTCTTAGTGGAAACTCTGTGAGGGAAAGGAAGAAACTGCGTAGAGTTAATGGGCAATTTCCCTGGCCAGCTCAAAACAATGCTTAGTGCCAAAAAATCCTCTAAGACTGCCATTGAAGCGAGTAAAGTGGAGAGCAGAAGGAAAGGGAGGTATGGAAGAATAAGAGTCAGCAGTTGGCTAGAAAAGATGTGAGTTGGAGGAACAGGAAGAGGCAGTGGTAGGCTGGGGAAGATAGAAGAAGGGCGGTGGGTTGTAGAGAAGGAGACAAAGTTTATTGGGGGCTTTAGGGAAAGAGAAGAGATAACAGAGGGCTCAAGAAGAAGGGAAGCAGTAGCATGGCAAAGGGGTTGAGGAGGTAAAGCAGCTGAGATGGGAAGGGGAGAGGGAAGTAGAAATGGGAAGTAAGAGTAAACATGTTGGAGGAACATGAGCAGCTGCAGCAAACTATTTTATTCTAAATTTTTTAATTTGTGAGTATTTTTTACCCATCTTTCTCCTTGAAAAAGGACCCAAGGTGGCTTTACAGTATGGAGGGACAATATACAGTCCAGTACAATTAAGACATATTCACGTTTAAGAACAGGGAATCAAGGGAATTGAGGGGTATCTTACAGCATTAGAAGACAACATTAATGCTAAAAGAGAATGTAAGCAGTTAAGAAAAGAGTATACATTCCATGTAATCATGTAAGGTAGACCATCTAAAAGTTATGAGGAATGGGAACTAATTGATAACATAGTGTCAATGTAATCCAACAAGGAGAGATACAGGCACAAAGTTATAAGTGGTTATAAACACAAGTCTGTGTAGCCATGTATGGTAGCCCATCATTCAGTGAACATTGCCTGTTTCTGAAAAGACAGCAGGGGTTGGGCAGTCCTGGCCTGTAGAGGAAGGGAGTTCCAGAGTCTGGGCACAGCAGCCGAGAAGGCCCGTTCATATGTTCCCACAAGATGCACCTATGAGGATGGTGGGATGAAGAGAAAGGCCTCTCCTGATTACTTTAGCACCCAAGCTAGTTCTTACAGTGAGATTCAATCTTTGAGGTACCTAGGACCCATGCTGAATTGTGCTTTGTAGGTTATGGTCAGCACTTTGAATTGGGCTCGATAGTGCCATAACCCACAGACTCACACACACAGGTAAGTTCACTCTTTTACTGGAAACTCAGAACCAAACCCAATACAGCAAATCAGAAGTAAATCAAAGTCCAGGAAACCTATAGCAAGGTCACACCTATTCAGAGAGCAAAGCAGAGTCCAAGATAAACAGTCCAGAGGTCAAGCCAGAATGTCAATGGTAGCTTATGCCAGTTTCACTGAGAAAGTCCAGAGCCAAGAGAGACAAGATCCAGGATCACGCCAAACAGGAACAAGGACCAAGCAGGAAAGAAGTAGCAAGTTGTTGTATCAACGCATTGCTCCCACAATTTGCCTCAGTCCTGAATGCTCAATTTATGTCTCCAGAGAGCAACATAACTTCCCCAGAAACTAACCCTGTCAAAACTCAGGACTCCATAAATGTAGACGCTGGTGGTTCAGATAAAGCTTGTCTCTGCTTCTCCTGGTTGTAAGTCTTCTCCTGGAGAATCCCCTGAAGATGCAGAGTCACTCTCCTGTGCAGCTGCTGGAGGAACTGACAGCTTAGAAACCTCATCTGGGGCTTCTTCAGGCATTAACTCTTTAGTCTCTGGAATAGGTTCTGGCAAGGGCTTGACAGATAGCTCATTGGAAAACAGCCTGTAGAGCTGCTTTAATAGGGGTGCAATGTGATCTCTGTAACCTGCCCCAGTCAAGAATCTGGCTGCTGCATTTTGGACCCATTGAAGTTTCCAGAGCAGTTGTCTTAAGGAACAGGCTAGACCAGACGTCCTCAAACTTTTTAAACAGGGGTGGGGGTGGGGGTGGGGGTGGATCACTGTCCCTCAGACATTGTTGGGGCCAGACTATAATCACTGTTGGGGGCTGGCAGGGAAGAAAGGAGTATGTTGGGGTTTGCACCTGGCCTTGACATGCTTACTCAGGAATAAACACTCCCGGATCACTACTTTGTCACTGGGTGTGTGTGGAGCTGAGCACAGGAATCTTCCTCCCACCATAAAATTGCAAGTGAGGAATGAGAGGAGTTGAAGGGGGGAGCCATTTCCCTGCATCTCCCCATGATCAAGGCAGGGGGTGTCCCTCCTCACCTCCACCACTTCACTCTCCAGGTTGCCCCCCCATATGCGCAATCTTTGGAGCCATGTCACCAAAGATTGCACACCCACTCCTGGTACATCCCCCACCTCTTGAAGTTCACCTCTCCAAGCCACTTCCCTTACCCAAGCAGCAGTGGGGGGCATGATTGCCAGAACACCACTTACCCTCTTTGCTCTGGGGAAGGGGAAAGAACCCCTATTCTTTGCAGGCCTGGACGGTGGCTATTCTCTCTGTGAGGATGTGCCCCCTCTCTCCTGCACCTCTCACATGCTCCATCCCAGTGAGTGTGGAGCCACTGCTGAGACAGGTAGGCAGGCAAGCAAGCCAACCACCTGTCTCCCACCTTGTGGAGGCAGAGTGGAGCCGTTGGGGGTGGGGAACACAAGAGAGAAAGGGGGAGGGGGAACGGCAGCTGAGGGGATGTATCATCCTTATCCTCATCATCCACTTGGCTAGGCTCACCATGGCCAGCAAGGGAAAGTCCCCACCCCCACCCCACCAGATGACCTTCCTCCACGCCTCCAGGTGTGTGTGTGTGTGTGCGCGCGCGTGCACGTGCATGCATGTGTGTGCATGCGTACACTCCTGGAGCAGGTGACACACACACACACACACACACACACACACAGAGAGAGAGAGAGAGAGAGAGAGAGAGAGAGAGAGAGAGAGAGAGAGAGGTTGCGTCTCCCCGCCCAGCTTTGCTGCTGGATGGGGGGAATGGAGTGCACTGGGCAATTATCGGCTAGAACACTTCCACTTGCTCCATAAATCAGTTGCTTGACGCTTGATCGGCTGCCTAATAACACAGAGCTTCTTACTATACAACCACGGTAGCTTCTCATTGACACTTTGGCTGTCAATAGCAGCAATTCCTCACATCTCAAAGCCAGGGGTGGGGGGTGGGGGTTTATGCAATGGTTTCACGGGCCGGATTCAGGACCCTGGTGGGCCATATTCAGCCCACAGGATGCAGTTTGAGGACCCCTTGGCTAGACGATAATGATAAAAATATCAAAGAAGCTTGAGACATTTAAGCTTCAGTTAATGACATTGTGGACCTGTAAGGGTATTAATGGGGTAGTGGTGGATGGAAGTGTGGGGCAAAGTAAGGAGGAGGGAGGGAGAAGGTTGTTCAACAATCAGGAAGAAGTGAGAGTAATCTCAATGTAGATAAAATGAAGATGGTTTTGCCTCCTGCCCCAAAATACTGCCCATAACACCTGATCATCTTAGGCAGGACATTTTACAAGAATTCAGGCTTTCTTAGTGGCGGCCCCTCGGCTCTGGAACCAACTTCCTCCTGAGATCTGTTTGGCATCTTCCCTCTCAGTCTTTAAGAAACATCTAAAGACATGGCTATTTTAAAAGGCTTTCCCTGGATATTAATCTGTTCTACTAATGATTGCTATTACATATTTTATTTTGTTTTTATCTGTAGTCCATCTTGCTCCTGCTCAATGTTTTTGATATATATTGTTTACTAGTTATAATTAGAGATGGGCACGACCAGGAAAAATGACATTACGAGTTGTCATGTGTCGGAGCCGGCCCATTTCGGCTCGTTTCCGTTCTTCGCGAAATTTCTCAAAAATTTGTCATTTTGTTTGTCGTTTTTTCGTCTGTCGTTAGTACTGGTTTGGGGGGGGTAGCGGGCTCCTGGAGGCACCTCTCTGGGGTGGGTGCCTCCTCTGGCCCACTACAAAAGGGTACGCATAGCCAATTGGATATGCATACCAAGTTGCAGTGGCAGGCAGAGGCACCTCTTTTGGGTGCCTCTACTCTGACTCACTAAGAAGGACAGCATACTGGCATACTGTGCACTTCTTGTGCTGGGGAGTGAAGTGAGAGAGGACCCCTATGGGCGCCCTACGGCTCACTAAGAAGGGAAGTGTACTTGCGTATAGTGCAATGCGAGTACACAGATCTGGCTTAGGGTTGGGGTTAGCGCAAGGGCTAGGGTTAGGGTTACGGGTAAGGTTAGGGTGAGTTAGTGGGGTGCACCTCTGGGTGCCTCTCTGACCCACTAAGAAGGACAGTGTACTGGTGTATGGGTTAGGCTTAGGGTTAGGGTTCAGGTTCGGGCTAGGGTTAGTGGGCTTTTTATGCCCGACTGGCACATCCCAGAAGTCTCGCTCAAAACCTGGTCAAATGGCCATGCAATTGGTGGAATGGCTCCAAAAATTTGCATGGTGCACTCCCATGGCCAGCCCATCATTGCGTAGGTGTAAAAAAAAATAAAATAAAATAAAATAAAATCAATGGAGAGGAGGACAGGAGACATTTTGTTGCAAGAAAAACCCATTGCTACTGTAAAAAATCTGGCAGTTTTAAAATAGCAATTTTTGCATGTTTCTGTGGTGCTTTGGTGTGTTTTTGGACCACGATTTCAAAATAAATATTGCGGTCACCCCATTTTGTATCCCCAACCCTAGTGATTGTCTAGTTATCATTGTAACATTCACACATCCTTGAATTGGTTTGGCTTGATCATGCATAGAGTCATCAGAATCACAAGATATTCATACTATGAGTGGTGTAAGGAAACATTTGCAGTATGCCTATACACTACCATGAATGGCTGTTACAAAGGCAAGAAAAAATATCCAGTTTATGCCCATCAACTTCCTTTGTTTACCAACTGCAACATGCAATGAGACTTGTATACGTTTCAAAAATGAAATGTTTAGAGTGTTTTCTTTTTCCTTAAAAAGAAATTAAGATTTCATGGGAAGTGCCTGTTTACTGAAAAGCAATCAGGGTTAACTAAAATCAGCAACAGATGTTTATGCATTGCAATTATACAGAAGAGGAAGAGTATTTATTTATGGCATGCACTTCTGTTATACTGCATACAGCAAACCACTGTTACTTCCACTTTGCTGGTGATGCTATCAAAGGGATATTGTACAGCTGGAGGATCCACCCCTCCATTACTGATACTTTGAGGGCCAGGCAAGAATAAAACAAGAACTGAAGAAGGAGAAGGAGAAAAAGAGGGGAATGAGCAATTAATCCAGGAAATCAGCATAATGGACTGTGCGCTGGATTTCAAAAGGCAGTTTAAATGTAAGTTATATGTCACAAAATCACAAAATAATTTGAATTGGAAGAGACCTTTAAGGCCATCGAGTCCAAACCTTTCTAAGCTCAGAAAATCCAAATTGAATCAAAATGATTTAGCTGTCCACTTTTCTCTTGGATGCCTTCAGTGCTGGGGTGATCAACACTCCCAAGGTAATTGGTTCCATTGCCATACTGCTCCAACATCCCTCTTCCAAATATCTGGTCCTTCAGCCACCCTCAATGATTTCAATGCAAATATCTTATCCTTACATACAATATGCTAGTCAAGAAGTCAGTGGAGGGAGAACAGTGAATTTTCTTTATTCTTTCTCATTTGACATGATTAGAGATGGGCACAAAATGAATTTTTCCCGTTCCATTATTCATTATTCATTTCGTTATGTAACAAAATGAATAACAAAAATTGTGATGAAATTGGAATGAACAGAACCACGAAAATTAGGTTCATTGCGTTTCATTTTCGTTAATGGCGACGCGCAATGAAATGTTAAAAACCATCCTGAATATCCGTAAAAACCCAGTGATAATTATTTATGCTGCCTGATAATACCTACCGGGGGTTTGGGGTCCTTAAAACGTGCATTTATCTCTTCTCTCAGATCGCTGTATTTTTTTTTTCCTTTAAGGGGAGTTAGGGGACATCGACTCAAAATGGCTCCCAGATGCCTAATATTGATTTCTTGGGTATTAAAATGCCCTGGACATCTGTAAAAACACAGTGATAATTATTTGAAATTACTACCTACCAGGGGGTTGCAGTCCTTAAAACGTTTGTTTTTGTCTTTCTCCCATCACAATGTATTTTTTCTTTTCCCTTTAAAGATGACACAAAATGGATTCCAACCACAAGATGGATGCAAGCCATGTGATGGGCTCATATAAATTCTTGGACAATTTCAACCAATAGCATGCCCAGGTTGCAGACTGGGTAGGTGTGGCAGCCACAGAGAGCATAAAAAGCTTTGGCAGCCCCCATCCTCCTTGCAGTCTGTGGTGGATGTTAGGGTGGGATTCCTGTCTCTGCGACTCGTTACTTTAGGCCAGCCAGGCAGGCGTGTGTCTCTGTGTTCCTGCTGGCTGCAGCCTGGCTCTTAGGAGAGAGAAAGAAGAGATTTCTCTTGCAGCCTCCCTGTATGCGTGCGTACCTCTCGGTGGGTACCCTCCCCTGCCCCGCAGTGCAGTCACTCTGCGGCTGCCTTACGCCCTGGGCAATGCCCGCCGCTGCCTTTGCAGCCTCCCTGCATACCTAGTCTATACTGTATCTCTGCCAGCATCATTTTTTTTAGTGTTTTCCCTCTGGTCTGGGGCGTTGGGGGACGTCTGTGCGCAGAAATGCTTTAAGTCATGCAAAAAGCGGGTTAAAACAAAAAATGAAAAACAAAAAAAAAACAATTTTTTTCAACAAAATCACGAAATATGAAAATGAACCGAAACAGACCCACAATGAAAAGCAAAAACCCGAAACATCATTTTTTCGATTTGTGCCCATCTCTAGACATGATTGTCACAGTGCCAGGTTTAAGCTCTTAAGTTCAGTGTCATGACACAGAAATAAAATCCAACTGCTAGTTCAGTTGGCTTCTTTACTGGGGAGCTGGCCCTTGCCTTGTCCCTTTCAGTGAAAAGAATGTTTTGGACTGAGCCTGCATACAGCCAATATGAGAGAGGCTCAAAGGCATATCAGATTAAGAAGGAAGTATTGTTTTCATTGTGACACCTTTCCCCCTCTCTGTCTCCAAGAAGTGTGCAAGGTTTTCTTTCCTTTTATCCACATGAGGCTAAGCTTTGAAACCTTGCTTGGAATACAGGTCTCAGAATTCTCCAAGCAGAATGATAAGGACCCATGTATTGTGTTGTTACAGTCATGACTGACTCTTTGTGACTCCATGTCCATGGAGTTTTCTTGGCAGGAATACTGGAGTGGTTTGCCTGTTCCTACTCCAGACGTCTCCAATCTGAGTACTAACCAGGGCTGACCCTGCTTAGCTTCCAAAATCAGGCAAGATCAGATGTACTTAGGGCATCTAGGCTAGACCCATAGGGACTTCCAAGTTCTAGGAACTGAGCCCAAAATGTGACTTTTCAAAATTAAGCCTATGGGTTGGGTTGCTTTGTATTCGGTGAGGAAATGGTGATTCATAGGAGAACACACAGCTAACTCAGGCTCAACTCACCTCCAGCACTGCAGGCTCAGCTCAAACCAGCACAGAAGAAAAAGCAGAGGATTAGCACATGGTGGAATGTGTGTGTTTGTGTGCTGCTGGGGCATACATCTAGTATGAGGGACATGACTGCCTAGCGCCACTGTTGCCGAGTCATGTGCTTACCCGATTTCTATCAGAACTGCTGGTGGAGATCATTTCAGAAACCAGACTGAGCTCATTACAGTCCCAAGCTCTGCAAGGAAGCCAGCTGTGGGGAATTACCTACATACGCTAAACCCATATGAGACTGAAGCATACGTCTTCCTCCTGGGCCATAGACTAGCCTACATCCTTTTCGACTTTGATCTAACTGCCACAATTATGTTATAATTTCAGACTCATTTCCTTCAAAGAATGACAGCTCATTAGCTTAAGTTTACATACTGCCTTAGGAATAAACATGGACATACATAAACATACACATACCTCCGTTGGCCAGATGTCACCCCAAATCTATCGATCTGTGTTTAATTTTTTTTTTTTTGCAAGTAGAGATGGGCACGACTTAGCGGTATTTTCGTTTTCATTTTCGTTTTTTGTTTCCGTTACGTAACGAAACGAAAAATGAAAAACGGCTCAGAACTGGAACGGAAACGGAAACGAAATGACTAATTTTGAGCCAATTTTCGTTTTTCGTTACTGGAAAAACACATAATGGAGCTAAATGGGAAGAAACGAAAAAATTTTTGTTTTCGTTTTCATTTTTTCGTTTTCGTTACGTAACGAAACGAAAACAAAAAATTTTGAAATTAGCTCACGAAAACGGAAACGAGCCGAAACGCACCCCTAGCCGAAAACGAAAATGAAAATGAACAATTTTTCTGAGTCGTGCCCATCTCTATTTGCAAGTGTTTTTAACCTGCAGTCTATTTCCTTTGAGAAGTTTGCTGGAGAATGTGGGAGTAATCTGATCCATGGTGAACTTTTCTTTGCACCCTCTTAACAAGTGTCATCTCTTTTTATACCACTTTTTCCTTAATAGCTGGCTGTTTTGGGTAACATTTCTCGCACAATGAAGCAGAAGATATCTTTAGCCCTACTTTCCTTTTAGTCAGAGTTCTCTACTGATGGTTCTGAGGAAATATTTGTAGGCTATTCACTAATGCATTTATCTTTCATTCATTATATCACATTAATTTTCCTCTCCAAACGTAAGGAACTACATGGAATTCAGATTTAATGTGCATGGTAATTCTGTGCAGAAACATATTGTCTATTAGAAAATATGCATTTTAAGATTGCAATCATCCAAATTACCCAAGTAATTTGGCTACTGGTCATCTCACTGAAGGCTGCTGGGAGTCACAGTCCACAGAAGTAAATTTCCATGATTTCTACAGCAAGCTAATGTGAGATGCTGAAGTCTTCCAAAACTTAAGTTGTTTGGGATCTTTCCCCCCCCCCCAGCTATGTTATGTAAAATATTATATGTCAGAGTGGCTTTGTATTGGAGCCCATGTCAAAGCAGGTGATACAGGCAAAATATATGATAGACCTGGGTGCCCTCACTCATACATACACACCTGTGAACATAGCTGTGAATTGTGCTGCTGAATCATTTCTGGGTCTAGTTTTCAAATAGCTGTATCGGTGGGATAGATATTGAATAGTGGGTTGTTGTTTTTTTGACAGTAATACCTCGGATAACGAATGCCCCTGATACTGAATTTTTCAGATAATGAATGGAAATTTCCAGGTATAGGGTTGCCTCGGATAATGTATGTTCCCTATGGGCTGCCTTGGATAACGAATGTTTCAAAATGCTTTGCAAAAATGTGTAACCAGGATGCATTGCTGCCCCTGTAGTTTGTGGAGGGCAGGAAGGAGTTAGAACATTTTTCCATTGTGTTTTGGAGCCATTAAGGACATTTTTTTTGCTGAGGGATTTGGATTTGGAAAGGTAGGGAGCTGGCTTTTATTAATCTTTGCACTCTTTTCTTTGCACTTTGGGCGGGAAAAGGCTGAGCTAGGCTTGCTGCTTTCATTTTCTCCATGTTTGCAAGACTTCTCCATTGCTCTGGAGGAAAAATGGGCTGGAATTTTCTTGCTGCTTATGTTTCTCTGTTTGGATTTTTTCCCTTTGCACTTTGGGTGGGAAAAGCTGGGCTAGGCTTGCTGGTTTCAGTTCTCTGTGTTTGCATTGCACTGCAGGGGGTGTCCTGAGGTGGTGGTGTTCCGGCACTGCATGCCTTTAAAGTGCACTTTATAAAGAGGTTTGAAACTCTCTCCCCCCCCCCCCGTTTTTTTGCCTTTTTTCGGACCTCCATAAAGGCGGGGTAAAAATAATCTAAAATAAATGAATACATAATTTCCCCATTCATTTCAATGGGGAACCACATTTCAGATAACAATTTTGTTTTAGATAATGCATTACCTCAGAGAATGAATTAAATTCTTTATCCGAGGTACCATTGTATATTAATACTCTTCTCCCCCACCACCTCTATTTGTTTATGGCTTCTTTCTTGTTACAAAACTAGAAGACATAATAATGTCAGGATACTGTGCTGCCACTCAGATCTGACTACATCACTCAATGCTTCTAAAAACCTCCAGTTAAAAATGTGGTATACTATGCTTCTCTATATGTAATTCAAAACACGAGGAAAATGGCCCCATATTGCTGCACAGTGTTGTGCCCATGCTGACAGTAGGGAAAAGGATGCCCAATATTATATAGTAACCCCCCGTCCATCATGGGGGTTAGGGACCCAACCAAACCCATGATCAATGAAAATCTGTGATATGTGGATGCAGGTCAGGTTGGGCCTGGGGGTCAGCGTGCAGTGTTTAAAATGTCATTAAGCAACGGAGTCAAGTGCTTGGCTCCACTGCTTAAAGACATTTTTAAACATTGTGCACTGCTTCTTCTGACCTCCCCCCGGGGTGCAGGGGAGTGGCACCCAATGCCTCCATGGAGGCAAAGACCAGGCTCCAGCTGATTGGCACTGGGGTGGGGGAGGAAAACCTTTATTTCTCCACTCCAGTGCCAATCAGTTGGAGCCCAGGGCTTGGGGAAGGGGGGGAATGTTTTAAAAGCCCAGGTTTTTAAAACCCTTTTTCCCCTTCCCCAAGCCTTGGACTCCAGCTGATTGGTGCTGGGGTGGGGGAGAAAAACCTTTTGTTTCCCTACCCCAGTGCCAATCATCTGGAGCCTGGGGCTTGGGGGGGGGGAGGTTTAAAAAGCCTGGGCTTTTAAAAATCTTTTTTTCCTCCCTCAAGGTCTGGGCTCCAGTTGATTGGCTCTGTGGTGGCAGAGAAAAACCTTTTGTGCTAACACTCTACTGCTACTGTGCTAACACAATATAATGGGACCGCAGTATATGAACTGTGAAAGGGCAGGGGACCACTGTATAGCAAAGGGCAGTCTAAGTGTTGGCACCAATGTTAGAAATCAAGATGATCCATAGGAGAACCATGTGTGCTTAGTATCATTTGGAAAGAGATGCCAAGCCAGTGAAAATTCCACAACCTGACTCCTTTTTTCACCTGTCAACCACTTCTCACCCAAACACAAAGCCATTGTCAGGGCCACAACCCTCTACTTGTTAAAAGAGCGAATCCGTTGTTTAAACCATTAAAATATGTGTTTTCTTTCCTGAGAAGAATTGTGCATAAAGAAAATGGGGACAAAGAAGTAACACTATAGCTTTTTCAGACTCCAGGGGAATATTTTAATTGACCTGCAGAAAGAAACCAGTGAAAGGAGACAATGAGCCAGGTTAAAGGAAAACACTATTTTATTTCTCCTCAAAAATAAAAGAATGGGAGGTATCATGGAAGGAGATAGAAAACACAGTATTTATCTAGGTTATAGCTCTATACATGTTTCCAAGTACTACAGAACACGGGGTTGTAGGACTGGTTTCTCATATTCACAAAATGACACAAGATTGAGTTGGAAAAGCAAAACAAAACTCTTCCTAATCCTACTTATCCAGATCCATTCAAGCTCCTTAGCAAAGGCAACACACTCTTCCCCTGCTAGTTACCTTTTCCTTTAATAAGTAGCCTCCAGCTACAGAACCAGGGGAGTCAAGAAAGAGATCCTTCAGTTAAGGCCTAATAGGAGACCTACAGCTGTTGAATGAAAGTGACACACATCTCCACAAATACTGCAGGCAGGGCCAGCACATCCATTAAGCGAACTAGGCAGTTGCCTAGGGCGCCAAAATGGAGAGGGGGCGCTGGCCAGCCTGCTGCCCCCTGCCGCCACCGCCGCTGGCCACCGCCGTCTGTCCCCCCGCTGCCTGTCACCATTCGCCGGCCGCCCCCGCACCCATTGCCGCCCACCCCCTGTGCCCGTCGCTGTCCGCCCCTGCCCGTCATTGTCCCCCGTCATCCGCCACCCCCTGCCACCCCGCTGCCGCTGCCACCGCCACCGCCCTCGCCTAGGGCACAAAAAACCTAGTGCCGGCCCTGACTGCAGGGTATCACAAAAGGAAAATAAACAAGCACATGCGTTTTGTTTTGTATTCCGGACACCAGGCTCGACCCTGAAAGCAGGAGGGGTCAGAAATGGCCAATTCCCATCCAAGCATTTGATTCAAACAATGAACAGCATCTAAATCAAATCTGAGGGTTATTTTTTATTTCATTGATACGCCTCCCATCTAGTAGCGAGCCAATAATCTGAGTGGCTCACAACAGGAAAAATAACCCCTCCCACTCCACCCCCACCAAAATACCAAATAATCCACACGAAAACATCAATGGTGACAGCTAAAAATATGTACCACTAAAAATAACATTAAAAAGTACATCAACAGATTTCCCACAAGGGGAGGATGCTCTTGAAGGCCTCTTTAAGGAGCACCGGTTTCATGAGGGTGGTGATGTTTCAATCCAACTGCCTTCCATTATCATTGATCTGGAGGCAGGAGGTAAGCCGCCTTGCGTCCTTTTCCAAGGAGAAAGGTAAAAAATAATCTAAACCTTGATTGGCAACATTCGAGAATGGAAGACTTTTACAGAAAGGTAGGCTTGTACATTAAAGCTTCCGTAATCATAGGGGCAATGTAGGAATAAAAGTCACTTACAAGCACAAAAGAGTAATCACATTTAAATGCATCAAATAATAATTCTATTTTGCCTTATATGTGGGTTTTTAAAACTGCCTTCAAAACATGAAGGGTAGTCTGAAGTGAGGCACTTTGCATTTACCCTAAATGACCAGCTTCCACTATAGTACTGGGACTACAGAAAGGTTAATACTCTGATATATGTGAGTTCACACACTTAGGGCAAAACAACTTAATCATCTAAAGATTGTGGTCCTTAGTGTAGAAACTGATATAATCCCATTCTTCGAATACAGTTGAGTGATAATAACACATGAGTGAATTATTGCCCTTGACCTGTTTTAAGATTTTATAGGAGGCTTTTCTACAATTGGGAGGGAGGCACGAGGGACAAAAGTATTCATCTTGAGTATGCACAGCCCATATTTGATCTTTGGCATATAGCCTTTTGGAAAGGTTCTGCTGCTAAAACAGAGTTTGGGATTGACAAATTGACAAAGTGAGAAATTGACAAATTTCCACTGATGAATTGACAAATCCATTTATCATGCTTTTAAAATGCTAAAAAAGCCCCAATAAAATACAGAGTCCCCAAAGTTTTAGGGATGCCTTCTCTGACTCTGACTCTCTTCTACAAGTTCTGTATGCTTGGTGAAGATTGGGGTTCAGGCATCCAGGCTACATACCCCCAAAAAAGTTCCTCTATGAAGGTGACCCTGAGGCAGCTAGAGACACCAAAAATTGCAGAGAATCTTCTCCCAACTCTGTTCTACAAACCCTATACATTTAGTGAACACTGGGGTTCAGACAGCTGATTTATAAACCCACAAATCCCCCCCCAGGAAAGTGTCTTTTAACAAGTGGGTTGGAAAAACACAATATTTATCAAACTTGGATGGATTGGTGAGGTGAGTAAGAGGAAGGTTCTCTTCAAGTTCGGAGTGTCTAAGTGCTCAAGAGAACATTTGGGGGGGGCACTTTTTGGGTGCAAAACTCAGACATCAAAAATCCAATCTCCACCAAACCTGGAAAGGATTGTAGAGATCAGTCACAAAAAGCTTCACATGGACAATGAAAGCTCAATGAGGGGATCAAAGACACAATGATGGAAGAACAAGAAGTAAGGTGGTGAGTGTAAGATATAGGGAAGGAACAGACTGGCAACCGGCAGGAAAAAAAGGGGTTGCCCTGTACCACCTGAAACAGCAGCACATATGTAAAATCCAAAGGACAAAAGAATTGGATTGGGTGCCATTTTAAACCTCTGTGGGTCTTGGTGTGATGTTTATAACAGAATATGCTGCAGATCCAATATGATTTTCCTAGAGTGTGTAGTTTGGGCCTCAGAATAGACAAGAATGAGCTACACAGGCCGGCAGTCCCAGTCATTCCATAAAATGTGGCTTCATATGCACTACTGAGGAGTTTTTGTGACCTCAGCGGTACCTACTCAAAGAATAAATCATTGTATTGCAGTAGGGTTCCAATTCTCTGAGGCCACCTCAGCCTACACAGAAGCCGTACCTTGCCAAGTACACCAGACTGTACAATAAACCAATGGGGGATATTCCCCCCCTTCCTATGTATAATAAACATACCTGCCTCTGATTGTTAGCAGCAGATGTGACTTGAACTATACTGCTTTTGGCTTAGTCAGTGCAGAGGGTGGGAGCTTGACACATCCGCTCCTGATCTAACCAGACACAATGTGACCCACGCATCAAATGGCACCCAGAGAGATTTGTTTCCATAATAGACAAGAGAAAGCAATGCCTTTGACAAGAACATTTGCAGCTGCCCTTCCCTATTAAAGGTAACTGACTTTTAATAGATCCCGGGTGCTGCATCCTCCTGCAAATGTTATTCTCCTCAAAATCATGAGCTTGCAGGATGTTTTGTAGACATTTAACAGTCTGGATGGCAGAAACAGCAAGCGAGGTGCATGGGGGAGGGGGAGTGATTTGACATTACGGCAACCTTTATAGATATGATAACTGAAGCAACTGAGGGATGTTCTTCCCACCCTGACAGTCCTTCTGCATGTGCTGCAAACATTTGGACACAGTTTTCCCCTGCTATCCTTCTATTCATCCTCTTGAAAAAGTAACGGAGGAACCAGAAATACCTTCCGATGCATTCATTGTCTTGTTTGGTGTGCTGCAGGCTTTATCTCTAATGACTACTGATTAGATATCCATTTTGTATCCCGCTGGCTATTGTTTTCTTTGGGCTCCTCTGCTTAATCAGGCAGGCGCGGGATGAATGACTGCTCTCCAGACCCTCTCTGTCCTCACTTTGCCAGCCTTTTGCTCCTGTGCAGACAAATTGAATGGAGAGGGAAGAATGCTCAATAGCTGAGCATCTGTTTTTCATTTTGAAGGTCTCAGTTCAGTTCCCTCATCCCTACGTAAAAGGATGAGATAGCAAGTGATGGGAAATGCCTCTTACTAAAATGACAGAGTGGGGTGGGTGGATAAATACTCTAGCCTATGATAAAGCAGCCTGTATTCCCTGCCTTACAGCGGGACAGAATATTTGGTGAACTCTAGCTAATGAAAACTTAATTTATGATACTTCTTTGTCTTTTTAAAAAAATATTTTATTGAATTTTTCTAAACCTAACAAGTTAAAACAAATACATTGCTTATGCGTTGTCGTGTTAGTTAGCTCAAATACAAGAATTATCCCAGAATTTTGGCCCATGTGTTTGATATTGCCAAATTTACATGTTTCATTTCCATCATTATATTCATCCTTCTTTGTCTTGAATATCTCACAGAGATTGGTATTTTTTCCTCCTTTCAGTAGCCTAATACAGTTGCTATTTTTGGTCTATACCATTGTTGCTTGCAGCCATCAGTATTCTCTGTACAGGATGAAGACAGATATTAGAGGCAATGTGCTGAGAGGTAATGTTGTCATGATGCATAACTTTTCCAGTCATGGGGAGTAGCATGTGTTCCTTTTAGCGATCACAGAAGAAAATCCTAAATTTAAAACACACTGGGCGGTCAAAACATAGTACATAACTTAGCCGGTGCTTAACCAAATAAAGGAATATTAATGATAACAATTAAAGATGGGCATGAAACAGGGAAAAGGAGGGTTTTGTTTTGTTTTGTTTCATTACTAATGATTTTTTAAAGTAGTTTTCTGATGAAACAAAATGAAACGCTATGCTCCCTTGGGTCTTAAGAGTCACCAAAATTGCTTGGAAGCTTCCTCAAGCTCTTCCCTGTAAGCCCCTAAAATTTGGAGAGGTTTAGGGGTCAGGGGCTGAGTTATTAATCTCCAAAGGGGGTGCCCCTAAAATCTTTCTAATTGAGGAAGCCAATAATAGCCCCCCCCCACGGGCGAGCAATTAGCGGCATGTCTCGGCTTCCGAATCTAAAATCAATTGCTTTGTATAAAGGAATTAATTCATTCCAATGAAATTATGTTAAGCAAATTGTCCTTTATACAAATATTCCATAGGAGTGCATTGAAAACAGAGTAATCCCTAATCATGACCATTTTTATGTTGTACAGATTTGCCCCATAGGCTATTCTGTTAAGCAAATTTCCCCTATATCTGGATTTTTTTATGTTGTACAGATTTTATGTTATATAAACTTTGTTATATGAAGGTCCACTGTAGAAAGAGTTTTTTCCCTAGGGCAATCCCCTTTGGAGCTTAGCCAGCTCCCTGACCTCCCAAACCTCTCCAAATTTCAGGTGCTTACAGGAAAGAGCTTGAGGAAGCTAACCCTGCCATTGATTCCTCTAGGACAAATTGTTTTGTTCTAGAGGGGGAAATGGCATTTCATTACAAAATGAAATTAAATGCGTCCTACTGTTTTGTTATGTAATGGAGTAATTTGTTACCTAGTAAAACAATGAAACAGTGTTTCGTATTTTGTTTTGGGCCCATCTCTAATAACAATCCTTTGCTGCCTCCCCAACAGAAAGCAATATGTGACGTTCCCTTGTAATATTATTCCCAAATGTGGAATATATTGCCGACAAATGTTGTATCACTTGGCCTTTGGGTCCTATGGATCCTGCCCCATTTACCAAAACCATCTCTACCCCCTCCCTCTAAACTGCACATGTGGCAGCAAAACACTGAGACGGTCTAAATGCAGACACCAAAAAGATGCTGCAAGGGAGACATGATCAGTCAACCAGCAGCCACATTTCTTCAATTCAGAAATATTTAAAAATATCTTCGAGTTTCATCATAATGAAATCTGATCCATACTACCCATGTAAATAGGAGTATGCAACTATCCTTCCAGTTTTGTTTCTGAGCTCTGTGACCCAGTTGTCCCCAAAAGTACACAAGAATACATACACAATGTTAATTTTAGGACAAAATAGGTTTGGGAATGCCCTGCTCATGAGAAAATAGACTAGAATAGGACATGTAAATAATTTGGATGGATGCTTAATTTTTAAAATATGCAGATAAATGTTGCAAAATGATTAATGAAACCAGAGACAGACTGACGTGACATCTCTAATTCACAACTATTCCCACCATAGAAAGTGTTGAGAGCCATAAGTTAGCTATAGTAAGCAGAAGACATGGCTATGCCCATTTGGAATAGACTGAAGTACAACATGAAACAATTGTGTGTGAGCATCCAATGAGCATCCGCTGTCTTGGTGGGCGTGCTCAGCCTCTTGCACGCCATGGAGCTCGGGTGGCGGGTCGGCCGCTGCCGTTTTCCATCTGTTCCTGACTGGGCTCCGGGGCTCAGCGGCTGCCTTTGTTGTCTCGCTCACTGCCAGCGCTGCCCGATGTATGATATCTCACTGGGAGCTTTTAAGACACTTGGAACTTGGGCTGAGGGAGTTGGGGTGGGGGGGAGTTCGCTGTGAGCCATATGGGGGAGGCTGAGTTTGAGGCAAATGTTTCATCTTTTGTCTTTGTCCCCCCGCTCAGTTCCACCATTGTCTCTTGCCGTGGCTCGTCAAGCTGCTACTACCAAGTCTGGCCTCGTTTCCCCTCCCCCCCTGCTCCCACGTTTGCTATCTGTCCTCCTGGATTTATGCCCACTATTACATTCTAGTTTTATTTTAAATTTTATTACTTATTAATTTACCTTTTGTATTATTTGTTAACTTACCTTATTGTAATTGTTGTATTGCTGTTTTGCTGATGTTTTTTCAGGTAGTGGTTGCTGTTTGATTCCCCCTTCCCCTGGTCACCATGTCAGCAGGGGCTCCTATACAACTGTGTTGGGCCGTGGACAATGCGCTTGGAGCTGGAGGGTTAGTCAGATAAGAAGAACTCAGGTCAGGCATCTCGTGCCTGTCCCACGTTCTGGCCCCCTGACTCCCTGCCACGTGTCCTGGAGCCATCCCACCAGTGTCTCCAACCTGTCCTGTCTCCTTTTGAATGCCAGGTCGGTCCACAATAAGACCCCCGTCATTTATGACGCCATCTGTGACGGGAGGGCCGACCTGGCCTGTATCACAGAGACCTGGGTGGGCACAGAGGGGGGAGCATCCCTCACCCAGCTGTGCCCGCCTGGGTTTCTGGTCCAGGGAGTGGGTAGGTTGGAGGGTCAGAAAGGGGGGGGGTGCTATTGTCTACAGGGAATCACTTCATGTGACCAGGGCCTCGACATTGGTTAGTCCGGACTTAGAATGCCTTCACCTGTTGGTAGGTCAGTGGGATAGATTTGGCATTGTGCTGGGCTATCGTGCTCCCCGCAACCCAGCACAATCCCTACCAGAGCTCTCGGAGTTCATCGCAGCGGCTCTGTTGAAGTCCCCCCGGCTTTTGGTCGTCGGGGACTTCAATGTGCATGCTGGCGGTGAACTGTCTGGTGCAGCTCTGGAATTCATGGAGTCCATGACTTCCACGAGCCTATCCCAGCATATTTCTTGCCCTACCCACAGGTCCGGGCACACCCTTGACTTGGTATTTACCTCCATGTTGGGGGAATCTAGTCTGGAGGTGGAGGACATTGTTTCCCTTCCTGTGTCATGGTCAGACCATCACCTGTTGTCCTTTTCCCTGTCAATCGCGCCCCCATGGGGACCATCGGCTCCTTGTTTGGGCCCGCCCCCGGAGGCTTCTGGACCCTGCTCGGTTCTGTGAAGCCTTCGGGGAGCTTCCTGGTGGCTTGGCTGATGATTCGGCCAAGGCTACGGCTGACCAATGGTTTGAAACAGCGTCCCGTGCCGTTGACCGAATCGCCCCCAAGCACCTCCTCCGCTCGACCTTCGCCGTGGTTTACGGCGGAGTTGAGAGCGATGAAGCAGGAGAGGAGGAGGCTGGAGACCAGCTGGAGACGAAGCCGGACGGCTACTAATAAGACTGCTGTCGTTATCCAGACTAGGCGCTACTCTCATGCGATCAGGGAGGCTAAAACATCTTATTACTCCCTGAGAATTGATGAGGCCTCGAACCACCAGGATGAACTTTTCCGGGTGGTTCGAGACCTCACCAATCCTAGTCTGGCAAGGCCTCGTCCTACTTATTTCAGTAGTGAGAATTTTGCAGTCTTTTTTAGATAAAAAATAGAGGCCATCTGGGCCGGCTTCGAATCCAGTTGCACTAGCCCTTCCTCGCCATCCCCTGTCGCTGCACCCCCTCGCTCTCCTCAATTGGTTGAGTTTAGGCCTGTTTCCTCCTCGGAGGCCTCCAGGGCAATTGCCCACTGCCGACCTGCATCCACCCCCTTCGACCCTTGCCCATCATGGCTCATAAAAGCTGCCGGAGGGAGGATGCCCGAATGGGCTTCTGCCATCTCCACCGCCTCCTTCAGCGAGGGTTTTTTTCCCGTCTCGCTTGAAGGAGATGGTGGTAAAGCCCAGTTTGAAAAAAATGGGCTTGGCATTGGACCAATTGGCAAACTATCGTCCGATTGCCAATGTCCCCTTCATGGGCAAGGTTATCGAGAGGGTGGCCGCGATTCGGATTCAGTCATTTCTGGAGGAACAGCGGTGCCTTGATCCATGCCAGTCCGGGTTCAGGCCTGGCCGGGGGACCGAGACAGCTGTGGTTGCACTGCAAGATGACCTAATCTGGGCAGCTGACAGGGGTTGCTCTTCCCTGTTGTTTCTCCTGGATTTGTCAGTGGCCTTCGATACCGTCAACCACGGTATCCTACTGGACCAGCTCTCTGAGGTAGGTATCGGAGGCACTGTTCGCAGTTGGCTCCGGTCCTTCCTGGAGGGTCGGCTCCAGTATGTGCAGCATGGTGGAGAGTTGTTGGTCTCGTGGACACTCCCATGTGGGGTTCCGCAGGGCTCATCTCTCTCCCCCATGCTGTTCAATATCTATGTAAGGCTGCTGGCTGGGGTCATTCGGAGATTTGGAGTCTGCTGTCACCAGTACGCTGATGACACGCAGCTCTATCTCTCCTTTTCCAACTCTGCAGTGGAAGCTGTCCGAACTCTCGACCAGTGCCTGGAGGCAGTCATGGCTTGGACCAGGGCCAACAGGCTCAAACTCAATCCCGAGAAGACCGAGGTGAGTTCTCCGTCTGGATACGGAGGCCCTCTCCCCAGTTTGGAGGGTGTTTCCCTCCAGCTGGTGGACAGGGTTTGGAATCTGGGCCTCGTTTTGGATCCAGCGCTATCCCTGGATGCCCAGGTGGCTGCTGTGACCCGGACTGCCTTTTACCACCTGCGCCAAATTGCCCAGATCCGCCCGTACCTAGACAGCAACTCTCTGAGAACAGTGGTGCAAGAGCTAGTGATCTCGAGGTTGGACTACTGCAACGCCCTCTACAAGGGTGCCAGTGTTGCCCTTGACTCTACTCCGGTGTTTGCAGCAGGTACAAAATGTTGCAGCCAGGCTGGTGGTGGGTGCACGTCGTCATGACCACATCACCCCAGTCCTGGCCTGCCTGCATTGGTTGCCCGTTGCATCCCGGATCAGATTCAAGGTCTTGGTTTTAGTTTATAAAACCCTCCATGGCTTGGGCCCACACTACCTGGCAGAGCAGATCGCCCAGTGGTCAACTTCGGCCCGACCAGTTCGGCAGTTGCGAGCGCACTAGCTTCGGGTTGTCACTCCCTGAGAGGCCCGAAGAACTTCTACCCACAACCGGGCCTTCTCAGTGGCTGCCCCTTCGTTGTGGAACAGCCTCCCAAGCGAAGTGCGCTCTGCAGAGTCCCTGCTGGCCTTTCACAAAGTGCTGAAAACCATCTTGTTCTGCGAGGCCTTTGGTGACCAAGTTTAATTGTTTTCCCCCCCTGCCATCTGCTGCTAGAGAGTTGAATTAATAAGGTGTTCCTTACTTGAGCCATATGTGTTTTTTTACAAGGGTGTCAGTGTTTTTATCTTAATGTTGTTTTATTTGTTCATTTGTCTGTTTGTCTGCTGATTTGATCAGCCTTTTATAAGCCTCCCAGAGTTCCCTTGGGAAGATGGGAGGGGTATAAATCCAATAATAAATAAGTAAATAAATAAATGTATAGGTTGTGTATACAAACAGAAAAAAAACCCTGTCTGTTTGTGAGTATGTGGGTGTGTGTTGGGATATTGTTTTGTTTTTTCAAGGCAACAGCAGCTCCCTAATGATGTGCGAAAGCTCGACTCCTAGCACCACCACCAGTAAAATGCTAAGAGTCACAGTAACTATGACAAATGTTTGCAGCTCAGGCTCCCCGACTTGCAGTTATTATTTATCATTCCCACCAGCATAATTGAATTACTGTTTGCCTTCAGGTAAATTGAAAAACTCCCCCTCCCTTCCCCACCAGCATGCACATGTGCACCTTCACTTGATCCCATTGCCCGGCCAAGAGTGTAGATAACAGGACTGTTTCCCCTGCTGTAGTTCAAAGACAAGGGAACATCCTTGACACTGAGCATCACAATACACCCGGCTATATAGGCAGCACACAACATTTCATGTGCCTGCCAAGAGAGCAGCTGATAACAACTGGAGGCCAGAACCTCAGGAAGGCATCTGTGTTCGGAATGCCCATTGTTGTTGGCCAAGGCCAAGAGTTCAAACAGTGCTCATAATGTATAGAGGCATAATGAGAGATGGCAGGGGGAAAAAAACAGGCTTTTGCTGTCCCTTCATCTATTTGCTTCAGCTCCTGGATGCCTGCTGCTCATGTAACACACAGAGCTCAAGGAGCACCGAGTACAGTTCACATCTTGCTTCAAGCAAGTGTCCTGTCCAACCCTCCTGTGATCTTTTTATTCCAGCTTTCAGTCTGCTACACAGCATACCACTGGGGGCTATTCGGAAATATTTTCAGCAAAGACATTTCCCTCTGCTCTCTTCCTCCCAAAGTCGTTCTTTGCCACTTGAGCAGAAAAACACTATCTCGCACAGCTAGGAGATTACACCAAGGAAGGAGAGGAGGCTCCATCTATGGACACCAGTGGGACGGAAATAATTAATTAGTTTGTTCCATTTCCACAGCAAATGTGAAATATTCCCCCTCTCTCTTTTTAATGTTTCTATTCACAGTATGATCCAACTTTTGAATCTCCCCACACTTACCATCTGTAAGCCCATGGGAAGGATATTGGAGGAAGAAGCACAGCCCAGGGTGTAACAATATCTGGGGAAATGAGTGGTTCAAAGAAAACAGGAATGTTATACTGCCTAGTTGGTTTAAAAAGCCTGTTTCTCATATCTTAATAGTCCTCTGAAAAACAACTTTTAAAAGATTGGCCAACATTCTGTCACAAAGTACCACACATATCAAGGCCATCACTTGCTTCTTTGTGTACTGGCTTTAAGTTTCATGGCCTTTCACATATCCATTCATGCAGGCCACAGGATGGACAGCTGGTGAAATGTGTGTTGTTACCGGTATGGTTGTTGGCATAGGGTCATAAGATAAACAATGGCCTGAATGGGCTTGTAATGTGGACAATAGGCTCAATAGGCCATTAGATGAACCATGGCCTAAGGTGCTGAAACCCATAAAGTTCACCTCATAACCTATTGAGCCTATTGTCCATCTAACGAGCCTATTCAGGCCATTGTTCATCATATGAGCCTATTCAGACCAGGGTGACATGAGGTCAAAGTGAACTATAAAATGGAGGACTCACAACTAGCTTTCCTTAGACTGATGAAGCTGTTTGGATGAGCAGCAAAATGTTTCAATCTCTCAAGAAAAGTCCAGTCACCATGACTCAACTTCCAGATAAACTCACCTGAATGACTGAGAATCTTCACAGACATATTCCTTTTGAATGGTGGCTAACTGACATGGCACATCTGAGATGTTTTGACAGGGCTTTAAAAAAAAAGAAACCATTTAAGAGCATTGTCAATATGTTTGTAACAATGAGAAAGAAACACATAACTTCCTTTCCCTTGCCTTCCAGAGGAGAGCTAAGTAGAAGTTTTCCATTTCTCAAGATTTTTAAGAGGCGGGATTGTTAAGGTTGTTAAGCAGCTTCTTCAAAGGGAAAGCCAGTCAACCCACTTGGTGATTAGACACATTTCAATGGAATCAAAACTGAGTGATCCATTCTTGTTCTTATGTGCCATGAAGTTGGAACCAACTAACAGAGACCCTTGCAGGGCTTTCAAGAGAAATGAGATATTTAAGGAGATATTTTATCAGTTCCACACTCCCAGTGAGTTTCTGTGGGACAGTGAGGATTCAATCCCCGAGTCCTTGCCTATTGTCCACTACATCACACCGGGTATCAGAGCAATTCTAGCTGCTCCAAAACAAAAAACAAAAAACAAAAAAGTAATCCCTGAAAGAAAGCCAGAAGGATATGGATGGGAATTCTATGAAGCCATGTTGGTTTGTACTTATGTTCTGCGGTTACTGGCAAGAGGAGCAAACCATCCTTTCCCCAGAATGGCCCAAGCAACAGGATAAATGCCCACATAGTTGGCACTTACTCTGTTCTAACAATCTCAAAAGTGAATGCGTATCTTGGTTCTTTTTTGTCTCTAATTCAAGCGAATGTAAACTGAATGGTTCTCTCTGCCTCATGCATGTCCTCCATATAGATAAGCTGTTATCTTTAGAGCCAAGCAGTATACCAGCCAATAAGCATAGAATTCCTTTCATGCACATCCCATCTTGACACTGCCAATCAAAATCTAGTCACTATCTATGCAAACTAAAGCACACCTGCAATATATGCAAACACAGATAAAATGTGAAATCATCACATGTCTATCAGAAGTATTTACTGACAGTATTTGCAAGATGACTCCACCAGTTCTCTCTCTCTCTCTCTCTCTCTCACACACACACACACACACACACACACACACACACACACAAGGAGATTTTTTTTAAAAAAGATATAGAGCTATAAAAATAGATGTTTAGGGCTAATAAACATCTGGGAATAAATTTCAATAGTTAAATTTACAAGAGTACTGCGGAATAAAAAAATTAATAAAACAGAGTTCAGCTAAACTCCTGCAATTCACAAAACAAAACAATTGAAGTGAAGAGAGGTAGAAACTTGGAACAATCAACAATCCTCACTGTTTTCTGTGAAGATTCTGAGTCATCCAGGTGAGTTTATCTAGAAGATGAATCATGGCAACTGAACTTCTTTTCTTAAGAGATTGAAATGTTTCACTACTCATTCAAGCATCTTTGTCAGTCTAAGGAAAGTTAGTGGTGAGTCCTCCATTTTATAGTTCAGCTTAATTTCACATCACCCTGGTCTGAACAATGGCCTGAAGTGTGTGAAAGTCCTACCTATGCAACCTTTCCCAACACCTATTAAGTATGAGTTGTTACACAGGATGTTCATTACAAGCCATTTTAAAGACTGGTTTCCAAGATTGCTTCTTTGCTGTTTCTGTTTCTTTCATTTTTGTTTTTGTAGTATATATTTTAGACTATAATCCTGAAGACATGATACATTGTTTTATTAAAACACACACATGCAGACCCTAAAACTCATTTGCAGCTATTTTGGAAGTTTTCTCAGCTGAAGACCAGGTTAAAATGCTTTTAAACACATACATCCCAATGCACAAACTATTTCCCAAGCTTTGTGTAGTACAAAAAGACAAGTGAACCCAAATTTCATAAAGAATTTCTTTTAAATAGCCCTTTAATGCATTATCTACTTCCTGATCCAGTATTTTTTTAAAATTGGGTCCCTTAATGGGAAAAAGGTGACACAGAGATAATATAAATAAATAAATAATATTGATATAAAATATTGAAGTGTCTCTAACACTTAATGGTAACAATGTCGGTGCTATCAAATTGAGTCCAGTTGAGGGCAACTTTCCTAGTATTTTCTAGGTCTAAATTCATAAAACAAAAAGGTATCAGTCCTTCCTTCTTATGAAAGTATGGAGATGACATTAGGAGTTACATCACTGAGCCACTGAGCTTATCTATCAGGAGGCTGGCTGTTCGCATTGGTGCAATGGGGTGACTTGTCACTTATCCTAGCTCCTGCCAATGTAGTCATTTGAAAGCATGTAAAAATGCAAGTAGATAACTAGGTACCAATTTGGTAGGAAAGTAATAGTGTTCCGTGCACTTGCATATTTGGTCACGGTGGCCACATGACCATGGAAATATCTCTACAGACAAATGTATAAGCTCTTCGTCTTTTAAATGGAGATCAGCACTGGCCCCTGGAGCTGGAAATGACAGGATTTAATAGTCAGGAGAAACCTTTACCATAACCCAGGCATGTCCAAACTTCAGCCCTCCTGATATTTTGGACCACAACCCCCAGAATTCTAAGCCTGTATTTCCAATGGCAAAGGACTGTGGGAGTTGTGGTCCAAAACATCTGGAGGGCCGAAGTTTGGTCATGCCTGCCATAACCTTTTATCTTTTAATAACACTCGGGACCATGATGCAGTTTGCTGAAGGCTGTATAAGTATCACAGTAAATAATCCCATCAGTCTCACATGTGCTGAACCAGCTTGGTTGGCTCCTCTGTGGGAACTGAGGTGGGGATTTTAATGCCCTGCCCAGGCTCCAACCCACTATACCAGCTCATTTAATCTCTGCTTATTGCTTAGCTCTTTTTAAAGAGCTGTGTAAAAAGATAAGACACTCAGTGTCATTTCCTTATATGCACAACACGCATAATAATCCTTCACGGGCTCATTTACGTCAATATTATATCACTTCTCTTTTCCTATATACAGTATATTCAGTCAATAAAAATTGTGTAAAATGGTAAAGGCTTCAGAATAGTGAGGCCCACTGGGTACAAATAACTCACATGGCAATCATGCATTCATACTGTACATACGTATTAGAACATTGAAATTTGGAATAGCCTCAGGTTTACCCCTGTTGTTAGGCAGAGTGAGGCAGCTGCCATGGGCAACAGACTTTACTAGTCATAAAAAGAGCAGCTAATTTTTAACTTACTTAATTTCTAAATCATTTTTTCTGTTTGAAAAGGAAGAGATGTTGGCACAGGCAGATTCTGCTTAGATAAATTGACAGCTTTAGCTATTACATACTTTAGGTATGGTTGGGTAGAGGAGTATATTTGCTGCTTTATTTCATGCAGCAAAATGTTTTAGGCAAGCCATGAACTTTTCTAATTCTTTGTTCTGTTTATATCCTACTTTTATTCCAATGATCCAAGGCAGGATGGACAGACTGTAGAGCTGGCCTAAAGTCATCTGGTATGCTTCAAGGCCAAGGGGCTATTTGAACCTCTATCAGCTAAGAACACTCTGGGCAAAGTCTTGAAGGCATAATGTTAAATTAAACCCATGTAAATATGCCTAATTGAACACCTGACAACAGAGAATGCTTGAGTCATTTGCACAGTCTCTCTCATTATTCCCATTGCTACAGTTATGCAATAATTTGGGAGAAGTACTTCCCAGAGAGCACATCTACCTTGAGACTGTTTTAGAGACTGCAAGTATAATGCTGAGATATGACCATGTGACAAATGAAGGGAATTGTAGAGGAGAGTTAGGAGAAGCCTCACTGCACCTGTATTGTCTCTAGATGCCTGGGGGACACTATTTGGGGGAGGGGCTCTTGTAGAGGAGAGTCAGAGGAAGCATCCATGTGAATTTGGGGCCTCTAGATTCTGGGGCAGGGGGTGTAGAGTGCCTGGGGAGAAGTTTCCTTGGGTGAACTTATTTGGGGGTGCATAACCAGGTCATAAACAATCAAGTATCTCCAAACTTAAAGGTAGAGAAGAGTCAAGGGATGCTTCCTTCCAGTTTTGGTGTTTCCAGGTGCCTTGGAGGATATTTTATAGGTCAACAAATTGACAAACCAAAAATTGCTAAAATTTGTCAATTTGTATTCATTGGGAACTCCATTTATTATGTATGCAAATTGACAAATTTTGTCAAGTCAGCTAATTTTATCAGAAAACATGGTTCATTTTTCATCTATACTTTGCACTTAGCCAGTGGTATAGAAATGTATGAAAGGAATGAATGAATAATTGAATATCTTCATGAAACCTGGGAGAACTGTATAAGATTGCTAAGGGACCCATGAAAATGTTCTCAGGATAGATCTGCCTAACAAACTAGCATTTAGCTTGATTTTTTTTTTTTTGCTTTGCTTTATTTTCATTTTTAGTTGGCAACCTTACACAGCTTTTACAAAGCCATCCTCAATATATTTTAGCCATTAAATAGCCCTTCCGTCTTCCCCTCTCCCTTTTTATTATTCTTCAGAAAATGTTTTGGCATGGCTTAGCCATTTTCATGTGTTTTTTAAACATTATATCTTGTGATCATACACTGAACATTGCTGCTACAGTCATCCCCCGCCATTTTGCGGTTCAGGTACTGCGGTCCCGCTATATCGTGGGATCCCAGTACCTGCACCTTGGAGCCGTGTGTGGGGGGGGTGGCGGGGAATGATCGGGTCGCTCCCCACTGCCCCTGAGCCCCTCTGAAAGGCCTCGGAGCCGCACGGAGGGGCGGCAGGGAGTCATCAGGTCACTCCCCACCACCTCTCTGGGCCCCTCCGAACAGCCTCGGAGCTGCACGGGCAGACGGCAGCGGTAGGTTAGATCCCACAACACCGCCTGTGCGTGCCATGCCAAGACTTCTTGGACAGGCACGTGATCTCCCCCCACCCATCCCCAGACCCTCCCACCCGTCCCCAGGCCCCCCACCCGCTTCCACATATTGCGGATTTTCATGCATCGCGGGTGGGGTGGGTCCCTAACCCCCGCGATCGGTGGTGGGTTACTGTATACTGAGTATGCCAAAATGAGTCCATGTCAACCTTCACTCTCACAACACATGGAAGTGAACATGCATATTGGCACATTTAGAAAGCATGTTGTTGTTGTTTTGCTTCCTTTTTGATAAACTATATTTAATTTACTTTTTAAATGATTACAATTTTGGTCCTTGAATATTATATCCTTATCACATTGCCTTCTTTGTTATGTTTTATAAAGCATTTTCCATCACCTTTCCATTCTAAAAGAAGAAAAGGAACAAACGTTGTAGCAAACCTCACTGTATTTTGGTACACAATTTTTTGAAGATAGGAGCCAACAAATTATATTTCCTTTTTCTAAGTCCTTGTGAGCCAAAGGTCAGAGAGAAGACCTTTTAATTTGCCCAACCTTTTAGGCATTTGCTTTAAAAGAAATGGTTCTTGTATCTTAGACACCAGCACAGTTTTTGGTTTTTCTTCAGTTTCATTTTGCAGGTATCATTAATACTAGAGGTGCTGCAACTCACTGTTATAGTGGCAAAATGTTCTGAGTTCTTTACATTTTACAATGTTTATCTCTATTTTGTACAGATGGTGTTGCAACGAGCAAATAAACAAATAAAGTGTAGGATTCCACTGGACCACATCTATCAGTACTGACAACCCTGCAATGGGGGGGTTGTCAGCGTGATAATGCACGTCTTTCTGCTCAATTCCCCAATAAGATTAAATTAAAAACTCATTGGCTAGAATGCCTCTGTTATTAGATAGAGTAAAGGACCCAACCCAACCAAGATACTGGAGGGCATGAAGTGATGGCAAAGTGAAGAAGGAGCTTTGTTGGCCACACAGCCAACTTTGCTTCCATTAAACAAGCCGGCTACCATCAAGAGGCTGTTGACCCTTCACCAATGTCAAAACCAGTTGAAGTTGCCAATCCATACAACTCCTCTAACGAAAGAAAGCTGGACTATCTTGTTCCTTGCCTACTTGTGGTGGGGTGGCTATGTTTCCTCCTTCAGTTGGGGACTGGTCTTCTATTTGAAGAGTGTTCCTCCTTTTGGATGATGGAGTAGTGTCCACCCGACCCTATGGTGTTCAGTACAAGAAAGCTGTTTCTTGTGAAAATCATTAGATACACCTTTAAAAAAAAACAAAAACTCCTTTTGCTTCATTTGTCTTTAAAGCAAATGGCTTTCAAGAATCAGAGTGGTTAAAAATATTTATAAGTGCTACAACTGCGGACTCTTAGAACTATATCTAGTAAGCTACAGAAAAGGAGCGTTCAAGTATTCCTGCTCAGGACTTCCTCAACTTCTTTCCTTTCTGGAAGATAGGATCTCAACTTCCTCTCAGTCATGACTGATCATACAGGGAACTCCTACATGGAGTCTTGGAGGAGGATGCCAGCAGAAGGTATCATCAAGAGAGTGGGGAGGGGAATAGTTATGTTGTTTTTATTCCTTGTAGCTTAGCATTTTAATAAATAGGAGAATATAAAAGGAATTAAATTTCTATAAATTATTGTCTTTTAATTTATTACCAAATACTCTCATACATTTGCAAGATGACTCTCTTGCTGAAAACATCATAAGACTGTTATAGTGCCTATTAATTTTTACAGCTGAAATTTGGTTATCATGAAGAAAAGCAAAAGTTAAAAATAAAACACAAAAAGCCAGTTGTTATAATTAATGGGAGCGGTAGCAAAGCACATAGAATTAATGAGAAAGATTACCTTTTTTTAAAGAGCTCATATAAACTCCTAGATTGGAGGGATGTGCAAAATGAATAATGCATTTGCATAAATATCTACCAAATGATTATGCATTTGCTGATTTATGTAAGGCACTCAGATGCTATGGTGATGAGCAAAGTATAAATAAAATAGAAAGGTGATTGGTAGATGGTTGTCTCAATGAATATCAATTGAAAGTCAATGCCAAACAGAATGTCAATTGGAAAAGAGAATAGTGCATGATGTCTAGTTTCAGAATCACAGAAGTGGTTTTCTCAACTTCATGAACGGAATCTGAGCTTGGAAAAGTTCCTTTTTTTCAACAGTGACTTCCAGGATCTCCTACGCTACCTAGCCTGTTAACTTTCACAACTTCTGTAAATAACATTCTGGCTTCTTGTCTTGAGGAAATGTACCATGGTAAAAGGGACTGCAGGAAAGGTTTTGTTGTTGTTTATTCTCTAGAGATCTAGTCAACTAAGAATGCTCAGCTAGACTGCAAGTATGCTGAGCTTGGGCTTGTCCTCAACTGCACAAATTCAACTGAAGTAGCAAAGCTCTGGGAAACGTCTGATGTTCTAGAACTCTAGAGTCTATGCCTGAGAATCGGAGAGACACAGGAGAACTCCCGGTATGTGTTGTTCCAACAGACAGCAGAGATTAACCAAAGGTTCATATCTATCAGCAAAATTTGGTGACTCTCAAGCAACATCCTCATAACAAAGTTCATCCTTTGAATGGAAGCCTCAGACCATCTGTTGCCTCATAGTGTGCTTGTTTCTATAGCAAGGGACACCTTAAATAGCAAAACTGATTAGTAGTCCATGTCAGGTTCTTAAAGGGTGGAGCTATTCCTGTATATTTTTGCCAATGGACAACACGTCACCATATGAATGTCACCAAATGAACAGAAAGGGGGTCAACATCACGTTTCAACATACAGTGCTATCCCCATCCTTTACTTCATTATCTACTGTCAAGTCAAAGCCAATTTATGGACAAAATGGATATTAATCTGGCTTGGTTTTACTGCTTGCAGCTGGCTTCTTCTCAGGATTCAGCACTTTCCTTGGAAACTGGGAAGAAGGCAGTAGTGGTGGTGCAAAAGAAGAAGGGATGGCCAAAAGGAATTCACAAAGGAGGAGGTCTTTGCTTCCTCCCCACACCTGTGTCATGACAACTGGGTCTACTTGGGGCTTATTGGTTTTGGCTTTCTGTTTCTAGCCACAACCATGCCCATGGGCAGAGGTTGAGTGCTATACCTGTTGCTTCTGACTCTGCCCCCCTCCTCTTCCCATTCCACAGTGCTTTCTTTGCTTGGTGTGTGTGATGCCACTTCCTTTTCCTCCCCTGGCCTTTGTTCTGCTGCCTTTGGCCATCTTGTCAGAAGCTTTCAGCATTCTGTGGCACTTTGCTCTGCTAGCACAGGATCACTGTTTTGCAAAATGGGGATTACTCAAGCCACAAATTTCTTTTCTAAAACACTTTTCCCCTGCGTAGCCCATAGTCATTCTATTAATTTTTTAACTCTCTTAAACATGTAAGGTTCCAAACCTTGACACAACTATAGTCACAAATAACTAATAATAAAAGTGAAGTTGTTTAGCAAATTCACATTGACTTTGGTTGCTGTACTTGACACAAGCCCTGTTGTGGTTTTAAAAAGTGGCCATTGGCAGACTTTTTTGGTATATATTTTCATTTATTTTTTACACAAAGCAAAATGAAATATATATACTATCTATCAGCTGTTGTATGCCTGTCCAATACAACTCATATTTCCTTTTCAATCTTAGAAGAGCATTTGGAGCCTGGGTGTGATCACAAGCAGAGCTGCTGCTGAAAGAGGCAAACAAACAGAAAGAAGTGAGCACTGGTAAGTTTCTGGGGTATTTGCAGTTGGAGTAGAGCTGCTTTAGAGGCCTCTGCTAGTTTAAACTGCCAATTTAAACTTCAAAGAAACACCTTTATTCAAACAAATGAAGCAGCTAGAAGCTTCCTCAAACAAAGGAAGCAGGGTGGGTGGAACCAGACCAATCCTTTCTCTGAGCAGGGGGATGGTGGAGCCACACTGATCCTTTTTGCCTGAGGAAGCTCAGCCTCAGCCATTTTGAGCCTGGGTGTGATCCCAAGCAGAGATGCTGCTGAGAGAGACAAAGAGAAAGAAGTGAGCACTGGTAAGTTTCTGGGGTATTTGCAGTTGGAGAACAGGTGCTTTAGAGAGTTAGGAAAGGAAATAGTCTTACTAGATAGAAAGGTATTAAAAGTTTGAAATTTTGAGGCCCAATGGAGTCTGAGGGAGCAGCTGTAGTTACCTGCAACAACTGTGACATTTTTGTCATCCTGCCAAAGCACATGGAGAACTACACTTGCAGCAAGGGCAAGCTGGTTGCACTTCTAGATCAGAATGTCCAGCAGCTAGAGGCCTGCATATCTAACCAGCAACAAATTAAGGAGCTTGAACTCTTCTTGGATGGAGCAGAGCAGACTATCCTGGACAAAGAAGTGATAGTGCACAGTTCTGAGGAAGAAGTCACTCCACGAGTTCAGGACATAGATGCATGGAGGAATGTGACTTGAAGAAGTAAAAGGGCAAGGGATCACTTTGAGGAATGCACAGAAGAACAACTGGTTCCACCTGAGGATCTCTTCCTTATCACACTTGATGAGATACAGGAAGACAAACAACAGGAACAAACTGAAGACCTCTCCCTTAATATAGTTGATGAGGTGCGTGTAGTTGAACAGGCTGCAGGAGAGATGCTCCCTGTCATTCAATTATTAGAAATACAGAGGGATGGATTTGTGATGCACATCATAACTGTATGGTGGCTTGCCTGCCAGGTGCAAAGGTTGCAGACATCATGAGAAATCTAGATTGTTAGAGAGAACTGAGGAGGAGTCAGTGGTCATGGAACACGTTGGTACCAATGATGTTGGGAAGGTAAAGTGGTCAGTCCTGGAAGCCAAATTCAGGTTGTTAGGAAGAAGATTCAAATCCTGGACTTCCAAGGTAGCATTTTCAGAAGTGCTGCCTGTTCCTCATGCAGGACCCACCAGGCAGGCAGAGCTCAGAAGCCTCAGTGTGTGGATGAGGCGATGGTGTTGAGAGGAGGGCTTCAGATTTATCAGGAACTGAAGAACATTTTGGGACAAGCCAAACCTGTTCATGAGAGACAGGTTGCACTTGAACTGTAATGATACCAGGTTGTTGACATTCAACAGCAAAAAGGCTGCAGAGCAGCTTTTAAACTGATAACTGGGTGCAAGCCGACAGGAGCTGGGCAGCATTCTGTTCGGGAAAGTGTCTACTTGAGTAGTGAGGAGGATGCAATAAATACTGAGCAGAGTGAGGAGCTAGTCACCAACACTCAAACAGAAGGATGAAAGAGGCAGTCTAATGATACAACTGGACTCAAAAGACTGCATCAGAAAAGCATCTATAAATGCTTGCATGCAAATGCCAGAAGCTGGAATACCTAACAATACTTAACAATAGAAAAAAATAGTGATATTAATGGCCTCACTGAAACCCGGTAGATGGATGATAACCAATGGGATACAGTTATCCCAGGCTATAAACTGCACAGGAAGGACAGGAAGGGGCAAACGGGAGGTGGAGTAGCCTTGTATGACAAAGAAGTGATAAAATTGGATGAATTGGAATATCTAGATGATTTGGAGTCACCATTAGAAACTCTGTGGGTAAGAGAATCAGGCCACAAGGATGGCCTAACAGTAGGCATATGCTATCGGCCCCTGACCCATGCCCCTGAGGGAATCTGGAGGTTGGAGAATGTTGTAAAGGAGGCATCCAAGAAGGGAAGCCTGGTTTTAATGGGAGACTTCAATTACCCTCACATTGACTGTGTGAACTGTTGTTCAGCACATGATAAAGAGATAACGTTTCTAGATATGCCAAATGATCGTTCCCTGGAACAGATGGTTGAAGACTCAACTAGAGGTACAAGAATCCTTGACCTGATCCTGAGTAATACACAGGATTTGGTGCAAAATGTTAATGTGACTGATCCAATAGGGAACAGTGACCCCAACACGATTACATTTAACTTAATCATAGATTGCCAATCACTGATAAAATCTAGCACAGAGATCTTAAATTTTCAAAAAGGAAATTTCCCGAAGATTAGGAAACTAGTAAAAAAGAAGCAGAAGGGGAAAATTGAGAGAGTCCAAACACTCCAAGAGGCATGGAGGCTGTTCATAAAAGCAATAACCGAGGCTCAATTGGAATGCATACCTAAAAGGAAAAATTCACTGCCAGGTCCAAGAGGACTCTGATGTAGCTTACAGGAGCTGTGCGGGAAGTGAGCAAAAGCAAGAAAAGCTCATTTAGAAGATGGAAGGCTTGTCCAAACGGGGACAACAAGCAGAAACATAAATTCTTGCAGAACAAATGCAAGGCAACAATCAGGAAAGCAAAGCAAGACTTTGAGGAGCATATAACAAAACTCTCAAAGAAATAACAAGGACGTCTTTAAGTACATGAGAACTAAGAACCCAACTAGGAAGGCCATTGGACCACTAGATGACAATGAAAGGCAAGGGATTATTAAAGAGGAGACAGAAATTGCTGAGAGACTCAATGAATTCTTTGCTTCAGTATTCACTGAAGAAGACAGAGACCACATGCCCCAAAACAGAGCCTATCTTTGTAGAGAGGGAAATCGAAGAATTAATCCAGATAGAAATAACCAGGGAGGAGGTCCTTGCATTTCTTGTTAAACTAAATGCTAACAAATCACCACAACCAGATGGCATCCATCCACAAATTCTCCAGGAACTTAAAGATGAAATTGCTGAAAGCCATTATCGGGTCCAGCCTAGAATAGCTCAGCAGGAGCCCTTTAAAAACGGCTCCCAGAATCCCAGGCACCAAATCTGGTGCCTCTAGTACCCAGGGGAGCTGTTTCATTTCATTTCAACTTGTTTGTACATTCTTAAGAAACAAAATGAAACAAAATGGTGGTAAGCATGAAATGAAAGGAAATGAAACATTATTTTTCCATTTCATGCCCATTCCTATTATTATTATTATTATTATTATTATTATTATTATTATTATTATTA
>JAHTLZ010000114.1:12692274-12708738 GCA_023846285.1 Phrynocephalus versicolor | reverse complement strand
TTTATTTATTTATTTATTTATTTATTTATTTATTTATTTATTTATTTCCTGCACTTATATACTGCACCATTTCCCGGAGGACTCTGGGCGGTTTACAAAAAAGACCAGTAAAATACAATTATTAAAACAAATAGTAAAAGCACTGGCGGGAGAACAGCGATAGGGCACTAGTCAATAAAAAACCCTCAATAGAGGCGGCGGACAAGGGAAAGGAAAAAAAAAGAGAGAAAGAGAGAACTAAACAGAAATGAGGTCACCATAAGCCTCCTTAAAGAGCAAGGTTTTTAGAGCCTTTTTGAAGGCAGGCAGGGACGATGCAAGGCGCAGCTCACTCGGTAGCTGATTCCACAAGGAAGGGCCGACCACCGAGAAGGCACAACTACGAGTAGTCAATTTTCACACCTCCCTTGGGGTGGCCACCCTGAGTGAGTGCGCCTGCGATATCTGAGTGGGCCTGGCCTCAGCTGATCTCTGAGAGATACGTTTCACCAGGTAGTCAGGTCCCAAGACGTGGAGGGTTTTGAAGACCAAAACCAGGACCTTGAAGCTTATCCAGAGGGCAACGGGCAGCCAATGCAGGTGGGCCAGAACTGGGGTGATGTGATCATACTTATGAGCACCCACCACCAGTCTGGCCACCGCATTCTGTACCTACTGCAGCCTCTGGAGAAGGGTCAAGGGCAACCCCAGGTAGAGTGTGTTGCAGTAGTCAATCCTCGATATCACAAGGGCCTGCATGACTGTTCTCAGGGAGGACTCATCGAGGTACGGGCGGATCTGGGCGATCCTGCAGAGTTGGAAAAAAGCGGCCCATCACCTGGGCTTCCAGGGAGAGGCCTGAGTCCAGGACCATGCCCAGATTCCTGGCCCTGTCCGTAGGCTGGAGGGAAACTCCCCCCAGCCTAGGGAGGGGGCCATTTTACCTAGACGTGGGCGCCCAGAAGAACAGAACCTCCATCTTCTCTGAGTTGAGTTTGAGCCTGTTCATCGTTGTCCATTCCAAGACCGCCTCCAGACACAGATCGAGGGAGCGAACTACCTCCACTGCAGAAGAAGAAAAGGAGAGATAGAGCTGCGTGTCATCAGCGTACTGATGACAGGAAACTCTAAATCTCCTGATGACCTCCGCCAGCGGCCTCATATAAACATTGAACAGTATAGGGGAGATTGCCGACCCCTGGGGCACCCCACAAGGGAGTGTTCAAGGAGCTGACAAGTCACCCCCCAACTGTACCCGCTGGAGCCAGCCATCAAGGAAGGATCAGAGCCAGCCGAGCAATGAACCTCCAATTCCCGCCCCGGCTAGCTGGTCCAGTAGGTTACTGTGGTTGACGGTATCAAAGGCAGCTGACAGATCAAGGAGGACCAGCAGGGAGGAGCACCCCCTGTCGGCCTCCCTGAGGAGGTCATCCTGCAGAGCAACCAGGGCAGCTTCGGTTCTGCGAAACGGTCTGAAGCTGGACTGGAAAGGATCAAGGATATGATTCTCCTTCAGGTATGACTGGAGCCGGACGGCGGCCACCCTCTCAACAACCTTGCCCAGGAAGGGAACTATGGCAATTGGACGATAGCTGGTAAGATCTTTTTCAATGTGGGCTTCACCACAGTCTCCTTCAAATGGGAGGGGGGAAATTCCTCCCAGAAGGAGGCCATGGCTATTGAGGAAGCCCACTCTGGCATGTTCCCTCCGGCAGATTTGATAAGCCATGCTGGGCAAGGGTCAAAAAGGGAAGCGGTCGGCTGGCAATAAGCCAACACCCTGGAGACCTCCACTTGAGACACAGGCCCAAACTCAACCAGACGAGGGCACCGAGGGGGTGAGGCCCCCGGGATACACAAGGAGGGACCAGTGCAGCTGGAGTCCAGATCGGAACGGATGGCCTCAATATTCAATCTAAAATAGGCTGTGAATTCCTCACTAGTGAAGTCACTAGGAGGAGGCCCAGGCTGACCAGGATTGTAGAGGTCTCGAACCACCCGGAACAATTCTGCTTGGCAGTTCGAGGCCTCACCAATTCTCAGGGAGACATGAATTGTTCTAGCGTCCCTGATCGTGTGTACATAACGGCCGGTCAGCCACTTAAGCACAGCCTTCTTCACGTCCGTCCGATCCTTTCTCCATACACACTCAAGCCATTACGTTCTTGTTTCATCACCCGCTAGTCAGCCGTGAACCACAGCGAGTGGCGGGCTCCACATTGTAGGAGGCACTTGGGGGTGATCCAGTCGACAGCCCCGGAGGCACCCAAATACCACCTTTCCACCTGGGCTTCGACTGGATCATCAGCCAGTCCGCCGGCAAGCTCCCCGAAGACCTCCATGAACTGTACCGGGTCCAGGAGTCTTGGGGGGGGCGAGCCCACACATAGGGGCGATGCTCCCCACAGGGTGGGGTGGCAATCGACAAGGAAAATTTTAGAAGATAATGATCTGACCATGACACGGGTTGGGATACTAAGCCCCCAACCCTCAGAAAAGAATCTGACGACATGGAGGAAAAGACCAGGTCCAGGGTATGGCCAGCATTATGGGTGGGGCAAACCACATGCTTAGATAGGTTCATGGAGGTCATGGACTCCCATGAATTCCAGATCAGCACCTGATAGTTCAGCCTCAGCATGCACGTTGAAGTCCCCAACCACCAACAGGCGGGGGACCCCAACAGGGCAGCCAAGACGAACTCGGTGATCTTTGGAAAGGATTGTGCTGGGCTGAGGGGAGCAGGGTACACCAGCACAATACCAAACCTGTCTCGCTGACCCACCAATAGATGGAGGCATTCTAACCTGGGATGCACCAATGCCGCAGATCTGTAAATGGTGGCCACCCCACCCCCTTCCGATCCTCTGATCTGCCCACCCACTGAACCCGAAACCCAGGGGGCAGAGCAGGGAGAGAGACGCCCCTCCCTCCTCACCCACCCAGGTCTCGGTGATACACGCCAGGTTGGCTCGCTCATCCATGATAACATCGGGGATGAGAGGGATTTTATTATGAACCAACCTGGCTTTAACCAGGAGGCAGGTCATTTCAGAGGCGCTGGTGGAGTGGGTCCCTGATACATGGCGGTGGGTGGGGGGATCAGAACGGGGGGCAGGCACCAATTGCCGGACCCGAGTTCTTCTCACCCGACCAATCCCTCCACTCAGAGTGTATCTTCCACAGCCAGACAGCACTGGAATAGGGGTCCCTGCCAGCATGGCGACCTAAAAACAAAACAAAACAAAAACCAGTAATATACAATACAATACAAGCAAACAAAGCAAATTAGTCAATACAATGGGCTGAAATACAAACAAAACACATAAACAAAAAAATAAACCAAAAGAAATAAAAGCAAAAGATCTTTTCGAGGTCCTCTAGTCAGTGGGAGATGGAAAAGGAGGGGGGAGGAAACTAAGGGGGCAACGGGAGGAGGTGGGAGAGGGAAAAGAGGGGCAGGGAAAGTTATAATTGACACAAATGGGTGGGCTTTAGAACTTGATGGTTCTGGTGCATAATCTGGATTATGGACAAGAAGCTACTGTTAGGATAGAATATGGAGAGACAGAATGGTTTGCTATAGACAAAGGTATCAGACAAGGGTGCATTTTGATTTGTTTGTTGGGGAGGAAGGATTAGATTTTCATGAATGAGGAGTGAAAATTGGTAGAAGAAAACTTAATCTCTTACAGCTTTCAGTATCATAGACCATGTTATCCTTTTGGCCTGTCTCTCTGGGATGGGGCTTGGGGGCACTGTTTTACAGTGGCTTAGATCCTTCCCAGAAGAGAGATCTCAGAAGGTAGTGCTGGGGAATTCCTTGTCAAAACCCTGGCTGCTGGCCTGTGGGGGGTCCCTCAAGGTTCTGTTCTTTCTTCTATGTTATTTAACATCTACATGAAACTACTGGGAGTTTGTTACAGAATTCACTTTCGCCAATATGGGGATAACACCCAACTCTACCTTTCCTTGACATTTTAAATCTGAGGAAGCTGTTTTGGCTAGTCAGTGACTAGTGTCAATAATCAACTGCATGAATAAAATGAAACTTGACCTAGACAAGATAGAGAAAATTCTCGTCAGTTGAAAGGCAGATCAGGGGAAAGGGATGCAGCCTGTGCTGAATGGGTAATTTGTTGTTGTTGTTCAGTCTTTCAGTCATGTCCGACTCTTCGTGACCCCATGGACCAGAGCTCGCCAGGCCTTCCTATCCTCCACTGCCTCCCGGAGTTTTGTCAAATTCATTTTGGTTGCATCGATGACACCGTCCAACCATCTCATTCTCTGTTGTCCTCTTTTCCTTTTGCCTTCGATTTTTTCCAGCATCAGGGACTTTTCCAAGGAGTCCTCTCTTCTCATGAGGTGGCCAAAGTACTGGAGCCTCAGCTTCAAAATCTGTCCTTCCAGAGAACATTCGGGGTTGATTTCTTTCAGAATGGATAGGTTTGATCTCTTTGCAGTCCAGGGGACTCTCAATACTCCCCCTGAAAACCCAGCTCCATACCTTGGGCACATTCCTGGAGATATCTCTGAGTCTGAATGCCCAGGTTTTGGCTGTCACCAAGAGTACATTTGTACAGTTAAAACTAGTGTGCCAGCTGTTCCTGAAGAGTTCTGATTTGGCTTAAGTGACAAATGCCTTATTTACATCCCCACTGGATTATTATAATACACTCTACCTGAAGCTGTCTATGGAAAACTTCATTGCCCACCCAGCCTGGAGCAATGAGGCCAGACACAAAGTTTTGGGTAAAATAGATGGGCCACACTTTATTAACACATTAGGGGCAACATTCAAGGGGGGGGCAATGGTAGGATGGAAGGCTTATCTGCCTTGGGCTGGCCAAGCCCCAAGTGAACCCTGTTGGGATCTGGCATAATAACCTGGAATACCCTGCAGGTCCCAGTCACCCGAAGCTTCCGGCTCTGGGTGGTCACTACCTGTGGTTCCTCACCTTTTCCCCTCCTCACAGTGCAGAGTCCTCAGGGCCTTCAGCGCTGCAAGGTGGGGCCAGCTTACACCATCTTCAGGTGTCATTTAACTCCCAACCTTACCTGCCTTCCGCCACTACCCACCAGTTGACCAAAGCAAAACACCACACCGGACCCATAAATTAATCCTTTAAGTATGGGATGGGTGAAAACTCACCTGCTCCATGTCCAGCCAATTAGGGGAAGGTCAAAAATTCCCATCCGGCTCCAAAGTGACCAGTAAAACACACTCTTAAAACAGGGTGGGCAGGTGGGCGATGATCCCGGACAAAGAGGCTGGCCGAGCATAGGGAGCTTCCTTAAATAGGTAAGCTCTCTTTCGGCCCTCGTGAGACTCCATCCCTTTCATTCTTGCCCTCCTCAGTTGGGTGGGCAAAATGGCTTCTGCACCACATTCGTGGCACATGTAGAGCACTGAGTCCAAAATGTAGCAGCCAGGATGCTAACTGCCCTGGACACAGGGATCATAAACCCCCTGTTACGGCAGCTCCACTGGCTGCCAATTCATTTCTGGACGGAATTCAAAGTGATAATTACAGCCCATAAGCCCAAAACCGCTTGAGCCCAAGCTATCTCAATGATAGTATCTCCCTTTATGAGCCTGCTTGAGTGTAGAGTTCATCAGGAGTGTTAAGGTCATCTTGGTCCCACCATCTTCACAGATGCATTTGGTGTAAACATGGGAGAGATGTTTCACTGTTACTGCTCCCAGACTTTGGAACACACTCCCACAGGAGGTAGTGTGGCCCCATTTTTACTGTACATTTGCAAGCAGGCAAAGGCCTTCCTCTTTAGGTTAGTTTGTCCTGAGTGTATGGCTGCTCAGTGGTTTTTTTATTTAAATGGATTCATTGAATGTCTTTTGGTGTTGCTTATTAGACCATCCATTTGTCCCTTCTATCTTGGCACTTTTATGATTCCTAGTTTTATTATTACGACAAAAATTAACTACAGAAGAACTGGACAAATTTAATGTTGACAGTGAAGAAATAGAAATTGTTAAAGATTTGGTGTACCTTGGTTCAGTCATCAATCCATATGAAGATAGCAGCCAAGAAATTAGAAGGAAACTTAGAAGGATTGTAAGGATGTGTCACTAGAGCCCAAGACCAAGATCATCCACACTTTTATATTCCTGATCACCATGGGTGAGCAAGCTGGTCAGGGGAAAAATAATTACCGTAGTTTGAAATATGGAAGAGAGTTTTTCAGATACCTTGCACTGCCAGAAAGACAAACAAATGGTTCCTGAAGCAAATAAAGCTTGATTATTTTCTAAAGACAAGAAGGATGAAATTGAGGTTGTCCTACTTTGGTCACATCTTGAGAGAACAGGATTCTCTGGAAAAGGCAATCAGTCAGCAGGAAAAGAGGGAGTCCAAATAGGAGATTAACTGAGTCCCTAAAGGAAGTCATACCCTTGAGTTTACAAGAGCCAAACAGGGCTGTTGAGGACAGAGAATTTTGGAGGTCACTCATTCCTAGGATTGCCCAAAGGTGGAGGCAACTTGATGGCACCTAACATCTGAAAGAGAGAAACAGGATAGAGCTCTCCCCCCCCCACCCCATGTCACTGCTGCACATGCTGCCGTGGACACAGTAGATTTGTTTTGAAGAGAAGAGAGTCAGGAGGTGGGAAGCAGGTTGCTTTTGATTCTGAGGAACTGGGCTATGAGAGCCTGAGTTGGTAACCTTTCAAAGTTGGAGTATCTTGGGAAAATAAGCCAAAATCATTCCAGTTATATTCCCTCCTCTTTTGTCTGTCTGTCTGTGGAGGGCCAGGTTGTTGAGCTTGTTCCCACAACCATTTGACATGAGTCAGGGGCAGCTCACTCATCTCTTGCAACAAAGATAAACTAAAAGGACAACTTGCTTGGTTCAAAAATAATTTAGGATCCTCACTCACCATTTCCACTACAATAACAGGCATGCGTAGGTGAGACAATCAACATCCCTGAATATTCATGGGTAAGACACTAATATGAATTGTGAATGAAGTGTTTCCAAGTGTGTATTTAATAATTCAAATGAAAGATTTTTACCAGACAGCTCTTATTAACTGTGATCATGGAAAGCACCTAAACATTCAACTGTCCTCTATTTCATTTACCAGAAAACAAGTCTAGTTTAGATGCCTTGATAGTGCAGCCAGGCTTCACACTTACATATAGAGATTTCCATGTATTAACACAGTGTTATTTGGCATTGAAGACAGGCATGGTAGGGAAGCATCTACAAAGGCAGAATTTGGGCGGATTTCATGAGGGTTGCCTGATTCATACAGGGGCTGTCAGAAATCTTTGGAAGCACATATCCCTTGGATCCCATTGTGATACTTCACAACCATTTTCCTTCAACTGCATTGGTTAGTCTTGCAGATTCAGCAGCATAGGAAGGCGCAATACCAATCCCAAATAAAGGGCACCCTACCCTACTTCCGGCAGCAGGGGATGTTTGCTGCTGAATTTTCAGGCTGCTTGGGTTGGCACTAGAAGCTCCTGCCTCTTCTGATACCTGAGTTCTGTCCCTACCAAGCTCCACATGCCTGGAAGCTTGTTCTTTCCCACTTTCAGAAGACTGTTTACCCCCACAACAGACTGCCTCAACCACTTCCTGTGCAATAGTCTAGTATTGCCAAATGACCAGTTATTCCTATGAGAATTGGCTCTGTAAAGTCAACATCCTCCTTTAAATACACAAGAGGAAAGAATCCTCCGTCTCTCCTGTTCCCCTCTCAGCAGAATTTTCTCTCCAGTTTTTCCTACCCAGAGACTAAGGGACATGTCCCTGATTTTTTCGATGCTTGTTTTTAAAGCTTGCTCTTCCTGCTTGCCTCCCCTTTAGAAAAGAGATGGGTTTTCAGCAGGCAGGCTGGCTTGTGCTTGACCCATCCCCTCCCCCTCTCCCCCCACACCTTACATTTGCTGCGTTCAGCATTTCCACAAGCCGTACGCGTTCCTGTTTTCGGTACAAGCTGGCAAATAAACATATGGAGCGGGCGTGATGAGCCCGTGCTCTTGCTGGTTTTCTCTGCCTGCTGGGCAACATAATGAATCACTGAATAAACTGCTTGGCTGCAAGGTTTTTCCTTTATTTTTATTATTTTAAAAAAGCGATGAAATAAAACAGTAAACAGTTGCCAAGAGATGATTGGGGGGGGGGGGGGAAGGATAGAAAGAAAAGATCTAGCCTGGTGTGGGTTCCTGTGCTTTGAGGGAAAGGTGCTTTCAAAATCTTTCATATCTCGGAAACTGTCATCATTTCCTTCGTGCTGTTTCTCGACAGCTGTCTCCCCACCAGGACTGGGAATTGCACTCCAGAAATTAATCAAATGTGCTGGATAAATTTAGAAAAATGTTCCGTTTCAAGTGTTTGTGTGACTCTTTGCTTGAATTTGTTCCAGTGTTTGGGGAAATAGTCTTTCCTTTTCACAAACACAGGAAAGCCGAAGATATCTTAATATTTATTTTGAAAGAAACAAATGTAGATCTACAGTTCCAGGTCAGTGATTATAAAAGGCGCTTTGTCTCAAACAACATCCTTATAATTCTTCTGTCTCTTTTAGCAATTCATCAGGAGAACAGATTGGAGAAAAAGAACAGCTAGGAATGGGGATGTTAGGCTCATCAATATTCATTATTTACATGAAATAGTGCAGAGAGCTGTCAGTTTCTCTGTTTCCTGTTCTTAAGGGAGGCCATTGGATTTCTTACAGTTTACTGTGGCTAGCCTCAAACTGTGGATTGGCCCTTGGTACAATACCACCAATGGACTTGTCAAATCACTAGCATCTATTCCTTGGTATTCTGGGGTCAAAGCCTGAGACTTGGGGATTGGGGTGGGGTGACAGGGGGGTTGTGATATTATAGGAGAGGATTCTTCTGATGTCACAGAGGTGGAGCAGCTGAGGACAGAAATGCTTGCGGGTGTACTGACCGGTGTAAGGAAATCCAGGGAAACTGCGGCTAAGGTGGTGAGCCAAAGGTGGGGTTGAAGAAGCAGTCTGAACTGGTAGCAGAATGAATGAATGAATGATGAACGAATACGCTCAACAGTTTTGCTTTTGTACTGCCCCATACCACTTCAAGTAGTCTCTGGGCAGTTTTACAGTTTTTAATTACAGTATGCAGGGTACACATTGCCGCCCCAGCAATCTGGGTACTCATTTTACCGACCTCTGAAGGCTGGAAGGCTGAGTCAACCATGAGCCTGCTACCTGGGATTGAACCCCAGGTCGTGAGCAGTTTTACCTGCAGTACAGACATTTAACCACTGCACTAAAGAGAAGCATAGACCATTAATCAGTGGAAATCTACATGTGCCAATGACACCATGTGCCCTGTGCTAGTATAAATTACACAGGATGGCTTTTTTTTTTTTACTATTAAGAGGATATTGGAAAGTTGTAGAAATGAAAAGTGCTTATACCAATTATAATGGTGAAAACATATCAAGATGGCAGTTTATATTGTTTCTGGTTGCTATTACAAGACCAAATACCATGCGGTTTGCAGCAGAGTTTTTGAACAGATCAGCTGCTACCGGGGATAGTTTCTGCTGCTGAAATTATTTAGTGGTTGAAACAGATATGATTAATTATCCAATCCACAATGCAATTCCCCAATTGGTAGAGTTTTCAATGGGATCACAGTTCCATCTTACTGCCCTCTTCCTCGTCTTTTCCCATCAACTCCCCCCTTTATATGGAAGCATAACATTCCTGTCCCCACAATGTGAATGGTTTTCTCCCCCCCCCATGCCTAAATGTGACATTGGATTGGTTCTGCCACCATTGCAGTCCCAGACCCAAAATAAGCAGATGACATAATATACTGGGTTTAACATTTGGCCACAAATTTATTAATTTATTAATCATTATTATTACTGGAATTCAAGGGGGCCTGCAGTAGTGCAAGAGAACCTGTCACCTGGAGACTATTTAATCTCCAAGCCCAAATAACACCTAGGTGAGTATCTACCTGGCAATATGCTGTCAATATTTGGCATGTGGCCAAGATCAGGGAGACTAACTTCCCCTGGGCAGCCATAAACAATATTAATCACAAACTAATACCTTATTAATGCTCAACTCATCCTAGACTGGACTGTAGACATTTTATTAAAGGCTGCCTGGTCCTGTTACAGGGAACTTGCACAGTGTACTCACCTCCAAACCAGACCTTGCACTACCCGCCACAGCAAAGGGGCTATGAGGTATGCTACTTGCCCTCCACCAAGCCGACAATTTTGGACCAAAGGCCCCCTTGCAATTTCCCCCAAAATATCTCAAGCCCGGCATCCAACAGATGCACTCCATCTGCCCTATATAAATAAGGTTGTTGAAAAGAAATTTGTAGGTGGGTGATAACTGATCCTAAGCCTTGCCTAACTGCTCAGCTAACTCCCCCATTAACACACTTTCTGGCACGATCTATGAACCTTGGATCTCTGGGTCCCTGCCAGACCAAATGTGGAATTATAGAAGACCACACTACTTGAGTATCTGGAAACAGGCGTTTGAAGATCCCCAAGTCAACAATAACTTGAAGGATTAATGCTTTCCCTGGAACTCATGTCAAGTCATTGCTGCCGAGATGGACTAGCAAGACATCCAAGCATGCTTCACAAGCACCCTGGGAAGCAAGATTCGAGAATCCGTCTCATGTCATGCCTCTCAGGCCTCTCCATTTGAGCAATGCATGCTCACCCGAGCCAAATGTTTTGCAAACTTGGCGGCCCCCAAAAATGTAGCTTTGGCCACAAATGACCACCCGCAGTCATGCTCGGCTATGGAGACCTGAAATGATAAAACATACAGAGGCCTGCCCACCGAACATTTAGGTAATGGCCACACATAACTTTTGAAATGGTCAGAGACCCATCGACCCACAGTTTGAATGTTCCTACTGGAATAACCCATCATGACGGCCGTGGATGCAGCTCCGATCCAAAAGAAAGGGCTACCAAAACGCAAATGGTACATACCAATCTTATCAAGTGCCAGGGATGTAATTTTCCAAAACTGAAAATGTGTGAGGGGCTCCGTGCTTCTGTGTTGAAATAGATAACCCTCACGCGTACCCCAGAGGGCCAAAAAGGCCCAGAGCAATTTGACAGACCAAATTTCTGGAATATAACAAGAGCCTAATTTAACACCGATTCCCCTACTGGTCTGTCTTGGACCTGCGAAGGTTCAGCAAAATATAGTCTATGTGAGCCGTAACATCTCCAACCTGTAATGCAAATCCAGATGTGTCCTGTTTTGAACTGGTAACCAATTCCCCTATTCTGAATGCAGCAAAACAAGGCAACCTCAAAGTCATCCCTACAGATGGAGCTCCATACACCACTCAGCCGTGAAAGCATGTCAGGTGTTATGGGGGCTTTGTCATCACTCACACTACCTTTTTCCATGGACCACCCCTCAAGAATTTTCTGAATCCTGAATTCGTTAGTCAGGTGTGGGAAGCCTTAAGCCTTAGCATAGAAGGCCAAAGTGGATAATTTATGTTGTATTGACCTAACAGCCAAACTTTTCCCATAGAGGAATACTGCATATTGAACCAACTTATCGCCCAATGCAGGCCATGGACCCAACTGCTCTCTGGTACAAAATTGTTGATACTCTTTGCATGCTGCTGCATAAGCCCGCTTAGTCCTGGGGACTAATGCCAAACTCATCGCTCTGATAGCTGCAAACCTCCAAGGCTCCATACCTCTTGTGGCAGCATATCCGGCTCCCTATGAGCTCCTGGTACCAACAATCTGAAATGATCGATTTGTTGGCAGAAGAGTGCATCAACTATCTGATTCTGAACTCCTGGGATATGTTGTGTATGAAAAACAATGTTGAATTGCAGACTGCTGCGTGCAAATGCCCTTACTAAATTCATCACAATGTCAGACTTGGAATTGATGACGTTTACCACAGCCATGTTATCACACCAAAAGACTATGGCGGAATTGGCCCATAAATGGGCTGAGGGCCATAAAGCTCCAACAATGGGGAAAAGTTCCAAGAATGTCAAATCTCTTGTCATGCTGGCTTTGATCCAATGATACTTCCACAGCAGGCCCTCATGTGGGCTTGTGGTAAAGATATAAAGAGAACTAATTTTTTTTGCTTCCCCCTGCATGGGAGTGAGGAAAGGTCTACCTCACCTCATTCTTTTCAGTCCTTTCGCATGTAGAAAAACAGACTGAAGATGAAATCTGCTTTTCTGTGTAGTTGGGAAACTTGGTCAACATTTTCCTCTGGAGCCTATTGCTCTCCATGTGAAGAGAGCAATAGGCAGTTGGAAATCTTTCCTTCACGTGCTCAAATCAAACTTTTTCTGAATGCCTGAAGAGTTAACAATCATTGAAAGGTGATTGTACTTTAATATTTGTATAATTATTGTTTTTAGTTGTGTCATTGTCTTTTAACTATGTAAGCTACCTTTGTTTATTCATTATACAGTGGTACCCCGACTTAAGAGCAGCTTGATTTAAGAGCAATTCAACTTAAGAGTGGAAAACTGTTGGCATTTTAACTTTCACCTTGCAAATTTTAGATATGGTCTGCTCAACTTACAAATATTTTTTCATTTTTTATGTTTAACTTATTTTTTTCTGTTTTTAGATAGATACCCTGACTTAAGAGTAGTTCGACTTAACAGCATGCATTCAGAACGGATTACATTCATAAATTGAGGTACCACTGTATTTACCTTTAAATATTATCTTTCAGTTATGCAAATCAGCTTGGGTCATCATTAACTATAAAGGTGGGATAAAAATATTTTAAAGGAATAAATAATAAATTGCTCCCACTTCATCACCTCCAAGCATCTCGAAAATCTGCTCTTGAAGACTGTAGAAAGAGAAGGAGCTATAATTGTGATGGGTTGTATAATCAGGGCAAGATGAAAAGATATCACAAACTTTACTCACAATGAGTCGTAAAAAAAGGAGTTGGGGAGAATATGGTGTCCCCATGTTAGTGGAATAGTAAAGGAACATTTTATGTAAAAATCTTATTCAAAAAATAAATTTCTATTGGCATATTATATACATAGGTGGTTGGTTTCATTTAGTAAAAGAAAACAAAAAAAATCAGAATTAAATAATATTTCCGGTTATCACTTTCTTCTGTGGCTCATAACTTTGATGATCTCAAAATAGCTCAAGTGGAACTTGCCTCATTATCTCAACATCTGTTAAACAGTATCAGTGAGTTAACCAATGACATTTATAATACTTCTCTCATGTCCATGGTGTTTCTGAATTAAAAAAACAACACACACCAAAAATTTGCTTCACCATGAAATACATCTGAAACCTCAAATTGTTGCAAGTGCTTCTTTCCCAAAAGAATTTACACAATGAAAACTGATCTAGCAACTTCCACTAAAATGGATCTAGCAATTTCAACTAAATTATACGATCAGCCTGTACAAAGAAGTGGCGTTCCTGTAAATGGTGAATGACTTCTGTATGCATAAGCAGACGATTCCTTTCCCTTTCACATCTTATGCTCCAGTGTGCTTTCCTTTGAGATTGGCCATCAGAAGGTAAGCAACAGCTTTGTTTGCAAGTCAAACTGCTGAGGCACACACATCTGTAAGGAAATCGATTTTAGAAGGGGAAGCATACTAGCAGCTGGGAATGCACTTCCGCCTTAATGTCTCACTTTGCACAATAATGAGACTTGTTCTTAATGCACTATTGGCTAGCTTGAGTTCATCACAGCTGTGAAACACAAGAAAGAGTGATCAATAGTCTTTAACTGAGAGGTTTACAAGAGAACAAAAACAACTCATATGTGGTTATCATTAATTTTTCTCCCATAAATTACACAGGTTCCTAAAAGAGAAAGCAAGTTAAGCTGCTGCTAGACTAATTTAAAAAGTGTTCTGCTTATATACCACCCCATACCACTTTAAGTAGTCTCTGGGCGGTTTACAATTTTTTAACAACTTTTAAGGCAGGGGGTACAGTTCCATCAATAGGAAAAAAAGAGAGCAATTCCAAGAAACAGCTACAGAATAACAGTAGGTGCACATTTTATTTCCTTAGGAGAATGTTTGTAAATGATCCTTGACCCCCTCCAAAGTCTATGAGGCCTTAGAGCAAGCAAACTGAAATGTGAGACAAGTAAAGAAAATTGTCTAGTATAAGAACTGAGATGGTGTTTTAAAACTAAACAAGCAAGACCAGAACCTCCAGTCTCATAGTAGAAAGCACTGGACACCATTATCCAACACGTAAAGCTAACCTGTGATGGTGTCAGTCTATGGAAAGTTGAAAGGGCACAAATCAGTCAGATACTAATCAGCTCATCCAGAATGGATACACCACGAAAGCTATAGTCTGAAACATGTGACATTAATTAGTCAAGCTGCCGTGGTGACATCCAGCTGAAATGGTCGGCGCGCCTGTCAAAGCTGAGGTTGCCTTGTGGAACAGGGAAATGGCCTGGGCGGTTGACACGATCGCACCTAAGCACCCTCTCCCAAACCACAGAGCCTATAAGGCTCCATGGTATACTGAGGAGCTTCAGGCAATGAAGTGGGCGGGGAGACGGCTTGAGCGCAGGTGGAGAAAATATCACTGTGATTCTGACCGAACATAGCTTAGAGCCCATTATCGGGCCTATTCTGTGGTGATACGGCTGGCAAAATGACAGTATTTCTCCAGTCATATTGCTTCCTCAAAGTGCCACCCAGCAGAGCTATTTCGAGTGGTCTGGGATCTTCTTCAATCAGGTAATCCTGCAGAGGTCCTGACCCTCTCAGTGGCTCGCTGTGATGAATTTGCCAACCACTTCAAGGGAAAAATCGCTCAGATTCTCAGTGAGTTAGACTCCACTGTTGATAGTAAGTCCACAGTTGTGTCTAGTGCTCCGGGCTTATGTCATAATTTATTGGATGAGTTTCAGTTGTTGCGACCCGATGATGTGGCCAGGGTGCTTGGATCTGTCCATGCCACCACTACACAACTCGACCCTTGTCCATCATGGCTAATAAAGGAATCTGCCAGGGGGGGAGGGTTTCGCACCTGGGTCCAGGAGGCCATCAACTCCTCATTAAGAGAGGGAGTGGCCCCTGCCCCTTTAAAGGAGGCAGTGATTCGACCACTTCTAAAAAAGCCTAACCTGGACCCAGGGGTGGTGGTTAATTGCCATCCAGTGGCAAACCTCCCTTATTTGGGCATGGTGTTGGAGCGTGTGGTGGTTGAGCAGCTCCAGTCTCTCCTGGATGAAACAGATTATCTAGATCCATTTCAATCGGGTTTCAGGCCGGGTTTTGGAATGGAGACTGCCTTGGTCGCCCTGTATGACGACCTCTGCCAGGAGAGAGACAGGGGGAGTGCATCCCTGTTGTTCCTCCTGCACCTCTCAGCGGCTTTTGACACCATCGACCATGGTGTCCTTCTGGACAGATTGGCTGGGATGGGAGTTGGAGGCACTGTTTTACGGTGGTTCCACTCCTACCTGGCTGACCGGGTCCAGAAGGTGGTGCGGGGGGACAGGTGCTCTGGCTCATGGTGGTTACATCATGGGGTTCCCCAGGGCTCTATACTGCCCTCCATTCTATTGAATATATACATGAAACCGCTGGGAGAGGTCATTAGGAGGTTTGGGCTGAAGAGTCAGCAATATGCTGATGACATTCAGCTCTACCTCTCGTTCTCCACCAATCCAGGTGTGGCAGTCTCTGTTCTGAACTCATGCTTGGACTCGATAATGGACTGGATGAGGGTCAATAAACTGAAGCTCAATCCAGACAAGTCGGAAGTGTTGTTGGTGGGTGCTCTGCCTGACAGGTTAGAGGGCCATTCCCCTGTCCTGGATGGGGTTGCACTCCCCCTAAGGGACAGGGTCTGCAGCTTGGGGGTACTTCTGGACCCAGGTCTTACCCTGGAAGCCCAGGTGGATTCGGTGGCCAGGGGTGCCTTCTTACAGCTGCAGAGAATATATCAACTTCGCCCTTACCTGGATGAGCAAAGGCTTGCAACAGTCACACATGCACTGGTAACAACCAGATTGGACTACTGTAATGCGCTTTACATGGGGCTGCCTTTGAAGACGGTCCGGTGACTGCAACTGGTACAGAACTGGGCCGTGTGATTAGTGAGTGGTGTTGCCATGCGGACTCATATTACACCAGTTTTAAAAAACTTATACTGGCTCTCAGTTGCTGCTCGGGCCCAATTCAACGTGCTAATGCTTACATATAAAGCCCTAAACAGCTTAGGACCTGGCTACCTAAAGGACCGCCTTCTTCCATATGAGCCTGCCCGTACGCTAAGGTCAGGCCAGGAGGCCCTGCTGAAGGTGCCATCCCTCAAAGAGATAAGGGGGGTGGCATGTCGAAGCAGGGCCTTCTTGGCAGTTGCCCCCCCTCCAGCTCTGGAATGCTCTCCCTACGGAGATCTGCCTGGCGCCAACACTTTTGGCTTTTTGGCGCCAGGCAAAGACTTTCCTGTTTGGCCAGCATTTTAATTAGA
>JAHTLZ010000114.1:12682111-12692264 GCA_023846285.1 Phrynocephalus versicolor | reverse complement strand
TTTAATACTTGTTCTATGCCGCCCAGAGACCTCTTGGTAGTGGGGTGGCTAAAAAAATCTGGTAAATAAATAAATAAATAAATAAATAAATAAAATGTTCATAAACAGTTCAAACATCGTAATAGGCAAAATGATCCATGCAGTTCCTTTCCAACTGCCAAGGAAAGGGAAGCTAGTTGTCAATTTAATTGAGATTAAATCTCACTCTGTTCTTAGTACAAGGAGCAGCTTTGGGTTTGGTGTGTGTACTTTTTTAGGGAGAGGTTCCCTGAAAGGAGTCTTAGGCAATTACTTCACATCCGTTTTGTCTCTGTTAGTGTTGCGCTTAGGAGCGGTACAAAAAAAGTTACTTCACATCCGTCACACAACTACTGAAATTTGTCTCGACCATGCCCCCGGAATGGGTGCTAAGTGCAACAATACTGTACCTGGTGCTGGGGGAGGGTTTTCCCTATTCACTCTTTGTTCCCACTTTCTGTTCCGAGACAAGACACTGTGTAGTAACTGCTGTCATGCAACAAAACATTCATTTCTCTCAGAAACCTGTGTCTGGGTTTTGTTATGTTTTGACTTTTCAGAAGCAAAATATCAAAAAAGAATTTTTTAAGCCCCATAAAAAGGAAAAAGGAAGCTAGACAAATTCAGTGTTTGTCACGGTACAAGAACGTGAGGTAACACTTGTCATGAGACAAATTATCATGATCATAGAAACACTGAAATAGGGACAAAATCACATGATCACGACCAATGCTGTCACGGTACAAAACTAGTTGCGAAACAAAGAAGGATGTGATGTAAACGCCTTAGGAGAAAAGGAAGGGAAAGTATTTAGGAGCAGGATAGCTGGCAAAAAAGAGACAGAGGAAATAATAGATGGAGCCAAACTCCAGGTGCTTTGTTACATGTGTGGAAGACAAATGACATAACATGCAATGGCTTCTCACTGGCAGTCAATGAATCCGCTTCAATTTTCAAGAATACACCAAACGAGCAGATTGGAATATGCCTGAAAATACAGTTGGTATTTGTTCTTTGTATTAAGAAGCCACCACAGGCTGTGCCATTGGCTTCCCAAAGGAATAATTTTGCAGTGGAAGTTTGGTCATTTATGTTCACATAGATTTAATGAACATGTAGAAAAGTGTTACCAAGAACAATGCTTTGATCTTAACAGAGTAACTATGGAACTGAAAATAAAGAAAATAGATGATGTTGAAGGCCAGCATTATGGTACAATAAACGTTCCTTGAAATCTTCAATTGGTGAAGGTCAATTGTTTTTGTCCACTAAAGGAGATAGTTACAAAATGTGGGGAACACTGTATAGGAAGAACTGAAGATGAAACTTCAGAGGAAGGCTTAGAAAGAAGTCAGATTAGAAAGAAGGAAGTTGATTTATAGCATTGTCTGGACCACTGGCCCAATGACTCTTAGGATGCAACTAACATTTACATATTTCTTCATCTGTGTCAGAAAAACGTGTCTTGATCCATTAGACATCCTATCAAACAAAGTCACTGGGCATATTTTTACCTCTACATAAGAAAGAAAAGATCTGGATAAATATACACGCTTTTGGTTTGCAACTGCATTTTTGTGAGCAAACGTGTATTAAGAATTAAAAACTTATTATTTTGAAAAAAAGCACAAGATTTTCTTTGAAAAATACAGGGTTAAAAATCCTGTCCACGTAATTTTCACAAAAGTGCTGGAATGTAGTAAGACACATAGCAATTCTCACAGCCTCAAGCAGTGGGGAAAAACTGCTAAAAGTCATCATGCTCACCTCTAACAATGAAATAAGCAAAGAGTTATGTCTCAGTTTACTCTAACTGGCAAGATTGATTCATTGAGCAGGGTAGAACCTCCTCATCAAACATACTTGATATTTTACACAGGAAGCACCAGCAATTGAATCTCCTCCACATCCAAATGGTAGGTATGAGTCCTCCCTTTTGAGATCTCATGGGCCAATCAATTCACTAGAATATTGTGCCTCACAGTATAAGTTCATGAAATGTCTGCACTTCTACTCTGAGGCCTGCCAATTCTGTCTTCTCATATTTCAGCCATTAAGAGAGGAACAGAGAGGGGGGGCTGACAAGAATCAGTAGGAAACAATGCATAGCATTTTCAAGATACCAGAATTAATACATAGGTAATACCATGGCAGGAAAAATAGTAAATTGCACTATTAAAACATCTCTCTGCATGCAAAGAATCCTATTAAAAATATATCTATTTGGACATAAATTCCACTGAACCCAAAAGAAAGGTTATCATCTTGCAGGTTTTTAGCAGAAAGAAAGGTATGCATCTGTGTTTTCTCCTATAGTTCATTAGATCTTCTGCAGAATATTAATGATACTAAAAATGCATTTGGAATGTCTCACTCAGGAAGAATTTTAGGGAATGCTTAAGACGGTGGTCTCATGGAGCATATAGTAGGTTCTAGTTTCTAAGCTATACAGTTTCAACGTTTTAATTATGCAGGTCAAAATCATCTTCTTCAAATGTCACCTGACATATGTCATACTTGTGGAAAGCAAAATGGAAAAATTCTGCTTTAATCAGTTATTAATGAATTAATAAAATGATCAATTTTTGTCAAGTCACCAAATTTCTGTCACTCAGCCTGACAGTTTAAAAATGGAGGTTTGATGTGCCAACAATTTAAAAACCTTTCAGATTGTTTAACTGCTTCTCAAAGTTTCCTATGACAGCATCTCCATTAACTATGCAGAACTTATACTTCATTTTTTTTAAAAAAAGTTTTTAAAATACACATATCAGATAGACGTTCCTAAATACACAAAGGTCCACATATTGGATAGAATTAATTATCAGTATAAAAGGATAAGGTTCTTCACCATTTAAAGGTGTAGAAGGAAATCATCTGAATTTCCTTAGAAGTCTTGCAGCGCTGAAGGATGCTGGCTGCTTCTTCTGTTGTAACATGGGAGGAGGAGGGTGTTGTGATGCGGTGAGGGTTGGTCTCTGATTGTTGGCCATGCTTCGTGTCCTGTGTGGGTGTGCATTTATAGGAACAATTCTGAGCCAGCCAAAGGCCCTCTGAATCAAGCTGTGAGCCCTAAGACTGAATCGTCTGCTGTGATCTGCTGCATTCTTTGTAAAATGTGTTGGGTCCCCAGTGCAAGAGGGAAAAGATGGAATTGCAAACAAGCCAGTAAGCTAGCATGTCATCAAGGGGCTCCTTTCTCCCCTATTCTAGAAAGGTCAACACCTTGTGGTGTGTACATGTGTGCATTCCTTACCAGGGCAATGGCCTTGTTTGGTGAAATTTAAGGCCCTGGTTTTGCAATCTATATTTTCCCCTTTGGTAGACCAGATTGCTATACTTGAGTATGCAGTTTGTATAATCCTATCAAACTGTCACAATGGCAAGTGTCTGTGCTTGCAATTGCATCTCTTTGAGCCTTGGACAAGCATATTGTTTTCCCACTAAAATGGATAAAAGTTGATATACAACCAAAACTGACCTACTGCCAATCCAGCATGGAGTTGGTCTAGTACCAAGTGCCCAAACTGCGATTCAAAACCCACTTTTTTTTTTTGCAAAGTCTGCCAATACAGCAATTTAACTTGAATACAGGCAGCTGTGAAGGGGCAATGTCGGGTGCCCACAGAAAGGGCTCCGAGTGCCACCTTTAGCACCCGTGCCATAGGTTCGCCATCACTGGTCTAGTACTTCTTTCCAGCCAAGCTGCTGCAAGTGCCTAATAATATGACTTCTTATTTGCCACCAAAAAGGAAGTCATGGGTGATATCCCCACAAGGATACTAATTCACATAAAATGGCAGATGCTAATTTGTATCTACAGATGCCAATTAGGAGTTAATTAAGCAGAATAACTATACTTCTTGCTGAAAAGGAGAAGTGGGTGGCCAAAGTACCTAATCTCCTCCTTTATCTTTAAATCAAACTGGTATTGGGCAGTAGAAGCAAGTCATTTACAAAATTGAATTGTCACCTGACAGTCATTTAACCAGAAGGTGGCCCTGTGTAAAACAACAACAAAAAGACGGAGCCATCCAACTATCTTAGATAGTTCAGAGACTGCTGTGCAGACCTGTTGCATTTGAAAGACAGCCAGCTCAATCTCTAAATCAAAGAGTGTTCAGATGTCAGGGCTAGGAAGTTGAGTCAGTTGTGCCAAAAATTCACCATTCAGGTGTAGATGGGCCAATGGTTTTCTCCTGAAGACTACAGCTTCAGATGAATGGAACTGCTGAATAATTTAAACATACCAGCCCATTTAAATACTTTATTGTATTATAATGTGAAGTGAATTTCTCTCAGGACTACGTCCAAGGGCCAATATAGAAAAAAAGGAAAGGAAAGGAAATCCTTATTTTCTTTTGAAGAATAGATGCTGTGCCCTGGTAGAAGCAGAATCGTCATTGTGGAATAGTCCAGATTATTGGACTATGAGTGAAGGGACATGCATTTATAGCTAGTTTTTACATACAGCTAATCAAATGTCAACCAATGCATTAATCCAGTGCCAGTACAATCTCTCTCTATATATACTGTATATACGATGTATGTATGTATAGTGAGATATGGAACTGGGAGTTGTTAAATTTTCATTCTGCCAGTTGAAAAAGTTTCAGTGATCAAAATCTCCTGTGGATAGAGGGAGTCTTTCCAACCATGAGATGATTTTATTGGGTCCAATCCTACTGTTCTGTAGATGTCTATAACACAATGTGACAATTAGATTTGTGACATAATGTACTTCAGTGTTAAGGCACAGGTGAGAAGTGCTAAATCTCTAGATAGAATCAATGCTACTTAATGAAGTGAAGTGCTTTCAGCAACAACAGAGTATACAAGATTGACCCTAAAAATAGAACTAGTCGTTACAAGAGATATGGAGCTGCTGCTGTTGCTTTGTGCCCCTTATTTCTGGCTTCAGAGTAATAACAGGTATACCATTCCACAGTTACTTGTGCTGTCAAGATGCTGTGCACTTCTCTTTGACAAATAGCCTGTCATGGAAGGTGAAGGTGCAGAAATACAAAGGGTGATGTTTCCCTTTTACATGTTGTGTTATCCTGGACATTAAAAGGGCAATGAATGAAGGAAAGGAAAGAAGCAGAGCCTTACATCTCTTTAAGAAGTGCATTATTCCACAGGAAGGCATATGATTGCCTAAAAATGGTGTAAATAGCAGGAAAGAGAGAGATTACATAATAAAGGACAATGGCAACGGAGAGCTAGAGTAAAATGTTTCTCAGTTGCATGTAAATGATAAGCAACTATTTTGATTGTTCACTATGTTAAGCAACTAACATCCTTTAATGTCTGCCTGAGTGGTTGGATCCAATTTCTGCATTACAAAAGACACAATGCAATGCCTCCTTCAGCCCAAGCAATTTATGAAGACAGGAGTTATCCATTTCCCTACATTTATAATTTGTTCAGAGCAAATAGAAGAGTATGTAGGAAAGGAAACCAGGATCCGTTTATATTTCTAACGAACATGTACACTTGTTATATGGAGTCACAGAGGACAAATGAGACAAAATGCTCCGAAGTAACACAAAAGAATAAAACATTTTGGCTGCCAAAACAAATTGTTGAAGGAAACAAAAGAAGACATGGAGTGAAGAGTGACTAATTTGGTTGATGCCGAGTTGAGAGTAGTAACAGGAAACACTGAAATGTTAACTATTAAAATCACTAAACTGAACTTGTCTTATGTAGTGCCTATTCATTTCTTTAGCTGGCTGGATAGCTATGTAGTTTAGGTATGTAGGCTGATGGAGCCAAAATTTGTGAGAACTATTTCCAACTCTGCCTCTTTCAAGTAGTGCTAGTCTTTGAGTAGAGTTGTATGGCTTTGGGCAATGTGAGGAGGAGAGTGTGCCCCCCTCTTCCCAAGAACCTCCATGCAACAACAGCACCCAAGCATTGGGGAGAGTCCATCAGTCCTTCTCTGGGGGAGAGTCACAGAGAAGTAGGAAATAAAGGGGAAAGGGAGGAAAAGGGACTAGGAGGAAAGGATGAAGGGAAGGACGGAAGGGAAGAAAAAAGAGAAGAATTGGCCCTGGGTGGTTGGATCAGGGTTCGAGATGATGAGAGGGAGAAGGATTGGGTGGAAGTGGTAAAAGAGGCCCCCTGGACTGGGGAATGGGTCACTTTAAGACTCCCATGAGTAGAGATGGGCACGACTCAAAAAAAAAAGGTTTTTCATTTTTTGTTGAGGGGTCCGTTTCGTTTCGTTTCCGTTTCCGTTTTGTTTTTTGGAAAATTTTCATTTTCGTTTTTGTTGCGTAACAAAAATGAAAAACGGAAACGGAAATGAAAATTTCGCTGAGTCATGCCCATGTCTACCCATGAGAGGTGGCAGAATGGGAGTGGGGAGAGAAAAAGGGGAGGGAGGCGCCCTTTGGGGGCAGATGCCATGGCATAAGCATCAAAGACAAGCTCACAAATATTTCAAGCAGCAAGCCCATTACAGAGAGACTGCTGGGAGCTGAAAGCCCACTGGGAGAAGTGTTACGGTACCCCTGAGATGAGCCCGAAGCAGGAATAATCAATCCTGGGTGGTCGGAGCGGTCCGGAGTCTTTGAGAGAGGAGCACTGGGTGAGATGATCTCCCCGGTTAGGATGTTTGAGGAATTGTCCTTAGACCCGGGGCTATATCCAGAGCATGTGTTCTCAGTTTCTAAGTGGACTGTGCAACCTGGTGCTTATCTCAGAGAAACAGAGATTTGAAGCAGAGCCCCTATTCGAAGGAGAGGAGGACCTCGTGAATGATGACCCAGATATGGTTGTAATGTTTAATAATAAAAGTTTAATGTTTGGAGCAAGACCTGTATCCTCATCCCATGTGTCCCAGGGTTCGGGAGATGAGGGAGGGGTGAGGGGAGGCCTCACAGGCAAACTGCACAGTCTCAAGGCACTTCCAGAAAAAAGGGAAGGGTAAACCACTTCTGAGTATTCTCTACCGGTAAATCTTGAAAAATGGTTGTCATAAGTCAGATTTGGCTTAAAAGCAGATGATGATGATGATGATGATGATGATGATGATGATGATGATGATGATGATGATGATGATGATGATGATGATGATGATTCATTCATTCATTCATTCATTCATTCATTCATTCATTCATTCATTCATTCACTTGACTTTTATACTGCCCATCTAAGCTGCCTAGATGCCCTAAGCACATCCGATCTCACCTGATTTTGGAAGCTAAGCAGGGTTGGCCCTGGTTAGCACTTGGATGGGAGACCACCAGGGAATACCAGGTGTTGTAGGCACCTGGAGTAGGAACTGGCAAACCACTCCAGTATTCCTGCCAAGAAAACTCCATGGTGATGGCTGCTTCCAGGGCCGCTTTTATCCATCTCCACAGGATCGCCCAGATCCGTCAGTACCTCGACGAGTCCTCCCTGCAGACAGTAGTGCAGGCCCTGGTGATCTCTAGGATCGACTACTGCAATGCCCTCTACATGGAGTTGCCCTTGACCATGGTCCAGAGGCTACAACAGGTGCAGAATGTGGCGGCCAGGCTGGTGGTGGGTGCCCAGAGATTCGAGCACATCACCCCAGTCCTGGCTCGCTTGCATTGGCTCCCTGTTGTCCTCCGGATTAGGTTCAAGGTCTTGGTTTTGACTTTCAAAGCCCTCCACAAGTTGGGACCAGAGTACCTGGTGGAGCATATCTCTCAAAGGTCATCTGGGACCAGACCCACGAGATTGGTGCAGGCATGCTCACTAAGGGTGGCCACACCCAGAGAGGCACGGAGATCGTGTACACGTGACTGTGCCTTCTCTGTGGTGGGGCCCATGCTTTGGAACCATCTACATAGTGAGCTGCGCCTGATTGAGTCCCTGCCTGCCTTTAAAAAAGCCTTGAAGACTCACTTCTTCAGGGAGGCGTTTGGCGACCTTTCCAGTTAGGGTTTTTTTTGGGGGGGCGCCATCCTGCTCCTTTCCTTGTGTTTTGTCTTTGCTTGTTCTCTGTTCTTTGTATTATTATTTTAATTGTAAGCTGCCCAGAGTTCCCACTGGGAAGATGGGCGGGGTATAAGACTAATAAATAAATAAATAAATAAATGGACATGGGGTCACGAAGAGTCGTTCATGACTGTAACGACACCACACACACAACGCCCTTTTAGCCTTCTTCTACGATTTCTATTGTCCTCTTGAGAATTTCTCTAATGGATTTAACCACCATCAGACTCTCTTGTTCATTGGCAATACCTGCATAAAATTTCCACTGGAGATAATACAAGGAGAAATAACCAAGCTGGTTTAGGTGGTTCTCTTTTAAAGAAGTAACAGTGCCAAAAAATAATAATTCTGAGTTAGGGACTTGACATGCTTGTGCCTCACCCTGCATCTCAAACTGAAGTAGAGCTGATCGCACAGCATGTAGCTTAGCACAGCGAGATCCTGAGGAATGAAATGTGATTTGGAACAAAATGTGATTATTGTATAAATATTCATAATTGTGAGTAAGACACTCTAGAAGCTGGTTTGTTCCTGCCAAATAATAGAACAAGGAGGGCATTCAAAAAAAAGAAAGACTTGATTGGCATGAATAATATTTTTCCTTACAAAATACCATTGGCAAAATGTGAGCTATGTGATTATCCTGCCAGCATTTTGAAGCCAGGTAGGGGGAATAATGTACAAGTGTCTCCAAGTACACAATAAATAAAATAAAATAAAATATTTCCTCATTTCTTTGAACATAAATGAAGCACGGCAAGATCATCCTATATTTTATTGATCTCACACACATACTTTAGTTCGGATGCACAGACCTTCTGGGACGTCACGTGGAGCTATGTGATCACAGTAAAAGGTGAGGAAGGTACAAGTAAGGAGTAGTCAACAGTCCAAAAAGGCTTGTGATAAATGTATGAATGACTACTAGACATTCTGGTCTTCATGGCTTATGGAGGGAGTGAGTTTATATGTTTTCAATTTATTTTTGCAAGATGGTTAATGAACAGGCTTTGAGCCACAAATGGGTCCTCTTGAAGATATAAATGGAAGCAAATAAAACACTGACACATTAAAAATGTTGTGAGAAATTAGACAAGAATTATATTTGCACTATACCACACCAGAATTAGAAGTCAAATAATAAATGGAATAGGAATGTGAGGACAGAGCATGGTGTAACTCCTGTGTTTCAAGACAAAAAAGGAGGATTTTTATTGAAAGCCGGATGAAGGTGAAAAAGAGAGCAGTAAAGCTAGGAGAGGTTTTTCTTTTTTTCTTTTTCTTTGCAGAACTCTCGAAACAAGAGGAAACTGAAGGAAGAAAAAGCATCAACTGCACTAAGGCTGCGGTCTTACCAGAGTTTTCTGCGTATATAAATTTCCTGCATATTTTTGGGGGGGCGGTGCAGTTAGTGTCTTCTCTTCTGTGTCATATTTTCATATTCTGGTTCAGTCTCTACCTGTCTATTTCACATTTTGTCCTTCTTTCCAGCTCTAGTTTCCAAGCCTCCGTGGTGTTAAAGGGGAACAACTGATTTTACTGCATATTTTCAGGGTCCTGTTGTGGTTGCAGAAGCAAATAAGTAAGCATTTTCAAGCAAAGTTTCTAAATCCAGCCCCTGGTGGTGGTTTAGGAAACCTCGCTGAAACTGCTGTTCCAGGGGCATGGTCGGCCAGGACCAGAATTTACTTCTGTTCCCGGTTAGCACACAATCTTTTACTATGCAGTTTGCTGCCGGGAAGCTACACAGAAAATGCTGGTAGGACCGTGGCCTAAGGCTTCCTAGAAGAAAACAGAAGATTGAGAACATTAGTAACTGACAGGCTGAGCAGGAGGTATCCGAGACTGAAACTGAGGTGGGCAAATCTGCCCTAGGCTGTCTAAGAATGGGAACTTGGAACTGCTCTCTAAATTAAGCCAAGAACTAAATTTAATTAAGTAAACTGGACCAGGAATGAAACATATTTCTCTAAACGGATAGCTCTTCCCTGTCTTTTAATATGTACTTGTGGATAGGTAGAATCTATTTTGGCTCCACTATGTTCTTTCAGAAGTCAGGATTTCTATTATATTCATGCAGACTTTAAGATATTATACATTTTATGTTGTTGTTGTTGTTGTTGTTGTTGTTGTTGTTGTTGTTGGTGGTGGTGGTGGT
>JAHTLZ010000114.1:12659467-12675503 GCA_023846285.1 Phrynocephalus versicolor | reverse complement strand
GGTGACAGCGGCAGGGGGGAGGCACGGGTGGGCGGGCGGGCAGGGGGGTGGGTGGCGGGGGGAGGTGCGGGCGGGCAGCGGTGGCGGGGGACCATGGGCGGGCCGCGACAGTGGCAGGCGGAGGCGCGGGTGGGCGAGCTAGCGGCTGGTGGCCACAGGCAGGTGAGTGGGCGGGCGGCAGCGCAGGCGGGCGGGCGACATCCAGAAGTTTCTGTCAAAACCTGGCCATGCCATTGGTGGAATGGTTCAAAAAATGTGCATGGTCCCATCCCATGCCCAGCCCACATGGGCAGGTCTAAAAAAATAAAAAATAAAATAAAATCAGTGCGACCTTTTACTGCTATAAAAAACCCACTGCTGCTACTATAAAAATTCAGGCATTTAAAATACATAATTTCCACATTTTTCTGTTGTGCTTTGGTGGGTTTTTGGACCACAATTTAAAAATAAATATTGCGGTCACCATTTTGGATCCCCCCACCACCACATGGCATGGAGATGACGAGGATGAACCCCCCCCCAGCCTGGTGCAAGCAGCCCACAGGAGAAGGGGTAAGGCCAGGGACCCCCCCCCAGAAACTACCCTTCAGGTAGGTGTCCTCAGGCAGGCATATTTTTGCCTGCTTTTTTGGCCAGGAGTCAGGTTTTTTTTTTACTTTTTAAAACTTTTTCTGTGTTGCTTGGCAATGGCATTGCGCGATCGCCGCGATGCCATGAACGACAATGATAAACCCGACCAAATTTTCTTTTTTCGGTTCGAGTTTGAGTTCTGACGGCTTAATTATTGTTACCGTTTCCATTACGTAACGGAAACGACAACCGAAAATAGAAATGACAATTTCGCTGAGTTGTGCCCATGTCTATTATATATTAATAGTGTATGATCATACATGCCAGATATTGTTGACAACCGATTGAGAATGATGCTGCCTTTTGAATTGGGAATTGTTTTTTCCAAAGATGATACTGGAATATGAAGTCAGACAAAGTGGTAAGTATATCTATGCACCCATGCTGTTCTCCTCTCCTATCTGTATGCCTCTCCGCGCCAGCTCCGGTGGGACTCTTCCTGAAAGGTAGGGCTGCTCCTACCCTTCCGATGCTGCTGGGCTCACTTGCTGCTGGAGGTCCTCCAGCAACCTGAAGTGTTCAGTTGGGCCTTTGCACCTGCGTGGGCTGGCCAGGTCCCGGATGCCCCCTGTGCCGCAAAGCACACTGGGCGCCCGGGATTGGTTCGGTGTTCAACCAGGCACCATGTGGAACGGCATGGCTGCCATTATTTTCCTGAGCTTCTCAGGGATCCAGCTGGGCTGCCAACCACAATGCTGGACCCGGTAAGTCAGGCCCGATTTTTATATGACTATTTCTGCCAACCGCTTCATCAACTAGCCATGTTTAGGTGAATGCAAGCAGAACAGATCTTCCTTCCTTGATATCACTTTTTCCTCTTAATCCTAATGGCATTATCTCTTGCCCCTAATTCACATTTCTTCTAGATGTTTGCAGATTTAAATCAATCTAAAACAAATTGTTAATATCACTGCTCTCTGGTTTCTACCATCTCCAGTATATCTCTTACTGTGTTAATAAAGTAAAAGTCAATCTTAGCCATCATTCAGAAATGAATCATATTCTGTAGAGTTGAGAGAAAACATTTACTAAAACATCTAAGTCATCATCATGCATCAGCTTCAACACTTCTGCAAAACAAGTCACTGAGTCCAGAAGATTTGCTGGTTTTTTTTTTTTTTGTTAGCTGCATTGGATTTTGGAATTTTGTATTTCTGTACATTTTGGTGGTCTGTTATCTTTTAACAGGCCTTTACTGAAGCCACACTGTATCCACCACCACCACCCATAATGTCTAGTATCGCACAATCATTATCAGTAGTGGGTAATGTTATTCGTATATATATGCCTACCATTTTCTTGGGGCTTTGGTGCACATTAAAGAACATATAGAATATGGAATGAAGTTTTAAATTATGCTTATGTTTAGTGTTAGTTTGACTGCAACTTCATAGTGGTGCTGTGCATCATCACCCAAAAAGAAACATGAAATGCCCCCTAAAATAGAAGGCACACATGTAGCCCTTACACAACACAGTCCAGAAGGAGTCAATGTCTTTATTAGACTACTTAAAATCACACAATCTGCTAGATCTCAAGGAATGCACCGGTTGATATCTTGTCATTCATGCAGAAAATTTACACTCCTAAAAGATCATGTCAAATACTTTCTTAGAGATAAGTTAGAAAATGTGCTCTCTGCATTTGAGGTGTGGTTTTCAAGTTACAGCTCAGGAAGTCATTGATTGGAAATGGTGCCCCAACTCCTCAATCAAGGAAGCTCAAAGTTCTATGTATAAACCCTTCCTTATGGCTTTCTTTCGAATTTCAAGTTTCCCCACTGAAATAGAAATACAGTGGAGGACATACACATATTGTAACCTCTTAGGTAAACTAATATTGCCATGCCCACTCACAGACTACATACTTGAAAGTACCCTTTCTTGAGGTGGGCCATCAGAGGAAGAAAAGCTATATAGGACCAAAAAGTCTGAATATGTTGTACGCATGTTTTCCAAAATACGTCCTCTTGCCTGTTGCATTTTGTCAAAATGAAGAGGTTGGAGCTGATTCAAAAGATCAACAAGAAAACAAGGTCAAAATCATCTGCATGATGAGAAAGAAGGACAGTGAAGAAAAGAGGTGAAGGAATCAATTAATTTGACATGTGATATTAGAAGAGACTCTACAGACACCACAGAGAAGCCAGAAAGGCAGAAAGTGGGTGTTCAATCAAGTCCAACCTGAACTTTCACTAGAAAAGACAATATTTGAGAAAAGATGGAGGGGCAGTTGGAAGACATAAAGACCCACTACGGGGCACTTAACGGGCATGGTGGCTCAGTGGACTAAGGCGCCGAAAACTGTTGACTTCAAAGTCAGCAACTCGGCAGTTTGAATCCCGGGTGCCATGCAGCGGAGCGAGCTCCGACTGTTCACCCCAGCTCCTGCCAACCTAGCAGTTTGAAAGCATGTAAAATGCAAGTAGATAAATAGGTACCACCGTAAAAAGGTGGGAAAGTAAAAACAGTGTTTCCTTGAAGCCATGCTGGGCACATGGCCATGGACTTGCACAACACTGGCTCTTCCGGCTTGAATACGGAGATGAGCACCGCCCCTAGAGTCAGACACGACTAGCACGCATATGCAGGGGGAACCTTTACCTTTACCTTACAGGGCACTTTGTTTCAACCTAGCTGTTAGTTTGAAAGACTTGAGCAGAAATTACCGGAAAAGACAATAATGCTAGGAAGTATGGAATGTTCAGTGCTTTTTGCCAGTTCTCTCTCCCTATGTTAGAAAGACTAAAATTATTTTTGTAGACACAGTGGGAACAGGGAGATGAAGCTGCTTGGTAAACGCTGGGTTGTTAGGTCCTTCCAGCTCTCTAACAGTTATGCTTCACATCTGTAATCCATTTTGTCTTATTTTGGTTTTGGTACTTAGGTGTAATACTCTTCCCTGGGTTGCAAATTCCAATAATGTTTAGTTTTAGGGGCAAACCAGGCATTCAAAGGTGTATTGCTGCTAATCCCACTTTAAAGCAGATTAGAGAATACTGTTCAAGAGAAGGATGGAGAGAATTAGATTCTTGGATTATTTTATCAATGTGCTAAATAATGGAAGCAAAAATAAAATACACTGCCATGCCAAAGGACAGTTTTTTTAAAAAAAAAGCTTTGCTAGTTTTGGCCACTATGTGACTCTATCAACTTTTTATTTGAATCAACTTTTCATTTGAAAATGGATTTTATTTATATATTCCACTATGCTCATTAGATTACTGGTACAGAATGTTTCCTGGATACATGTTTGCAAATGGTACTTCAAATCTCGTGAAGACTTAGCAAACAACATTGGAATATAATCACAAGAATGAAATGCAGCATTGTATTTCCGTTCACTTATGGAGCTTCATTCTGATATCCCTCTCTCCCCCTTCACCAACCTATTTAAAGTAGAATGCTAGCAGTATTCAAAGTTGCTTCAAAAGATCAGTGCACCTAGAATCAAATAGCTGTGATCACCAAACAAAATGGCTTATCATGCTGATTCTAACAACTAGAGACAGTTTTTAAACGGCTGAATGTTCAGGGATATGAGTCATACCTATTCAATCATTATTATAATAATTCAGCCCCTTTTGTAATATTCTAAACTAATTCAGAACACTCTCTGCTTCCACTAAGACTACCCCGTTTGGCCTATTCATTCATATTTTACTTTTCCATGGTTTTAACTATGATCATTGATAGCTGTGAGTTTTTTTCGGGCTGTTTGGCCATGTTCTGGAGGTTTTTCCTCCTCCATGATCATTCTTCCTCTATGATCAACATTTTCTTCCTTCTATGATCATTTAGGTTCCTACACAAACCATCAGATGCAAAGATAGATTTATCTAACACTGCATTCATCCCTATATGTTATGTCAGGTTGGAATGGACCTGTAGTGGCCCTCATAGGGATTTAATAGTTGGAAAGATATTTAAAGAGTTGCATTGCCAATTCAGTTAGCTTCTAGAGATGAGCACGAAATGAATGTTTTTCGTTTTGTTATTCGTTATTCATTTTACTAGATAACAAAATGAATAACGATCCTAGGGGCAAATTTAACACAAAACGAACTGAACTGAGGAAAATTGGTTTGGTTAGCTTTGTTTCGTTAATGGGGGATGGAGATGTCTCCTACCTGGTGCTGGTCCGGAGGTCCTTTCGCACCAAGCTGCATGGAGGGAGCATGCACCTCGTTGGTGCCATCGAGGGATGTGGCGGACTCAACCCTCAGCCTAGTCCTGGGAGGAAAGATAAGCAGGCCATGTTTAGGCACCCAGAGCAGTGTGGCTTCAAAGCTGCCCCCCTTCCACCTCCCTCCGGTGGACCGTTATTGCAGGGCCGATCGGGAGGGGAGATAAGGAGGCCATGCTTAGGCGGCCAGAGCAGTGCGGCTTCAAAGCCAACCCCCCTTGTGCCTCCCTCTCATGGCCCGTTATGTCGGGGCCAATCGGGAGGGGAGATAAGGAGGCCGCATTTAGGCAGCCAGAGCAATGCTGCTCTGACGCTGCTCCCCATCTTTATTCCTCCCACGCCCGTTTGTAGGCACCTCCCAGCTCCGACCAGGCCCAGTGGCCACGCAGCTGGGAAAAAAGCGGGTAAAAACTAATAATGAATTAATGAAACAACATAATGAATTTTCTGCAAAAATTCATGAAAAATGAAATGAAACAAAATGAACTCCTTAATGAAATGAAACGAAACGAAACACCATTTTTTCTATTTGTGCCCATCTCTATTAGCTTCCATGGTTGAGCTGGGATTATTGTTTATGACTATTTATTTATTATGTGCATTTATTAGAACCTACATCTCTCAAATTCTAGTCTAGAATCTATCCACTACACCACACTGGGTATCATTCCATGATCCATTTATCTAGGAGTAAATCCTACTGAACTCAAAGTACCTCCTTGTGACTAGGCATTCATCAGAAACAGGAAGAATACTCAAAAAAAGAAGGAAGAAAGGGTATCCCATCTTGAGCTGTCTAGAATATTATGACTTTGATATTCATGCCAGGCTTTTGAGAGTTTCTTCAATTGCTAATTCAAAAATTGTTTTCTTATGTCCACCAACCTACACAATGCTGCAGAAAGAGTATCTGGGAGCTGAGTCATGGCAACTGAAGTTCTTGTAAGATTGAAACATTTCACTGCTCATCTAAATAGCTTATTTAGTCTGAGAAAGGTTGGCAGAAGGCTGCCAACCCCCCACCCTGGTCTGACTAGGATCCTTAGATGGACAATATCCTGGGGTATGTAAAAGTCACACCTATGCAAGCTTTTCCAACAACCACTAAGTATGGATCATTAGCAGTGGCATTCCTGGTGGAGGTATGAAGTGCTTCTGATTTGTCTGAGAATCAATGAAAAAGACATAGTAAAGAAAGAGTATTATATAAATATATTTAAATAAATATAACAATTAAGAAATTGTGGTGGGTTATTTTGTTTTGGAATTTTGAAGAGGAATGAGATGACTTTTTGTATTACCTTGCTGGATATTCTTTCTTTTTCTTTCAGAATTCTAAAACATGCTAACAATGATTTTTAAAATATATATTAAAAAGACAAAGGAAACCTCCATACCTTATAGATGATGAAGTATTAGGTAAAACATGGGCATTATTTTGTCCTTTTCTGTGTGTGCAACTGACAACCCTGTTTACCTGCACAGTCTTTTTAATGTGTTCATTCCATGGCCCATTGTTCATTCATGTTTGGGCTCATAATTTAGCTAGTGAGCAAAGCCACTGACATTATGATTTCCATTTTCAGGGCCTTCCAGTTTTATAACTGAAGGGTGACTCATTGATCTCTCCATTACAAATATGACAGCATAGGGTCTGGGATCCACATTGCACCCTGACTTACCCTGCAAGAAATTTTCTTTATAAACAAACCTCTTTCAGAATATCTTTGCCTTTCAGGTTGTAATCTATCCAATACAAGCTGATCTAGGAGCAAATCTGACTCAATGGTACTTTCTTCTGACCAGAGGTGTCTACATGTTTGATCTTCAGAGGATGACAAGAAACTACACTGTGCTTAAGGGTGCTTCAGAGAGTGCAGGAAGCGGGTTCAAGAAAGGCTGCTTTGCTATGGTTTCCTGGTTTCCTCCTCTGTGGACCTGGGTTTGATTTATCCCTCCTTCCTCAGAACATTGAAAAGTCTCCACCTTCGGTCACTTATGCTCACTCACAGCTCCTTCTTGACACTGAAAAAAAAAATACTGGTCCCTTGACTGCTACAATCTGGTTATTTTTTCAGGAGGATGAATTTTTCTCTGAAAAAGAAATAAAGCGATAGAATATTTTTCCCTCCCCCCACAATTTAGTCTCCAGAAATCTACTCCATCCCTCCCATACAGCTTTTTAGGGCATGGGGAGGGTGCATGGTCAAAATCCCCCATCCACAGAAGGAAGCTGATTCATCCCAGCAGGTGTTGATACCACTACCTATTTTTAATGTTTCATCTTTAATGAGTACTTCTGCACAAAGGAAGGCATGCCCCTTTTTTCCTTTTCAGCTTTCTCTGCTGTTTTGGTGGACTGTGTATCTTTGCAACAAAGGTTTGTAAAGGAGACATGTAATAAACACCAATATAGAAGGTTGCAGGGCAATCTGGGGTAAATCTATATATGTACAACGATTGGTAAGGACTGGATTTCAGCCTGAAATATTTCAACCTACTGAGGTATAAATGTTCCTTTGGATACTAGCCTAATTAGAGTATTCTGAGAAAATAGAAACTATAAAAAGATATTGTGAGGAGAAAGTTAAATGGCAAATGACAAGAACCCACATAACTGTCTTATTAATTGAATATTAGTTATATCCTTATTGAAAATGTGTACAAATTCATTATGTTCCTTTTCCTGTTAGCAAATTTTAAGTGGAATCATATTGCACCCCTCTGTCTCCCTTGCTTTCTGTGCCTGTCTGTCTTTTGAGCACCAATTTAGCCAAATGAATGGGAAAGGCATGATAAAATAACAGACCAAAATAATAAATAATAGAAACCATTCCCCCTCTCCTCCTTGGAGCCAAGGCATTCACTCTGGTGCTTCCTGACAGGGTGAAGCAGCAGGAGCCAGTTAATGAGGCAAGTCATCCATTATCATTGCAGGGCTTAGCCTGTTTTAGTTATCTGAATCAAAATGACACATTTAGGAGGAAAGCTCCTGGGAACTTGACTGAAAATGTTATGTTGATATAGCCATGCATTGATCTGTCAGTAAGTGCCTCTTGGTTGCCATGCCAACAGAGAAAAGGAACAACATCATCAAAAACCCACCTAAGGGTTAAAGGGCATTCTTTAAGGAAACTATTATTGGGGCTGATATTTTTCATTATCAACAAGTTCAGTAACACTGAAGTGCAGTGGTCCAAACACTAGAGTCTTCAACAAATTAAGGGTTTCATTCTGAGTTTGTGTGAGTGTACACACATTTCTGTCTTATGTTACATACAAACATAGAAATATATTGTCCTGAATTATATTTCTCTTTCCTACTAGGATTATTTATAACTGTAACATCTGCAGTTTCAGCCTGTGCAACAGGTTGCTTATTATTATTTTTCCAAAAGGCAAACAAAACAGAATGTAAACTGTTAAAATGCCAATTTGATTTTCAATAATATGTTCCCATCAACATGGGTACTTTTTGCCACTGCAGGAGCAAGGTTCACAGAAATCCCGCACAGATCCACAGACTTTTCATTAATAGCCCATGCAAATGCTTCAGCAGCCTCTTTTCTGCCTCCCATCTTGCCAAAAAGTGTGTGGACAATTTCTGTATGTTTGGGTAATAATGCAGGTTAGACTACACATGTCTAGATAAACTATTTTAGAACTGGGGAAAAGATATATATTTTGGACATCATCTCCCAGAACCCTGCAGACAGGAGAATAGTATATTTTCCAAGCTCTGATCTAGCTTTTAAAAACATTTTTATTTTATTTATTTATGAATATTTTAACTCCACCTTTCTCCTTGGAAAAGGACCCAAGGTGGCTTAAAATAATGAAGGACAATATACAGTCCAGAATATTTAAGACGTGTTCTAGTAAGAACAGAGAATTAGACGAGCCATCTTTTAGTAACAATTAAAAGGCATCATTAAAGATAAAAAGAGGATACAAACAGTTAAAATTCCATTACAAGGGATGGAAACTAGCTTGAAAAACACTGGTGTTCTTATGAAATCAATCAATGCATCATGCATGCTATTCCATATAAAAGTCATAATAGGTAGTCCATCATTCAGTGAAAGCTTGCCTGAAAAGGAAAGTCTTTGCCGGTTTCCGGAAAGACAGCAGAGATGGGGCAGTCCTGGAGAGATGGGGCAGTCCTGGCATCCAGCGGGAGGGAGTTCCATAGTTTAGGAGGAGCAACAGAGAAGGCCCTTTCATGTGTTCTTATGAGATGCACCTGTGAATGTGGTGGTGATAGGAATATATCAATTTTTAATCCCTATATAGGCAGCCACCGTAAATAAGATGGCTGCGGTTTGGATCGAGCTTGCTTAATCCAAGCCTCATTGTCCCTTGATTCACCCCCTCACACAGTGTACGTGACTCAAAGCAGCACATACCTCTCCCCCTCCCATCTGCATCCTGTTTTCGTGTCTTCTTATCGGGGCCAGAAGCCACTAGTCACGACCCCCGTCTGGCACGACCCTTGGGAAAGCGGAAAAGCAGCTCCATCGATCCATCGAAACAGCGCTTGCCGCTTCCCGCTTTAGTCTTATCTAGCTGCACAGGCACCGGCCGCAGACAGGTGGTGCTGCCGCGCAACCTGATTAATGGCTTCCTTGCGAGTAGGCGCGCTAAGTAAACTGAGAAGTGGGTGTTAACAATGAAACAATGTGCTTCCTTTGATCCGGTTTTCGGCCGTTTTCTCTGCACAGATGCATCCGATTTTGATCGGACCTTCGGGAGGGGGTTCAGAAAAATTGTGCCTATAAAACCTGTACTGTCTTGTGTGTCTTTGGGCTCAGATCTCGAAGCTATTCGACTGAGCACCCCTCTTTGCAAAGAAGTAAAGCTTTTTCCTCGTTCCACGGACTCTGGCGTGATCATTTCATCTCCCTTGCTCGGGTGGAAAGCGGTTCGTAACCCGGGGGTGTCCCTTTCATCGGGATGAAGAGAAAGGCCTCTCCTGATGACCTTAGCTCCCAAGCTGGTTCATACTGTGAGATTCGATCTTTGAGATAGCTTGGATCCAGTCCATTGTGCTTTGTAAGTTAAAACCAGCACTTTGAATTGTGTCTGATAGCTGATTGGCAGCCAGTAGAGCTGCTTTAATAGGGTACGGAGAAGAAGGAAGAGAAGGAGCAAGATCAGCTCAAACATAAAAAGACAGAAATATGTTGGGCACCTTAATTGTACTGGGGCCCTTTTGCCATAGAGGCTGACTCCGATGGTGGCTTTTTGACCCCTGTGTGATCTTTACCACCACCTTCACCCTGCCTTCCTTGGAAACACTGTACCACTGCATACTGCCCTCCACAGGCACTGCAAATATGCTTGAAATGGCATGGCTTCTGATTACAGATGCCCCTGGAGTTAAACTCCCAGCATGCCAGGTGGGGTTGAACTGCCTGCCCTGCAAAAGCATGGGGAGCTGAGCCCTGAGCTGCCTTTGGGATGAGGTGAATGCTATTGAAGCGGTCCCCGAGAATTGGGCGCACAGGCGTCATTACCCTCAACCGTAACGCTATGCTGACAGCCATTTTGGGGGCTGTCTGAGTCATTGAGCTGGTGGTGGCATCTAGGTTGGATGTCTCGAAGACTGCCTTCCAGAGAGCAGATTTGGAAATCTTTGAAGATCTTATAGTCTTGGACTTGAGGATCCAAAATGGATCAGAAGGGTAATGGCAGGAAGGTGGTATTAGGGAGTTGCCATATAGATGGTATTTTCCCAGTGGCAGCTATATTAGAGTACAATGCTTTGTGTGCTACTGCAGATGGAACACTATTTAGGCATAGTGATGGGTCACCATTAACAAAGTTCTAATTTTGGGCTGTGACTTCGAAGGTTATGCTGGCAGTGGATGTTGTGGGCCATTGGTTTGGGACTCATTCTTTTCGTATCAGTCTGCCTCAAAAGTGGCTGCTATGGGATATGGGGAGAAGCCAATAAAGTGAGTTGGGAGATGGTCATCAATTCATTTTCACAGTTATGTTTGGCCCCTACTACAGAATTAGGTTCAGGCACCCCTTTCTCTTTCCTTATTTTGCAGGCTCTCCAGCTCCATGATGTCGAGTTCGAGTTCTGATTGTTGGCCATATTTTTGTGTTTTGGGCCAGGAAGTTTGCAGCGCAATCTAGTTTTGGATTGAATCTCGGTTTGGGAGCTCAGGCCATCCAGGAGAGTAGAGGGCAAAGAGGACTGTGTTGGGATGGGGTTTTGGACTTGGTCACCCAAGGTGGTGGTGCTTTGCCATTTGAGGTTCTCATCGTACACTTTGTTTTTATTAAATTCAGACTGTCACCTTGTAACTGCAAGTTAACCTCATTAAATTTAGTAAACAAATCTGCTAAATAAGCAGTGTCTGGTTTCTATTTGATTGAATTTTCTTTCAAAATGGGATCTTTAGCATCTCAAAACTCTAAAACCGTCTCAAAAAGTGAAAAAAAAACTTGTCAAACATAAGCATTTTGAGAGGCAGCATACTTCAGTGTGAAGGAATAATTGATGAAAATACTGATCAGTTTCTTCACACAACTGTGTAAATAACCTAGAATTCAATGTGTTGATATGGATCTTCTTTACTGTGTTTATGACAAATTGAAGAAATTGATGCAATCTGGCACTCAGAGTTTTAGCTACTAAATGTTGTCAATAAATGATGCAGTGAATTGCAAACACCCTGGGTACATTTTGTTTTAAAAATGTTTATAAAACCATGAAATCACTCAAACATGTCTGGTGCTCCATCTGCTGTTGCTGATATATTTGATAAAGGGATTGCTTTTTCCATGAAATAATCTGAATACTGATTCGCCTTTAGTGTATGTTGTCAAAGTTATTGGAAAGAGCAGTTATTCATGGATTTCTTGGTCCATAAAAAAAACGATCATATGCCAATAATAGTGCTCCATACCAAGTAAAGTTGACTCATCCAGTTGAATAGAAAATGGTTCATTTCCAGATAATTACATAAAAAGCTTTCAACATCATGACTCATTTCATCAATACATCTTTGAACGGTGTTGCTCAAAATAATTCTTTTGAGTATATCATATGCAGGCTTGTGTAGAACAGTTTTTAAAACCTCTTCAACAGCTGGTAAAATCAGCTCTTCCCCAATAGTATGAGGTTTTCCTGATTTTGCTATGGGTCGTGAGATATTGTAAGACTCCCGCAAACCATCATAATCTGTTTTTGATGTTGGAGTGAATACACTGTCCACTGTGGTTCTCTTCTGAAGTTGTTCTTTCAATGTTTTAAAGTATATCAAATCTTTATCTGTTTTATCAGGGTGACACCTTCTCAGATGATCCTCTATCTCGGATGGTTTCATAGCATCATTGTTTAACAATGATGCACAAAAGGCACATGGGCAGACGTTTGTCCAACAGGGATGGAATGAAGACAAACTTCAAATAATCAATGCTATACTGCCTACATTTCTTTTTAGCCTCAGCCATGTTGAGTAGAAGTTATCTGTTGACAAAAAATAAAGCTATTTAAATATGATAAGACAGAGCAATTCAAAATTGCTTCCTGCCCAGACAGCATACAAATATTTTAAAAACATTTTAAAATCATTTTTGTAACAATGGAAATATTTTTAAAATATTTCTAAAAGTGTTGAAGTGTCTGAAAAAATAGCTTACAAAAATATTTCTGAAAAACATTTTGTGTACTGTTTGGGTGGAGGAAATCCTTATTTAAATATTTAGTTAGGTAGATATAGAGAGGAATCAGGATAAAGAAAATGTTGCTTTTGTAGTGGTACTTTGTAAGCGTCGGTGGTGCAATTTCAAAGGGTGCGAATTGAGATGACTGGGTCCCTGGTTCAATCCTGGCCATGCCATCTACCAATGACTCTTTTCTATAAAGATCTAAGTACATAATACTTATTGCTAAAACAGTGAAGGGAACCCCATTAGGGAACACACGTGTACAATAGTACCTTGGTTAAAGAGCATAATCCATTCCAGAAGCATGCTTGAAACCAACATGCTTGCATATCAAAGCAAAATTTTCCCTAGGAAATAACAGAAAGTCAGATGATTCATTCCAAAATTGATCACAATACTCTAATGTAAATACAAATTACTAAATAAAATACAAAGTACAGTACAAAGAACAATAACCTGCATTTGAAAGCCTTTGTAGCAGCTGCAGAGGAGGGGGGAGCCTCCATGGAGGGGGCTGTTTTAAAAACTGAGCAATGGGATGAATCCCAGCTAGAGCAGAGGAGGGGGAAGCCTCCGTGGAGGGGGGTTATTTTAAAAATGGGGTGATGGGTGGGTGTGTTTTGCAGTGGGGTGGCAGGGATGGTGTGGATGGGCCCCACAGAGGTGGTCTCTTTTGAGATAGGGATTGATGGGGGTAGCAACTTTACTGAGCCTGTCACTCATCCTTCAGCTCTGCTGCTGCTGTTGCCTGAAAGAGAAACTGAAAAACCCTCCTACTTCCAGCAGGAGGGAGGGGGGAGGGAGAGATGCCATTGGCTTATAGCACTTTTGATTATGTGACACACATGAAAGAGCTGGTATATCAAGACATTGCTCATTAATAAGGCAAAAAATTTTCAGAATTTTTTTCTCATTAATCAAAATGCCCATAAAACCGAGTTACTTGTTAACCAAAGTATGACTGTAATAATAGTTTATTTGAGTTTCAAATGACCATGATTCGGGTACAAATATCTGGCATGTGGCTACAAAACACAAGTCCCAAACCTTTGCAAAACGGACTTGAAAAACATGCACATGGCGAGGATCAAGTTCTGAAAATGATGCAATACTCCCACCCTGCACGCACAATGCAAAACAGATTTTAAAGGTATGCAGACCACAAGGATCAGGTCCCTACCCTTGCACCACTTGAGTAATGCACAAAAAAGTTTAAAATTTCTAAAAATTGCTGCAAAAACTTTCAAAATGTCACCAAAACAATTTGTGTTAATTGTAAGACATTTATATAATGCCAAAATGTTGATGATGATCTGCCTAAATGGGGTCTGCTCACGTGGGCCCCCATTTACATTTCATGGACCCCCAGTTTTTTTCTCACTGCCATAGACCCCATGCATGTTGAAATAGACCCCTGTGGGTCTATATAGACCACTTTGGGAACCACTGGATTAATATATCCAGTTTGAGATATGGTTTAACTGTTGTTAACATTATTGATCAACAAAGATCTTTATTTTTGCAACATCCATTTAACAGTTAGCCGCATAGACTTTTGGAGATTTATGCGCCTAAATGGTATTTCCAATGATCTTCAGATGTGCATGTGAATTTATATGCGAAGAATGAAATGAAGACCAAAATGTGTGAGGAGGGCCATGTATGACTATCAAATCAACTTCCTGGATTGCTCATATTGGTGCCACTTAATTTTTACACCATAGTTCATTGTGATTCTTGGTTTCCATTGTTAAGCATGTCCTTTACTCTTATGACTTGATGAGATCTCCAGTCAGAACTGGATTTCCACTGGGGAAACAGCTAAACTCAGCAGAAGCAAGAGTGGGGACATCACCCTTTCTCTTGTAGCCCTTATGGTCAAGCTCAACATGAATTTCAAAAATCTCTTGAAATGATGATTCTTAACCTTGTTCTAGTTTGGATGAAAAGAATTACTACAGTAATGATTTGTGTGCATGGTCACAATGTGTTTTGTCCCCATAAATGTGGCGGGGAGGGGGGAATAAGTTCAAACAAGAGTACTTTCAGAACATGGCTGCAAAGACAACTAGATATTTTGCTCCAGTCTTTTTAAGAATGTTGAAACATTATTTTTGTATCAGTTGACACAAGTGATTCATGAAGTAACCTTGAATCTATCAATGACCTTCCAAGTCAGCGTGGAAAACAAATGATTTAAAATTGCATCCGTTTCTGGATGTTGCTTAAGGGAAAGTTTTACACACTGAATGTTAAAAAAAAATATTGTAACCCCCAGTGGAAGTTTTAGTACTGATTATGAATTACAGCAATAAAAATAAGGTGATCTTCCTTTTGCACACCCCAAAACTAGTCATGACTTTGTGTCATTGTTCAAAGTAGAAACCCCTGGGCTGTTTGGATTTTGAATTCAAAGCCTGTGTCTCACAAAGAAGAAACACAAAACTTTTAAAGCTCCTTTATGATTCTGGCACTCAATCCACCTTTGCAGTTAATTCTTCTTCTAGACATCCTTTGCCGAACTGACTGAAATCACTTAAGAATAATCTTCCCAGCATCCTAAATTCACTGATGTCACCACCAGCATGAAAATTTACACTGCATGAGAATTTATCTTATGATAGTCCGGATATATGCCTTATTCTTTTACACTTTAATATGTGCATTTGTCTCAGATTTTCTAGGGGTGCATCAAGAAGATTCCAAATGCATTCGCTTTTGGAAAAGATGATGATGAAGAAGCTCAATACTGAGCCAAGATAAAGAACTGAGTATGAAGGAGAGAAATCTGGAGTATGTTCTAGGCACGTTAGGAAATGAACATACAGCTTCACATTTGTAATATGTACATGTTGACTGTGACTTATGGTGACTATACAGTGGCACCTCAACTTACAAATTTAATCCATTCCAAATGCATGCTCTTAAGTCGAACTACTCTTAAGTTGGGGTACCTATCTAAAAAATTAAAAAAATAAGTTAAAAAATAAAAATAAATGTAAGTCGAGCAGACCATATCTACATTTTTAAGGCAGCAGTTAAAATGCCAACAGTTTTCCACTCTTAAGTTGAATTGCTCTTAAGTCGAGCTGCTCTTAAGTGAGGGTACCACTGTATATTAATGACCTGCAGAAAATCCCTTTGCTCTAAAGAAGGGTAGCAAAGCTGGGGAAACTTAAAAGTAGCAGGAAAAGAGGAAGACCAAATAGGACATGGATTGCAACAGCTGAGCAGGCTTATCGGTAGTAAGATATTTTGGAGACATTCATTGTTAGGACTGACGCTAAATCAGAAGTAACCTGATGGCACATAACAACAAAGGTCCCATTAATGCCATTACTTGGGTCTTGCAAAATAAGGGCCATGGTTTGATTTAAGTCAAATTATTTCATGCTAGGCCTGATTCTCCTACTACTACTTTAACTTTTCATAAAAAGTATTTTTCTATTGATTCTTGTATTTTCATTGTATGTCCAATATTACTTACTTACTTACTTACTTACTTACTTACTTACTTACTTACTTACTTACTTACTTA
>JAHTLZ010000114.1:12586051-12657604 GCA_023846285.1 Phrynocephalus versicolor | reverse complement strand
TAATAATAATAATAATAATAATAATAATAATAATAATAATAATAATAATAATAATAATAATAATAATAATAATAAAAACAGAATAGCTGATTCTGCCACCAAGCAGGACATCTACCAAGAAACAGAAGAAGAATACGGTCCGGCATAAAAACTGACCTGTAGTATAACATGGTTTTGTTATCTGCTGAACAATGTAAATATTTCTTCTAGTTTTTTTCCTGTGCATTGATTCTACCAGATAGGTTCAACACAGGAGATGTGAGGATGGCACAAATAAAGAAGAACATTTTTAAAGCGTCTGAAAATCAGGTTACTACTTTCCTTCCAGGTGAGTCAGTGTCATATGAATTAACTGTAAATATTTATAAAGTGTCCTTGACTAAATGACAGCTGAAGCATCCCTGGAGCTGTAGGTCCTCCAGTGCAGGAAGTTACTAAGCTGTTGATTGTGCATCACACATTCTCCTTGATGTCTGTTTGAATTTGTGTGTTAGAACCCTGTTTTAGCTATTTTCTCTTCAGTGATGAAGCAAATTAGTCATTTCTAGTGAGACAAACTGAACTGTTGCCCTCGTTTAAAATAAACAATTACCAGAGACCCTCATTAATGCCTAGGAAAAGCTTTCCATCATAGCCAGGGAGATACATAGAGAGAGTGGTTTCATAGAGACAGAAAGTGAGTCCATTGCAGAATGAATATTATCTGGGTTTTGGAACACAGAAATTGTGATTTTTGAAAGAGGACATTAGAATGTGTGTGAGTGGGTGTGTTTCTGGGACTCGTCATATAAACTATGCAGCTTTTCCCAACATTGATAAAATGAGACATAATTACTGCTGACATTTCTGAAATTAATGAAAGTGGCCAAGTTAAAAAAGCTCTTTCTTTAATTTCCACGAGATTTTAGCAATGTCAGTTTGATGGAGTAACTATGATTTTTGACATCAGATGATAATCTGAGAGGTCTCACTGATGCTGAAAAAAAACTTAAATGCTCTCCAAGTGGGATCTAGAAACTTGAGGTGATAGAGGACATGGCTCTGGAGAGATACCTCTCAGAGGCCCACATATAATACACTGCTTCAAAAATCACCCCTGCCTCTGTTTTTTCTTCTGGGCACCATTCATATTGGTGTCCAGCATTATTATCAGGGCTGGCCAAGCAAAGGCCTAGGCCAGGGGTGCCCAAACTTTTTGTAATGAGGGCCAGATTTGGTGGCTGAAAATGTGTCCAGGGCCGGATGCTCCCCGACCCTGTCACCCCACTGCAGGCCCTGCCCAGTGACCCATAAGCCCCACCCACTGACCCCTTGCAACCCCACCTGCAGGAATGGAGACAGGGACCAAGGGAGGGAGGGAGGGAGGTGGAAACCAAGAGAGGAAGGAAGGAAGGTGGGGACTAAAGGAAGCACAGGGAGCTGTGGCCACCGCACGGGAATGTGTGGGTGAAGGAGGGGGAAGGGAGGGGCGGACTAGCCAGCCATGAGCCATTCAGAATGGACTGACGGGCCGGATTTGGCCCCCGGGCCGGACTTTGGGCAGGCCTGGCCTAGGCAGAGTGAAGTGGTTACCCTGAGAAGTAGTAGTAAACAGTAGTAAGAACATAAGAACATAAGAACAGCCTTGCTGGAACAGGCCACAATCCATCCAGTCCAGCATTCTGTCTCACATAGTAGCTCACCATTTGCTTCAGGGTATTCTCAAGCAGATGTCTTCACCTGCTTATGATTCCATGCAAATGGCATTGAGAAATCTCATGCCTATCACTGATACCCTTGTTCTCCATTAAATTTGTCCAATCCTTTGTTAAAGCTGTCAAGGCTGACAGCTGTCACCACTTCTTCTGGCAGGGAGTTCCAGAGACCAGTGATCCTCTGGGTAAAAAAGTACTTTTATTTGTTTGAGATCTAGCACCTAAAAGTTTCATGGAGTACCCCCTAGTTGTAGTGTAGTACAATAGGGAAAACAGTTTTCCCTTATGTACTCTGTTCATAACCTGTATGATTTTATAAACTTCAATCAGGTCACCTCTTAGGCGCCGTCGTTCAAGGGTGAAGAGGCCCAGCCATTGCAGCCTCTGATGGCAAGGAAGGTGTTCCAGTACCCTAATCATTCTGGTTGCCCTCCTCTGCACTTTTTCCATTTCCATGATATCCTTCTGGAGGTATGGTGACCAGAACTGTACACAGTACTCCATATGTTGCCTCACCATATGTTTACAGTATAAAGCAGCAAAATGACACTTGCTAACTTATTTTCTATACCTTTCCTAATGATCCCTCGCATTGAGTTTATTTTTTTCACTGCTGCGCCACAATGGGTTGACACCTTGATTGAGCTTTCCACCAGGACACCAGGGTCCCTTTCCTGGTTTGTTGCATAATTTCAGACCCCATCAGTTTATAAACATAATTGGGATTTTTTGCCCCAATGTGCATCACTCGGCACTTGCTAATATTGAAGCACATTTGCCACTGGTTTGCCCACTCCCCCTTTTATTTAAGCTGTCCACCAGGATACCAAGGTCTCTTTCCTGGTTTATTGCACAGATTTCAAAAGTAATTGGGGATTTTTGCCCGAGGTCTCTTTCCTGGTTTGGTCTCTTTTCTGTTTTTTTTTTTTTTTTTGCACAAATTTCAAATGTAATTGGGGATTTTTGCCCCAACGTGCATCACTCTGCACTTGCTAATGTTGAAGCTCATTTGCCACTGGTTTGCCCACTCCTCCAGTTTGCCCACTCCCTCAGAGGGATTAAGTTCTTATCCCTCTGGAGCTAGTCACAATCTCTCTCAGTTTTTACTAACCTGTATAATTTAGTATCATCAGCAAATTTGGTTACCTTGCTATTTATTCCTACTTCTAGATCATTTATGAAGAGGTTGAAAAGCAGGGGTCCCAGTAATGAACTTTGGGGGACTCCACTCTTTGCCTCCCTCCACTTGGAGAAGTATCTGTGCTGCCCTGTGTTTCCTTCCCCTTAGCCAGTTGCTGATCCAGGACAAGACCTGTCCCTTGATTCTATGACTGGCAGATTTATTCAAGAGCCTTTGATGTGGGACCTTGTCAAAAGCCTTCTGAAAGTCCAGATAAACAATGTCAACTGGATCTCCCTTATCCACATGATTGTTGACACTTTCAAAAAATTCTAAAAGATTAGTGAGGCATGATTTGCCCTTGCATAAGCCATGTTGGCTCTCCTTCAGCAGTGCCTTCTCTTCTATATGCCTATTAATTTTATATTTTAGGATGGTTTCCATCACTTTACATGGGATACATGTCAAACTGACCAGTCAGTAATTTCTTGGATCGCCTCTGGATCCTTTTTTGAAGATTGGTGTTACATTTGCTATCTTCCAGTCATCATGCACAACACTTGATTTGAGGGAAAGATTATATATTTTGACTAGGGCCTCAGCAATTTCATCTTTAATTTCCTTGAGAACTTGTGGATGGATGCCATCTGGTTCTGGTAATTTTTTTTTTTAGTTTAACAAGACATGCAAGAACCTCCTCCCTGGTTATTTCTATCTGGCTCAATTCTTCGGTTTCCGTCCCTACGAAGATAGGCTCTGTTTGATGCATGTGGTCTCTGTCTTCTTCAGTGAAGCATTAAAAAGACACTGTTTCATAGTTATACAAGCCATCCAGTACATACTGGGGTACCTTGCTGTACTAACATATGGCGACCAACTCTGTCACATTACCACTGTGGAAGTAGGATCTTCTTGCATATGATACTAGATATGAAATTGGAGGGAGCCATTTCATCCCTTAAAACAGATAGAAAAATACCCTGAACATTATTAAATGTCTCCCCCACCCCATCTCATAATATTAGATATCAACAGAAGGTATCTCATAGATAAATAGCCAATAGAGAATTGCACTTTTGCATTTTCGTAGAAAATAATAAGTGAGAAAGCTCTGTACATCCACTGAGATTATGAAATATCTAGTATTATCAATAATATCCACATAATAGCTATATATCAGGAAATGTAAAATGGTGCAACCTATGCACCTTTTAGGTGATGGGTACACAGACTCTAGGAGAGGGCGCAGAACATATCTGAGTTCCCCATTTACATATAATCAGAATAGAAGAAGTAGAAAAAGCTGTTGTATACATCACTTGTGTAGCTGCTTCCCCTTGTAATAGGAAAAGCCATTAGAAGCATGCCTATTTAAGAGTGTAAGCAATACATGTGATGATATATGGGTATGTGTAGAACGTTCTCGTTTATTATTTTCTGTGGAAATTTTATTTTCTGACTTGCATTTATGGACAATTAGGTGCAGAATGTAGGCAATGCTAGGATTTTCCTTGATGTTAATTGCCCATCATCCTGCATTTAAAAGCACCATCAATTACCATCTGATTACTTTGTAAAAACAGTTTTTATTGTTCTATTTGCATTTATTTTTCCAGTGAAGAAGATCATCAGGGCTTAGAGCTCTAATCAGAGTTAATCCTTTCCATCCCATGCTCACGGCAACCTTGGAATAGACAGACAGCTACTCGACGGACAGGAACTCAGCTAAGACATTTAGTGGTGCTATGCACACATTCTCTAGCAGCTGAACCATGTTGATTTCACAACTGGGAAGACAAAAATAGAACCAAATTCCCCCTGCATGTTAACGAGAATTGAAAATATTAGAACAAGCCTCCTAGAGAGAGAGTGGAGGGTGAATTTGCAACTCTAAAGAGCAAGCTTAATTGCTGCATTGTTCCCTGTTCAGATGCACAGACCAAATGCTTATCACACTTGGCTTAATTGCTTCCATCTTGCAAATGGAGTTGATTCCCGCCCCCATGGATCTTCAAAATCTATTTACAATCCTGTTGCCTGTTCAGGCCACTTTTTGCATATGCAAATATGCACTTTCCACACCAGGAAGGAGGAAAATCATGGCCATTCATTGCTGTCTTAGTGTTCAGAGACAACATGAATATATCTTCAGTGTTTTCATTACAATTTAAAAAGTTGTTTCCTGTATAAACCTGGGGCAGAGGAGCTGAGATTTTATTTTAGAGTGCAATCAGATGGGTATTTGTCCAACTGCTTGGTCTTCTACAGCGACAGGTTTCACTCCTTTTTCTGGTGGACAAATGATGTGATAGTGAACCAGCCCAGCCCCAGAGCATTGGTATACACATCTTTCTAGTTCACTGTCAGGGGCTATGGTGTCTTTTGTTTTGTTTTGTTTTTGTTTTCTATATGTAAGGTTGCTCTGTTTTGGTTAATTTTCAATGCCTGGAAATGAACTAAAGTGGACCTTGGAGGTTTAAATTTGCATTCTGCTTTCAATTGCCCAGTATTGTTAAATGGCTTCAAAAGGCAGCTTAGCCACTTAGTGATATTGGGAAACGTCCTCTGCTCCTCCATGGAGGGCAGAGGAAAAAAGGTGGAGTTTTTTAAAAGTCCATTTCAATAGCGCTGATACACTCTGCCCCTTAAAATTATTTTTAAATTGAAAATATCTGCCTGGAAATGGTAGGAGAGAGGAGGGCAAAAAGAGTGGGATTATTTGCTTTCAACATGGAGGTGGACTAAGTAGGATTGCTTGAGATGCACATACCATTTGGTTGCAAAGATCCCAACAAATGACACACCAGACTTCTACCTAATCTTAAACAATCCTATTTGGCCTGCTCCCTTTGAAACTATGTACTGTAGAACAGGCCCAATGTTTGTTACAATGGGCACATTATTTGCTTAGCTGAAAAATTGCTAGGTCCCAGCAACCTTAATGCACATTATTTTTTCTTCCACTCGATGAAAAGCCTGAAGGAAATTAAATAGCTAATGAAGGCAAACAATCAATAGTGTCAGATGCATGTAATTGTACTGATTGAAACCAAGCTGTTGCATTAGTAATTTGCCCCGCTTGATAGAAAATGGCATAGCAGACAAGTAACCATATCTCAGAAAGGATGTAAGGCGTAGTGCATTGTTCAGGTCCATCTTTTTAGTTGATAAATAAATAATAATTTAAAATAATTAAATTATAAGCTGAAACTTAGTCAAGAGTGCCGATTGTATGATGCTGAAAAAGCCAGAACTAGTTCAAAACAATCACTAAATCACTCCTTTGACCTCACGGGCTTAACAACAGTCACAATAACAACAATCTTAGACCTTGCAGAGCTGGAAGGGACCCTGTGGATCATTGAGTCCATCCCCTGCCAAGGAGGCACAGTAGGGAATCGAACTCACCACCTGACTCCATAGCCAGATACCTAAACCACTGAGCTGTCTCAAACTATTTTCTATTAAAGTATCAGAATGCCCTGGTTTTCACAGGAGTCACTAACAGGGATGGGCATGAAACAGAAAAATAATGTTTCATTTCATTTTGTTTCGTGCTCATCCCCATTTTGTTTTGTTTCATTTCTTACAAAAAAAAATTAAATTTTTTTTGTACAAAATAAAACAAGATGAAATGAAATGGCTCCCCTGGATCCTAGAGGGACCAGCTTTGGTGCCCAGAACTCCAGGAGCCAGTTTTAAAGGGCTCCTGCCAAGCTGTCAATGGCTAGAGCCCTTTAAACCTGGCCCAGATGGCACAAGGGGGATCCCCTGGTACTGACTGGGCCAGGTTTAAAGGGGTCCAGACATTGACAGCTCGGCAGGCGCCCTCAGAAAATGGTCGGGAGGGCAGTTCCTATGATCACGCTGCCCTCCAGAAGCATTTTCAGAGGGCTTCTGCTGAGCTGTCAATGGCTGGAGGTGGTGCCGACTGGGCCAGGTTTAAAGGGCTCCAGCCATTGAAAGCTTGGCAGGAGTCCCAAAACAATGGAACAAAATGGTTCATTTCAATTGAAAAACAACTGTTTCATTTGATCTGTAACAAAACGCTGCTTCCTCATTTTGTTTTGTTTTGTTTTGTTTTGTTACATAATGAAATGATAAAACAGCATTTTGTTATTCGTTTCCTGCCCATCCCTAACACGCAGTTGTTGTTTTCTGTTATAAAATGCATAACCCATTGACAATGCCCATTTATGGAACAGAAGGTTTGGATTGAGCATAACTTCTCAGGATATTATTCAAAATATCTCCTTGCCAATGAGTGGGGTTTTTTCTTTCTTTGTTTGTTTGTTTTGCTGCTTGCTTGTTTTTTTTTAAAGGGTTCGAAATATTTAAATTCTGGAAATATTTAGAATCTGGGAGTAAAAATTGTGGAACTTTCTTAGTGTGTGCAGGCTAAACCCGAACCTTTGTTGGAGAATACATCTTGAAATTAGTGGGAAATAAGTTAATCATGTGTTATGACTAACAGCGATTGATTTCCATGGATCTCCATTAAGGACAAATTCTGAATCCAGTCTGATGGTTTCTGGTAAAGATACCAGGATGGCCTTTCTGAATCTCTTGTCATTATAGTGCAGTGGTTGCAAACCTTCAGCATTCCAGGTGCCTTGGACCTCAACTCCTACAGTCCATTGTCATTGGCAATCTAGGCTCGGAATTCTGGGAGTTGTGGTCCAAAACATTTGGAGTGCTGAATGTTCACCACCACTGTTCTAGGGTAAGTGTTGTGAACTTCCCTTTCCTGGCTGGTCCAATCACATTACATACATGCAAACCTCTGGTGAGTCAACTCAGGTTAAAGGCATAGTCAGCCTATGTAACTGGATCTGGACAATTCAACCAGCTCTACAACTAAGTTGTTCCCATCTCCCACAGGGTGTTATGGTGCCAGATGATGTCTCAAATAACATACCCAGTTACCCCCAATATCTAGTAAAGAGACAAATTCCAGGGCAGGTGATCTTGGAGATGAAATCAGTTTGATCTTATTGCACATGCTTGCTTTAATGAATAGCTGCTGCTCACCTCTCCAATCTCAACCAAAACTAGGACTCAGCAGCTCAGCATGTGTGTGTGTGTGTGTGTGTGTGCGCGCGCGCACGCGCGTGCGCGCACACACTATGCACATAATATTTGCTAGAGATGCACTGATTTGTCATTATTGGGCTACAGAATTCTCCAGGCAGCTGCGACAAATCGACATGCCTCTGGTACTACCTTACGATATAGTGAAGGGAATCTAGTTTGTCTGTCTCTACTTATAGGCAGTGGGCTTGCATGCTGGCACAGTACAGTTATGGTAAATCCAATCCCAATCCCAGCTAGAGTAGACCCATTAAATCAGTTGCTGAATGGAATACAGTCAACCCCCGCCATTTCGTGGTTCAGGTACTGCAGTCCCACTACATTGCGGGATCGCAGTACTGCACCTTGGAGCTGCGCGGGGGGTGGGGGGTGATCGTGTTGCTCTGTGCCGCCTCCCCGCACTCCTCCGAGAAGCCTCGGAGATGCACGATGGGTGGCGGTGGGTGATCGGGTCGCTCCATGCCGCCCCCGCGCTCCTCCGAGAAGCCTCAAAGCCATGTGGGGGGCGGGGGGCAGTCCAGTAGCTCCACACCGCCCCCACGCTCCTCCGAGAAGCCTCGGAGCCATGCAGGGGGGCGGCAGGGGGCGATTGGGTCGCTCCGCGCTGCCTCCCCATGCTCCTCCGAGAAGCCTTGGAGCCGCGGGGGCGGCGGTGGGGGGTGATCTGGTTGCTCCGTGCCTCCCCCGCGCTCCTCTGAGAAGCCTCAGACAGGCGTGCGATCACCCCCCCTGCCCCAGGCCCCACCCCACCCGCTTCCGCATGTTGCGGATTTCCATGCATTGTGGGTAGGGTGGGCCCCTAACCCCCGCGATTGGCAGGGGGGTGACTTCATGTAAAATCTGTTGAATCGATGGCTGCACTCCAGTTGAGAAGATTTATGCAGTATATTTTGATCTTTGTTTTTAAAAGCTACAGTCACTGAAAGTTAGAGATGGGCACGACTTAGCGGTATTTTCGTTTTCGTTTTCGTTTTTTCGTTTTCATTACGTAACGAAACGAAAACAAAAAACGGTTCAAAAATGGACCGAAAACGGAAACGAAACGACTAATTTTGAGCTAATTTTTGTTTTTCGTTACTGGAAAAACACATAATGGAGCTAAATGGGGAGAAACGAAATTTTTTTCGTTTTCGTTTTCGTTTTTTTCATTTTCGTTACATAACGAAACGAAAACGAAAAATTTTGAAATTAGCTGACGAAAACGGAAACGAAACGAAACGGACCCTAGCCGAAAACGAAAACGAAAACGAAAACGAAATTTTTTTTCTGAGTCGTGCCCATCTCTACTGAAAGTTTCACAACCTGTGATTCTGTTTTGTATAGTATTACAGAACATGTACAGTATTCTTCTTTCAAGTCCTGTTTAAGATGAAGGGCATGAAATTCCAACCATCTTCTCACCAGCATGGACCAGAAGGAATTTCCTGGTGCACTTGAATTGTACTTCCACACACAGTGTTTTATACAAATTTACCTTTTCCTCCCCATCACCCCCAAATGAATCTGTACAATTCATGCACATTGCAAAGAATTGTGGGCAGTTTTGTTTAAGAATTTGAAGCACTAGATGAGTTGTTGACATCTTTCTCAACAAGCAGCCATTTCTTCTGTTCATTGTGTGTGTAAAAGTGTGCATGCATGGATTTTGCTTCTCAGTGGAAAGGAGAAAAGAAACTCCTCACACAAATTAAAGAGATCTTGCAGATGAACATGAGGACTCTAGAAAGGCTTTAAAGTTCCTTAGCAAACATTCTTGTCCTGTTGAGATTGATTGAATAGATATGAATAACAAATTTAAGGAGTATTTTCCCCACCCTTATTCCAAACCCCTTTCTAGAAACAAGCAATATCACTACACCTATTCTGTATCTTTGGCTGTATAAAATCAATCCAACTGTATGTCGGGCAAGTGTTGTAGCTGTCACATAGTACAATTCTGTTCTGCTTGCAGCTATATCCTCAGATGATCAAAAATGATCAATAGGAACATCTACTAGGGTCAACCACTCAACTAATTTTTCCCATCAGGTTTAAATTATATAAACAAACTGTGTCCTGAATTTGCAAATGGCTAGGATTCCTGCTGGAGATCATAAAGAGATCCATGCCTCCTTATCCCTTTCATGCTATTTGTGTATAAGATCTTTCTCATGTATTTCTATACCACCGACACAAGCTGTGTAATTGCCATCTGTCTGTTTCTACTCAAAGCTCCAGTACTGTTTAGTTTGCCTTGAGAAAAAAAAATCTGAGTGAAAGGTTCATGATTTACAGAAGGGATGAGGAACAGGTGGCCATGTTCTTCAGCCACATTCCAGATGCTGTTAGACCACCTTTCCCATCATATTGGACCACTGGGTATGCCATGCAGATGGGAGTTGTAATCTAATTATGTTTTGGGGCTTATACATTCATCATTTCTGCTTTACAGGAAATGCTTGCACCGTTTAAATAACAAATCTTACTCACATCCTTTCCGTGGCATTAAACAAAGAAGGCAAGGCAATATGGAAGGAATCATGCCTTTTTGCTTTCTGCATTCCTATCTATGACTGAAGTTTACGCTTTCATCACTCAGCAGCAAGTTGTGTGACCTCCTCTGTCTCTAGTGCTCATGTCACTCTCAATATTATTGGTTCATGTTTCTCTTGTATGAGCAAGGCTGCTAAGACCAGTCTCTTGCACCTGTGATGTCACCTTATAAATTCATTCAATGGTTTGACATAATTAGTTACAAATAACTAGTCACTTAAGATTAGTTTTTCAGTAACAAAGTGATAAGTATATTATACTGTTCATACTGTTGCTCTTGTTTTCATTGTAGTAATAAGTTTTTTTTAAAAAAAGTGACTGGGGTATTGCTAGATAAAAATAAAAAATAAAGAAGAGAAAAATGTTGTGGCATCTCAAACTGCTATACAGTAAAATCTAGGGGTATGGAATCTCTTTTGATGAGTGTTTTACTGAGTTACACAGGTATGCTTTCATACCAGCACCCCTCCGATGTACATTGGCTGATGAAGATTGAAGGACTTGCAGGTAGATGCAGGATTTGGTTTTCACAAAGGCTCACTGTTAGGATTTCCTCAGTTCTTCCTCATCTTAACATAAAATCAATATCATGATCCCTAATCTTGTTTCTTTAAAAGTCATATGTACCAGTTGGATCAGTGTCAGTAACAGCATCTCCATGGCAGTGGAGGGTGATGTCTCATTCATTTCTGCATTTGGTGGTTGGTTTCTCTTTCCTTACCATGATTGCCAGAGGAATTTTACTGATCCCACCACTGATGACACATAGGGTACACATTATATGCTGCCAGATCTTATCCAACTTATAGTGACCCTACTAGGGCTTTCAAGAAAAGTGAGATATCTTAGGAATGGCTTTACCAGTTCCACTCCCCCCAGTGAGTTTTCATGGCCAAAGGGGACCATGAACTCAAGTCTCCTTAGTCCATCAGTAACTATGGAACTATTCAAGGTCAGGAGCGTTACAAACTCGGGATGGGAAGTAAAGATCTTTAGTCATAGGCAATTGACCTTTGGAGTGAGAAATACTAGCCAGGTTCCTATTGATTAGCTCTGTAGGCTTAAGGGCATTGGAATAAACTGTAGTGACAAATTGCTTCAATCTAATGAATCATTTCTTGCATAGCTTGGTGTGCACCAGCTTTCATGACAGCCACACAACAAAGGATACAGGTGGCAACTTCTTAACTTATAGTACTTGGCTGCTAACATTTATGTCAGTTGGATGACATAAGCCAATATGCTTAATGCCAGATGTGAGGGGAAATCACTTGCCTCTAATAAAAAAACAGGAATTAAAACAACAGCAGAACTAGGAGAGTACCTAACACAGTGGGTCCTCATATAACAAATGGTTTGTACAACATGAAATCTGTGCAACATAAAAAATTCTGGAGATAGGGAAATTTGCTTAACAGAATTGCTTATGGGGTGAATCCATCGAACATATAAATGGTTGCAATTAGGGATTACTCTGTTTTCAATGCATTCTTATGGGAAATTTGTATAAAGGAAAATTTTCTTAACATAATTTCATTTGGAATGAATTAATTCCTTTATACAAGGTACCACTGTACTTGATTTATGGAAAGGCAAGGGCAGAAAATTTCAAACTTCAAAGCACAGGAAGAATCAAGGGGGGGGGGGCTGAGGAGAATTTCAGAAGTATCTCTTATCATGCAGTGCATAGAGAATTTAATTTTAATCCCAATTATTTCCAAACACTTCAGACTGGTAACCTTGGCCCACTTATATGGGCATGGTTCCCACTGAAATTATTCTAAGCAAATATACAGATGACTGAGCTGCATAAATAACTGTCAGAGGACTGCTCTGCTTTTCAAGTTTACTTCCCATAAATTTGTTGTGTGTTGACTATAGGTAGTTTTTTTAAATGCAACCCAAACCAGATGTCTGAAAGATCAGTTTGCAATTTTTCTTTTTAAATTTACATCATTTGTTTACAAATCTATGACACACTAAATTATTCAGTCACCATCTGCTTGCATTGTTTCCTTCTGAGCACTTTCCCCTTCAGTATTATTTTGAGTGCAAGGCATCCTGTCCAAAATATGCATTAAATATCACAGAACTAAGGATCTGCAAGAAATAGTTTTGCTTACTAATTAGTCCAGGGCATTTGGCCTGGATATATTTCTCAGATTCAAGGGATGAAACTCAATCTTTCCTTTCCATCCAAATCCAAGGAAGCTTATCAAGTTCTGTTACTGGTGCTTTGTATCAGGAGTGGATCCAATGAGGGTGAACAAACTGAAACCTAGTCCTGCTAAAACTGAGGTGCTCCTGGTCAGCTGAAAGGCAGACCAGTGGACAGGGATTTGACTTGTCCCATGCATGGGATGGCACTCCCTCTGAAAACTCAGATCCATAGTTGGGCATGCTCATGGATCCACCCCGATACCTAGCTCTTAACTTTTGCCATGAGTACAATTGGATGCCTAAAGCAAGTATGGCATCTGCTCCCATTCCTGGACCTGTCTCATCAGGAAATCAGCACACGTACCTTTGTCGCATCCCATTTGGATTACTGTCATATGCTCTATCCTTTGAAGAGTATTTGGAAACTTCATTGGACATGACATGTTGAGGCCAGACTGCAACTGTTTATTAGAAGAACAAAAACTTTTTTAAAAAATGATAGTTTTGCTAGCTCTCCCTTTCTGGGCACAGCTCAAAGTTCTGGTTTTAAATTATGAATGTCAGGCCTGTTTGGAACCAAGCTGTCTCAGGACTGCGTAGACTCCCCATAGGAACATCCCTGGGTTTGAAACCTCTCATATGGGTAAGCCTTTCTCCTGGTCCTACCCCCTTCCCAAGCATGCCTGTCAAGGACACAGGAGAAGGTCTTTTAGGTCACTGCTCTCAAGCTGCTAAGCTCCTTGCTAGGCAAGATCAGGCCAGTTATCCTTCTAGGCAAACACCTTTATTTTCAGGCAGACACGACAACTGGCTGGCTGGCAGGGAAGGGGTTTGAATGGAGAATGCTGCATTTTAAAAATATTTTTAAAGTCTCTGCTAATTAATTTTAGTGGTTTAATTCACTGATTGTTTTAATGATCATTTGTGTTCTCATTTTTAAATAGTCACCAGAATTCTACTGGGGATTTATGCTGCTGTAATGTTAATTAATGGTGATTTAAGTGTAATTAATTGACATGCAATCTGGTGTCCAAGAAGCAACTCATTCATTAGTGGCAATCCCCACCCACTCAGATTTATGCAATTACACTGACATTGGCATACATTCTTAATAGGATTCTGGTCACTGAAATTTATTGTCTGCAGTCCTGCAATCCGATTGCATACCTCCACAGGCATAGTGATGCTATTGTCCTTACCAGCAGCAAATCAACATTGATTAGAGACAAACTGCTGCCAATTAGAGATGGGTACAAAACAAAAATACAGCATTTTGTTTAATTTCATTTCATATTTTTTTGTTTTGTTTTGTTATTAACAAATTTTTAAAAGAATTTCTGAATCGGAATGAACCAAAACAAAATTATTCATTATGATATAAAATGACTCCCCTGGGTCCTAGAGGCACCAAATTTGGTGAGTAGCTTTCTTGGATTCTTCCCTTTAAGCCCTCCAAATTCAGAGAGGTTTGGGGTTTAGGGGACCATGTTATTTGACTCCAAAATGGGTCCCCTCAGGAAAAAACAATTTGTAGTTGGAATGTTATGTTCTCGAATAGTGATCCCTGGCATCTAGCAATATGGAAATTATAGCGGAGCTTCCTCAAGCTATTCCCTGTAAGCTCTCCAAATTTGGGGAGGTTTGGGGTTCAGGGGGTGAGTTATTAAATTACAAATTGGGTCCCCTGAGGAAAAAAAGCATGTGTAATTGGAATGAATATGTACTCGAAAATAATGATCCCTCCCAGGCATCTAATAGCATGGAAATCACCTTTAAGCTCCCAAAATCAATCTATTTCTTCTAGAGATGGGCACAAAATGGAAAAATAGTGTTTCATTTTTGTTCTGTTTCATTGCACAGTGTGTTTCTTTTTGTTTTTTTTAATTAATCAGGGTTGTCACAATCTGGAAATCCTGGAAAAGTCAGAGAAAAGAATAATGGTTTGGAAATCCTGGAAAAGTCAGGGGGGAAATGTAGATAGTCATGGGAAAAATTGATTTTGACTAGAGGTGGGCGTCGTCACTAATACTGGAAATCGTTAATTGCCTTCTAACCATTATTACCATATTTTTCTCTCTATAAGATGCCCTTTTCCCTCTCAAAAGTAAGGGGGAATGTGTGTGTGTCACATACAGTGAAGCAATTCAAGTTACAATCAGCAGGGAGCATAGAATTTATAATGTTTACCATCCACGCATTTATTTCAGCTCTATAATATCAATGGTTTGTTTCAAATGTTCAGAAAAGTCAATCTGCCGGTGCTTTAAGTAAAGAAATGGGGCAGGTAAAGTCAGGGAAAATCTAAAATGTTGGCCTAGAAATCTTCAAAAAGTCAGGGAATTTTGTGAATAGAAATTTGTGGCAACCCTGTAATTATTTTGTTCTTTTAAAAAAAAAACTTCACAAAATGAAATGAGACGAGAAATGAAGTTGCAGCCACCCAGCTATTTTGACAGCTCGGGCTGTGGGGAGAGGGGGACGCAGCTTTAGGAGTAAAGTGGTGGAGCAGAAGGCCATGCTGGAGGGCATGATGTCCACAACTCACATTTTGCCATGGGGTAGGGAGTTGGACAACAGTACCCCTGACGAGATTTCCCTATCTCAAATGGTGGATGTGTTGAAGCCCTTCAAAAAGACCACCAAGGTCCTCTGTGGTCTCGAAGCCAGTCTGGGATGTGTCATCTTTCTGATCCATGCACTTGACTGAGACCTGGCTTCCTATCTTGCAGGGGGTTACTCCCTTTTCCATAGAACAGGGCCTTGGTCTTGACGTTGCAGGCTGGCATCTGGAATCAACTACATCCACTATGTGGGGCCAGGGTGTACCAGCTGTCTTGCCTGTGCAATTCTCGCCTCAAGAGGTCCTTGGCTAGCAGCCTTGTGGAGCTTCGGGAATGGAAGGTAGAGCTGTCCCTTGAAGTATGCAAGGTCATGGAAGTGTAAGGCGGGCATACTCTGCCAGAGATGGAGGGATGCCTTGTTGAGTCAGGGGAGGGCTAATCCCAGGATTCCTCCCTATCAGGGTGTGCCAACCCATGGCCCAGTATGCCACCATACTTGGCCTCAGTCATTGCCTGGGCAGTCCCCAGCTCTGTGAAGGAGAGGCCATCCAAGGAGCAGGACTCTGCACAGGCCATGGTCAGGGACTACATGGGCAGGCCCCTCCAGTCCCCCATGGCAAATCCTCTCTGGTACTGGGCCTGTATGGTAGAGATATGGCCCCAGATGTCTAGCAGGTCCATGGACCTCCTTTCCATCCCTCCCACCAGTGTCCAGAGTGAGCGAGTGTTCTCACAACTTGGTGACATTTTGAGACCTCGCTCACACCTGGATCCAAGCACTGTGCAAAGGTTGGCCTTTATTAGGTTCAGCATTTCTTTGTTGATGTTCCCCTCCCCCAAACTGTAGTGCACCAGCCAGTGGTATGAACTGCTCAACAGCCTTCCTCCTGCTGATTCCTGACACACAAATCTTCTTGGCTTTGCCACCAGAAGGTCTGAGATGGCCCAATATTTCCTACCATGCCCTGTACATACCAGGGAGGTCTCTTATACCTGATTTTCTGCTATGGCCCAATGTTTGTAAGACCTGTCTTGGACATACCAGGGAGGTCCACACACTCTCTTCATACCTGAGGGTCTGATATTGCCCAATGTTTATTGCCTGCCTGCCTTCCTGACAGCCAGCCAGCCTACCTACCTACCTGCCTGCTTGTTTTGTGCACTGCAACAGAGAGTCTGATATGGCCCAATGTCCTTAGAATACCAAATATGGGGGGCCTACAGGTTAATGGGGGGCAATATGTGATCTGCATAACTAAATTACCTAGAGAGTGCTTTAGGCAGTGTGGGGTGGTACATAAGCAGCATGATTTGCTTTTTTGCTTTGCTTTCCTTTACCTGGAAGAGAAGGAGAAGCCCTTCCATGGACAGGATAGCAATAACTGGTTTCCAGTCAGATCATGAAGAAATTTTATGACTGCTTTGTGATTCCCTTAAGACAGGAAAGATGGCTCCTCAAAAACAGATGAAGAGGGAGGGGGAGAGGGAGGGGAAAGAGAGGAGAGGAAATCCATTATTTCTTGAAACACACAGCTTTAAATCTACAAGAGAATAAACAAGGTAAATCTTCTGCATCTTGGTAAAATAGGGCAGCAGATGTGAACAACATTAATGACTAGTAAATCAACAGCTTATAAATGGCAGGAGTGGAAATCTACTGCCCATTACCTTTCTTTTAAGAAAAAAAAAAGGTTTTGCTGGGAGGAGAATGTTCTTCCTTCATAGAAATATCATTAGTCTTCCTGACTATAAACAGTCTGCCACTGGAAGCATTACCCATTTGTTGCGCATACTGCAGGATAACTGTTGTGTATGGCAATATGCATCATTCCTCCCCTCTAGACACAAGTCAATGAGTGCTTCAATTGATCCAAAATCCTTTATTCTCAAGCAACATATCCTAAATGTATCAGACCACAAAAGACACTTTGGGCATTTCCCCTTCATTTTAGTAAGATCCTTTATTCTTGCTTGTCAAAGTAAATATCTGCCATTAAATGTGGCTTATTCCAGCACTGTGTACTATGGAATACTGAGCAAAGAATTGCAATAGTGCCGGTAACATCCCACCACCATATGATGGTAAGGACTTCTAGCCTCCTTGGATTCTGAAAAACCAGAATGATTTTGAAGAATAAGTTCACCTTCCAGTTATATGGTATTTAGGCACCGAAGTGATGCATTCCAGCAGCCTTCCTTAAATTTGTACTTTCTAGCTGCATTAGCCTACAACAGGCCTGCAAAGCAGGTAGCCCATGAAAGGTTCAAAAGTAGCCCCCTGGCCACAAATAAAAAAAGTGAGGGGATAAGTTCTCCATCCTTCCTCCCCCATCCCAAAGACCACCACCGCCCCAGCAAAGGTTTTAGTCTGCCAGCCCACTGTTTCAGCCAAGTGGGCCAATTCAAGGGCCGTGGCATGGTCACCTGCTTCCCCTGCTGGCCAGATGATCAACATGCCAGTGTCTCATAACCAGCTGAGTTGCTGGCATGGAATAGAGGGAGGGGACAGTGAGAAGCAGGGTTGTGGGTGCACCCACCTCCCTTCCCTCCTGGAGAATTCCTTCTTCCCACCCTTCTTCCCTCCTCCTCCTCCTCCTCCTCCCACCCCCATGGCCACCTCACAGAGACTGTGACCTGCCACCACAGCTGCTCCTCCTGCTCCCCTTCTGAACCATTCCCTCCTCCTTGTGCCTCTGCAGCGATGTGATTGCCCTGCTGCTAGCTTAGCCCACCCCAGATGTGTGGCGAACATGGCAGTGGTGAGTGAGAGCTGTGGGCGGCAGTGACTGCAGCGGAGAGGGATGGAGAAGGGGTAAAAGAGGAGGAAGAGGAGGAGGCTGGGGGGGGGAGTCAAGTCAAGTCAGGTCCTGGGTGGGTTGGGAGGGAAAGCACACCTTTTTTAAAAAGTCCTCCAGCAGCCTGGGCAAGTGCATCATGCACATGCTTCCCTTGCACCTGCTTGAACCGGTTGCATGGTTTGCCCCTTGGAAGGGGGTGATCTGCGCAAGCATGCTCATTCCTCCCTTGCACCCACCTGAACCAGCTCAAGCAGGTGCAAGGGAAGCGTGTCCATGGTCAGCCTTCCCATAGGAATGCATTGAAATCTGTTCCCTCCGGAATGGATTAATTGATTTTCAAAGCATTCCTATGGGAAACCACTGCTCTACTTACATTTATTTTTCCCCTCTAAGCATGTGCTTGGAATGGATAAAATTCATAAGTAGAGGTAGTAGCCCTCTGGCACTTTGGGGCAGAAAAAGTAGACCTCGGCCTGTTCAAAGTTGGACAGCCCTGGCCTACAACTAAGGGTGTGAAGAATATTCACTATTTTTTTTTTTACTTAGAGTGGATTAACAAAATGAGACACTTTAGTCAGGAATTGGCAAGTCTTGTGACTTGTGCCATGTGACAAGTCAATAAGAACTTCCCCTACCCTTTCCAGATATCTGTGTGCAAAATTGCTGTCCTTTTCCTTTATGAAGGTATTTTGTTCCCACAACCCATGCAATTACTGTCATTGTATGATAGCAATTTTTATAACTTCACACCCAAAAGTAGCAGCCATCATATTTTTGTGCACAACAATATAGTTATTTTATTATTTATTTTTATTTTATTTTAGAGTATTTTACCCCACCTTTCTCCTTGGAAAAGGAGAATAATACTTGCAAATTGGAAAACTCTAGCTGAGACCAGCAAAAAAGGCTCACCCTCTTGCTAATGAAGAGAAAAACATTACATGTGGCAATAAGGTTAAATAACTGCTTAAAACTTGACAATCCCCAGGTATCACACAGTACTATGTTGAAGTAGGCCATGCTAGAACTTAGAGCATAAATACACCATGAAGATTGCTCGAGTATTTGTTGTCAGTGAAACAACTTGAAGCAACTTTTTCCAGGGGTAACCCAAGACATTTTGCTGCCTTGGACAAAGGATGAAACGATTTTCATGGATGATCCAGTTAAAATTATAGTTGACTCTTGACTCTCAGTTGAACAATGGGAGACTCTCATTTCACAAAGGTGAGACGTGAAAAGTGGTGTGACCCCGAGGCAGGTGTTTTTCAACCTGTTCATAAATGACCTAGAGACCAAGATAAGAAGTGAGATAGCCCAATTTGCAGGAGACATGAAACTTTTCTGGGTGGTGAAAATCAGAAGGGATTGAGAAGAGCTCCAGAAGGATCTCTCCAAACTCAAAGAATGGGTAGCAAAATGGCAAGTGAGTTTCAATATAAGAAAATATAAAGTAATATACATGGGGGTGGGGTCGGGTATCAAAACTTTACGTATCTTCTAATGGGTTCTGAGCTGTCCATGACAGATCAGGAAAGAGATCTTGGTGTGCACAGCTTGATGAAAGTGTCAATCCAGTGTGTGCTGAACGCCAGTTCCATGCTAGGGATCATTAAAAAGGGACATTGAAAATGAAATAGCCAATATTATAATACCATTATACAAACCAATGGTAAGGCCAAGCGTGGAGTATTGTGTGTAGTTCTGGTTGTCACATCTCAAAAATAAAATAAAATAAAATAATCCATAGTTGAACTGGAAAAGGTGCAGAAAAGAGTGACTAAAATGATTACTGGGCTGGGGCACCTCCCTTATGAGGAAAGGCTACAGAGTTTGGGGGCTCTTTAGTCTGGGGAAAAAGGCACCTGAAGAGGGGGGACATGATTGAGATGTACTAAATTATGCAGGCGATGGATACAGCCCCTTTCCATTTCATGCAATACCAGAACTTCACTCAGGCCATTCACTCAGACTGAGGGTTTGGAGAGTGATAATAACCAAAGAAAACATTTCTTTACTCAGCACATGTTTTTAGTCTATGGAACTCCTTGCTGCAGAATGTGGTGAGATGCCTTTAAAAGGGGATTGTCCAGGTTTCAGGAGAAAAAGTCCATCACAGGTTACAAGTCATGATGGGGATATGTGTTATCTCTAGTCTTAAAAGGAGGGTATCTCAAAATGCCAGACACCGGGGAGTGAGGTGACAGGTATCTAGTTGTCCCAGAGGCATCTGGTGGGGCCACTATCAGATGCAGGAAACTGGATTAGATGGGCTTTTGACCTAATCCAGCAGGGCTCTTATGTTCTTATGTTCTTATTGATTGTTCTTGAAGATAGCAGGCTGGCAAAACAAGACTTTTCCTACAACATCCTCCAAAATTTCATTGTGGCTATGATAGCTCAGTGAGATTGAGAGGTTCAATTTCTCATTGTACCGCATGAAAAAGATCCTGCCTGCATGGCCTTAGTCAAGCTTCACAGTCCCAAGGTATCCTTAGAAGAAGACGGTGGCAAACCACTTCTATTTGCTACAAACCACTTCTATTTGCTACATAGAAAAACATGGGGGAAAGTCACCATAATGGACTTGACAGTAGAGATGGGCACGATTTAGCGGTATTCCCGTTTCCGTTTCTGTTACTCGGTTCCGTTACTCTACGGAAACAGTAACAGGAATTACTGCCCCAGACTTCGAGCTCGAACCGACAAACGAACAATTTTGGTCTGATTTGTCGTGCTCGTTACTTGCGTCACACGATCGCGCGATGCCAAGCGGCACAGAAAAAAAGTTTTTAAAAGTAAAAAAAACCCGATTCCCGGCCCTAAAAGCAGGCGAAAACTGTCTGAGGGCACCTACCAGGCCAGAAGGGTGTTTTTATGGGGGGTGGGGGTTTCCTCGCCCCCCTCTCCTTGGCTACTGCTACTGCTGCGCTGCTGGTACCAGGCGGAGGGGGGATCGTCTCGTCTGCCGTTGCCATGCGGTGTGCGGGCGGGGGGATCCAAAATGCCGACCGCAATATTTTTTTTAAATCGTGGTCCAAAACCCCACCAAAGTACCACAGAAACATGTGAAAATTAGCTATTTTAAATGCTTGAATTTTTACAGTAGCAGCAGTGGGTTTGTCTTGCAAAAAAATGTCTCCATTGATTTTATTTTATTTTATTTTATTTTATTTTATTTTATTACACCTGTGCATTCGCAATGATGGGCTCGCCCATGAGAGTGGACCATGCAAATTTTCCACCAATCACAAGGCCACTTGGCCAGGTTGACCACAGAGACTTCTGGGATGTGCCAATCGGGCATAAACAGCCCACTAATCGTAGCCCGAACCTGAACCCTAAGCCTAAGCCTAACCCATATGCCAGTACACTGTCCTTCTAAGTGGGTCAGAGAGGCACCCAGAGGTGCACCCCAATACTCACCCTAACCTCACCCATCACTAGCCTAACCCTAGCCCTTGTGCTAACCCATCTTAACCCTAAGCCAGATCTACTTGCATTGCACTACATGCAAGTACGTGAAACGCAGCACGTGCAAAGAGTCTGCCAGTCCGTCACTTGTGGCTCTGGCTGACTCCTGCAGCTGCCTCCAGGAGCCCGCTACCCCCCCAAACCAGTACTAATGACAACGAAAAAACGAAAAAATGAACCGACTAATTTTTGCGAATTTTCGCGAAAAACGGAAACGAGCCGAAACAGGCTGCCTCCGACACACGACAACTCGAAAACGTCATTTTCCCTAGTCGTGCCCATCTCTACTTGACAGCACACAATTATGATGATGATGATTATCCCTTGGCATCTGCTATGTACCTCTCTCCATCAAGCACACACTGGCTTTTCATTTGAAAATTATCTTCTATTTGCAGTTTTGCAAAATCCTCCTTTCCTCTTGAATTACTGGACTGTGAGGGATGAGCTGATTTTCTGATCATCTCTCTGCACAGGCTGAGGTGGGGAAATATAATTTCCAGGCACTAGTATGATCAGATGTCTGCAGACCCTGCAAACACCAAAAACCATGTTTTTAGCTTGCTTTTTAAAAGAACATTTGCATATTTTAGCTTAAGACTGTTATTGTAAATTAGCCTTAGGAGAGCTCTTTCATCCTTTTTAATAAGGAAATGCACACGTAAACACACATGGATGCATATGTGCACACATGAGTACACACATACATACATAAGCTGAGAAGGCACCCAAAGAGGATGTCATGACTCATCCCAGTGAGCAGGGAAAGGATTTCAGGAGGCAGCATTCAGAGACCAAGGCTCCCCACCTTTCCCGTCATAAGCAACAAGTCCTCTATATGTTGAAAATACCCCTTGAAATGGGGCATGAAAATAATGAGCAGCTGCTAGAGAGCTCACATCCAACCCTGTGTCCCAGTTTCTCCCTGAAAGTATGAGCTTCTTCACAGGAATGCCCCTCGGAGATATGTGAATTCTGCTTCTGTTCTTTTAAAGTAGGCCAGTGGGACTATTTTTCTTTTCTCTTTCTCTTCCCATGATTTTTCTTCTAGAAAATCAACTAGACACCTTTCAGGAAATGGTGTAGACTGCTGGGGGGAAAGTGTATAGACTTTTCTGTGGAGAATTATATCATGACTCAAGTTTCATCCTCAGCAGCTTAGTGCCAAATCCTGTACAGGATGTGGTACTATCCAGTATACACATGGAAGCTTCTTTCCACACACTATTTATTTATTTATTTATTTATTTATTTATTTATTTATTTATTTATTTATTTATTTTTGAGTATTTTTACCCCACCTTTCTCCCTGGAAAAAGACCCAAGGCGGCTTAATGTAAGGAGAGGCAATATACAGTCTATTACGATTGAGACATATTCCGTTTGAGAAACAGGGAATTGATTACACAGCATTAGAAGGCAACATTAAAACCAACAATTGATAAGATAGTGTCACACAGAGAGATATATAAAAACAAAGTTATAAGTGCTTATAAACACAAAGTCTGTGTAGCCATGTGTGGTAGATTCGTGTAAAGACACAGTAGTAGGTATGTCGCTACATACCTCACAATATATTCTTTGTACTCCCAAGTAGAGATGGGCATGAAACAAATTTTTAATTTGTTTTGTTATTCATTATTCATTTTGTTAGCTAACAAAATGAATAAGGAACCAACCCATCAAAGAAAAATATAACCCCCCTCCTACCTTGTCCTCTCTGCAGTCTTCCTGGTCCTGGTGGGGGTAGGTAGGCCTGTAGAGGCACTGGCTCCAAGCCAGAGCCTCAAAAAGCCCCTGGCTGGGGATTTTTAAAACAACAACAAAACAAAACAGGAGCACCTGCTGGCGCTCTAAAATGAAGGGAAAAAATAGAACCAGCACTGACCCAGCCCCAGGGACCACACAATCAGTGCTTTAAAAACAAACACACAAATAAAATAAAATAAAATAAGGCACGCCAACCCAGCCCCAGGGGTGGCTGGGTCAGTGCTCTAAAATGAAGAAAAAATAGAACCAGTGCCGACCCAGCCCCAGGGACTGCGCAGTCGGCACTTGAAGGGGGGGAACCGAGGTGCTTGCCCCAAGCTAGTGCCTCAAATACCCCTACCGTAGAGGCCAGGATCACCCTGCCGCCACCCTGCTGCCCCCACCCCACCGCCCCAACTGCCCCCTGCTGCCGCCTGGTAAGTCAGACCCGAACTAGTTAGGCTCGGTTCGGGTTCGTACAATTTTAAAAAAATTCGTACAAACCCGAACCGAACCGAACCAAGGATGCACCTGAAATAGATGAACCCGAACCATGGGTTTTCTGTTTCGTGCGGACCTCTACTCCCGAGGACTGCAATGAAACTTTCACTGAGTCAGGGCTAGCCCAAAAACATAGTTTGAGAAGGGCCCCAGAGTCAAAGCTGCAATCATACCAGGAAAAAGCTCTTTTAAGATCTGCTGTTGAGTGTTGCTTTCAGTAACTTCTATTTGTCATGTCAAAGACCACATTTGCCACATAAAGAGTGTCCCCTCGTTAAAAAGCTGTAGGGTGACCCAAACTGAGTGCAGATGTAGGATAAGTTATGCTCTTTTTTAAAAAGTCTTCCATATTAGCAACATGAATATTTCAGTAAGCAAAGCAAATATCTGTCTGTCTGTCTATCTGTCTTTCTATCTATTTATCTGCAAGCAGATATCTCTTTTCTTCTCAAATACAGATATTTCTCTGCAAGTTGTCCCCACCACCACCAAAGAATTTTTACAAGATTTCTCAGATGTTTCTGGTCACCCCTCCCCTCCTCCAGAAGAAACACCAATCTGTACCGAAGACTTAGAATGCCTCCATAACATGGCATCTTTCCTCCACATGAATTCTTAAGTACATTAAAACACACAGCTTATTTACACAGGACAGTCAGAAATGTTGGGGAGGAGGATAAGAGATAGGGACACTGGGACTGATTGGTTGCAATTTATTCCACCGTGACCAAGTAATGGCCTTTAATGACCCCTGATTAACTGCAATCTGATCTATTTTGTCAATTTGATTCACCAGCCAGAATCAATTGGTGTAAGGGGAGGGGGACCCAAACCAACCGTACAACAACAAAATTCTGCACCAAGTAAGGTATATGAAAACAGAACATGTGACAATGCTCCACAGGGTGGAAGCAAGTAGTGTGTGGCATTGTCTCTCCTGCACAGTGTAACAAACACCCTGCACAAGAAAGATGAAGAAAACCAGTGCAGCAGCTGGGTGGGAAGCAAACACCTGATTACAGAAGGATCTGGAAATGCTTGCCTGTTGAGGACAGGCCTTCTTAACAAAATCAGGGTGTGTGCTTTGTTGGTCGAGAAGAGACAACCTCTAGCAGTTCTACTGGTTCCATCACTTTCCTCCTGAGCAATTCCCAGTCTCATTATAAAGAAATATAGGGCTATATGGAAAAGGGAGGCATTTCAGCCCACAAGATGTATGCCTGTGCCTGATGTATAGCTTTGCAGCCTTGGACTCCCAGAAGGTGGAGTCCAACAGCACCTTTGAAAGCCACATTTTCATCATCCTTGTGTAAAGTAGGGGTGGGTATATCCAGAGACCCACAGCCTTCACATGCCCAAATCTGGACCTGCAAGAGTCATACCTGCGCTCTCAACCCCCATCTTTATCCTACAAAAATTAGGGCAATTGAGGTAATATAAAAGTCCTCTTGAATCTCTTATTAGCCCCAAAGTTTCTTAAACAGTGTTCCTCCTTCCGCCATGAGTCGACAGGGCTCAAAATTCCCATCACCACATGCACATATTCCAGGTGGCTCCATGGAAGTTTTTGCTCCAATATTCCTTGGAAATATAATAATGAATTTGAGGCATTTAGAGGATTAGAAGTCCCCAGGGGTGCTGCAGGACCACATTTGGGTCCATGGAGATTGTGTGTGACCCACCCTTTCTGTAAAGAATCCATCAACATTCATTTAGACTGAATGCCATTTCCTTCGGAAAGTTGGGTGGTATATAAATAAAAAGATGAATATAAATAAATAAATAAATAAATAAATAAATAAATAAATAAATAAATAAATAAATAAATAAATCCTAGGATGTAAGAATTTAAGAAGAGGGGTGTTGAGTCAGCTCAGGGTTAGTCCTTGAGTGTGCGCACCAGACCTATTAACCCAATAAAGTTCTGACGAGAGAGAGTTCCGAGATCCAATAAAGAGCTGACAGATCTGTACTCTGTTAAGGCAAGAGCAAAGACCGCACCAATCAAAAGGAGGCTGGGGTTTTAAAAAGATTTTTAGACCCTTAGGGGAGACTTATCATGTACAAAGACAATAGAAACACAATGAGGAATTGGTATTTACATGGTTGCACAAACGGAGATTGCATAGTCTACAAAGGAGACAAGGATAGGTGCTAGAAGTTTCCTGTGGAAGAACAAAGAAAACAAGGAAGCACTGATTAATAGTACATGGTATGCAGATGTCCAAATGTGATCAGAACAAGTCTTGATTGCTGAACCACACACACATATCAAAAGTACAATACAAGAGTCCATCAGGAATCCAGGGTGAGGTGAAAAGAAGATCCAGCTGTTGTCCAGGATAATCCAATCTTGCGCCTCCAGAGCTTGTGAAGAGTTGAAGGTTTGGTTTTTAGATATGCTGATGTGTGGTTGACAATCCCTGCAGGTGTCCCCAGGTGTCACTTGGCACAAACATGCAGCTCTAGGGTGCCTGTAATGGCAGCCATTGCTTCTAAGGTTCAGGAGAAGGAGGGGGAGGCTTCTGGGGTCAGGGTAGGCTAAATGGGCCAAATGGAAAAGGAGCATTATGGGAAAAGGTGGAGTGGGCTCCTTCAAGTTTGCAAGTGGGGCAGGATTGCAAGGAGTAGAGGCTTAGGGAGAGAGAAAGGAAAAATAATAGAAAAGGGAGTGTGGCACTAGGGAGGTTTTAAGTGACTTTGGGGTGTGTGTTTTTCCAGGTGTGGGTACAAAGGATTTCCTTAAAACATTGTTACTCAAATGAATGATACCTGTTTACAGGAAGGAGTGCAGGGGAGGCAAAGGGTTTTGCAAACAGGAGATATTATCTAGATGCCGTTAGGGCATGGCTGGTGCTAACTGGACATGAAATGAAATTATCATTCGATTTGTTATTTGTTATTTGTTTTGTTACATAACAAAATGAATACTGAACCACCCCCTTAAAGGAAAACAAAACAAAACAAAAAATTTCATTTCATTCATTTCATTTTTCATTTTCCCACGGAGGGGGCTTCCAAAGCGGCAGCATCGATCAGCTGTAGCGCAGCTTGTTTTTTAAAAAGCACCGAGGTTATGTTCTTTGGGGCTCTCTCATCTAGATATGGAGGCCCTCTCCCTAGTCTGGAGGGTGTGTACCTCCAGCTGGCGGACAGTGTCCGGAATCTGGGTGTGGTTTTGGACCCGGCTCTTTCTATGGAGACCCAAGTGGCTGCCGTGTCCAGGACCGCCTTTTTCCATCTCCGACAAATTGCCCAGATTCATCCGTATCTGGATGAGGACTCCCTGAGAACTGTTGTGCAAGTACTGGTGATCTCGAGAATAGACTACTGCAATGCTCTCTACATGGGGCTGCCCTTGACTCTTATTCGGCGGCTTCAGCAGGTACAAAATGCAGCGGCCAGACTGGTGGCTGGTGTGCGTCAATTCGACCACATCACCCCAGTACTGGCTCACTTGCATTGGTTACCCAGTGCGTCCCAAATAAGATTCAAGGTCCTGGTTTTGATTTATAAAACCCTCCATGGCCTGGGACCTGAATACCTGGCAGAGTGAATCTCTCAATGACCAACTTCGGCCTGACCAATCAGAATGTCACAGACGCACTCACTTTGGGTGACCATGCCCAGGGAGGCTCAGAAAATGGTCACCTATAACCAAGCCTTCTCTGTGGCTGGCCCTGTGGTATGGAATCATCTTCCTAGTGAACTGCGCATTGCATAGTCCCTGCCAGCCTTTAAAAAGGCCTTAAAGACCTGGCTTTTTTGTGAGGCATTTGGTGACTGTTAATTCCCCCCCCCATGTCCCGCCATCTCGCCACTGATTTTTTTAGAGATTTGTTAGTATTTTATTATGATGCTTTGTCTAACTGCCATTTGTTATGTTTTTTATTTGTTGTAAACCGCCTGGAGTTCCTCTGGAAGATGGGCAGTATATAAGCGGCAAAATAAATAAATAAATAAATAATGTTTACAAATTCCACCTTTTCCCGTGCCTGATCCGGTGTGGAATGTTACACAACCAACCAACCAACCAACCAACACACACACACACACACACACACACACACACACAGAGAGAGAGAGAGAGAGTACACAAACAATAATGAAACAAAACAAAAAATGAAATGTATTTTTTTTAAAAAATCATTTCAAATAAAACAAAATGAAACAAAATGAAACAAAACAAAAAACAAAACAAAACACTATTTTAGTGTTTCGTGCCCATCTCTACCCATATGTGCTTCAGGTTTATGCTTACATGGATAAGCCACAGTATGTATTCTCACACTATCTTCATTCCCCAATATTTGAATCATTTCTTGCCAAACCATCTGCATTCTTGAGAGTGAAATGCATATGTATGAGAGTGAACACGTCTATTTTTCCCCATGGCATTTTAATCACTTCTCAATAAAGCATATTCATTTTTACAAGTGAAAACACATATGCACAGGGAATGCTAAATTGTTTTATACCATTTGAAAAGCACAGGGCCCATGATGCAATGCGACTACATCCTTGTATGAATATTCCAGGGTCTTAATTTAACTGAAGACAGCAATTGGTAAAATGAGAAAGCAGTGGCAGAGAAAAAATAATTGGCCAAAACACAGAAATAAATTTCCTGTGGATGTTTGGTGCTGATTGGAATGAAATGGTACTTAAAACAAAATTTCAGCTGTGAGAGATTGATCATTTGATCAATAGATAGATCTCACAGCTGAAATTCTATTACATATATATCTACTAAATTATCCACATTGAATTCTTCATGTCATTCTTCAAATTGTGTCAAATGAATTTTTGTAGATTTATTTATTTATTTATTTATTTGACTTTTATACCGCCCATCTAGCCCTAGGGCTACTCTGGATGGCTTAGAACAGGGGTGCCCAAACTTTATGTAAGGAGGGCCAGATTTGGTGGCTGAGAATGTGTCAGGGGCCGGTTGCTCCCCAACCCTGCCACCCCACTGCAAGCCCCACCCACTTTCTTTAAAAACATGGGGTGAAGTAGGGGGAGGGAGGGGCGGGCCAGCCAGCCGCGGGCCACTCAGAATGGCCTGACGGGCTGGATTTGGCCCCCGGGCCGGACTTTGGGCAGGCCTGGCTTAGAACATAGGATATCATGACAAGTAACAAAGGAATGCATTAAAAGCTAGAACACAAATAGCATAATAAAAACAAATATGCATAAATCAACAACAATAAACTAAAATTAAGCTTTACTGAAAATAGAAGTAGTCAGGGGACTGCTAAAACAGGGTAGAAAAAAAGAAGATAAGCAGTAAAAGAATAAGAGTGTCTTGCTAGATGTTTGAAAAATCAGGAAAGGCCATTCTATATAACCAAGTTTTTGACAGCTTTTTAAAAGTTTGAAGCAGGGGTGCAGGCAAATTTCTGGAGGTAGATGATTCCACAACTGGAGAGCAACCACCAAGAAGGCCCTACTTCTTGTTACCACTTTCCAGGCCTCCCTTGGGATTGGCACTTCCAGTTGTTCTGCCTGGCTAGCATGGGTGATCTGGGTAGTTCTTGGGAGGAGCCACTCTGTCAGATACTGAGATCCCAAACCATTTAGGGTTTTTTATGTTAACATCAAAACCTTGAAATCAATATGGTAGCAACCAGTGCAGAGCTGCCAGCACAGGGGTAATATGTTGGTCCCTTTTTTTGCCCCGTTAGAAGTCTGGCAGCTGTATTCTGCACTAGCTACAATCTCCGCATTAACTTCAAGGGCAGCCCAACATAGACAGCACTACAATAATCTATTCTCGAGATTACAAGCACATGAACCAACATGGTTATATCTCACCTTTCATTTCTTATGGCAGCTTACATGGTGTTTGCAGGACATTAAACATGGGGAAGGTTCTTTTTGTGGTGCTGGGGGGACACTACAGCTCCTAGAACACCCCACCCTGAGAAGTGGTGTAGATTACAGCACTGTAGTCCAAGCTGTGCCACAGCCTTTATCTGCAATGATCTGTCCCCAGACCCAACTCAGTTGCTAAAGGGCACTTCCCCCCCCATCTATCTATCTATCTATCTATGTGTGTGTGTGTGAGTGTGTGTGTGTGTGTATGTGTGATTTTGTGGGTGTATAATGAATATTCTGAAACCCAATTTTTACCAAACACAAGGGATTGTAGAGGAGAGTTGGTAGAAGCCTCTTTGCAGGTTTGGTGATCTAAATTCCAGGGTGGCTCTTTCCTGGGTGGCCATCTTTGGGGGTACACAGCTCAAATGTCTGATCCCCAGACATCCAAGGAATGTAGGGGAGAGGAAGATGAAGGCTTCTTGCATGCAGACCTGTGGCCTTTAAATAGCATGGGAGGGCTTTTCATAATATTTTTAAGAGGGGTGAAATTCATTTGTTGATTGATTAAGTTGTCCCTTGAAATTCACCAATTTGTCAGTTCACTGATTCATTGACCCCAACAAATCACAAATCATGAGGAATCACCATTCTTTAAAATTCATTCCCATCTCTAATCTTAAGTCTTCAAACCGCTTCTATCTAGATAGACCATTCTGCTGAATACCCTAAAGGAGTTTGTAGGCTAATACATGTGGGGAAAAGTGGTTTCGTGACTGAAATACTGTTCCCAGTTGTATAAGAACATAAGAACATAAGAACATAAGAACATAAGAAGAGCCATGCTGGATCAGGCCAAAGGCCCATCTAGTCCAGCTTCCTGTATCTCACAGCGGCCCCACCAGATGCGTTTGGGAGCGCATGAGACTAAATATCTGTCTCCTGATACCACTCCCCTGCATCTGGCCCTTGAAGTACTCTGGTTTCTCCATCATGGTTTGTAACCTGTGATGGAATTTTCCTCCAGGAATCTGTCCAATCCCCTTTTGAAGGCATCCAGGCCAGATGCCATCACCACATCCTGTGGCAGGGAGTTCCATAGACTTACAATGTGCTGGGTGAAAAAATATTTTCTTTTGTCAGTTCTTACTCTCCCAGCCCTCAATTTGAGTGTATGTCCCCTAGTTCTGGTATTTTGGGAGAGAGAGAAGAGCTTCCCTCTATCCACTTTACTCATACCCTGCATTATTTTGTGTCTCAATCATATCCCCCCTCAAGCGCCTTTTTTCCAGACTAAAGAGGCTGAAATGTTTTAGCCTTTCTTCATAAGGGAGGTGCCCCAGCCCAGTAATCATTTTAGTCGCTCTCTTCTGCACCTTTTCCAGTTCCACTATGTCTTTCTTCAGATGCGGTGACCAGAATTGTACACAATACTCCAGGAGGGGCCTTACTATTGTTTTGTATAATGGCATTATAATGTTGGCTGTTTTATTTTCAATCCCCTTTTTGATAATCCCTAGCATGGAATTGGCCTTCTTCACTGCTGCCACACATTGGGGAGACACCTTCATGGAGCTGTCCACCAACACACCAAGATCTCTTTCCTGATCCGTCACGGATAACTCAGAGCCCATGAGTTGATAGATGAAGTTTGGATTTTTTGCCCCAATATGCATTACTTTACATTTGCTTACATTAAAACGCATTTGCCATTTCTCAGCCCATTCCCCCAGTTTGGAGAGATCCTTCTGGAGCTCTTCACAATCTTCTCTGGTTTTCACCACACGGAAAAGTTTTGTGTCATCTGCAAACTTGGCCACCTCACTGTTTATCACTGTCTCCAGGTCATTTATGAACAGATTGAAAAGCACCGGTCCCAGGACAGAGCCCTGGGGCACACCGCTTTTCACTTCTCTCCATTGTGAAAATTTCCCATTAACACCTACTCTTTGTTTCCGGGATCTCAACCAGTTCTCAATCCATAAGAGGACCTGTCCTCTTATCCCCTGACTGTGCAATTTTCTCAGCAGCCTTTGGTGAGGGACTGTGTCAAAAGCCTTTTGAAAATCCAGATAGACTATATCCACCGGTTCACCCAAATCCACGTGCCTGTTGACCTTTTCAAAAAATTCTAAAAGGTTTGTCAGACAAGATTTACCCTTACAGAAGCCATGCTGATTTTCTTTCAGCAAGGTTTGTTCTTCTATGTGTTTTAAGATTTTCTCTTGGATGAGGCTTTCCACCATCTTCCCTGGGACAGATGTAAGGCCAACTGGCCTGTAGTTTCCTGGGTCCCCCCTCCTTCCTTTTTAAAAAATTGGTGTGACATCTGCCATCCTCCTGTCCTCCGGCACTGTGGCCGTTTTAAGAGACAAGTTGCATATAACCGTTAAGAGATCTGCAATTTCATTTCTCAGTTCCCTAATAACCCTTGGGTGGATGCCATCTGGGCCCGGTGACTTGTTAATCCTCAATTTATCGATTAGTCCTAAAACCTCCTCTCTTTTAACCTGTATTTGATTTAATTCTTTAGTCAAGAGGGGCGGCTCAGGCAGCGGAATCTGCTCAAGGTTCTCTGTCGTGAAGACAGACGCAAAGAAGTCATTCAATTTCTCTGCAATGTCCAAGTCCTCCTTAACCTCCCCTTTTCCTCCCTCACCATCCAGAGGGCCAACTGGTTCTCTGGCAGGTTTTCTACTTCTAACATATTTAAAGAAGCTTTTATTATTACCCTTTATATTGCTAGCCATGCGTTCCTCAAAATCTTTCTTTGCCTCCCTTATCATCTTCTTACATTTCTTTTGCCAGAGTTTGTGTTCCTTTTTATTTTCCTCATTTGGGGAGGATTTCCATATATATAAAGACCTCTCCTTGTGCTTTAGAGCCTCTCTAACTCCACTCGTTAACCATGCCGGTGTCCTCTTGGACTTAAATGAGCTCTTCTTTCTTTGTGGTATGCACTTGTGCTAGGCCTCTATTATTGTTGTTTTAAACAGGCTCCATGCACTCTGAAGAGATTGGATTCTTCTAACATTCCCCTTCAATTTCTCTCTAACTAGTTTCCTCATCTGCGGGAAGTTTGCCCTTCGAAAATCAAGGGTTTTTATGTCTGATTTGGTTGACACTCTTCCTCTGACATGCATGGCAAAGGAAATTGCAGCATGGTCACTGTTCCCAAGAGGCTCAGTGACATTCACATCCCTGACCAGGTCATGAGTATCACACAGTATTAGATCCAGAGTTGCCTGTTCTCGGGTGGGCTCCATGAGAAGTTGCTCTAAGGCACAGTCATTCAGCAAGTCGAGAAACCCAGTTTCTCTTTCTTGCCGTGGCTCGCATTGGCCCAGTCAATGTGGGGATAATTGAAGTCCCCCATGATTACTATCCTATCCCTCTTAGCCACCTCCATGATTTCTCTCCTCATACCTTTTGGAAGTGAATTGTCATAGACTAAGAATTTTCCATAGAAATTATCTGTTGTGTACTGAGTTGGACTAGATAATGCTTCTGCAGATTTCTTTATTTACAGCAATTCATGTCCAGAAGTTAATGCCATTTGTGTGACTGTTCACTTTGCTTGTTGCATTTGTTCATCAGCTGACACTCAGCAGTGGAGGGTTTCTTTTGGATAGCTACAATACATAATTTTTAATGGAGGAAAGGGTGGGTGGGTGAGAAAGTAAGCCTTCATCACTGCCTCCACCAACAATACAAAGCTAAATTTTTACCCCGCCTTTCTCCTTGGAAATGAAATGAGTTGCATTATCTCCTCTGAAATAGTTTCATATGTTTTCACCCTCTCTCTGCACATGGCCTGGTGAACTTGGGTGAACAATAACTCTCCTTTTCAGGCCAGGCTTTAATGAGTCCCTGATGTTAGTGTATTGTACTTGTTTATTTTATTGTTGTAAGCTGCCTAGAGTGGCCTTTTAGGCCAGATGGGCAGGATTCAAATAAAATAAAATAAAATAAAATAAAATAAAATAAAATGTATTTATTTATTTATTTATTTATTTATTTATTTATTTATTTATTTATTTAACTCTGGACATAAAAAACAAGAAATAAAATAAATGTTTTTCCCTGAGTAATGTCAACATCCCCAAATGTGGTTTGCCTACCACAGAGTTCACATTGCATGGCAAACAGACAATGAAGTGATAAACACATTTGACGCTGCCATGCCAGCAAGATCAAATGTTCATCTCACTCAGAGGAGTGATCTGGATCCTCCCTCCTCAAAACCTTGTCTATAGTTCTTTCAGTGTGGTACTATTAAGGAAGTTCTTGTTTCCTGTTTGCCTCACCTGATCTCAGCACTCAGATTTGTGAAGAAAGTCCCCGTGCTGTGTCAGTCTGGTCATTCTGAACCATTTGGGAATGGGTCTAACCTTTACATCCAGATGCTTATCCTTTTTTTCCTGCCGCTCAGTTTTTCCAAACATTCTTCTGAATTTCACGGCAGCCCCTACTTCCTGAAATGATCTTTAACTGCCTGGTAGAATTACTAATAAGTCACTCAAGTGTCTGCTACCTGACAAATGCCTTTCAGTGCCTATCAGCACTCAGTGATTCTCCTTACCCCACCATAGTTATCACCATCTGGTCTCTTGGTAGTGCGAGAGGGCAGGCAGGAAAACAAGCTAATCTTTCAATTCTGTTTATGGCCAGCATCCCCATTTTTAAAAACACACAGGCAAATTGCTTCAAACAGAGTGAACACTCAGCGCATAGTGGCATATTTCTTCAACTGATACCCAATGACCTTTCAAGATGAAAGGATAATAGTCTACACAGAGGAAGGAGGGGGGAAATCTCTCTGTGCTGCTCACAGGGTTTGGAGGTCATTTGACTACACAGAAAAAGGACACAATGGAAGCTGTGAGGAGAAGAGGCAAATAAGCACGTGTGTGTCCACACATCTCCTCTGATCTCAAACCTAAGGATGTGCTCTATTTGTTGTACCAACAAAACAAAAGTAAAAGTAAACAAAAAAATGAAAAGTGTGGTGGCACCTTCAAACCCCTGTTACAATTTAATGTAAGCTTTCATGGAACTTTGCCCAGTTTTTCAGACATTTGTGATGGAAGACAGAGATAACACCATTAAACATTCATTTGAGGCACTGAAAGAGAGTGCTGTATGGTTGCCTTTCATGCCTCCAAAGAATTATGACCTCTGTGTGGCATTCAGTTCTTATGAAGTCTGGTTCTGTAACCATTACAACAGGAGAAATAGAACAATGCAGAGAAAGTGAAGAGGTTGTGATGTTTTAAAGACCAACCATAAACAGTGACACAATTAAAGGAGGGGTCAGGGGGAAATTGTGTGTTTATACAGAACAGCAGACTTTATCTTTGAGCCTTGTTGTGGTAATTGTGAAGGAAAATAATAGTAGATAGCACAGCATAATATTTATTGTGTTTTATTAACAAAGAGCAACTACATCTATTTACAGTATCCTCCTCCCCCTTTTAAATTTAAGCCTGGTGTTAATTGGTCCATCATTCACCGAAGCCAAATGGCATTTTGATGCCCCATGGCCCAGTGGTTAAATACCTGTACTGCAGGTAAAACCGTAATCATGACCTGGGGTTCAATCCCAGGTAGCAGGCTCATGGGTGATTCAGCCTTCCTTCTTTCCGAGGTTGGTAAAATGAGTGCCCTGCTTGCTGGGGGGGGGGGGCAATTTGTAGCCTGCATACTGTAATTAAAATTGCAAACCACCCAGAGATTACTTGAAGTGGTATGGAGCAGTATATAAGCAGAACACTTTCCTTTAGCTTTGCTTTTGGCTGCTTATCATATGACAGAACCTAAAGAATATGGTGCATTTCTGATGAAGAAAACAAGACATTGTGTCTGTTGAAATCTAGTAGCGAAAACTCTGTTAAGCATTTTTTTTTAAGAACTTCCGGTACGCCGCGGCAGTAGTTGCCTCAATGGAGCAGCTGCTCCTTGACTGGGGTAACATTTCGATGGTTGTGGGGTTCCTCCGGTCAGGTGGTCAAAGACCCGGGGGTGGGGGAGTGCTGGAGGTGCACCCCGCAAGAGGATTTGGTGTTTCAACGGCATCCTGAGGCCAAGGACTCCAAAGACATCTGGGATTTCCTCCACAACCCATGCTATCGTAACAGAGCATTCCCTGTGTTAAGCCGCTGGCTATAGGCTTCCAGCTGGTTTAAGCTTGAAGCCGTGGGACAGGCGAAGGAGAAACCCAGAAGATTGAAAGTCTGGTGATATAACAGGACTCCTACAAAAGGTTAAAAACTATAAAACATTATAACATCACGACCAACGCAATCCCCCTCAAGTGAAGCAAAGCGGCCGGTGAGTATGGAGGAGAGAGATTTAAGGTGGCGAATCTGCTGGCAAATTTAAGGTGGTGAAGCTGCTGACAAATCCCAAACTACTGTCTGCAAGGGGTGCTTGTCTAACAGCTGGTTTGCAACTTCTCCAGTGCTGTGTGCTGTGTGCTACAGGGCCGTCTCTTCACGTCGTTTTTGTGAGCAAGAGATAACAACTGTTGTAGGCTGTTCTTCCTGTGGTGGGTTTTTTCTCCCTCACCTCCCCCATACCATCTTCCCACCACCACCCCCTTTTGGGGGGGTTCCTGACTATTTCAATATTTTATGACAACACTCTAGGCAGTCTCTTGAAGAAAGCCAGTTTGAGGGGAGAAACTATAGACTCTCGCAGCTAGAATGAGTGCCTCAAAGGCATACACCGCCAGTCTTCGGTTAAAGAGCCCTCTCCCTAAGAGTGAGGCAGTTGGAGAGTGAGGTGGCTGAAGGACTTTCCCCACTCCTCGCAATTCTTTTGTGCGCATGAATCAACACTTATCAAGTGGGACACTAGCGATAAGGGAAAAAAGATCATGAACGGAAATCCTATTTCATTGTGGGGGCAGGAAGGAACTAAAATAGACTATTGGTAACATTTAAGAGACTAACGGGGAGCTGACCGGTAATCAATCAGTCAATCGGGAAGGTGGTGGCAAGGAAAAGAACTTTGGAAGGAACACAACCTGGAAGAGAAGAAAGAAAGAAGAGAAGAAGAAGAAAAAGAAGGGAAAAAAAGAAGAAAGAAAATATGAAATGGAACACTAAGAAGTACTAAGAAGCACACATGATGATGTTAATAGATGAGCAAAACAGGACAACAGAGGGAATAGTTATCCTATTATTTATTTGTTCAATGTGGATGCTTCTAAAGTTGTAAACTTAAGAACTCATTACCAAGAACATAGTTACTATCTTGCTTCTTAATATAACCACTATCAAAATATTGGAATAGGGAAAGTAATTAATCTTGGAATTAGTGTTGACAATTAATTAATTAATTAATTAACTGCTTTTGTGATAAGCCTTTGTGACCAGCTCCTAAAAATCTATTAGAAAAGATCAGTCTGAAAGAATTTTTCAATTGGTGTTAAGAACAATATAAATGATTAACAACCAAGAACAATATAAATGATTTCATTGGTTAGAATACGGGGTAATACACACACACACACACACACACACAGATTGATTAAGGAGATTAATTGCTATTAGATTGGTTTTTTCTTTCTTTGATGTTGTATGACATTGCTACCAACCAAATTCTAAAGGTTATATATATCTGACGATCATGACTCAGTGTAAGCAACAGATGTAAGTTTTTTGGACTTAAATTAAGTGCTTAAAACAATCATTGAAAGTTGGAAATATGGCTAGTAAGGGACCAAAAAAGTTGGGATCCACTCCCTCTTCTACAGATTCTAGCCTGGCACAATCTAGAACCATTCTTGATTTAATGGGGAAAGAAACTCTAAAAGACTTGACTAAAGAACAATCAAGCAAGGATATGGAAACAATCATGGCCTTGTTTCTAGAGTTGAAGGCAGAGATTAACCAAGTAACCAACAAAAATAGAGGAACGGATAGATAAATTACATGATAAAATAGAGGAAACAGTGAAAAATCTGGAAATACAAGTGAGAGATCTGAATCAACATCTAACTGAGTCCAACTAAGATATACTCAAGAATAGAAACAAAATAGATGAGCTAGATAAACACTCCAATGTGACTGAAGAAAAATTGAATAAACAAATAAAACTAAATAGAGAGCTACAAGAAACAATATCAGAATATTCAGATTCTATATTAAAGACAGAAATGGAAAAAATCAGCCCATATGTTTAGAATAAGAGGAGTGGAAGAAACAAAAGAACAAGGCCTCTTACATACAATAATTCATCCTCTAGTGGAAAAAATGGGTTTGGAAGCGAAAGAACTAGAAAAGCAGATAGAATATATACATAGGACCAACTCAAGGTTCGCAAAAATAAATAAGTTACCAAGAGATGTGAGAGTAACATTTGTAAGGCGAGAAATGAAAGAGAGGGTGATGAAGGTAATGAATGAAAAACCCTTGATGATTTTAGGGAAAGAGGTAGTGATTGTAAAAGAAACCCCACAACGAATAAGGGAGATGAGAAGGAACTATAGATTTCTAACTGATGAACTAAATAAAGATAATATAAGATTTAGGTGGCTGTTCCTGGAGGGTATGATAGTCAATTGGCAAGCAAAAAAATATAAGATTAGAGACAATACAGGAAGCAAGGGAATTTTACAAACAAAACTTTAAAGAAACTGAGAGATACCAGGCGACTGAGGCAGACGAAGATAAAATAGGAACATCTGGAAACAAAAACCAGAGACAATATTACAAGAAATTAGAAATAAATTCAGACCAAGAGGTAAGAGCAGAGTCGGAGTCCCAAATTAATACAAGGAAAAAGAAAAGAACTTAAATTAGTAGATCAACTAAAGGGAAATATATATAAATGAAAACTAATATAATTTCAGTAAATATCAAAGGATTAAATATACCTGAGAAGAGAAGGAAAGTATTTAATAAATTAATAAAGGAAAATGTGGACTATCATTTGTCTCCAGAAGACACACATTAAAAAGAAAGACTCTAAATTACTAGAATGTCCAAAACTTGGGAACTTATTTTACTCTGCGGATTCAGAAAAGAAAAAAAGAGGAATTGTGCTGTATGTTCAACCTAGAGTAGAGGCAAAATTCATAAAGGCAGATTCAATATACCTTTTATTCGATGGCACAGAAATCATGGTCTAGGATTGATATGGTGTGGTCTATGACCGGCCTTAGGAAAGAAATCTTGGAGGTTAATATTGAATCCAATACCTATGCTGACCACAATCCAATAACAATATCATGGATAATACAGAAAAAGAGACCCAGCAGATGGCTCTTCGATAGGGAAATATTGACAGATAAAAAATTTCAACGTAATTTACGTAAAGAGATGGAATTTTTTTTAAGGAAAATACCACTGCAGACACAGAACCGGAAACTATATGGGACACAGCTAAAGCAATGCTCAGGGGTTATATAATTGCCTATGTGGCAAAAAAATAAAGATAAGAAAAGAAGACTTAGAGAGCTAAAATCAAAACTCGGTATGCTAGAAAAGCAGTTAATAGGAAAGTGTGAACAGAGGTCAAGAATAAAAAGGGAATTAAACTTAGTTAAACATCAAATAAATACGTTGGAAGCAGAAGATTTAGCCAAACAGATCAAGAGGTGTAAACAAAATTATTTTGAAAATGCAAATAAACCGGGGAAATGGTTAGCTTATAAAATAACGATGAAAAAAGAAACAAGATGCATAAGAGGCCTTAGAGACGAAATAGGCAAACTATGTGTGGAACAAGAACGTTTGCGGGAAATCATCTCTGACTTTTATACAAACCTATATAAATCCAAAGGAATAGCTATAGAGGATATAAACCAACATCTTAATCAAGCAAATATCCCCAAAGCAACCAAGGAGATAAAGGTATTGTTAAATCAAAAAATAACAATTGAAGAGTTACAAGAAGCATTAGATAAACAAAAGACGGGCAAGGCACCTGGTCCAGATGGTCTCCCAGCTGAAATTTATAAATGTATCAGAGAAGTAATATTAGGTCCAATGTTGAAAACCTACAATGAAACTCTGAATAAAGCTAAAATACCCCCCTCATGGGAAGAAGCTATAATAACTATCATTCCTAAAGAAAATTCAGATACCTCTTTGATAGCGAATTACCAGCCGATCTCTTTGCTACACTGTGATTATAAGATATTTGTGACTATTATAGCAAATAGGTTTAGAAAATTCCTAATTGATTTTATACATCACGATCAGAATGGATTCCTACCTGGAAGACAAATTAGAAATAACATACGGCTGATTTTAGCTGTTTTGGAGTATTATGAAGCCCACCCGGACAAAGAAATGGCAATACTTATTTTAGACGTGCAAAAAGCTTTTGACAATGTAAATTGGGATTTTCTGCTCAATCAACTACAAACGATGGAACTCGGAGATAAGTTCATGAGATTAGTGGGGGCAATATATTCTAAGCAAAGGGAAAAAATAGTAATCAATGGAGAGTTAACAAAGGACATTCAGATACACCAGGGAACAAGACAGGGATGCCCTTTATCCCCTCTATTATTTATATTGGTCATAGAAATTTTAAGCAGACAAATAAGGGAGAATAAAGAAGTAACAGGGCTAAAAGTTAAGCAAGAGGAATATAAAGTCCAAGCATTTGCTGATTATCTGGCTTTTATTTTAGAAAATCCCATTGATTCAGCACCTAAAGTGATTGAAGAAATTGAAAAATTCGGGAAGGTGGCAGGTTTGAGGATAAATAGAGATAAGACAAAATTTCTTATGAAAAACATCATAAGCCAACGGAAACTTAAATTGGAAGAAATAACAGGAATACAGATAACAAAGAAAATTAAATATCTAGGAATTCAACTGACGGCGAGATGTACATCTTTGAAGGAGGACAATTACAGGAGAATATTAAACCAAATAGAAGAGGATTTTTAAAAATGGGATCGACTACACTTGTCTATTTTAGGAAGAATAGCGACAGTAAAGATGAATGTGCTTCCAAAATTACTTTTTTTATTTCAAACCATCCCTATTAATTTAGGGCGGAGGTTTTTTGGAGAATTGAATAAAATAACAAATAAATTCATTTGGACAGGGAAGAAACCAAGGATTAAACTCAAATTAATTCAGGAGTGTAAGGACAGAGGAGGTTGGGGAGTACCCAATTGGCACCTTTACCACCAAACATGTGTACTGACTTGGTTAAAGGCTTGGATCTCATTGCGAGACAACAGATTATTAAATTTAGAGGGTTTTAACCTCCAGAGGGGCTGGCATTTTCATCTATGGCATAGAGGAGTTAAAAGTAAGATATTCAATAGTCTCTTTCTTAGACGTTCCCTCGCTCAAAGCTGGAATGAGATTAAAAGGAAATACTATCCGAAAATACCCAGATGGTTCTCGCTGCTAGAGGCGATTATGCACCCAAATTTAATAGAGCAAGGAACACTACCCACATATAAGTACTTACTAGACGGAAAGGGGCAGTTAAAATCATACAAACAATTACTCTCATCGGATCTTATTAAATCATGGCTGCCATACCATCAAATTAATGTGAGATACAAACTAGATAGAATGGAAACTGGGATTGAAAATCAGGAATCAGCATTAGATAAGCTACTATTAGGAACGGAGGTTAAGCTCATTAGCAAACTGTACACATTCATGTTGGATTGGGAGTTAAAGGATGAGGAGGTAAAAGACATTATGATTAAATGGGCGAGAAACATCCATCAAGAAATAAGTCTAGAGCAGTGGGGAAGGTTATGGAAGACAAATTATAAAGCAACTATTGCTACATCTTATAAAGAAAATCCATTGAAGATGTTCCATAGATGGCACATAACTCCTGAGAGGCTACATAAAATTAATCCACACATTTCTGATAAATGCTAGAAATGTAAACAAAAGAAGGGAACTTTCTTCCACTGTTGGTGGATGTGCAAAAAAGCAAAAAAGCAAAAAAAATTGGATTAAAATACACAAATGGTTACAGGAAATAACGAAAAGAATAATAAAGTTTAAGCTACAATACTTTTTAATAGGACTGACTATGGGTGAGCAACCCAAAGAAATAAATTACCTAATAATACAAATTCTAACAGCCGTAAGGTTAGCTTGGGCCCAAAAATGGAAACTGAAAACAACTCCCAAGGACAAAGAAATAATCTCTAAAATACTGGAATGTGCGGAGATGAATAAATTAACAAATGTGATAAATAACAAAGATAACGTCTATGCACAAACTTGGCAACTATTCTACGAATGGTTAAACAAGAGACTTAAAAAATTAGAGGGAGTACTGTTAGCAAGATAATTTTCATTTGATGACGCACAAGACATTGAAGACCGCATAATGTAGGGGGTGGTGGTAAAATATAAAAACGCACAAAGATAGACTAGGTGGGAGTAACTGCACGGATGTAGGTTGATGTCGAAATGAATCATAGACTTTTTTTGATAATTCTGGAATGTGAAGGCATAAATTGTGACTCTAATATTGTATTTTTTGTCTTTTCCTCAACTTCATCTTTCCTTTCCTTTTTTTTACTTTGTAACAATAACAACTATAATAAAAATATTCATCTGAAATCTAGTAGCACCTGCACCTCTATTTACAGTTACGATCAAGGCTAGACATCGGCACAAAATGGACTTTTGGTTCATTTCTTTATTCGTTATTTGTTTCATTACCTAACAAAACGAATACCAAACTGCCCCTCTAAGAACAATGAAATGAAATGAAACGGAAATTTCTGTTTCGTTTAGGTCCGTGTCTCCTACCTGGTGGTGGAGTCGTGGTCTGGTCCTCCTCGCTGGGCTTTGAGTCCAGAATTTTTTTTAAAAAAAAACTCCAACCGGCCCACGTACAGCTGGTAGGCGAGCCACAGGGTCAGCACAATAAAATAAAATAAAATAAAATAAAATAAAATAAAATAAAATAAAATTAAAAAACCCATTCTGGCATGTGGACCCGGTACTAGCCCGTGAGCAATGGACCTGACCTGCGGGTCACCGAAACAGCCTGCAGGCCAAAAGTTTTTTAAAAAACGATCTGGCAGTAAGTTAATAATAATAATAATAATAATAATAATAATAATAATAATAATAATAATAATAATAATAATAATAATAATAATAATAATAATAATAATAATAAAAAGGAGTGCCGAACCAGCTCCAGGGGGGGCAGGGTTGGTGCTCTAAAATAAAAAAATGAAAACATAATAAATAAATAAAAGAAGCACTGACCCGGCCCCAGGGGCCACATGGTTGGCACTTAAAAAGAAAAAAAGAGGCGCTGGCCCCAAGCCAGAACCTCAAAAAGCCCCTGCTGCAGGGGCCAGTATCAGCCGCCGCCCCCGCTGGCCCGTAAGGATCCAAACTGGTTCAGATCAGTTCAGGTTCATATGAATTTTTTAAAAAAATTCATACGAACCCGAACCTGAACCAAACCAAGGGTGGGCCCAAAACACACAAACCCAAACCATGGGTTTTCTGTTTCGTGCCCACCTCTAATCAAGGTCTTTTCTTTTCTTTTCTTTTGGCTTTTAGGATTCAGGGAGTCAGCTTGCTTTCTCCCCTTGAGAAATCCCACAAGCATTTCCCACACTTCTTTTAAAGGCAACCATTTGGTCCCAGAGATGGCTCTGTTTTAAGGAGCAGAAAATCTTGTTACTACAGAAACTGAAAATGTCTTTTCATCTTTCCTGTGCTCAAAGTGCTACTTGTGCTTCATAATGCTTGCTGAAAGCTTTCAGCTTTACTGGGGCTGAAATCAGCTCTTCCGTTTATTCTTTCCAGGAATTATGTTCTTTATTGAACCCTGAATACATGGAGTTGTTTTCTTGTAGACCACCATTAAAACACACAAAGAGCTTTTCCAATATGGGCAACACAGTGTACCCTTCCTTAAACCAGTATAGAACTGAAGAAAACTTTTGGGGGGAAAAGGGGTAAATATTTGTTTCCCTTATAGTTAATGTATTTATTTATCTACTCAGAAGTACATCCCATCTAGGTTAGTGAGGCTCCTGGGTAAGCCTTAATTACTTCCCCAATCTGTATACAGGACTACAACCTACTTGTACAATATGGTGAGCCTTTAGAAGTTTTAGATTACAACTCCCATCACCACAACATTGGTCATGCTGACTGAGGCTGATGGGACGTGTATCCTGAAGAGCTGAAGGTCATGAGGTTTCAGAAAGGCTGCTGTAAATATAAACTCTAAATTGGTAAACACTCAATTTAAGAGGGAAAGCCTCAGCAGCCCAGTCTCCTTGAACATTTATGTAAGGAACTCTGTTTTCCCTTGAGCAATTTTTCAATTCTTTTCATGAAGGTGAGGGAAGCGAAGTTGATGAAGCAAGATATATAGGCCTGTGCTGTGCAATGTGCTGAAAATTCAAAGCATTCTGGAAGCATTTTAGAGGTTGCGCTATATTATAACTTCCCAGGTTATTTTCTATATTGCCACATTTGGGAACATTTTGAAGGTTATTATGGCAATTTTTATATACTTGTTTCAGCTTGCAATCCCATATACACTTTTACCTGGGGGTAAGTGCCATTATACTCAGGAGAATTTTACTTCTCAGGAGACTTATATAGGATCACCCTACAATATGTATTTATGCCACTTGTGGGGATTGTTGAAAGCAATTCATATCATAAAGATAAGTATATAAAAGCACAGTTTATATCTCATCAAAAGCACTAAAGCAGGTAGAAATGATCAAATCTAGCCACAAGATGGTCGGAGGAGAATGAATTGGCAACCATTCTGAAATTCTGTGAACAGTTTTCTCAACATAACAATAATAGATTGGTTTCTCTACAGTGTCTGAGACATGAGACAATCCATGGAGGGAGTATTTTTTAGTGATCAACTACTACATTAATACAAATATTATATATATATTGCTGCAGGATTCAGTTTTTATTCCTTCTACAGTAGGATATACACACTGGGGAATGTCAGACTCAGATTCAGGGGAATTGAGTCCAAGTCCCTGCTCAACTGTCGGAATTAACTGTTATAATCACCCCTTAAATATTTCAGCCTATTAGGGTTGTCATATGTCGGAAACAATCTGCTAACACAAAAACACACCAATTCCAAGGATGAGTTTTTTCTGAGTATGTGACCCATGTTTGGGTTGTAGCAGACTTTCCATGAGTATAGAGCCTACAGCAGTGGTGTCCAAAGTTTGGCCCTCCAGATGTTTTGGACCACAACTCCCATAGCCCTTTCTCTTTGGCAATACAGGCTTGGAATTCTGGGAGTTGTGGTCCAAAACATCAGGAGGGCCGAAGTTTGGGCACCCCTGGCCTACAGGATTTTTTTTGTAGTCCCCATGAAAGTGCAGTGATTTCTATCACTGTGGTTAAAGAAAGTGCAAGCATTGCCCAACTTTCCTTGGACACAATACTGCTTGCACAGCTGTGTAACAGATGCCACCATTCCATGAGGTCTGAGATAATGTAACCAAATGGCAGTTATGCCAGCCAAATGACCCCACAGAACAGCTTTGGTGTCACATGCCTCTGATACAACTGAAAAGGCTGCAAAGCAGTCAGGTCGGAAATATGGGTCCCTTAAGATGTTGTTGGACCATAAGTCTTACCATTCCTAACTAGCTCAGCAAATGGTGAGGAATCTAGAAACATCTAGAGAGCTTCTAATTTCCCGTTCCTGTTTGTGCTTCCTCTCCATAGATATGATGAGCTATAATTAATGAATGGCAGGTAAGCCATTCTAACATTATTTCACTTTTACAGTTCCATAATTCTAACTGCTCCAAAACAGATGTAATGCACATAGCCCAAGTAGTATTACTGTGCTAGTTATCAAATCCAGTGAATGATACCCAGTGCAATGTAATGGTTAGAATAACACACTAGGACCCAGGACAACTGCTTGGCCATGCAAAAACATGAGAGAGGAGTGACTGTGATAAAATTCCTTAAACCAGACCTAATAGGGTCACTACATGTCATTTCCAAGCTGGTGGCATATTATACACAGTATTATACACAGTTATCAGATCCATCACTAAAGAAGTATGACATAGAAGATAGAAATGACACAGGAAGCTGTCTTTTTGGTTAGGCCATTGGTCCATTTAGTAAAATACAATAGGACCCTGGTATCCACTGGGGACCAGTTCCAGGCCTTCCCATGGATAACAAAAACTGTGGATAAGAGAGAACACCCCCCCCCAAAAAAAAACCTGCTGTAGCTTGCCTTATGGCTATTGTTTTGCAACAGTAGCTTGCTTTACAGTTGCTGTATGTGACTGCTTAAATACCACCCCATACCACTTCAAGCAGTATGCAGGCTACACATTGCCCCCCCCCCGCAAGCTGGGTACTCATTTACCAACCTCAGAAGGATGGAAGGCTGAGTCAACCATGGGCCTGCTACCTGGGATTGAACCCCAGGTCCTGAGCACAGTTTTACCTGCAGTACAGGCATTTAACCACTGCACCACAGGGCTTTAATTTTTTTTCCTCTGCCAACTGTGGATAACTGAATCAGTGGTTAATGAATCAGTGGATATGGGGTCCTACTGTATTATGAAATCTGACTGGCAGCAGCTGCCAGGAAGAGTCATTCCTAGCCTACCTGATGTCTTCATTTTCTGAGTTTTCTCCTAGCAAGTACAATCCAGGCCTAAAAGCTAATGTATCATGTATACACTGTCCCGTAGTGCTTAACTCACTCTCTGGGTGGTTTACACCGTAATTATGTAGCCTATACACTTCTACACACACACACACACACACACACACAAGTGAGCTGGGCAATTAATTTACTGACCTCGGAAGCATGGAAAGCTGAATCAGCCTTGAACCAGCAACCTAATTCTGTTGGTTTTTAATTCAGGTTAGGTGCAGCACTGTTGACTACAGTGGTGCAGTTTAACCACTGTGCTTAAACTTAGTTACCTTCCAAATTCAGGTGTTATCACTCCGGCATGAGTGGCTGTAGGGAGTTTGGCAAGTCTTTGTTAATGTATCCCAAGCCCTATGTCTGAGTCCCTATTTAAAAAAAGTTTTTTTTTCCCAGAAAGAAAAGGACGGTGGGTGGGATCCGAGTTGTAAGTCAATATTGAGTCATTAAAACAAAACAAAACATGGGAGTCAAGTCTGAGTAGAGTCATCAGTGTGATGTAAGTTCAATTTGACAGTCAGTCCCATGACTCCCTGGGTGACTGGCTAGCTTGTCTTGGTGAGTGATATCGACCATGAACTATAAACATTGCTTGATTCTCTTTAAATGTGCAATAGAAGCCCAGCTGATTCAAGCCAAAATTCAACTATTAAACCACACGCTCCCATAACTAGCACTTTACAGAAATGATACTCAGAAGGCTACCTTTAGGTAGAAAAACTGAAATATATACTGTATATTTTACTCACTATTCAGTGGATTTCATAAAGGAACAGAAGTTACACCAAGAAAAGTAGCAAAAGATGGATTTCTCAGTCACACATGGCTAGAGAGATCCATCTCTGCAGAGAAGGCTTAGTCTGCATCATACCCTGATAACATCTCAGAAGAAGAGAGCTAACAAACAAAAGTAAGATACATGTGGCAAAAGTGAGGAAGAGGGTATATTTTAGCTATGGGAAGAGAAGCCCATCTAATTGGTCAGTAAGGAAGTCAACAAACGAATTAGTGATGGTCACGTTAGTGATGATAATGTGTCAGATTTGCATGCAAGAGTATAGTACTGATGATTCATCAACCAAGAGGTTCACTGGGAGCATGAACTAATAGCAAAGCAAAAAGCCAAGTGTGCTGCTTATATGCTGCCCCATAATGCTTAAAGCACGCTCTGGGTGGTTTAGAATGTAATTATGCAACTACAAATTGCCCCCCCCCCCCGAAAAAAAACTGGATACATTTACCAACCTTGGGAAGATGGATATCTGAGTCAGCCTGCTTACCTGGGATTGAACCTGATTCATGAGCATAGTTTAGGTTGCAGTACAGCAGTTTAACCACTGAACATGTTTCTTCTGTCTGATCTAGCACTACATGGTTTAGCTAGGGTGTTGATGAGGCAGGGGTGGATTCAATATGGGCATATTCTCACCTCAATAGGCTTTTTGTTTTTCTCCAAAAAGAGCTTGGAATCATATGGAATTTTTACAGACAACGGCCACAATCAGGTGAAATTCAATCAATTTATCTATAGCAAGCAGCAAGGAGAGAACAGTCACCTCACTTGGCTTTCTAAAGCAGGCTCAGTCTGAGTCAGGTTTCAACAGCATTGTGCTGGTGGAACTCTTGTAGGCTTATGATAATCTTTGGGATAAAGGTGTTAAACAGATCATACAAAATGTAGAATATGCTAAAAATATCAATAACCTGCATGCATAAATGAATAATAAAAATGGAAGAACCTTCTATTATTCATGAACTGTTAATTCCTGATGACCTCCAAGTGATGAGAATGTGAGTAACTTTAAATGTTTCACATTGCCTCTGTTGTATGCAGAGGTTCAAGCATTATCTTTAAAAAGGAGCTAAATCAGTTGCCTACTACTTTAAATCTGTTGCAGATGGTTTCCATTATTGTCATTAATGTATTTCCACTATATTTGCAGCTTTTGGGGGAAATAGTGCTTCAGACAAACAACTGGTTTATAAATGTGGGATATTGCTGTCAGGTCCATGATTTGAAATTTTAGGAAATAGTTCAACATTGCCTTGCAACATCATGTTTGCTTTGCAGATAAGAAAAATGGTGCCAGGCTTTACATAGCAATAGCAAAGGCAAGCCTAAATGTTGAGGACATTAATGTCAGCCCCATACCACTTCAAGTAGTCTCTGGGCGGTTTACAGTTTACTTATGCAGGCTAGGCTACACATTGCTCCCCCTTCCCCAACAAGCTGGGGAATCAATTTACCGACCTCAGAAGGATGGAAGGCTGAGTCAACCATGAGCCTGCTACCTGGGCTTGAAACCCAGGTCCGTGAGCACAGTTTTACCTGAAGTCCAGGCATTTAACCACTGTGCCACAGCAACCAAGATGGTTTATAGAATCCTCTTTTCTTCACTTGCTGCCCTGCACTGAGGGTCTCCCTCATTGCTAAACATTTTTATTTTTATCTTGCCTTTTCTACCGCGCTTGTTGTTTTAATTGTTTGCTGTGTTTTTAGCCTTTTAGCTATTTTAGCTATGCTTTGTGAACTGCCCTGAGTTCCGGTTCGGAAAATGGCAGAGGTATATAAATGCGTCAAATAAATAATAAATACTGTAATTTCCACGCTGCTAGCTGCCTGGGATCACTATTTTCAAGCTCATAACATTACAATTAGAAATGTTTTTCCCCAAGTGCAGCCCCTTTGAATTTGAATAGCTTGGCCCCCCAAACCCCAAATCTCTCCTAAGATACCCACCAAATTTGGTGCCTCTAGGGCCCAGGGGAGCTGTTTAAGAGTGAAATAAATAGTTTGTTTTAAATGAAAAAACTGCCAGTTCATTTCATTACTAACGAACTGCTGTTTTCCAGTTCATTTTGTTTCATTTTGTTACATTTGTTATGTAACACACTGATGAATTAGTGATTTGTTTTTTGTTTGGTGCCCATCCCTAGTTAGGATTTAGAAATGATAAGATAAGAATTAGGACAACACTTTTAAGTGATGGAAAGGGGGCTGCTTGGGGCTTGGAGAAATTGCTTTCGGAAAGGTACTGAACAGGTGGGCAGCACCTTCACGAAATAGGTGATTCAATGAATAATGAGATGGGTTGGAAGACACTGGGATTACAACCATTAACCCACTTGCACTACAGGCAGGCCCCCTTGGCTTGAGGAAGGTCTAAAAGTTGAAAGACAGAAATTTGTGGACAATAAAATTGTGGCCCATTTGAAATCCAGCAAAGTTGTCTCACCTCTTTATTACGATCTGGGGGTGGGGGGGGACAATTGATGACCATTGGGAAAGCCACAACATAAGCACACCTATAAGCATCAATTGTATATCTCACACATTGTCCTCTGAAAATAATAAACTTACATGTGACTTGAATTTATAATGTTTGCAACTTTCTGCCTGAAGGAAATCCCACTCTGCCGAGGACCTCTGCACACTACAATGAGTTTGGCAGGATGTTCTAGACCAGTGGTTCTCAACCTGTGGTTCCCCAGATGTTCTTAAACTGCAACTCCCAGAAGCTTCCACCTATTGCTGTCCTAGAAGGGTTTCTGGGAGATGCAGTCCGGGAACATCTGGGGACCCACAGGTTGAGAACCACTGTTCTAACAGAGCATATAAAGCACTGGTATATCTATGGAGCTCCTCCAGTGGACCACACATTTGTTCTTGCAGTTTACATATATAGTGGAACCTTGATTTACATGCTGCTTGACTTACAGCATATTTGACTTGCAGCAAGAAGGGGCCTGACTTGCTTCGCAGGCTTTGACTTAGAGCTCAGAGCCCCGGTGCAAGGCCCTGGAATCGGGTGGCAGCCATGACCCAGCATCGCGGCTGCTGCCTCCAAACTGCTCCTGCTTTCTTCCTCTCCTCCGGCAGCAGTGGCTTCGGTGAGGCCAACTCCAAGCACCTGGAGCTGGTCCTCGGCCTCACCGAAGCCGCTGCTGCCACTGGAAGAGAAGAAGGGCTGGGAGCTCGGGACTGGTTAGACAGTCGGCTCAGGCTTATAAAAAAATCTGGCTGAAGAATTCTGGTCCACAATGGAAGCATTTTAGTTGGGGAGCTGTACAGTTGTAGGACTCTAATGGTAAGCATAGAGTTGTTCAGAACTTGGAACGTCAGGTTAAAAATCAGTAAAACTTAAATGTTAGACATTGTTGCTATGAACATTAAAAAGTGGAGGCGTATAACTTGTAGACTATATTTCCACTGCCTCCTCCTCTCTTTTAAGAGACATTTCATTTACATCCCCAGAAGGAATCTCCTATCCCAGTCAAATTTGTGCTAAATTGCTGTTTTCAGGGGTCTTTTTCATCATCTGAAACGGATTAATCCACTTTCCCATTACTTTCTATGGGAAAAGTTCATTTGACATAAGGCGTGTTTCACTTATGTCTAGAACTCCAGAACGGCTTAATGAGGTAAGTCAAGGTTCCACTGTATCTGCACTGCACACTTATAGCAGTTTGATGCCACTTGACTTTAACTGACATGATTTTATTTAGGAAATCCTGCAATGTTTAGTTTGATGAAGTGATAAGAGTTCTCAGATATTGTTCAGGAAAGTGAACCTGTGCTCTGCAACAGAATATTCCAAATGCCTTATTGAATGACAAATCCAAATATTCTTAAAATTGATTGCTGTAGCTATGTGTAATGGATATATGAGCACAGTAAAAGGTCTAGAGTAGTGAGCAAATGACTATAAGAGAGAAGAGAGAGTTCAAAACATCTGCTTGTTACATGGACAAAGCTTGAGTTCAATTCTTGACACCTTCAATCAAAAAGGGTCAAATAGAGGTAATGCAGATGGATGATACTGTATCAGATATTTAATCTAAGCCTTTCAGATGCATGCAAATGCATACTCACCTACACACCTCCCTTACTCGACATTTGTTAGGAGCAACCCAAGATAATTGCAGAATGTGCTACAGGCGATGAGTGTGCCAGTTTATGACTGCCATGTTTATACGGCTGCTGAGATGAGGACATAAGTGATAATGAGATTGTAAGTCATACTGTTTATTTTTATATGGCCTCTAGCACAGTGAGATAAATAGTTTGACTAAGGGCACAGAAGGTAAATTGTCTATGGTCCTATAAAAGCTTTGTATGCAAAATAGCCCAGGGTTGACCTCCAGAATGCAGACAAGAGAGACTGTCATATCAGGGAGGAATAATTCCCATGAGCACTCATTATGTGGGGTATAAGGAGTCTGTCCCCATTAAAAAGCATATCCGTGGTTTATTTTGGATTCCTGAAGCTCTCCATTGTCCTTTCTTACCCCAAAGCAGCTTCAAGTAGAGCTTGAATGTGTAGCGCTCTGTGAAACTTTGCTCATTTCCTCTACTTGAGAAAATCATTAGTCTAAAATTTTCATATTAGAGTGTGGGGAAATATGATAATTGGAAATAGTGTAAGCAACTATGTTACTGCTTAGAGAACCAGTCCTGCCATTAGACAGAGTGAGGCATCTGTCTAAAGCAGAAAGATGCTTGGAGACAGCCTCAGCTGCTCCTCATTGTTGGTCTTGAGTCTCCTGGACATTCTTGTTGCTTCAAAGAACACAGATTAACTTGCATCCTCTTAACTGGAATCATAGAAGCATAGAATCATAGAGTTGGAAGAGACCTCAGGGGACATCTAGTCCAAACCCCTGCCATGCAGGAACCCCCATCACAATGCTCCCTACATATGGCCATCCAAACAAACCAGTCCCTTCTTCAATTTGACATCCTTTCAAATATTTAAGCATAGCTATAATTTCCCCTCTCAGCCTTCTTTTTGCAAGGCTAAACATTCCCAACTCCCTAAGCCGCTCCTTGTAAGACATTTCTTCCAGATCCTCAATCCTCTTGGTCCCCCTCCTTTGGACCTGCTCAAGATTGTCAACATCCATTTTAAATTGAGGTGTCAGAACTGGACACAGTACCGTACTCCAGATGGGGTCTGACCAGAGCAGAATAGAGTGGTACTATCACTTCCCTTGATCTAGACACTATGCTTCTGTTGATGCAACCAAAATCACGTTGGCTTTCTTGGCTGCTGCAGCACACTGCTGACTCATGTTCAATTAGTGGTCCACCAAGACCCCCAGATGCCTTTCACAGGTACTGTTTTCCAGCCAGGTATCTCCCATCAGTTCACATGTATATGTCCAGTCCATGTTACAAGTTATCCACTATCTCAACAAAGTGCAGTATTTTAATGGATTTAATGTTTGAATAATTTTGAGCTCTTTGATTTTAAACTGTTTGAATTACCTTGTATTTTAAAACTGTTTTATACAGCTTTGTAAACCACCCTGAGATCCTATGATATAGAGTGGACTATACATATTTAAAACAAATAAAGAAATAAACAAAGGCTGTCTCTGATAAGAATGGTACAGTTGGGGGGGTTGAGCATTCTTCGGATTGGTGAAAGGAAAACAGGTCTTGAAACTGTGTGCATTTGTCTGCCTTTGGTCACATAGCTCCTACCATGAGGGCATATATTTCCTTGCAGAGAATAATACAGATTGCCAGTCAAATTCCACTTGAAAATGTTAAAAAAAGTCCAGCTTTCAGTTACTATCTAACGGGTTTTGGATGGAACTAAAGGAAATACCATGAGACTCGTCAATTTACAAAAGGATTTCACCCCCACCCCCACCAAATGAGATGTTTTGCATAGGCAGTATGACACAAACGTAACGTAGACATTTGTCTGGATAAGAAGTACAAATGTGTCATGTTCCAAAACTGTATGATCTGAGTACATGTCATAGCCTTTCTGTAGGGTGCATTTTCTTTTTAGCACATGAACTGTAGATCATATATATGCCCATTTCTGTTCTGTGCAACTGTCATATGGGTTCTGGGATGTTAGATTGATGCTGGGGTGATACACCACTGCTTTTCTGCAGCAAAGAGTTCACAGCTGAGTAATGTTTTCTGAAGCATCCGTTGGCTTTGCAGAAGATTGAAAGTGTTCATGCTAGAAATGATTCCAATCCCCTATTGAAAACAACAGCTTACCAGAGGCCTCTTAAAGTCTTTGAAGTGAAGTTCATTTATTTTACTTGTTATTACACTTCCAAGCTGCCAGCTCATTTCTCAGAGAAGAAGATGGCTCTGTAGATGTCAGTGAAATGAATTTTAAATTCATTGTAAAGGCCATGCTCTCACAGGCAAGATGAAGAATGGTCCCCAAAGCCAAAATGACAAACACTGAAGAAGGTTGCCCTTTCTCTGTAAAAATTAACTTGGAACCCCAAATTAAAAAATCCCATACTGCCTAAATTATATGATTCAGCTTTTTGTTTGTTTGCTTTTGTTTTGTTTTGTTTTTGTTTTGTTTTCATCTTATTCTATTTGATGAAAAATTTGGTAAACTGTAGCATAATTTATTTATTTATTGTACTTATTGACCACCCAATTTTCCCATAGGGAACTCTGAGTGGTGTACAGCACATCACCAAAGCGACTACCCAACTATAATCCCAATATAGCAAAAGCAAACATCATAAAAATAAAAACACGATAAAATACTGGCCAAAAATGGCTGGAAAATGAACCAGGCATCACCCACCAAAAAAGAATAAACTCCGGCGAGAGAGAGAACAAAAAAAAAAAATTCACAACCACTATGACAAGATGGTCAGAGGTCCCCAAAGCATTGCCTGAAGAGCCAGGTCTTTAAGGCTCTTCTGAAGGCCACCAGCGACTCAGCCTGCCTAATCTCCGAGGGCAGTTCATTCCACTGTGCCGGGCCCACCACCGAGAAGGCCCAATTCTGGGGCAAAGCCCTGCAGGCCTCTCTCGGTGTGGCCACTCGGAGAGAGAGGGAGGACGAGGAACTTTTTGGCCAGGATGAGGTTGACCTCTGGGAGATCCGCTCCACCAGATAGACAGGTTTTCCAAACTCTGGTCCAGCAAGACACTTCATACGTATTTAGGGGACTTTTAACAAATTAAGGGTGCAACATAATCCAGTACTTTCTTCACTGAATGAAACTTCATTATTTTTAAAAAATAAGGAATGAGTGGAATTACAGTTTCTGAATCTGATAGAACAAAAATCATACCAGATCATAAAGTATGTAGAGATGACCCATAGAATCTCCTGTAGTACATTCTGCCCTCTTCCTTCTAGATGACATCTAAGCTGCCCTGCTATTTAGGTTCTGGCAATACAACACATCCTTGGGACTACTATACCTCACCTGAGAGCAAGCAATAGGCAATTCTTCCCCCTGTTGGACCAAACTGAATTGATTTAGTAGTACAGTATTTTGTCCCCACAGATCTAGTTCCCATCTAGATTTTCCATTGGAAGGTCATGAGCACTGGATCATCATCTCCTGCATGTTCCCCAGATTGCCTACAATGCTGGAGGTAGCACCAGTATAACTAGTAGCCATAGATAGCCTGCTCCTTCATGAATTTCATAAAGTCATAGAATAAATGAGTTCAAGGGAGCCTCTGAGGCCATTGAGTCCAAGCTTCTGCTCAAGGCAGGAATCAAAATCAAAGCATATCTGACAGATGGTTAATTTTCTCTTGAATGCCTCCAGCATTGAATTGCTCTCCACTTCCCAAGGTAATTGGTTCCATCGCCATACTGTCTGATAGTCCAGAGGTCTCCCCCTGATATTCAGTCTAAATCTGGCTTCATAAGAACATAAGAACAGCCTTGCTGGAACAGGCCACAGCCCATCCAGTCCACCATTCTGTCTTACACAGTGGCTCACCATTTGCTTTAGGGAATTCCTAAGCAGATCTCTTCACCTGCTTACTATTCCCTGAAAATTGTACTGAGAGATATCCTGCCTATCTCTTCAACCCAGAGGTTGTCTTTAGGCATCCATAATAATGGCCATTGATACCCTTGTTCTCTGTGAACTTGTCTAATCCTTTCTTAAAGTTATCAAGGCTGACAACTTCTTCTGGCAGGGAGCTCCATAGACCAGTGATCCTCTCGGTGAAAAAGTACTTTTTCTTATTTGTTTGAGATCTAGCACCCAAAAGTTTCATGGAGTGCTCCCTAGTTCTAGTGTTGTGCGATAAGGAAAACAGTTTTTCCTTAGCTACTTTGTTGACACCATCTATGACTTTATAAACTTCAATCAGGTCACCTCTTAGATACCATGTGGCTTAGATGTGTGGCTTGAGCTCATTACTACATGTCTTGCACTCTGGGATGATATGTAAAACTACTTTTCAAGTATTTTAAAAGTGCTGTCATATCTCCCCTCATGGCTAAACCTGTACAATTCTTTCAGACTTTCCTCATAGGGCTGGATTTCTAATCCCCTGATCATCCTTGTTGTTCTCTTCTGACTTTGCTACAGTTTATTGACATCCTTCTTAAAGTGTGATGGCCAACCCTACTTTAAATGAAGAGAAACCTATGGTGAAAACCTAATACCAAATGGATGGCATTTGGACAGTTCTGAGATGAGGTAGCCTTGTTTCTTTGTGCTTGAATAAACCCAGTGAAAGCTGGTCCACTAAGACAAATGAGGTGTTGTCCCATCAGAAGCAGAAACTACACCCAGACAAACCATTACACGACACATGGATTGGGTGCAAGCATCTCTGAGTCCCAGGCATGTTCTGCATCTCTCTGTGTGTCTCTTGCCTGGGCTCAAGGCTTTTATTTGTTACAGTAAACAAGCATCACAAGGAGTGCAGTGAGAAGCTTTGACATAAAAGACGTCACGTAGACATGAATTCCATTGGTGGGGGGAGAGCTTATCTGGGGGTCGCAGGCAGCTGTTTGTCCTGCAACACCCTCTCACAGGCTCCTTGAGTGATCTGAGAGGAGATACAGACCGAGCTAGCTTCCTGAGTATATGGGCTTAGCTATGCAATCCTTTACCCTCCATCTGGGGCCTTCCTGCTCAGACAGAGAGGTTAATGTTCCCATAGGCCTTACCCATACAGGCAGCTGGGGTCATGCCCTTCTTCCCAAGGGGATTTCTCTACACTCTTGTACCTGGAGTCTGATCCATATGAAATGGTGTAGCTGGCTGTGGTGGCTTTTGCCGATTGGCTTAAATTAACCAGGGCGGATAGAAGCAGGATACAGCATTTGTCATCTTACGTTTGTGTAGTCACAGTCAGGTTCCCCAGTTTGATGGAGCTTAATCATAGGAGAATGTGAACAGGCAAAGCAGACTTTTTTGCAGGACATCTGGGTAACATTCTCCTTCATGCTCAACATTTCTATAGTATTTAGCATCAAAGAATAGGAAGGAACCTTGACAAAGCCATAGTGAATGACATGACATGGTGGTCCTTCTTTTGACTTTTGAAATCTACCCTGAGGAAAGGCTAGATTTTCAAATACCACGTGTTTTCAGTTTATGGCACAATGTCCAAGCTGGTTGTTCTCATCAGAGGGTATTGTTTAACTGTATTATTTATTGTATTGAGTATGTTCTATGCTTTTGTAAACCGCCCAGAGTGACCTTTGGTCAGATGGTGCAGTATATTAATAAAATAAATAAATGGCAGACATTTTCAGCAGACTTAGCAACATGACATTCAGAATTCCTAGACATGAGTATATTATCATTCTGAAGTCCAAGGTGACCGCTATTATGAATGTCTTGTATAGATTAAGCATTGTTAAGTCAATTTGCCAGACATGCTTTAGCAAATTTGCTCTATTATGGTGCCTTGGTATTTAAAAGAATGACTATGGAGGGAAACTGACAATGGGGAAAAACACACATTTAAACTTTCAATTTTATTGTACGTTTCCTGTGGTAAAATAGATATGGTTAGGTAATGTATGCATGGAGCACTTCTGAGGTATTTCTTTCCTGCATCCTTGCACTGAAAATGGGCTTCTGTTGAAGCAGAACAAACAGAAATTAAAACATTGAGACATTTTTTTCACCCATCTCAATATACAAATGCGTTGACAGTTACATATATCATGAAGTGCATTTTGTGGACTGTAAGGCTATAAACTGGCAGAAATTGCAACAATCATAGAGGAAGTGTGTGACACAAGTAATAATGACACTAAAATATCTAATCTGAGAATTTTACTTCTAGCTAGAGATGGGCACGAAATGAAAATATACTGTTTCATTTCATTACATTTCTTCAGTAAGATAAGATAAGATTCATTTTCATTTTCGTTTTTTCGTTTCATTACGTAACGAAACAAAAAATGAATTTTGACTCCAAAATGAAACGGAATGACGCGAAACATGAAAAATTTTGTCAACCGCTTCGTTTTCGTTACGGCAGACACATTGAATTGCGCTAAATGGTAACAAAACAGCAATTTTTTGTTTTCGTTTTCATTTTTTCATTTCACTACCTAACGAAACAAAAATGAATTTTTTTTGCAAAAAACCTCACGAAAATGAAAACGAACCGAAACGGACCCCTAAACGACCAAACGACAAACGAAACACCATTTTTTTGAGTCGTGCCCATCTCTAGTCAAAATCACAGAGATTTCTTTGCATGCGTTAAGATCCATAAGGTGTACCTTTTAAATAAGGTTAATGCAAATCACAAACTCACTTCTTGGGATGCGACTCTTTCAATTGTATCATCTAGTGTTGAAGAGAGCATTCATCAAACTTTATCCAAATCTGATCTTCCATTTAACTTTAACAAAACTGGATCAAGGAATTTTTCTTAATAGCTCCTTGTGTGAGGGACAGAACAGAAACATGTGGACAAGAGTTTCCACACTGTCCAGTTTACAAGAGCAGCACCTCTTGTCGTTAGGGCTAACATTAAATCTGCTGAACAAAATTGCTGATGGTATAACATTACATCTAGCCAAAGAAAAGGCTCTGTGTTTTTGAGGAGACTTAAGAAATGATACGTATCCAGCCTGTTGGCCATGTGATGTGAAAGTAATGTGAAACTGCCATGGTGAACAGACCCTATGAACCAAGCTCCGCAGTGTTTGTTGCTCTATGTCCAGAAGCCATCTTTTGATAACCCCAAAAGCTTGTTCCTGACATAATGATCCAATTTGTCCTATGTCTAATCCCAAATCTTTTAGCTTTCTGACCCAAGTAGATGAGCCAAATGGTGGATAACTATCCCTTAAAAGATGGTATAACAAAGTGTGTAGGTCTGTGTTATAATAATTTTTAACCAAAGTTGAGTTGTTAATAACCAAACAGTTGTATCTAACAGAGATACCAGTCTCAAGACAAAGAAAAGCGTATGAGACATATCTGGGAAGTCCGAAGACTTTTCAAAGCAAGTGAGATTGTATTTGCTCTACAGAATTGTCTATAGCAGTGGTGGCTAACCTTCAGCACTCCAGATGTTTTGGACCACAACTCCCAGAATTCCAAGCCTAGATTGCCAATGACAAAGGTCTGTGGGAGTTGTGATCCGAAACATCTGGAGTGCTGAAGGTTCGCCACCACTGGTCTATAGTGTCCTGCCAAATTGGAGTGTTGTATAGGATCTGTGGAATAATTTTGTCTTCCATACCTGCAAGGCAGCTGGTACAAATTGATTGCCTGTAATATGGTAGAATTGGAGAGTGGACTGCGCCTCCTAGGAAAAAAATGATTCTAATTGAGTTGGGAAGCCACTAATTGCTCACTTGCAAGGGGGCTATTAGCGGAAGAGATTGAGGAAGCTCCCCTGCCATTTTGGTTCCTCTGAGATGAATTGTTTGTTCCCAAAGGAAAAAAATGACATTTTTTTTCGTAATGAAACAATTTGTTACAGGACAAAACAACAAAACAGATTTTGTTTTTTGTTCTGTGCCCATCTCTACTTCCAACCACTCCTTGCCTCTTTGGAAATTAACCCCTAATGGTATAGTAATCTGTTTTTACACATACTGGTATACAAATACGGAGAAAGACTAGATCATCACTTAACTGAACATGAAATTTGATTAAGTATTCATGTGCTTTTAAGTACTCAGAAATTGAGAAGTGTGTCTAAGACCATTATTCCCAATTTCCATGAACTAATGTGATCTCTCTCTCTCTCTCTCTCTCTCTCTCACACACACACACACACACACACACACACACACACACACACACACACACCTTAGTACCAAAACCAGCGAGCTGGGTCCTCTTCTTAAAACATTTATTCTTGCTTTTGTTTCTGTCTGTTTTGTGGAAGAGCAAAACAGCCTTGTCTTCAGCTCTTGGAAATGCAAGACTGTGGCTTCCTTTTTGGGAATGAGTCCATCTCATTTTCAGAATTTTTCTTTTCCTGCCAACCTCAACTTCTCTCAGCTTGATTGTCTTTTCTAGAGAATTCTGTCTTCACACGATGTGTTTCAGATAGGACAGTTCTAGTTTTTGTCATTTTTGCCTCCAGAAAAAGTTCAGGCTTGATTTAATCTAGGATTTACTTTTATCTCTAGCAGTCTAGGGCATCTGCAAAGCCCTTTTCTGGCACCATATTTAAAATAAATGCATTGTTTTCCTGTTAGCACTCTTCACTTCCCAGTGTTCATATCCATGTACTTAGGAATACTAATGTTCTCTTCTACCCACACCCATTATGGTCTTAGTAACATTTAACAGAATTTTAGTTTTATTGTTCCTGGTGAGTCTGTGTTTTTGTTTCTGACATTGTATCTGAGGCTGTGGCTGTGGTTTGACTTTGTTATGACTTTGTGTATGCTCACATAGTTTTGGAATCTGAGACCTACCATCACCAAGGGGATTTTGCACCCACCATTTTGGAACTTGCTTTGACCAGTAAAGCTAGCCAGCAAATCTGGTCGTGGGCTTTGGACTTTTTTATGTTTTGTCTATAACCACAGCAGCTTGAGCATCCATGCCCACTCTGATAAAGACTCACTCAGAATCAAAAGCCGGTGTGTGAGATTTTTGTGTCTAATGTGCTTTTTTTATTATTCTTTTCACAATTTTCTAATTAGGGCAATTCAAAACTATTGATTCCTGACCCAAGAATGTTGAAGAAGTTTAAATTAATGTCTCATTTTTTTCTTTTAAAAATGTTCTTATAGGACAACCAGAAATCCAATATCCAGCAAAAAATGGAGAAATGTGGGATATAAATAAATAAATAAATAAATAAATAAATAAATAAATAAATAAATAAATAAATAAAAGGGAGGCAGGTGCCATCTGTATATCCTTTGGGGCCTGCTTCTCTTCATCTTCCAGGTATATTGAGTTGGAGACATTCATCTCTGATCACCTTCAGAACATATTCATAAATTGAACTGAACATCATTTAGACCCTTTGCCACATTTTTTCTGCACTCTAAAATTACTTACCTGTAGAATTATCTATCTTTCCCTTTTTGCTCACAAAGGATGGATAACAGATACATTTCAACAGCTGGAATGATGACAGAAGTTTCTAAGATGGTTATTCATTTTACAGTGTACATTTTATGGTTTTAAATGGTTGTAGTGTGTGTTTTAAAATCAAAACAATGTCATGTATTTAATAAACATACCAAATTCATACATGCAGTTAAAATATATTTTAAATCAAGATATCTTACTGTATGAATGGAGGAAATTTACTGTAAGATGAAGAAGAATTGTTTCTCATCATAAATATGTTTAAAAAGAAGACTAGAAATATAAATATGCATTTAAAATATTTAAATCGCAATGTACAGATTTGTTTTCAGGTAGAAACTTTATTGAATGTAATGAGAAAGGCTAACATTGATTTCCCCCTCTGAAAGTGATCATGAAAATCAAATGCATTTTAACAAACATGCCTAAGGCTAATGAATTGAAAGACCAGGGCTAGATGACCCCAAGAAAAGACAAGGACATACTTACATTTCCTGACAATAGGGTTTGTTTCATACAGTAGTACCTTGTATAACGTAATTAATTCGTTCCAAATCAAATTACGTTATACAGTTTGTACTGTGAAAAAAATTCTTCCAAATGCTGGACTTCAGCCAAAGGGAAGGCCCAGAAAATTTAAAGCCAGAACACCATATATTTTAAGATGACAACCTTGGCGGAGCTCTTATGACCATCTTGATATTTCAACTATGCCCTGGAATCAATTCCACTGAAGAAGAGTACATAGGCAAATGGCTACAGGCAAATGGCTATTCCAAGAAAGAAATCAAAAGAGCCATCGAACTGAAAAAACAACACCAAATTGAAGAAGAAAAACAGCCTCAAGAAAACAAAGTATTTCTGCCATACATTAAAGGAGTCACAGACTGCATGGACAAACTGTTGAAAAAACACAACCTACAAACAGTATTTAGACCCACCACAAAAATACAACAGATGCTATGGTCAACAAAGGACAAAAGGAATCCACTCACCACTGCAGCAATATACCGGATATCGTGTAGTTGGGGCAGGTATATATTGGGACCACAAAGTGCAGCATCCAAACCAGAGTCATGAAAGACACTGCAGACTAAAACAACCAGAAAAATCAGCAGTAGCTGAACACACCCTGAAACATACTGGACGTGAAATCCTCTTCCAGGACACAGAGGTACTGGAGAACACTACCAATCACTATCTCTGACTACACAGGGAAGCCACTGAAATCCACAAACATAAGCACAGTTCCAACAAAAAAGAAGTCTAAAAATCAACAAAGCCTGGCTTCCAGTACTAAAAGCTGCAGAGTGCAAAAAGGTCAAAATTCAATGATCCCCACGCAGCAACAAGGAACAGTGATCAGTTCACATAATAGAACAGCTAATGATACCCATCAACTGCACAGAAGAATATTTGCTTCCCCTGATTGCAGTGAAATGTCTTAATTCCTTCATCACAATATAATGACTAACACCTATTCTCCTGCATAGGACAATTTCCTCTTTCCTACAACTTAAAACCCTCCAGTCTCACTCACTCTATACCCCAGAGCGCAGAGAGAACTCCTAGGTCCTTGAGCTCCTTGCCCTCTGAAGATGCCAGCCACAGAGTCTGACAAAACCTCGGGAAGAAAAACTTCCAGCAAGTGGCCAAACAGCCTGAAAAACTCACAGCTATGACTACATAAACATTTTTAAGTAAATGGACAAACACAGAGTAGTAAAATAAATATTGACTGCAACTGTGAATAGCAGGGGCTTACTCAGAGAGTAAATAATGTGAGCCATTTCCCCTTTACATAAAATTGCTATTTTAAGGCACCTGAGGGGGGATATCATTGAAACGTACAAAATAATGCAGGGCATGAGTAAAGTGGATACAGGGACACTCTTCTCCCTCTCACAAAATACCAGAACTAGGGAACATCCACTCAAATTGAGGGTTGGAAGAGTGAGAACAGACAAAAGAAAATATTTTTCACCCAACATGTTGTTAGTCTGTGGAACTCCCTGCCACAGGATGTGGTGATGGCATCTGGCCTGGATGCCTTCAAAAGGGGATTGGAGAGATTCCTGGAGGAAAAGTCCATCACAGGTTACAAACCATGATGGAGATGTGTAATCTCCAGACTTAAACCCGGGGTACTTCAAGGGCCAAATGCAGGGGTGTGGTATCAGGAGACAGATATCTAGTCTCGTGCTCTCCCTTACACATTTGGTGGGGCCACTGTGAGATACAGGAAGCTGGACTAGATGGGCCTTTGGCCTGATCGAGCATGGCTCTTCTTATGTTCTTATGTTCTTATGTGAAATAAAGTTAAGAAAATACATATAGTGCTACAACCAGACCAGTAAGAAACAAAGAAATAACCCTATCATTCACCAGTTATATTAGTTATATTGTTCTACTAGATGAGGAGGGGTGTGTACCAATGGTGAATGAGTGCATGTCTGTGGCTGTATACACAGTCATTTGCTTTTAATGGCGCCTAAGGACAAACAAAAAATAAATCAATCAATGAGACCCAGGAAGTATCTCAACCTGAAAGCTCTCTGTACTCTTACAGCTCTTTTAGCTGAGATAAGTAGAGCAAACCTGTTTTTGCTACTGCCTCAAGGAAATCAAATAACTGTGCATATCACTGGCAGTCTGCTGTATGCTGCTGATGGAGGGATCCATTATCCCTGTTTATTCTCATGCCCAGCATTTCACTTCTCTGTTTGAGCCCTGCAGCTCATTGAAACAAAAGACCCCTCTCCTGTTTAAGGCTCTATCCAGACATCTCCCTTGGTTCCTGCTGGCCCTGCTAGATACCTTAGTGGTTTAGGTATCTGCCTGTGGAGCCAGAGGCTGGGAATTTGCTTCCTCATTGTGACCCCTTGGCAAGGCCCGGACTGGGATGATCCATTTGGGTCCTTTCCAATCCGGAAGTTCAAAGATTATTATTGGTTTTCCTTGCCTTCTCATACACACCTACTCTTAGCTGACTGGGAGAGTGAAAAATGAGGGTGCATTCCCCTTGGAGTTTGTGAAGTATTAAAGGATTGGATTGCTTGACTTGGATGATGACACTCAAAGTGTCAGTTTCCTTTACTTAATGTGGTAAATATGGTAGCAGGATATCTCTTTTCTAAATATTTAGCACAATTTTTAAACTTGCAGTCACTAGTGGTTATTATTCACACTCACCCAAGCTTTTTCTACCTGTTAGGGACCTTTGTATATCCCCTGTCTTTTTCCTTACCTCAACATGGCTGCCAGAGTCTTGGCCTAGATTTTGCATACATCGTGTGCTACTGATTGTGGTGTATCTGGACACTTTCTTGCCCACTACCCGCCACTTCTATGAACTGTAACATCCATTATTTGTAATGGAAAAGATCCTTCTGTTTTCAAATCCTTTCAATTTATGGCCGAGAGAGGCAGCTATAGCCTCTTACATAATTTAGAGTCTTCATTTGCTTGCATGAATTATTTAAGGATCAAATTCAATTTCTCAATTTTGTCTTTTCCCCAAATAACTTGTAAATGTTTGTTAAACATGGTTCATCATACATCACTAAGCAGAGCACTTCACATAATAATCATATTATGTGCCAATATTCTTCAGAACATTCTTCCCTTGCAGTGATGTGCTTTCGAATTAATGTAGGCATGAGGGTTTGATGCCTTCTAGGTGTGCAAGATTGTGCCTGCCCGTGTATGTTTTATCTCAGCAGCTGAGATTGAGTGAGGAGATTTAGCCAAGGTTTTTTTTTATGTTATCACATGACCCCTTGATTTGAACTTCGTATGTAATAGCCTTCATATCTAATTACTGTTACATTGGAGTCAGATTTCTAATAATCATCCAAAGACCATAACATCATTGAAACTTTGTGTCAAGATAATGACGAGAGGCTACTGGGCTTGGTCAACACAAAGAGTAATAAACTGAAGTTGCTCTTGTCTCAAATTGTGGTTCTCAATATAGTTTGACTGGATAACAGAATCATAAGGCAACTCTGAGCCTTCTACTGTGCTCCTTCAGGAAATTATCATATTCTCCTGTGCATTGTGATAATACAGGTCGAAATGAGGCCAGAATGAAATAAGATCAGTTTATTTTTAAACTATGTACTTCAAAGTCACCATATTGAAATAGAATTAGAGTCATTGAGTTCATTTTTTCTTAAGGTTAAAAAACTGATTTCTTTCAAAGTTAAATAAAATACTGCTATCTTTTAGAAGCAATTTGAAGCTACTGTAAAACTTGATATTCTGTTATAACATCCTGAACACGACGTAACCTTGGTCAGCAATCAGACAAGGATTGAGTTGGAAAAGGTCTATAAGACCATTGAGACCAACCCCCTGTTCAATGCAAGATTCCAAACTGAAGTGTATCTGACAAATAGTTGCCTAATAGTTTTCTTTTGAATTTTCTCCAGTGTTGGAGTGCTCACCATGCCCCATGGTAATAAGTTCCGTTGTTGTACCATTCTAACAGGAAGTTTTTCCTAGTATTCATCCTAAATCTGGCTCCTGGAAACTTGACTCCATTATGATGAATTTTGCAGGACTAAGAAAACATTTTGTTTCTCCTCTCTGTGAAGTCTTTCCAGTAGCTGTTGTGTGTGCTTCCAGCTGTTTGGCCATGTTCTGGAAGTTTTTCTTCCTGAGATTTTGCCAGTCTCTCTGGCAGATATGCTCAGAGGGCAAGGATGTCAAGGGACGAGGAGTTTTCTCTGTGCTCTGCGGGGAGGGAACTCCAAGTTCCTTGAGATCCTTGCCCTCTGAAGATGCCGGCCACAGAGACTAGCAAAACATCAGGGGGAAAAAACTTCAAGAACACGGCCAAACAGCCCAAAAAACTCATAACAGCTATCAGTTCCCAGCCATGAAAGCCTTTGAGAATAAAGTCTTTCCAGTATTTTAAAATTGTTATCATGTCTTTCCTCGGTCTTCTTTCAAGGCTGAACATGCCCAGTTATTCCAGTCTTTCCTCATAAGACTTGGTTTCCCGTCCTTCTATAACCCTTGTTGCCCCCCTGTTTCTTCTTGAAGAATGGTGTCCAGAACTGGGCACCTAACCAGTGATGAAAAGAGGAGACTAGCACCTCGTACCTCTTCATGGACCACTACCAGTGACAAGCCACTCCAGTATCCCTGCCAAGAAAACTCCATGGACAGTAACAAAAGGCTAAAAGATACGACACTGGAAGATGAATTCCTCAGGTCAGAAGGCGTCCAACATGCTCCTGAGGAAGAGCAGAAGACAAGTACAAGTAGCTCCAGAGCCAATGAAACAGCTGGACCAAAGCCAAAAGGACATTCAGCTGAAGCCATGCTTGGAAGAGAAAGGAAAGTCCAATGCTGCAAAGAAAAAACTGCAAAGGAACCTGGAATGTGAGATCTATGAACCAGAGTAAATTGGATGTGGTCAAACATGAGATAGCAAGAACTTGCGAACTTGGTCCATGGGTCAAAAAGAGTTGGACATGATTAAACAACTGAACAACAACAACAACAACAACAACAACAACAACAACAAAACCTCACAGGATTTGGAGACTATATTAATGCATCCTAAAATAGTATTTGCATTTTTTTTTGCAGATACATTGTATTATTGGCTGTTAACTTTGAACTTACACATGGCAAATGTCCATCTGTTGTTTTCAGCTCAGTGCTTGAGCCTATCAAGATCTTTTGAATTTTGTTTCTGTCTTCCAGGGAATTAATTATTCCACTCAATTTTATGTCATCTAACTTATTAATGTGCCAATATTTTTCAGACCAGAAGTGAGCCCTGAGGTAACCCACCTGTTACTTTTTCTCAGTTTAATAAGGAGCTATTGGTAAGCAGTCTCTGAGTACAATACAATTTCCACTCTTTAAAACACCTGTTAAGGTTGAATGGAATGAGTGTAGAACGAATTCATTAAGCTTAATAAACAATGAATTTGGGCCACAGTTTGATTGGAACCTCATAACTAATCAGCTGCTGAAAAGTGCATTTACAGTCCTCTAACACACATTATTACTTCAACAGAGCTAGCCACTTATACCTTATGGTAGGTGTCCAAGTTTTAACCACAGTGACAAGGAAATGGCCAGTATATGACACAACAGCTAACAGCAGCAGGCATTACCCCCATGGGACTTTCCTTTGAATCTGCATGTTTTATGTTTAGGATAACATTTGACAGAAGCCCCATGCAGGCATGTAGGGTTACATGGGTGGTAGGGCCATAGATAAGCCTCCGCTCCTGAATGTCCCCATGCACCTAGCAATGACATAGGTCTTTGCAACTTGAGTACAAAAATCTTCAGAAAGCTATGTAGTCACACTGAGAACCTTCATATAAGGCAGTTATAGTTTCCTATTAAAACTCACACATTTCACCAGCTACTATGGCTAAGTGATATTGGGAAACAGAAGCAAAATTGCTGACTCACCTCTCAAATGGCTTAGCTTGCCCTTGGAAAGCTAAGAGAGGAACTGATGGCCTGTTGTACAAAACGAAGAGTATGATGCTGTGAGTGTTTTTAAATATTGACAGAACAAAGGAATGATTTCCTCCTGCTGTTTCCCCTGGGTTAAAATTATGCCTTATAATATTATTTAAAGGATTGCATTGTTGCATGGGAGTCTGCCTAGGCTCTGAGATCTTGAAAAAGGGTGAATCCTTGATCAGTCCTACCACCACTACTGCTATAGGAATGTGTGTTGGGAACAGTAGAATGTCCTTTGTGGCTGCCCCACACTGTGGAATTTCTGTCAAGGAAGTTTAGATTGGTCCTGCCATGTCGCCCTTCTGTTGGAAGGCAAAGATGAGCCATTCCAAGTCACTGGCAATTGATTGGCTCTTTTAAAACACGACTTTTAGCAAACCTTTTCTTTGTTTTTAAAATACATCTGAATACATTTGCACTTTCATGTTATAGTTAATTTAATCATGTTTCAACAATGACAACTTTTTATGGCTGAGATCCTATTGCACAACTGTGCCTATGCAACTGGAGTGATGGAATTGGTAGCAACATATAGCTAATGATTAAAGCTTCTGCTTATGGTTTGATGGTCCACACAGCTCATAAATATCATGATGAAGTCATGAGCACCTTAATATCACAAAAGGAACCCTTGAATTGCACCAACAGATCACATAATTTTGGCCTGGGCATATACAGTATATTTTTTGTATTTGTTTTAATTGTATCTGCTTCATTCTAGATTTAATATGTCATGAATCACTGTTCTGAGAGAAGGCAGGATATGAATCAGGTATCTGCACATAAGAAATAAATTAGCACACTGTGGACACTTAGTAATCCCACATTCATTTATTGTGAAATATTCCTCTTCTGATTATTTTCTCTCGCTTTAGCAGACCAGCCCATCGGCAGTGCTGATCAGACCCGTGTCTAGCCACTCCACAAAACAGGACATAGGGCATCTGCGAACAGATTTCCAGTCTAGCTGTAACAATTCAAGCATTTGCATGGCAACCGTTTGACAAGGCCCCACTTCACCTTGCTTATAAGCCTCCTTAAAGATTTTTTTTTTTTTTATAATCCAGTATTCCTGCACTATTCTTCTTGACTTCAGCCTATAGCTCTAGACAGGTATTTCAGTATTACCCTTCAAGTCTCAGAACAGGAAATAGGGCACGTTGGTTTCCAAAGGGAGAAGGAACACAGAAAACTAATTATTTGATATTACAGAATCATTTCCTGTACAAAATTAAATAAGTGTTCGCCACTATTACTCTGTGTAATCAAGACATGAAGCTGATAAGACAAGTATTTACCCTTTCCCTTCAGTGAGTCATCACTGTGACACTATTGTTCCAGCCTAGCACTGAAAAAAGCAGAGCTGCAGGAAGTGTTCATTTTTAAATGATTCATATGTCCCGATCATCTGTGACTAATCAAATATCCTTTAACAAGAGAAGGTTATTTGTATCATCCTCATGTTAGCATGAACAGCTTCCGAACTGCATGAATCCCATTGAAGTTGAATGCTATTATTTTGCAAAGCCAAATTCAAGGGTGGGCAGGAGTCTTTCCCTGGACATTTATTTCATTTCCTGCAAATAAAGAGAGTGCCTGATAATTGCTAGGAACACTCTTTTAATTTATCAGTGAAAATAAGCAGATCTCTATAGGAGTTATTGGGACACAACTTGGTGGTAAAGACCAATTTGTCCTGCTATTATAGTTCCAGCTCATATGGCATATTACTGAGAAAAGGGCTGCCATGTAATTCACTGAAAGTGTGGATGAAGCCCAAGGGATGAAGGGATGGAATCCATAACATTTTAGCCATGATTATCAGGAGGCACATGAATCTTGACTCCCAAACTGCACTGGGTAGATTTTAGGAGGCTTGGGACATCTCTGAAATGAAGTGGAGCTTCTCCAAACTGGACATAATCTTTTCAGAGCATCCTTGAAGATTCATTAGGAATAGAGAGACACAAAGACATATGCAATGTATGCCCCAAAACTGACACCTGTCTGTGTAAGGCAAGGGTATCCAAACTTTTTGCAAGGAGGGCCAAATTTGTTGAGGTGAAAATGGGAGGGGGCAGCAACCATCCAGCTGCATTGGGCCTGGGCTAGACTTTGGGTAAGCCTCTAGGACAAGGGTTCTCAACCTGTGGGTCCCCAGATGTTCCTGGACTGCAACTCCCAGAAGCCTCCACCACTTGCTGTGCTGGAAGGGATTTCTGGGTGTTGCAGTCCAGGAACATCTGGGGACCCACAGGTTGAGAACCACTGCTCTAGGAAATGCAAGGAGGCATGGAGGATGCTGCAGCAATGGAGCTGGGGGCGGGTAAGCTGGGCAGGTGGTCGGGGGTGATGGACGGAGGCAGGGAGGGCAGGCAAACCCTAAATCTGCAAGCTGATGTCTCCATCCAGTATGGGGGATGCATGAATTTGCCGGTGGGGAGAAGAGGCCGCGAGCCACTCAAAATTTGAAAATGGGCCGGATTTTGGACATGCCTGGTATAAGGCCTCAGTGGGCAGCTTCCAAAGATCTGGGAAACTGCCCTCTGCCTATTTTCCAGGAAGATAAACATCTGCACCTTCGCCTATGAATCTGTGTGTCCTTGACTATCTATACAAAAAGGCCTATAAGAAGCCAATAATTCCTTTTAGGGCGTTGCATTTGACAATTTTGTATCCTGGAACACATTCATTGGCTCCCTGTTAGTTTCTGTGTCAAATTCATGGTGTTGTTCAGGATGACCAACATTAACAGGTTGGGACCTCAGTACTTGTTAGAACATTTCTTACACCAAACAATTATCTCTCCCATTGATCTGGCACTGGATGGTTGCTTGGAAAATGTTGGGTGTTTGTCTTTTTGCCACCACCGCTGTATACTGTACATCCACCAGACATATCTTGAATTTTGGTGCCATTTGAGAAGAAAACATAGAAATTCTTCAATTGTTTTTATTCATCACAGCATTTGCACCTATATTTTAGGTTTTTCAGGTTTTCAGAGGAACCTACAGAACACCTGTATGACATATGACATTTTTATACATTCTGCCCCCAGATCTATGATGATGGTGAGGAGAAACAAGCAACTCCTTCCTAATTTGAACACTGCTTTTCAACCCAAAATATAATTCTTCTGAGATCTTCCATTTTCTTAACTAGGCTTTCTTACACAGGCCATTTTCATATCCATTGTTCACAAGAAAGAACCCTAGGACAGAGTAAGTGTTGCCATGCAAATATCATACAATTTTCTAGGAAATTAAAAAAAACCCTCCTCTATATTTGTTAAAGGAAACAAACTGTTCCAAGTTGTCTGAAATATGAAAGTTATAATTTTCTCCCTAGGGATTATGGTTCTGGCAAATGTCATTGCATTCAGGCAAGGAAGAGAAGTTATAGCCATTTGTTTATTTCTCATGACAGTCAGTGGTGGCAAGAATATTTGAATTTCTAAAATAAAATATGGATTTGGATCTACATTGCATTAGGCAGCCTCCAAACTGTTCTAAGATGAACTGAACTATTTCTCAGGTGGAGTCCAATAATGAGTCTTGTGATTTGTGCACACTATGAATACAGTAGTGTTGGAACTATCCAGGGTGCTGAAACTGCAACATAATGAGATTGTGATTCCAACAAGGAGTTAAACTCTTGTTTGGAACCATGATTTATATCCCAAGACTTTTGGATTTCCTTCTGCTAATTCTATGTAAAAGAAAGTATTTATAACCACTATAATATACTTTTTATTCATACAGTCTATTGTGTGTTTCTTTCTCAACATTCATATTAAAAAGAAGTTGGTTCATGATTTATGATATCTGCTTCTCTCCTATGATTTATTCACTATGCTGTGTTCCTCTACATATTCCGCTAAGCCTATTTTACATTTTTGCCCTATAAACTATTGAAGTAAAAATGATAAACGTTCTGGAATAGGATGGTAGGAATTGATATTCTCCATATTTAACCTGGAAAGATGATTCCTTTCTGAAGTGTGAAAAATTCTCTCTTGACATCTACTGCCAAGTTTTTAATGTATCCACCTAAGGAATTTCAGTTTATTTAGTGTTAAATAAAGATCACTGAGGGCACAAAGATTTGCATTTGAGTGGGTCTGAGGTGACTTTATTTTTAAAAAAGGTTAGCTTAATTCTATTTAACATGACCCCACAATAGTTACTGAGAACTAAGGGTGATTCTCTGGAACAAATCAGTGAAGGACTTTTATGTTTAGATATACTATAACTTCTTAAAAGTGCGACTTTAACATAATGGTGTCTCAAAATAACTGTGGTTTAGCCATTGTCTGGTTAAGTAACAGTCAGAATCTAGATTAAATAAAATGCAGTCATTTGTGCTCGATTTAGCAATATCTCTTTCATTTGTATAGTTTATTTAAAATTATTTTCTGCAATATTTAAGGGTAAAACCTCTCAAGGATGATAAAAACAATGTAAACAAGGGCAGCTTTAAAAAAAGGCAAGCATATACAGGGGTCTTCATGGTGTTCCTGAATATGTATGAAGGAGTCTGATAAATCCCCAGTTGAGACTCTCTCTCTCTCTCTCTCTCTCTCTCTCTCTCTCTCTCTCTCTCTC
>JAHTLZ010000114.1:12545997-12575915 GCA_023846285.1 Phrynocephalus versicolor | reverse complement strand
ATTACTATCAATCAGCTTAACCTTACTCATCAGATCTACATTGCAAGAACTTAAATGTAAAGATCTACATTGGTCCAAATGAAAAAAAAAAGGAATCTACTTACCCTTTGTAACACAACCAAAACTAGAAAATACAGTAGATGCACAATGGAATGCAAAGACATCAGCCACAAAACACTTCTGCCCTTACTCTACTGAGAACATAATTCTGGGGGAAATCTGGCATTTTCCATTCTGCTTTGCTTCAGTGGGAAAGTTTGGTCTTGTTTCACCAAGGAATTTTGCTTAACTCTTCATCAAGTCAGAGGAAGACAGAACTCTTGAATTGATTGTTCCCCAATTTCTGAATATCTCAAAAGCATTTAGCAGTTCTTAAGAGTGCTTAAGAGAAGTAAGCAACATCTTGTCATAGCACAATAACACAAGATGAAACAGAGGCAATAGATTTGTCCTTGGCCTTGCTTTCATTTGACTGACATCCTCTGTGGAAGTTTTCTTAGCTTGAGGGGTAGGGTTTTTTTTCCCCTCTTCTCAAAGGAGAATTTTAGGGTCCCAAATTATTTACTTTATGAATAGCTGAATTGCTGATGGTTCCACTAAAAGATCTGAGTTCTTTAAGTGCTGAATGTATAGGACTGTGTTTCTTTTACAGCTTCACTGCAGTTTTACTGAAAATGTAGGCTCCTGCTGGGCTTGTCCCAGATTGGGGCCGCTTTGTCTCCCCGGAGCCGTTAATGCTGGTGCGAAAGAGGAGACCACGTGATCCCCAGGCTGTGCGGGGATCAAAGCCCTTAAGAGGGCAGCCCACACACCAGCCAGCCTCTTTCGCACCAAACTGCACCCCACCCACCCTCCCTTAGAGGTTATGAGAATGAGTTAATCTGGTCGCTTCGGGGCCGAATGGGAATTTTTGACTGGTACCAATATTCGCTGCTTGGCACCAGTGTGTTTTTGCCCATTCCATTCTCATTGACCTTTAGGCAGGGCCACCTGAGTCTGCTTGGCGGGTAGTGCAACTAAAATGGGGCCAGGACTGTGACGTCAGAACTGTAAATGCACCTTGGATAGGGCGTTGGGCAGCTGTACAATAGATAATAACAAATATAATAACATCCTATAGGTAAACCACCCAGAATGAAATTAAATTAAAAGATCATAAAGTCACTGAGCTCGTACGGCTGCCCCAAGTAATATGCTGACCTAGTTTTGGCTGGGAGGGCTGCTTTCTTTGAACAGCACCCCCGTACTGGGTCCCAACATGGCGTCACACTAAACAACATCTGTAGGCTAAAATATAAGTTGCACTATGGGAGGCCCATCACTCGGCTACAACTATTTAGTTACAGTTACAGTACAGTTAATAATAAAGTTATTAATAAAGTTGTGGCCCAATTTAAAACCCAGTTATCTGTGTGGACTCATCATTTTGGGACTGGGGGGGACAAAGAATGCATAAGAAAAATATGTCAAAGCCAGGATAATATTTTATTCTATTATTTATTGCTATGCCTGATGTAGTGACAGTCACTATGAAATATATAACAAATAACACAGTCTGAGCCATGTTCTGACTTTACTCTTCTGCATTTTGCAAAATTTTAGGATTCCATACACAACTCAAGAAAAATCACCTCTGAAAGGTCTATAACTAAGAGAATGAAAATGGATAAATGAATGAATCAGGGAAAGTTTGTAGGTCACCTAGAAAACTGCACACAACATTTATATTTTTAGATAAATGTGCATAGAAGTGCATGGTAATGTCCACGCAGTCGTGGGGGGCATATTTGCAAATTGATGGGTTGATATAAACTTAAAAGTGGAAAAAATGAGGCACTCACCAAACCTGATATTGACTGATTCTCCCATCCTAAATTAATTCATGCTATCAAATGATCCAAACAACACCGAAAATATCAACTTGGCCAAAGCCTCTGGAAGTGAAGCCATTTTGAGACCAGTGAAACAGCTTGTACTTGACCAACATGAAGAGGTTCTGGGGAACTATATCACAACTGTTATGTCAGAGGAAAGTATGAATGGTGAGTCTCCCTGAGCATTATGTACTTTCATAAATTAAAAATAGATGCTAGAAGAGAACAGTTCTAAGGTCAGAGACAGTTCCTAATAAAATGTGCACAATAATAGTTTGTATGTTCCCAATACTGTATTCCTTGACAAAGAAACTCAATCTCTTGAAATCTGCTCTGAATCTTCCTGTTACTCAAGGAAGTGAAAAGTGTGAAATAAGCTAAAAACTGTAGTGGTTACTTTTTAAAGTACATCTCAAGGTCAATCTAAATGATATCATTAACAGCACATTATTATGAATGGTGCTTTTAAAAGTGGTGATAGACCCGTATCTGCCATAGCACATTTCTCCTGCTTTTTGTATCTTGTGGGTTTACTAGAGTCATTGATCATAGGAAGATAACCAAGGGCTCAACATATAGCCTGGTTTTTTTATTTTGTTTTTTAGGAATTTAACTCTGAGGAAATTACTCTGTGCAAGGTAAACGAGGTTATTGTGGAGAACATACAGTACATTTATATTTAACACCTGACTAATCCTCAAAACAAGTACATACAGTATCATCATTTAGGATTGAATCAATAAAGGCTGCCCCTTTCTGATAGTTTTCCATGGACTGCTTTGAATATAAGAAAAAAATTGCCCATTTGGAAGATATGACTATATTTGGCTCATTCAAAAAAAGGGAGATTGATAGTTGAAAAGCAACCACAGAAAAATGAAACACTGCCTGGAATACAACTGATACATTACTCCAAGGTAATTCCATCTATGTATATTTCAGCTATGCATTGCTGAAGTTAAAAAGTCAGCAGAGGCACCCATTATTTTGTGTTCAGTCATATGATTGATAAGTACAGTGGTACCTTGTATAGAGGAATTAATTCGTTCCAAATGAAATTATGTTAAGCAAATTTTCCTTTATACAAATTTCCCATGTGAATGCATTGAAAACAGAGTAATCCCTAACTGTGACCATTTTTATGTTGTACGGATTCACCCCATAGACGATTCTGTTAAGCAAATTTCTCCTATCTCTGAATTTTTTTTATGTTGTACAGATTTTATGTTATACAAACCATTTGTTATATGAGAGTCCACTGTAACAGCAAATGGTTTCACCAACTTCTTGACAAGTAGCCATCTCACAACTAAGTTTTACAACTATTAGTCATAACAGTGGGTGGAAAGATATGATTCTAGACAATGTTGTGAACATTGGTATTGAAGTTTGGGGGTAGTGAATCCATTCAAAAGCATTATTCTGCCCTTACAATTGAACAATTCAACACATACCTGGTTTTGTTCTCACAATGAAAGTAGAATCACACATCAACATGTTACCGAAAATGTGAAGTATTTTCATTGTCATTTGTTCATCCTAATTTTGCAAGCCCCCTCCCAAGATATTTGTTATTCTAATTACAAACTCCCTTGACACTTTCATGGATCCTTTTCTTCTTGCTCCTAATTTAAACTGTTTTGACTGCCTTGTGTCATGCACATTAAATTTCCCAGCAAACTCCCCTGATCATTTGTGACCTTGTTCAAGGGGAGAGCCTGTTAACAAACAATGATGGTCTTATCCCAATTGGACACTGAGAAGGGCAAAACCATCCCTTTGTGTCTAATCTTAAGGCGGACAGAGAAACACAAGTCCCAAAACTATAGTCTCTGATTTACCAGCAAATAACAGTCACTAATGAACAATTCCATATACATTTGCAGCCTATGGGATTTCCTTTCCAATCTCAATAGCACAGGCTTTGTTGGTTAATACTTCATTTATAACAATAAGAAAACTGGTGGAGAACAGAGTATTGTGATTTTTTTTAATCAAGAGGATATACAGTTAGAAGTTATTGGAAAAGAACTATTGTGGAGCACCTGCTAATTTGGGGTCACTCGACTCTATCGATTTGCTTCATCAACTTCATCATTGTTCTTTACTATGGCTTCACGGCAGCTCAGTTCTAAAAACACAGTTTTCTATTCTAAGACAAGGACACCGGCATACAGTGTCCCTGTGCAGATTAACCCTCTGAAGCACATAAAGACTACTGGAACTGTCGTGGAAATGTTTACAGAGCAAAAATATCTAAGGCAAAACCCAATTGTTTATCTCCGTTCAACCCACTGAACCAGTGGGGTTTACATGAGCCCCATCCATTCAATAAGTCTGTTATCGTTAGGACTACCAGCTGGATGCAGCCCATAAGAATTGTCTCAGTAGATGGTCATCAGCTCAAGATCCATCTAATCTAAAATTCCGTGCCCACCATGGCTGGCAGATGTATCTAGAGGACTTCAAGCTAATTAATTAATCAATTTCTTCAATTTCTGTCTTGCTCCCATTAATGCCAAGTACAGATGGGCATGAATAGGAAAAATGGTGTTTTGGTTTTTCGTTTGTCGTTGCGGGTCCATTTCGGTTCGTTTCCGTTTTCATGATTTTTTTTTTAAATCGTTTAGTTGGTTCGGGAGTTCGTTAGTCGTTTTTACCACTTTGCTGTGTGTGGGCGTCCCACCCCTCCCCTAGACCAGACAGAAAACATTTAAAAAAATTAAAAAATTGACAACTTGACAACTGCACAGACTGGACTGGCAGCATCAAGGCATCAGTGGAGTCAGCCAGCAGCGGCAGCAGGGGCTTTTTCAGGCGCTGGCTTGGGGCCATCACCTGGAGTTTTTTAGAGCGCACATGGGCTGGAGGAGGAGGAGGACGCGGCTGTCTGAAGCCGGGCATGGATTCCTCTTTGTGCTATTGAGGCTGAGGCGTGCAACAGGGGCAATCCTCCGCCTCACACACACACCCTCCGGCAGTTTTCCCATGCTTTTTCCAGCCTCAGATTCTTCCCTGAAGCGGGGAAATGTGACCAGCCAGGAGCCTTCACCAATCACCAACGCACCTACAAGGTGGGCAGCGGCTCCTCTGACAGGGGTGACCCCTTCTCTCACTCCCGGTCCCGGGGAGGGGCGGGTGCCTTGTTGCCGACTGTCTCGCGTTCTCACCTCAAGCCAGCCTGATGGCAGGTGCTGCCACCGCTGCCAAGCCGGACAGCATCCAAGGCATCCAAAAGGGTAAGCTGCGCTGAGCCCGCCAGTTGCGCTTGCGCTTCCAGAAAGAGCTGGTCACCTTCCAAGGAGGAGGAGAAAGCCAAGAAGTCCTTCCTGCTGCAGTCCCTCCTCCTCAAGTGCCTCCGCCAGAACCTTTTTTTTACTTCCGGGTTTCCTGGCCCCACACTACAGATGTAGTGTGGGGGTGGGCTTTTATTTTGTTTCTTTCTTTCTTTCTTTCAGCACCTACAGTGAGGCCCCTGGGGCCCTGTCGGCACTGGGATTTTTTAAATCATTTTTTTCAGATTTTAGGGTGCCAACCAGGCCACTCATGGGGCCCAGTTGGTGCTCCTTTTTATTTTTTATTTTTTAATTTTTATTTATTTTTTACTGCTGCCAACCACTTGGCCAGAGCGTGGCAGTCAGCTTTTCCCTGGACCAGCACCAGGCAGGCAGGTAGGAGACATCTCCGCTCCGCCCCTCCCCATTAACGAACCAAACCTAACTGGAACATTTTTCATGGTTCTGTTAAGTTTGTTCCAATTTCATCACAATTTCCGTTATTCGTTTCATTGCGTAACAGAACGAATAATGGAAAATGGAACAAAAAAACTTCATTTCGTGCCCATCTCTAATGCCAAGACAATACCCTGGGCAGTTATAGCAAATAGAATATGAGCAAGAATAATAAAGATAAAAGCATACTATCACAGATTCTTGAAAGAACTGATGGCACAAGCTGATTATATAAAACCACAGCAAATGGAGGAAAAGAGAGGGGAAATGATCGGACACAGTCAGTGTGGAAAGCCTGCCTGGAAAGCAATATCTTTTATTGCCTCTGAAGTATCAACATGGAGGGGGGCTAGATGGACCTGATTAGGAAGCTGGTTCCATAAGTTTGGAGCCATGGCAAAGAAGGCTCTACCTCACGTATAAGACTTTCTAGGCCTCCTTCAGGGTGGCCACCCAGAGGAGCCTCAATTGGGATTATCTTGTGAGTCAGGAAGATGGCATTAAGGAAATCTGGTTGAAAAAGTAGCATGGGCCCAAACTGTGAAGGGGTTTGCATGTCAATGTCAAACTCTTAAACCTGATCACAGTGAGCAACCAGGGAAGGTGAACAAGAACCAGAGTAATGCTGTCAAATTTGCTTGCACCCACCACCAGTCTTCCTGCTACATTCTGGACCCACTAAAATCTCTGAATCTGGCAGCTTCCACATAAAGATCATTGCAGTAGTCAAACAGAGAGAAGACCAGGGCCTGCACTGCACCAAAATCCCAAGGGAGTCCTTGTCTAGGTAAGTGTGAAGTTGGGTGATTGGCCTAAAGTGGTTAAAGCCTATTCTGGACACAGCTGCAATCTGGGGCTTCCAAGAAAGAGCCATGTCCAGAGGAATGTCCGTGTTACACACTTGGTCCCTAAATGGGAGAGCAATGCTATCCAGCCTAGGGACACCTCCCTCCCCCACCCCCAGCCTATGGGAAATCCCCCTTAGGAACAAGATTTCTGTCTCATCTGGGTTCAGCATGAGCCTTTTAACCCTCAGCTCATGCTGAGCCTCTGTATGTACAGGATCACTGCAGAGATGGTAACAGAGAAATAGAGCTGTGCATAATCGGCATAATGATGACACCTCCAGATCTCCAGATGACCTCCTCAAAAGGCTTCACATAGATGTTGTACAGCATTGGGGATAATGCTGATCCTTACGGAACCCCATATCTCAGAGTCCAAGAGGCTGACACCTACTATCCTAACTGAAATCTCTGGACATTATCCTCAAGAAAGGATCAGAGCCATCTCAATGCTCGGTCCCCATTCCCAACCTCAGAGAACCTTTGTGGGACGATATTGGGGTTGGCGATATCAAAAGCCACTGAGAGATCTAAGAGTACCAACAGGGTACATCTGGCCATGTCAGCCTCCCTTAAAACATCATCCTTCGACACAATTACTGTCATCTCAGTGCTTGAGGGGTAGGGTTTGATTGGAATGGGTCCTGGCACTCCTGCTACTCTGGGTATGACTGGAGATGATTTTTTCCAAGGAGAAAATCAAGGTAAAAATATCCAAAGTGCATAAATAAATAAATAAATTTGCTACCTCCCTCTCAATCACCTTGCCTAAGAATGGTATGTTAGTACTAGAGATGGGCACGAAATGACCAGTTTTCTGTTACCATTATCCGTTATTCATTCTGTTACATAATGGAACAAATAACAACCCTAGGGACAAATTTTACACGAACCGAACAGAACCGAGAAAATTGGGTTCGGTTGGGTTTGGTTCAGTAATGTGGGGGGGGGGGGCTGAGATGTCTCCTACCTGGTGCTGGCTCGGAAGTCCTTCAGGGATGGCGGCGAGTCAGCAACCAGGAAGAGGGAAAAAAGCCTACCGCTGCACTACAGCTGTAGTGCGGCCACATGGTTGGCAAGGCAGTGGGAAAAAAAACAATTAAAAATGGCCACAGCCTTCCTTAAAATGATGCCACCGCCGCTGCCGGGACTGCCCTCTTCGGGGCCTCTCAGAGCTTTGCCGGGCGAGTGGGACTGGTCAAGGCAAGCTGCTGGCCAGGCACGGGCTGAGCCTTGGGAGGTAGTGGCTGTCCCAGACTCCCGGGTTCCTCCTTGCCTGCTCGGGCTGTGACTCTGCTCAAAGACGCTGCCGGCTAGGTAAGAAAAACAAACAAACGAGTTGCCATTTTAATTTCTAATCATTGCGAATTTGTAGTACAAGAAGTAATAAAGGATGAGAATGGTAGATATTTAATAATTCAGGGTTTATTGGGAGAAGAAGACTATACTCTAGTAAATGTTTATGCACCCAATGTACAGCAAGGAGTTTTTTATGAATCTGTTCTAAAAGAATTGGAGAAGGTGAAAAAAGGGTATGTTATTATGGCAGGAGACTTTAATATGGTACTGGACAAAGTAAAGGATAAATCTGATATTAAAAGGGATGATATGATTAATAGAACTACTATTTTGAATAAAGTAATGAAAACTGCAGGTCTAAAGGATATTTGGAGAGAATTAAAGGGTGATGAGAGAAGATATACATATTATTCTTTGGTCCATAAAAGTTATTCTAGAATAGACTTTATATTTGTATCCCATAATTTGCTTTCCAAAATAATTGAAACAGAAATTAATACTATAAAAGTAACGGACCATGCTCTGATGGAAATGGAATTGAAGGTTAAAAAAGATTATAAAGAGGCAAGAAGATGGAGAATGAACTCTAGTATTTTTCAAAATGAGATGCAATTGAAAGGGTAAAAAATGAATGGCTAGAAATATGGTCTATAAATGAAGCAGCTGGGAGTGGAATGGGATTGATATGGGACACTATGAAGTCAGTTATGAGGGGACTAATTATAAAGGAAACGTGTAAATTTAAAAGATCGAAAGAGGAGAATATTAAGAAATTAGAAGATGTAATTAAAAACCTGGAGCATAAGTATCTTGTAAATAGAGTTAATAGAACATTTCTAGAACTTCAAGCTAAAAGAAAAGAATTAGATAGCATAGAATTAGACAAAGTTCAGAGATATTTAATGTATATGAAGAGAAATTATTTTGAATTTAGTAATAAAAACTCTAGATTTTTGGCACGGTTATGTCAAGCTAGAAGAGCAAAAAACGCAATAGGCGTGATTAGAGATAAATCAGGAAAGAAGTGTAGCCTGATGAAAGAAAAATTGCAAATATTTCAAGAATTTTATGAAGATTTATATAAGGGAGGCAATGTCCCGAAAGCAAACATAGAAGACTATGTTAAAGAAATTGTTAAAGATAAGATTTTAGAGACAGACATGAGGGAATTAGAAAAAACCAATTCAAGAGAAAGAGATTGGAGCAATTATTGATAAGTTAAAAAATGATAAAACCCCGGGTTGTGATGGACTAGATTCAGATTTTTATAAATTGTTTAAATCAGTTTTAGTTCCAAGATTAAAAATACTCTTCAATAGAATCTTACAAGGAGATAAAATACCATTATCTTGGAAGCATTCATTAACAACTCTCATTCCAAAACCTAACAAGGATGTGATGGACCCTAGTTCATATAGACCTATCTCACTAATTAATCAAGACGCTAAGATTTTTACTGCAATATTAGCGAATAGAATGAATGGGTTTATTACAAAATATATCAAGGAGGATCAAAATGGGTTTTTAAAGGGAAGACAAATGTCTAATTTAACTAGAAGAGTGTTGAATATTATATATGATACAGAAATGAATAAACAGAAGGCTGGTATTCTATCATTGGATATATTTAAGGCTTTTGATTGTGTGGAATGGCCAACACTAAAAATATTGATTGAAAACTGGGGGGTTGGAATGAAATTTAGAGGGGTGATAGATCAATTATATTCTGAAAATACATCTGAGATAATAATTAATGACGGGATTTCAGATCGGATATCTCTAGGCCGAGGTACTAGACAAGGTTGCCCCCTCTCCCCAGTTCTATTTTGTTTAATGATTGAAATGTTTGCAGATAAAATAAGGAATGACGAGTTAATTAGCGGATTAGGTATTGATAGTAAAGTAAAGATTAATTTATTTGCAGATGATTCTTTATTGACAATTAAACATCCACTAGAGAGTATGGATAGAGTTAAATATCATTTGGAGAAATTTGGGTCAGTATCTGGATTGAGGGTTAACTGGCAGAAATCTCAGGTGATACTGTTTAATAACAACAAGGAAGAACAAGAAGTGTTTACCCATAATTATGGATGTAAGATAAGTAACTCAATTAAGTATTTAGGTATAGAATTAGTAAAGGACACACAGAAACTAAAGGAATGTAATTATATTAAACTAAAGAAAGAAATTAAGAATAAAATGTTAGAATATTCAAGTCTAAAACTTTCTTGGTTTGGGAAGATTGCATTGATGAAAATGAGAATTTTACCAAAGTTAAATTTTCTCTTTATGATGCTTCCAATACAGTTAAGGATGACTTTAAATTTTGGCAAGATTTAATTAATAACTATTGTAATAGTAGTAAAAAAGCTAGAATAAACAAAAAATATTGGTATATGGCCCAAAATAAAGGTGGTATAGGTTTACCGAATGTTAAAAATTATTATTTAGCAAATCAAATAAGGTTTATTGGGGATATTGTGTTTAGTCCAGAAAGATTAATATGGTGGAAAATGGAATTGTCAGAAATAAAGGAGGATATTGAAAAATATTTATTCGGCACTATTAACAAAATAAAGTTAAATGAGATTAATAACCCCTTTCTTAGATCTATGTTGAATGCATGGTATCTACATAAGAAAAAAATATGTCCCTCAGACTCACCATTGAGATCCGTAACTGAAATGGAGAATTTCCCCACAAATTTGAAAGTTTTCAAAAAAGTATTTAGGGATAAACAAGTGATTAGATTGAAAGACTGGATAGGTAAGATGAGAGGGAAAGTACAAATGAAGGAAATTCTCCAAGGTAGGGATATATCTTGGTTTAATTTTATACAATTAAAGAAATGGACTGATATTTGGATAAAGAAAAATAATAAATGCAGAGAGTACACAAAATATGAAGAACTCTTATTGTTGTATGAGGATACTCAGAAGGAAATAGTAGTAAAAGGTATTGTTAGTAAACTATATAAAATTATTTTGGATTTAGATGAAAATACGGATCTGGAGTGAAATTATTGTGGGAACAAGATTTTTAAAAAGAAATAAGAGAAGAAGACTGGGCTAAAATATGGAGAATGAGAATACTTAGATCTATGTCTGTTAGAATAAAGGAAAATTTCTTTAAAATAAGTTTAAGATGGTATTTGACACCAGTGAAATTGAATAAAATGAATGCAAATTCTTCCAAGCTTTGTTGGAAATGTGATAATGAGATTGGTACCTTTTATCATCTGTGGTGGGAATGTAAAAAGACACAGACATTTTGGAAAAGTATTTTTAAAGAACTAAGTGAAATATTAGAAATGACTATAGAGCCCAAATCTGATATTGCTTTGTTATCAATATTTGTGGATCAAAATTATGATGTTAAAACTAAAAGAGTTGATTACGAATTTGTTGACAGCAGCTAGATTAATAATTGCTAGAAATTGGAAATCTAAATATGAACTATGTTTAGAAGAATGGTATAATGAAGTATGGAATATTGCTTTAAATGATAAGTTGACTTCTCTCAAGGTTAAAAAAGGAGAGTTAAAAAAGATATTTTCTATGATATATGGGGTAGATTTATTGAATATGTGCTTGTACGGGATAAGGGTAAGGTTTCCACGCAACAATCGATTTTGTTCTGGAGGGGAGGATGACGAATGTAAATATGAAAAGTGATCCTGTTGGTGAAGGGGTGCACTGTTGTTGATGTTTTTCTTTTTCATGTAATTTGTATATATTTTTTAAATAAAAATCTTTTAATTAAAAAACAAACAAACAAAAAGCCCTGCATAACCTGGAAGTTCGGGTTCACTTCTGGGTTTGGCCCCGTGTGGTTTGTTTGTTTGTTTGTTTTTGCCAATGCCATGCACTGAGGTGGGGAGGGGCAGCGAGAGGGGGCTGTGATCCGGCCTCGTGCACTCCCGTCTCCAGCGATCTCCGCGGCGCTCTGGCAGCCCCCGGCCCCGAGAGGGCTCCCCGTAGCCGTTCCGAAAACTGAAATAACAGAAACGAAGCAGGTCCCAGGGGCCCAAATAACGGTAACAGAACGAAGCGGGGGCCCAGGGGCCGAATAATGGAAATGACCACCATTTTGGCGTTTCGTGCCCATCTCTAGTTAGTACTTGAACAGAAGTTGTCAAGTTTATCTGATGCTAGCTGGGGGGCTTGATAATGAATTGTGACGACTATCGTTTAAACAGGAGGGAATAATTCCTTCAATCAGAGATTAATTAACAATATTTATGGCACAATCAATCATTGCCCTCTTGTTGGCTCAAATCAGCCATGCTGGACAAGGATCAAGTGAGGAGGTAGGGATCGAAAACAAGGCATCACCCTGGAGGATTCCTCTGTTGCCACAGGGTCAAACTAAACCTTCTAGGCAGTGAGGGGGCAGCAGTGATAATCTCTGGATCAACGAAACTGCTGGTGAAATTGTTTCATGAATGGCCTTGCTTTTTCGGTCTAAAAAGGCTGCAAACTGTTCACTAGTGAATTCAGAGCTAGAATGGCTAGAGCTGGTAAGATTGAAGACCACCTGGAACAATTCTGCTTGTCAGTTTGTGGCCTCACCAATTATTGGAATGTTAAAGTATTTCTTGCCTTTGTAAGGGCCTTAGCCTATTTATTGGCCTTGATGTTAACTGCAGCCCTGTTTTATGCCAACTGCTCTCTTTGCCACCTGCTCTCTAGCCATCTCCTTGATTACTTCATAGCTCACAGCCCCTTGCTACACTAAGGGGCAAATTGAACTCTGGGGAAGACTTTAAGGCTTGATTGTATCAGGTTGTCTCCAGCTACAGTAATCCCCATTTATTGTGGCCATTAGAGATGGGCACGACTCAGAAAAAATTTTTCATTTTCGTTTTCGTTTTCGGCTAGGGTCCGTTTCGTTTCGTTTCCGTTTCCGTGAGCTAATTTTCAAAATTTTTCGTTTTCGTTTCGTTACGTAACGAAAATGAAAACCGAAAACAAAACCGAAAAATTTTTCGTTTCTCCCCATTTAGCTCCATTGAGTGCTTTTCCAGTAACGAAAAACGAAAACTGGCTCAAAATTAGTCGTTTCGTTTCCGTTTTCGGTCTATTTTTGAACCGTTTTTCGTTTTTGTTTCGTTACGTAACGAAAACAAAAAAACGAAAACAAAAACGAAAATTGCGCTAAGTCGTGCCCATCTCTAGTGGCCATAAGGGACCTGACTTGACCCCATGATAAAGGGAAATCCACATTATGTGGATGCTGGATCGGGTTGGGACTGGGAGTCCTCTTTGGGGCCTCCTGCACTTATGCCAGGCCTGGTGCTGCCCTGAATGGACTTTCAACTGGATTCCTGGGCCTGTCAGAAGCCTGATCAGGGGAGTGCCAGGCCTGGTGTAAGTGCAGGAGGCCCCAAACAGGCCCACACAGCTTAACCCAGGAGCCCTTGCCTGTGGTCCCTGCAATATACCAGGACCACAGTATATGGACCGCAATATAGCAGGGGATAACTGTACCGACAATCAACTTCATCTTATAAAGGGTCACCTAACAGATCAGCCAGAAGCCCTCCCAGAGTCTTCCAAAACCATGTTGAGAAGTCTGTGAGGATGGAATTGTTAAGGTTTCACAGGACCATCATCCACACAGAGGCGTGTTGCCATAGATAGGTTGAAGCTCAGTAAAAATCTATCTTTCCATGACAGAGAGATTCCCTACCCTCAAATCACCCTCCACCTGTGCAGTTGAGAACACCAGGTCCAGAGTGTGGTCAGCTAATGTGTGGGACAGGTGACATATTGGTACAAGCTCATGCTGTCATGGGATCAATGGACCGATAATTCTGCTTTGGCATTGATATTGAAGTCCATGGCTATCAATGAACTCAGCCAAGGGATAGTGTTGGGTATCAGAAAGAAGGATGCACCCGGTCAAGAGATGGAGACAAATCTGAAAAATGGTGCTTCGTTTTGATTCACAATTCACCAAGATCTATGAATCACAAAAAACAAATTTACAAATTCTTGATGAATTGATGGATCAATATGTAATTTTGTTTTTGTTTATTTTATTTTAAACCCCTGTAAAATGACTTCCAAGGCACCTAGAGACACCAAATTTGCAGGAAAGCTTCCCCAACCCTTTTGAACATTCCCTCCAAGATTGGTGAATATTGGGCTTTCCCCAAGATAGTTGCTAAAGGGCACTTTTCTAAGGAGGCACAATATGTCCGAGTATAACTCAGATGTCCAATGCCCAATCTTAACCTGACTGTTTCTATTTTTGTTTGCCACCAAAATGGAAGGCTTACCAATTATGCAGTTGCACTGGCATTCTAGCATGCTCTACTCTTTCCACAGAGTGTTAGGTCATACATAGCTACAATTTCAACACTGAACTGTTGACAATATTTAACAAAAAACTTAAGTGGTTGTTTTTGATAACACCTTGGTGATTAGAAAAGATTTTTACTGAAACTGTGGACCATTTCACTTTTTGCCATTCATTGTAAACAAGCCATCTGGTAAACAGGAAACAGTCTGAGGCAGTTGGAGTGGGTATCATAGTGTTAATAGTGGACTGTCTAGTGTCCACATTGCTAATAAAATTGTTGGCAGTTACATGCCACTGGCACATCTTGCCATAATTGAAGATGTATAAAATTAAATTATTTATAAATGGAGAAAGACAATTAAAGTGCATTTTATAGCATAGAAGCCAATAGAAGACTTAACAGTGTGTACCCCTAGCTTAACATACTGGATTGAAGGGCTCTTCAGTTTGTATCTGCAGAAATATGGTCCAAAATCAAAGGAAACCCTCTTTAAGAGTGACTGGGACACACATTGTACATATTTTGTTTGCCAGATACTTCTGCTGAATGACAGTCTTGGTGACCCAGTTAACTATTCTGAAATGGTAGCTTCATTCTGATTTCAACATAATTAGCTATTTCCTCACTCCTGGCATCTCTGCATGTAGTAAATTTGTGAGCCAGCTGCCTCCAGATCTTTTCTGCTTGGTTTAATTGTGGGTGAGATACCATAAACCTCCTGCAGATGTTCAAATTTTTTGAAGCACATCAGGTGGTTTTAAAATGAGATGTACCAAGATGTTGAATTTTTCATAATGCATTAAAGGCATCAGAGAGAAAGGCAGGCTTTCCAAAGTTGTCTTTTGAAGGGAAGACATCTAGCTAAAGATGATAGACAGATGCACACATCGAGAGTCCCAAGAACTGTCAAAGGAGTGGTTTTGTTATTTACTCATGGCTCCTTCTTTAAGGCAGTAACCATCCATGATGACTTCCAGGACCTACTGGCAACCAAAAATGGTTCTTAATTTCCGTTGCCTGCCCAGTCCAGAAATACATAGATGAGACATGTTTGATGGGTTGAAAATTGGGTCACAATTTATTGACTTGAATAACTGTATTTAACCTTTAGTAAACTGAAAGCAAGGAGGCTAGAAAAGTGCAAGTGGTAACATTCTATTAAGATTGAGATTGACAGTACGCTGATCCGTTGACCAGTGTGCTGCCAAATTAATAGCGGTCTGGGCAGCCCTCAACTATCTCTAAGGGAGATATTATTACCCTTGAGCCTATTCCTCTAATTCTAACTTATTACCTCCTAATTATAATAGAAGGCTGTTGGACTAAAGCTCTTATTCTTAAATGGCTAAAGCCAACCTTCTATTTCCACTTGCACTGCCTGCCAAAAAGGGGGCTACCTAGTATGCACCCCTTTCCCCACCAAGCTACCTAAAGCGGCTTGCAAGCCTCCTTGCAAGTCTACCAGGAGTATCTCAAAACTAGGCTCAGATAAGTGGACTCCATCATCCCATTTTGGGTGACTGATAACAGAACTGCCCTGCAGCCAGACAGTATTGCCAACTTCCCTGTTTACCTGCTTGCGTGCTTTATCAGTCTGTTTTGGAATTTAAGCAGGTATAATATCAGACCAAGCAATAAACATGTGCGGGAACCATTCCGTAAGAGACTGAAGGTCATCCTTGACCTGTAGAATCAGTGACTTGCCAGACCGCTGGGCTAAGTCATTTCCACCAAGGTTGACCAACCACATGGCAGGGGACACGTCACTCAGCACCTGGAATGCTGATTCCAAAAATTTGTCGCAGTGCATACCTCTCTTGCCCCTCAATTTCAACATGGCCTTCACACTCCGGCCCAGGTTGCAGCTCCAACTTGTACACCGGGCATAGTCAGCTGCATCAACTGACCACACAAAGCCACGCATAGCCCCACTGAGACCTGAACGCCCTTGTTCTAAAATAGAAATACATGACAGCATCAGATTTTCCAGTTGTTTGATATTGTCCCTTCTTTAAGCCTTTGCATTCCTTGCTGAGTGACGGGAAGTCTCTGTGCTCCAGCCTGCTGAGCTTATGCCATATGGCAGCAAGATCTAAGAAGTCTTCCTTGTCAGAAGATGATACTCTTGGGGGAGAAGGTGGTGGCCTGGGTCTCTTAGCCTTCTGTTTGCTCTTAAACTGTTCTGTGGGTTTCTTGGGCTCCATCCCCTTGAAGGAATACCCACCTCTTAGTTAAAAACCACTGCAATGGGTGAAATATACACAACTATCACCTGCCCAAAGCAGTACTTACAGAATCAAGCCCAAATAAAATAACCTTTAAAAAACAGTACTTACAGAATAAAGCCCAATTATAGTACCCTGTACTGGGGCATGGTGCCTCAGCGGACTAAGGCTCCAAAAACTGTTGGCTGCAAAATTGGCAGCTCGGCAGTTTAAATCCTGGGTGCCATGCAGTGGAGCGAGCTCTCACTGATAACCCCAGCTCCTGCCAACCTATCAGTTCGAAAGCATGTAAATGCAAGTAGATAAAGAGGTACTGCTCCACAAAGTGGGAAGTTAAAACAGTGTTTCCTTGCAGACATGCCGGCCACATGGCCATGGACTTGCATAAGACTGGCTCTTCAACTTGAATACTTAGATAGGCACTGCCCCTAGAGTCAGAAACAATTATCACACATGTGCGGGGGGAGGACATTTATATTTTTATAGTACCCTATAATTGATGCCCAACAATTTCCTACCAATTTTTTTTTAAAAAATTAATTTATGGAACTTGATAAGATTTTATCATTTACCCTTTGCCATGGTTGTGCATTTTAAAACATTCCTTTGCCTGGCTTGAATATAAAGAATACCATATTTTTTCCATCTATAAGACACCCCCATGTAAAAGATGATCCCCAATTTTCCAGACTGAAACAATCATTTTTCTACTGTGTGGTTCTCTCATTGGCTTACTTTCTTGCATAAGGTGACCCTAAATTTTTAGTCTTAACAGTTTTAGTAAAAAAAAAAGTCTTATACATGGAAAGTACAGTATTTTTACCATTTCTCAAAAGGAAGATCAAACTCATATCTCTCCCTTTTGTACTAGGCATGGTTATTCTCAGCATGGAAAGGACCATGGTTTACTTGTTTGCCATAAAGGTATATCAAAACAAGAAGTGGTAAGCCAACTACATCTAATTTCCTGCCATATAGGAGAGGAAAAATTTGGCAAACCTAACTCTACATATAGAATTGTTACATAAGAACTGACACCCAACCTTAATCAAGGCCCTGGGTTTCAGTGGACATAACTGTACATTATCTGCCAGTTTTCACTTTCTTCCACATTTTAAAGCTTCAACATCTCAAATATAGTTTGGATGATTTTGATAAATTCTCAGAATGTATTAAAATGAAATCCTCACTCGGAGCGTCTCGGTCTTATTCCAGATAACCAACTGTGAATCTGATTTTGAATGGAAACTGAAGGTGTGCATGCACTTAAGATGGAGCATGAATCCTAAACCCATCAGTCCTTTTCACAGAGATCTGGAGCATATCAAAAGCAAATCCAAAATGTTCTCTGAAGTATATTGGGCTTCTTCTGAATTTGGACCCACTTGTGATTGGGAGGTATATAGTTTCCTCAAAGCTTTCAACAGGAAAAATGCTTTTCTTCTTAGGACAGAATTGTAGTATTGTTTTGTTTTGAACAGGTCACTAGGGGATCTATTCAAGTATTTACCTAGAAACCTGGACAGATAAATGGGTAGAACAGGGGATTTTTATCACTGGAATTCTATAATAGTGTTTAGTCATAAATCAGACCCTCAGTGTCTGTGTGATACAGCTGCATATGGGGATATTCAAGACAGAAGCTCAAAGAGCCAACCAGCTTTTGTCTTTTTTTATTGGATATAACCCGTATTTTTGATGGGTGGTGTTACTGTAATTATCAAAATAAATAAAATGTAATATATCAGAACTGAGCAACTGTTTCCCAAAGTCCATTCTTTCAATAACACATGCAAAAATTGTCATTTTCCCCTTGAATCATGCAAGCTTTTCTTTATTCCAGTTTAGACCAAGGTCTCTTAAAATACAGAACCCCCCGCCGGTCATGGGGGTTAGGGACCCACCCCACCCGCGATGCATGAAAATCCACAATATGCAGAAGCGGGTGGGGGCAGGGGTGATCTTACCTCCCGCCGTTGCCCACCCGCACGGCCCGAGGCTTCTCGGGGGAGCCTGGTTGAGCAACGCGGAGCAACCCGATCGCTCCGCGCCGCTCCTCCTGGCCGCCCTGAGGCTTCTTGGGGGAGCCTGGTTGAGCGGCGCGGAGCAACCTATCATTGCAGGTACTGCGATCCCATGATGTAGCGGGGCCACAATACCTGAACTGCGAAATGGCGGGGGTCCCTGTAGCTCTCTATCTTTCCCCCCTAAAATATAGAACACCAGTCTTTTACATCATCATCAATGTCATCACCATTGCCATTGCTACTACTATCTTTTTTTCCTCTGTTTGTCTTGATTGTTATTTTTAAGTAGGATGCCTTCATTCCCTCGTGGAGGAGCCTCGTGGCGCAGTGGTTAAATGCCTGTACTGCAGGTAAAACTGCTCACGACCTGGGTTCAATCCCCGGTAGCAGGCTCAAGGTTCACTCAGCCTTCCATCCTTCCGAGGTCGGTAAAATGAGTACCCAGCTTGCTGGGGGGGGGGCAATGTGTAGCCTGCACACTGTAATTAAAATTGTAAACCGCCCAGAGACCACTTGTAGTGGTATGGGGCGGTATATAAGCAGAACACTTTGCTTTGCTTTGCTTCCCTACACATATTCATCAGCACCACCAGGACCTACTCTAACTCTAGTTATAATTGTATGTTTTTTCTCTGCCACCTATCATGCCTCAAAGTTTCATTCAGTTATCCAGGACTAGGGATGAGCACCAAATGGAAAGTGAAATGCTGTTTCATTGTTTCATTAGCTAACAAAATGAAATGAAACAAAACAAAATAGTGTGGGGTTTTTTGGTTTTTGGTTTGTTTTTTTAAATGAATGGAATTATTATTATCATTATTATTTGCTGTAAAATGGCACCTCTAGGACCCAGGGGACCTGTTTTATAGAGTAATGATTTTGTACAAAATGTTTTTCAAAAAATTCATATCTAACAAAATGGAATGAATCATGGGTGGATGAAAGAAAATGAAATGAAACACAATTTTTCCGTTTCATGCCCATCCCTATCCAGAACATAAAGACACAATTTGTAGATAGTTTGGTTTTTGCACTGCTTCTGATTTTTTAAATTTTGGAATGTGAAAAAAATGCAAAATATAATGTTGTCAGCCATCCAGAGTGGCTTTTAGGCCAGATGGGTGGGATATAAATAAAATAAAATAAAATAAAATAATGCACACATCAATTGTACTCAAATAAAATATATTGTCATTCCATCCACTTTAAGTAACAATCAATGAAACAACCAAGTGACAAAACACCCTTAAACTTTAAAGGCATCTAGTATAATGAAACAAAACAAACCAGCAGCAGTATCATTTTGTCTGAAATAAGGGTTTGCAAACAGATTTAGCCTTTTTCTCTTCAGAATGATGGAGCTGTTTTGTCTTAAGTGGATAGGTTTTACAGGGTGAGAGAAGCGAGTTCGCTGTAGGAACAAACACTGCCAGTCTAGATAAAGTCTTAGACTTAAAATCTATTCCTGCTCATTTATACTCCCGGTGCCTCGGGAAAAATGTCTCTGAAATCATTAAAATGTGAATGAAGTTAGATTTAAAGAAAAATCATGGTGGAAAAATCATTCAACAATGGTTGTATAAATAAATGGAAGTGAGCACTGTGTAAAACAATCTCTTGAACAGTATCACAGGGCACAGAGCACTTAACTCAGGGTGTAAAGTGGTTTAAGTTAATGTGACATTACAGTTTCACAGAAGAGTAAGTGTAGAATTAGGTTAAAGGGTGGAACACAGCCACTTGATGTAGTTTTGCACTTTAATTAATTCAGAATGAGATGTATGAATGAACAGTGAGCCAGTTATATTCAAGGTATAGGTGTGTGAAGTCAGAATAACTTTAGGTATTAACCGGATAAGCCTGGGTAATGCTTGCAAAAATAAGAACAATGTTTGTTACAAAAAAAAAAAAGGAGGCTAATGATGTGATCAGGCAGGCCTTTGTCCCGTGGCTTGGTCTGGGTTGGAAACAGGCTGATTCACTCCTTTTCTCAACAACCACACAAGGCATTTATCAGGTTCCGTCTCTGGGCTGGGGCACCTCCTTATGAAGAAAGGCTAAAACATTTGGGGCTCTTTAGTCTGGAAAAAAAGTGCCTGTGGGGGGATATGATTGAGACGTACAAAATAATGCAGGGCATGAGTCAAGTGAATAGAGGGAATCTCTTCTCCCTCTCACAAAATACCAGAACTAGGGGACATCCACTCAAATTGAGGGCTGGGAGAGTAAGAGCAGACAAAAGAAAATATTTTTTCACCCAGCACATTGTTAGTCTGCGGAACTCCCTGCCACAGGAGGTGGTGATGGCATCTGGCCTGGATGCCTTCAAAAGGGGCTTGGACAGATTCCTGGAGGAAAAGTCCATCACAGGTTACAATCCATGATGGAGATGTGTAATTTCCAGGCTTAAAACTGGGGTACTTCAAGGACCAGATGCAGTGGAATGGTATCAGGAGACAGATATCTAGTCTCATGCGCTCCCAGACACATCTGGTGGGGCCACTGTGATATACAGGCAGCTGGACTAGATGGGCCTTCGGCCTGATCCAGCATGACTGTTCTTATGTTCTTATGATAAATGACTATCATCACTTTTTGGCTCTCTGTCACTAGCTACTGTGTTTTGTTTTGGCGCAGGTAGGATCACCCCATTTTGATTCAGTTCCAGTTGGAGATCTGGGCTACTTCACCAGCCATCAAGCGTTGCTGGGGCCCTTCCTCCCCAGTGGTGCTCCAATCCAGACACAACCCCAGGTGGCCCTGCCCCAACTTCGCCAAGAGCCAACCTCTCCAACAAAGAGATGGAACAGGAATTCTTCCCATGCAGCCAAGAAGAAGCCGACTGGGCTCATGTCTGGATTGGAGCACTGCCAGAGAAGAAGGACTCTGGCAGTGTGCAGTGGGTGTTTAGTGGCCCACCCAGGGCGGGGGAGGAGGGGTAGAGCTGCTCAGCACCTGGGGTCCTGTGTGGCGCATTTTGAATGAGATGTGCTTCATGCCCCTCTCTAGTTTGGAAATGTTTGATTCTTGGGATTGAATAAGGGAGGATGGCTTAAGCTGTCCTTTAATTATTTTGAAAGCTGGAAAACTTTTTTCCTGCTCATTTGATTTTCTTTAAATTTTGGCAAAACATCCCATGCTTCCACTAAACACGAGGATGGTCCAGCACAGGAGGGGCAATGGCTCAGGATTTGAATCAGCATTATGCCTTCAATTGACATACAAAGGACACTCTTTCAAATGCAATTATGTACACAGCTTAGACAGAGAAGATAGGTGATTCAAGGGAGGAGTCAGGGAAACAATTCATGTGTGCATAGAAAATCCCTCTCTTAACAGGTGATGGGGACTTAGGCACAATCTCTCTCCCATTTATCATGCTGCCTTTTCATTGATCCCCAGACAAATCAGAACCACTGCATACCTCTACCAGAAAAGACACTGTTAACAACCCATACTTAATGGCTGCTGGGAAGGTTTGATAGGTGTGACTTTCACACCCATCAGGCCATTGTTGATATAATGAGCCTATTCAGGCCATTGTCCACCTGACGAGCCTACTCAGACCAGGGTGGGGTAGAACCAAGGTGAACTATAAATTGGAAGCCTCCCGCTGACCTTCCTCAAGCTGAAGAAGCTACTTGGATGAGAAACAAAATGTTTTGAGCCCATGAGAAAATAAGTTCAGTTGCCATGACCCAGCTTGCAGATAACCTCATCTAGATGACTGAGAATCTCCACAGATATTTCTTAACATTCTTTTGCTTCCCTAGAAGCAAAAGGCGGCTTTGCATGATTTGTTCAGAAATATTTTCAATTCACTTTAATTTTATAAATTTTTTATCAATTTTTATTTTATTTCTATTTTGATGGTTGCCTCCTACCATCTTTACCACAACCCCTCCTACTCAATGTGATTCATGGGCACTGTTCCCAAAAGCCTGCTGTTCTTGCCATTTGGCAATGTCTATGTAAAACTGAAGGACTGCCTAGATGTCCTAAGCACATCCGATCTCGCCTGATCTTGGAAGCTAAGCAGGGTCAGCACTGGTTAGTACTTGGATGGGAGACCACCAGGGATTACCAGGTGCTATAGGCGCTTGGAGTAGGAAATGGCAAACCACTCCAGTTTTCTTGCCAATAAAACTCCCTGGACATGGGGTCACGAAGAGTCAGTCATGACCATAACAACGCAACATACCTTTGGAGATGGGGGAAGAAAGGGTGGTAGAACAGCTGCCAATGGCCAGCCTGATCATTTAGAAACTGCTGGAGAATTTCTCCTTCCTTTGAAGAATATCAAGGAACTTGCTATTTCCCACCCCATTTGACCCCAAATGGGATGGAGAATTTAGAAAGCCTATTCATGCCTTCCTGAGAGACATTGGTGAACAGGGATGGTCAGTGGGCTAGACCGTGCATGTATAGGCAGCCTAACTGATTCTGAGCTCTGTCACAGACAGACCGTGGCTTTGTGATTTAGGGAGGGATATCTCTGATGCAAACTGGAGCTTTTTTAGTGGGCAAAACATGTGTTTTCCTCATTTTCTCATTGAATGTGTATCCAGATGCCACTGCTGTAAATGATCGGTTTGGTCTTTGCCAGCCATCAAATAAATGTCACAATGTATTTTTATCCTTTCCTGCCATGTTTTGTGCTAGAAGGGAGTGTGGCTGTCTATCGTACCTCCAGCTAAAAGCCTTGTTCATGATAGCATGGTTAAACACATGTCTGACTGAAGCCTATTTTATCCTCTTTCTCCCTGAGATGTTCACATCCTTGTAACTACCCCCTCCCACACGCACAAATGCTTGATTTTAAAAAAGATGCATTTAGCCAGGCCGCAGGGGGAGAAAGCAAACAAAGGCCATTTTGTTTTCCTTTTGTAGACTTAATTACTTCACAGAAATCATGATAGGTTTGCTCTACCGGTTGCTTCAGGGAAGCAGAACTGTAAAGAAACCTTTATAAATTTGTTTTTCAATAAACTTTTAATCATACACTTAAGGCTATACAATCAGTTACAGCTTTGCCAAGACCTGTGAGCACATGTGTCTCTGTGTGTGAAGCCATCAGCCTGAGGCTTCAAATCTAAAAGAGTGATGACAAGAAGCAGAAATGTGGAGAAATAAAGCCATGCTGATGGGAAACAATATTTAAATGTGGAATTTCCACCCATTTCTGAGTTGAGGGGACACCCAGAAACATATAGACTTCTGACAATGGCTCAAATGCAGGCAGATCCTTTTGTCAGATAGGAGGGGTAATCCACCACTGACTGCAGACTTTCAGAGGTCAAAAAATTGCCACTTATTATTAAGTTGGATAGTAGAGATGGGCACGACTAGGGAAAATGACGTTTTCGAGTTGTCGTGTGTCGGAGGCAGCCCGTTTCGGCTCGTTTCCGTTTTTCGCGAAACTTTGCAAAAATTAGTTGGTTCGTTTTTTTGTTTTTTCATTTTCGTTAGTACTGGTTTTTTTGGGGGGTAGCGGGCTCCTGGAGGCACCTCTGTGGGGTGGGTGCCTCCTCTGGCCCACTATAAAGGGAAAGCGGGCTCCTGGAGGCACCCGTGGGTGCCTCCTATCCTCACCCACTAGGAAGGGGCAGCAGCAGGCTCCAAGAGACCCCTCAACATGGGGGTCTCCCCTCCTCACCTGCTGCTGCAAAATGGCATGCATAACCATATATGGATATGCATACCAGCCAGACAGTGAGACCTGGTCCACTGGTATGACCCTCCGTCAGGACTGGGTCGCACCTGCCATGTCCCACAAAGAAGGGAATCGTACTTGCGTGTAGTGCAATGCAAGTAGATCTGGCTTAGGGTTAGGGTGGGTTAGTGCAAGGGCTAGGGTTAGGCTAATGATAGGTAAGGTTACAGTGGGCTATTGGGTTGCACCTCTGGGTGCCTCTCTGACCCACTAAGAAGACAGTCTGTGACGTATGGGTAAGGAGTCAAGGATTAGGGTTAGGGGGTTAGGGGGCTAGGGCAGGTTTTAGGGGGCTTTTTGGCACATCCCAGAAGTCTCAGTGGCCAAGTGGCCATGCGATTGGTGGGATGGCTCCAAAAATTTGCATGGTTCACTCCCACATGGCCACTCGGCCAGCCCATCATTGCGCAGGTGTAAACAAAATGAAATAAAATAAAATCAATGGAGGACAGAGGAGGAGAGGAGAGACATTTTGTTGCAAGAAAAAACCCACTGCTACTGTGAAAAATCTAGCAGTTTATAAATTTCCGCGTGTTTCTGTTTTGCTTGTGTGTTTTTGGACCACGATTTCAAAAAATATTGCGTTCGCTGCCCCATTTTGGATCCCCCGCCCACACCGCATGGCATGGCGAGTCCGGCTGCCCAGGACGGGGGGGAGGCAGGACCCCCCTCCAGACCAGAAACCCCCCCTCCGGTAGGTGCCCTGTGCCCTTAGTCAAGCAGGCATTTTTCCGCCTGCTTTTTGGCCCGGGAATGGGTGGGGGGAGAGTTTAAAAGTTTTTTCCTGTGCCGTCCGTGCCGCTTGCTTGCGCTTTAATTGCGGCGGCCGGCGGCGAGACTGGGCTTCTTGCTGGCTGCGAGCCTGCGGCGAGTCCCACCAGAGCAGCCCAGGACGGGGGATGGGGGGGAGGCCGGGGACCTCCAGAAACAACCCCTCTGGTAGGTGCCCTGAGGCACGGCAGGCATTTTTCCGCCTGCTTTTTGGCTGGGAACCGGGTTTTTTAACTTTTAAAAACATTTTTTCTGTGCCGCGTGGCATCGCACGCGATCGCACGATGCAAGTAACGAGCACGACAAATCAGACCAAAATTGTTTGTTCGTCGGTTCAAGCTCGAAGTCTGGCGGAGTAATTCCCGTTACCGTTTCCATAGAGTAACGGAACCGAGTAACGGAAACGGAAACGGGAATACTGCTAAGTCGTGCCCATCTCTATTGGATAGATAGATAGATTAGATAGATAGATAGATAGATAGATAGATAGATAGATAGATAGATAGATAGATTGATTGATTGATTGATTGATTGACTGGCTGACTGGCTGACTGACTGACTGACTGACTGATTGATTGATTCTCAATGTACCCAAGGTTCAATTATATTTTGCATGCCAAAGAATTCATTTGCCTTTAGAAATTCATAGTGTGAAGGGAAAATTGATTTATATTTAATCTATTCAGAAGATGTGGTTCACTTTTTGTACAGTCAGGGATAGATTGTCAGTTAACATGGAAGTGGAGAAGTTAATAAATCAACAGGTATGAAATTGACATGGATCATTGATCATCTATCCATGTGCCATCTCTCTCTGAAACTTACTGTACAGTATCTGGGTGTCTCAAGTGGACAACCAGGCTTTCCTGCAACTTTCCTAACAAAAGGAAGCAAGAAAGTGTTCACATTCTCACCACTGATTTGTTTTGTGGCACAGATTCACTGTTTGGGGCTTCTGGGTGTGGAGGTGTGACAGCAGAGAGACAGAACCGAAAATAATGTGTGCCATCTGATGGAAAAGATGATGTGTGTAGTAATATAACAACCAAAGACATGGACAGAAAAATGAGTACTTTAAAGATTAGTGAAGATGGGTAAGGTAACGGGGAAATGAGTAAAGAAGTTAAAGATGTGGTGCTAACTGAAAATAAAGAAGCAATCATAGAAGGGGTTTTGGTGATTGACAGTAAAGAAGACGAATGGCAGGATACAGAAGAGAAGGAGGGAGATTTAAATAGATAGACAAGGGAGTGTGCAACTCAGATGGAGACAGAGATCGAAAGAGGGAAAGAAAGGGGATTACCAATGCCCTTGCCCTTGCCCACGGAGTGATCAGTACACATGAGGCCAGTCTATGGAGATAAATATAAAAGTATAAACACACCACAATGGAGAAGTAGGAGGACCAGGTTTCCAGTGGCACTTTGGGCAAAACACCCATGTTGTAGGGCGACTTGTTAATCTTCAGTTTATCAATTAGTCCTAAAACATCCTCTCTTTTAACCTGTATTTGATTTAATTCTTTAGTCAAGAGGGGCAGTTCAGGCAGCAGAATCTGCTCAAGGTCTTCTGTCGTGAAGACAGATGCAAAGAACTCATTGAATTTCTCTGCAATTTCCAAGTCCTCCTTAATCTCCCCTTTTCCTCCCTCACCATCCAGAGGGCCAACTGGTTCTCTGGCAGGTTTTCTACTTCTAACATATTTAAAGAAGTTTTTATTATTGCCCTTTATATTGCTAGCCATGCGTTCCTCAAAATCTTTCTTTGCCTCTCTTATCATCTTCTTACATTTCTTTTGCCAGAGTTTGTGTTCCTTTTTATTTTCCTCATTTGGGGAGGATTTCCATTTACAGAAAGACCTCTCCTTGCGCTTTAGAGCCTCTCTAACTCCACTCGTTAACCATGCCGGTGCCCTCTTGGACTTAAATGAGCTCTTCTTTCTTTGTGGTATGCACTTGTGATGGGCCTCTGTTACCGTTGTTTTAAACAGGTTCCATGCACTCTGAAGAGATTGGATTCTTCTAACCTTCCCCTTCAATTTCTTTCTAACTAGTTTCCTCAACTGAGGGAAGTTTGCCCTTCGAAAATCAAGGGTTTTTATGTCTGATTTGGTTGACACTCTTCCTCCAACATGCATGGCAAAGGAGATTGCAGCATGGTCATTGTTCCCCAGAGGCTCAGTGACATTCACATCCCTGACCAGGTCCTGAGTATCAGACAGTATTAGATCCAGAGTTGCCTGTTCTCGGCTGGGCTCCATAACAAGTTGCTCTAAGGCACAGTCATTCAGCAAGTCGAGAAACCCAGTTTCTCTTTCTTGCCCAGAGCTCGCATTGGCCCAGTCAATGTGGGGATAATTGAAGTCCCCCATGATTACTATCCTATCCTTCTGAGACACCTCCATGATTTATCTCCTCATTTCAAGGTCCCCCTCAAGTTTTTGATCTGGTGGGCGATAGCATACCCCAACTATCACATCACTCCTTGGACCTGGTACTTTTACCCACAGTGATTCTATGATGGAGTCAGACCCTCTGTCCATCTCCATTCTGCTGGATTTTACCCCTTCTTTAACATAGATGGCCACTCCCCCTCAACCTCTCTATCCCTTGGATAGAGTTTATAGCCTGGGATTGCTGTATCCCACTGGTTCTCTACATTCCACCAGGTTTCTGTTATGGCTATTATATCAATGTTATCCCTAGCTGCCAAATGTTCAAGTTCTCCCATTTTTGGTCGGAGGCTTCAAGCACTGGCGTAGAAGCACCTGTACAGTGGGTTCTGCAACAACAGCTGCTGCTTTGTTCTTTCCCCCCCACAGCTATTTCTGTTATGACTTTTCTGCACATCCCATTGGTGGTCTTAGTGGACCCAAAACAATTTATAAATAGTTTTAACAAATAAACAATGTGGGTTAATTCAGTTTCTATTGTCCTTCACAGGAAAAGGCTTGTGTAGAGTTACAACCAAAAAAAAAATGCAAAAAACTCCCTGGACAAAACATTTTGTTCAAAGCAATACACACCTCATTGTAGTTTATACCACTGGTTATTCTCTGCCTGAATGATAAATCAAGTAATTCAAATAAAGTCAGTGAGTTAGAAATGTTTCTCTTCAGGTTAACCAATCTGCAGTTTCAAATGAAAAGAATGACAAGAGCTTTGATTTAAAGACTTGTTACAAATTTCCGAAGCACAACAGAAAGCAGCTTGTGCTTTAAAAAGAAGGAAAGAAAAAAGGGTTCATACAGTTCTTCGGATAGAGCCTGCATTTTAAAGTCAGACTGGAAGCAAAGGCCATGTTGAAACCACCACCTTTCCTTCAGGCAGTCCAATTGTTGTGCATAAATATACAAATGGATAAAACGTGCTGCCTGCGATTTGTGAGGTTGACTTAAAGGCTCTCACTCGGGTGAAGTATTGGTGCAAATTAAGAGGGAAGTCAAAGGACTTCTGGGAAGATTATTGTTAGTCTGGAATATATGCTTAACAAAGTTAATGGGAGATACAAAGCAGCAGCGCAGATTATGGCTACAGCTGAATGCCTGTTCCAGGCAAATGTGGGTTTTAGCATTTGAATTAGATGTGGGAAATGTGCAAAGAGCTCCACATGCCACCTGTGAGTATGGCATGTGAGAAAATGGTTCAAATGATTTTGCATGACAATGAAGCATCAAGGAATGAGATCATCCAGTGCTCTTAAACAGAGGAAAACAGGTTCACAGCAAAGCCTGAACAACAGGAACATGGATTTCAGTGAAATGTACAGTAAATGTAGTGCATTGGTCAATACACACTGGCAGCCATTTAGGAATGAATGTAATTAAGAAAAGGACAGATAAACCTTTTCTTTTTAGGAGCCATCTCCCAGTATACAGTATGGAATCCATGTCCAAGAGGAGATAGGTCAGTCTCCTTCCTGCTGTCATTTCACCAACAGGCAAAAACATCATTTTATTCATGGCAGTTGATTATTCTGTGTGTATGTAAGAGAGAGACACCAAGTAGCTTGTGTTACCCTAATAGGTCTTTGCAAACAACAAGGCCAGTGGAGGTGACGGCATTTCAATTGAACTCTTTAAAATCGTAAAAGAGGATGCTGTAAAGGTGCTGCACACGATATGCCAGCAAATTTGGGAAACCCAGCAGTGGCCAGAGGACTGGAAAAGATTGGTCTACATCCCAATCCCAAAGAAAGGAAACGCCAAAGAATGCTCTAACTATCGCACAATTGCACTCATTTCACACGCTAGCAAGGTTATGCTCAAAATTCTACAAGGCAGGCTTCAGCAGTATTTGGAAAGAGAACTTCCAGAAGTGCAAGCTGGATTTCGAAGGGGCAGAGGAACTAGAGATCAAATTGCCAACACACGCTGGATTATGGAGAAAGCCACAGAGTTCCAGAAAAACATCTACTTCTGCTTCATCAACTATGCCAAAGCATTTGACTGTGTGGACCACAACAAACTATGGCAAGTCCTTAAAGGAATGGGAGTGCCTGACCACCTTTTTTGTCTCCTAAGAAATCTATATGTGGGACAAGCAGCAACCGTCAGAACTGGATATGGAACAACTGACTGGTTTAAAATTGGGAAAGGAGTACGACAAGGCTGTATACTGTCATCTTGCCTATTTAACTTATATGCAGAGTATATCATGCGAAAGGCAGGTCTGGATGAATCACAAGCCAGAATTAAGATTGCCGGAAGAAATATCAACAACCTCAGATACGCAGATGATACTACTCTGATAGCAGAGAGTGAGGACGAATTAAAGAACCTCTTAATGAGGGTGAAAGAGGAGAGCGAAAAAATGGGCTGAAGCTCAACATCAAAAAAACTAAGATCATGGCCACTGGTCCCATCACCTCTTGGCAAATAGAAGGGGAAGAAATGGAGGCAATGACACAGTTTATTTTCCTGGGCTCCTTGATCACTGCAGATGGCGACTGCAGCAATGAAATAAAAAGACGCCTGCTTCTTGGGAGGAAAGCAATGGCAAACCTAGGCAGCATATTAAGGAGCAGAGGCATCACTTTTACGACAAAGGTCTGGATAGTCAAAGCTATGGTTTTTCCAGTAGTGATGTATGGAAGTGAGAGCTGGACTATAAAGAAGGCTGATC
>JAHTLZ010000114.1:12503223-12535024 GCA_023846285.1 Phrynocephalus versicolor | reverse complement strand
AAAAAAAATCAGAAGAAACAAAATGAAACAAAATGGGGGTGAACACAAAATGAAATGAAATGAAACATTATTTTTCCATTTCGCACCCATCCCTAATCTCTAGATGTCACTGAAAGTTGAAAAGCATCCAAGAAGGAGGGGACCAGGAAAGAACCCTAGTCTTTTGGCCGCCTCTAATAGTCCAGATCATGAGACAATATGAGTCACTTTTAAAACCTGAGCACCCATCTCTGTCAATTCCCAGTTGGCCCCGGGACTTGTATGCCAGTTCCACTTGTTTCTTTCACAACCTTTGAATGGTCTTGCCTTCCTGATGTCAGAAAAATGTGTAACATTACAAAGGCCCTCTCCATGAGGCCTTGCCTAGATGCCCTGAGCATATCTGATCTCACCTGTTCTCGGAAGCTAAGCAGGATCGGGCCTGGCTAGTACTTGGATGGGTGACCACCAGGGAATACCGGGTGCTGTTTGCACTTGGAGTAGAAACTGTGAACCCATTCCAGTATTCCTGCCAAGAAAACTCCATGGAGATGGGGTCATGAAGAGTCAGTCACAACTGCAGCAGCAGCATCAACTCCATGACACCACAAGGACCGATCCTCTGGTCTTGGGTTTTAGTCCTGAAAATGGTAGAATCCCTCTTTCTAACCCTTGTTAATAGTAGAGATGGAGAAGCTCTCGGGCCCATGTAGCAAAGGTAAGGGTTATAAGTGATCAGTGTTTATGTTACAAGTGATGGAATATGGACTTCATCCCCCTCAATCTTTTTGCTGCCTCCATAGTTAAGGAAGCTCTGAATATCAATATCCACAGCTATTTTGCAGTACTAAAGCCTGAACAGGAACTCCACAAAGAGGCCATAACATGAAATCTGATGAGCAAGCACAAATGCCACCGACACTGAATGCTGTGGTCATCAAATCCACCCTGCTGCTAGCAATTAAAAAAATAACGGTTTTCAGCCAGAGTGGTGTCACTTCCTATGCTCCTTCTCTTTTGCTTGACAACGCCTCAGCAAAGTGCCTTCTTTCAGCAAGATGTGGCAGCCGAATGAAATGAACTCGTATGTACAACAGTGCTTGTTTAAGTTGCCCATCAGCAAAAAGGCAGGAGGGAGGGGAGGGGAGTGTTTCTCTTGTGCATTCAGTCAAAGACACCTGTTCTATGTTCTTTAGAGAGCATTTCCTGAACAACCACACTGGCGTCACTTGCACCTGTGAAGGAGGCAGCTGAATTACAATTAGACTTTTTAAACACAGTCATTATATCCTTGTAATGAGGAAAATTCGTCCAGTCCTGAACTAAGGGAAATGGCTGCCTTTAGGCTTTGGAATGTAAAATGCCGGCCAACAAGTATCATTTTAAAAGAACAATGCGCACCACCCTAGTTCCTCTCCTCTGTGTTCCGTTCCATGCATATGCTGGCCCCTCTATTATGAGAATAATTAGCAACACCCACTGGCAAAAGAAGACCTGTGGCAACCTAGCTGTGATACCTTGCCAAGGCCAGCTGTGCTTCAGTATTTATTTACTGAGATCACAGTATTTACACAGGACAAGCTAGCTAAAATGGCAAAGGCCTGAAGTGGGATCCAACGGCTAAGGTTTAGCTTGATTTCTGAACCAGGATAACGCAATATGCCTGCATCATGTTACATTGTTTTTCTTCAGAAGAGGACACTTGGGTACTTTAAAAAAATCTTGTTTTCACAGCAAAGTTGCCAGAGAACCAACCCCCAAAATATGTCTTTCAGTTTAAAATCAACAGATGCTCCGAAACAGTCATCACTTCTTCCACATCTCTCTCTTTCTCTCTCTCCGGCTCTTCTCCCTTTTATACTTTTCAGTCCTACCACCCTTCCACTTATTGTAATAAGCAAGAATTCAAATACGCTTGAGAGAATGGTGTCTGCTTATGACAAGACCTTGGAGATAAACCTAGGAGATAATAGTTTGTGTATGCCTGGAAAAAAGAGCAATCAAATGGATGGCAAACTGGTTTGGGAGCATTGTTCAGAAGGATGGGGCCTTTGCCTGGACAATTTTCCACTCTGAATTGAAAGGGGGTATTGGGTAATAATTAAAAACTGCTGTCAGACATTGTTAGGAGGTTTCTTAAAAGTATATAGCACTAGCTGACTAGGTGCCTTCTCCATGACAGACTTCATGCAATTGGGGAAAAATCATTGTGATTTTAGGTGAGATATACTTTTCAAGGGTTCCAGCCTCTACCTTAACAATACGGAAGCTCCCATGTTAGCACCTGAGATTTCATGGATACATAACACTTCTTTTACTTCTTGTTGAAGCAGAATTGAAGCTACACTATTGGAATGAACTGGGGAAAATGTAGTTTCTGTGGGTAAGCTGCAAACAGGGACAACTCAACTTGTTGTAACTAGAGATGGGCACGACTTAGCGGTATTTTCGTTTTCGTTTTCATTACGTAACGAAACGAAAACAAAAAATTTTGAAATTAGCTCACGAAAACGGAAACGAAACGAAACGGACCCTAGCCGAAAACGAAAACGAAAACGAAATTTTTTTTCTGAGTCGTGCCCATCTCTAGTTGTAACATGTGGCCAATTTGTAGCACTTTGTTCTCTGTTTTAATATGGTAGGTATATTAGGGCATCTAGTGGGAGACAGTTCGGTGTTTGTCTATGAGGCGTTGGTTTTTGTGGCTATGTGCTCTGTTGCCATGGACATGTCAACACCGGGAAAGATGCACACAAAGGGAACTTTGTCCCCTGCTCCTACCCTAGTTTGTTTTCTAAAGCTGTGGATGTTTATACACATCTACAAGTGTGGTTTCAAAAACAGGTTTTATAAAAGGAATGAGTCCACCAAATGTATGAATGGAAGCCCAAAGGATGAAGGAATAATCCGGAGACAGGATGGCAGGGATGGATATTTAGGGCAGCTGAGGGAGGAGCAACGGGTTGGTGACAACGGCTATCCTCAACATTTTTAAAAAAATTGGATTTATGGTGGGAATTGGCTTAAGATTTCTCTGAAACACTGGTTTAATGTGTGGTTTGTGTTGGGCTATTGAGCTACACACCCCTGGGATTTACAAAACTGCTTCGCCTTCTCTGCTGTGAAGTGCCTTTCAGGCTGCAGCTTCCTGATCTTACTATCTGTTGATGTTCTACATTGATATGGTAAGATGTAATCTACTCTTTGAACATCATGCTAGAAATAACTATAACCCCAGAATATAGAAACCTTGCAAGGGGAGAACAGGAGTCGCCTTGCTGCTTTTTGAAGATGATCCCTTGATTTTAACTTGGTTTAAATATCAGAGTAAAACTCTGAGGAGTTTATTCTTTGGTCAAATGATCTACCACTTGTCACAAAGGCTGTGTTCCGCTGATGGGCCTGCTCCATCTGGCGGGGCGTATTCACCTCCCTCGCCAGATGATCGTGAGACCCTGTCAAGTCTTGTACAAGGGAGAGGGTGGAGCGGGCTATATAAACCTGGTCCCTTCCCAGGCTAATGGCCACTTTTGGATCATTGGACCCCGCCCACCCATCCTGGAACCAGTGTGAGCTTGTCTGGTTGCCTATTGAGGCTGGATAGGAATTTTTTACCTCCATCATCCAAATTGGCCCTAGATGATGCAGGTTTTTTTCCACCCATCCTACACTGGTTGGGGGAACTTGTTATTTAAATAGGTTAAAAGTTGTAAGATGTATAGTTAATTTATGGCATACACCGATAACACTGGCGGGTGGTGCGGAAGCCTTAAGTCAGTGGGTACATTTTAAATGTTGTCCTTGCCCATCCAACTTCATGACACTGCAGATCTGGTGGTTACAGTGTCATGGGAAGGATGTGCACGGAATACCCCCAGGCAAATGGTTACCAGTTAATGGAGCTTGGATGCCAAAGGCAAATGGTGACATTTGACTGGCACCTGTGTGCAGTCTTGTAAGACTGCACTAATGGGGGGGGGGCTTTGTCTCGCCCAGTTAAGATCATGTGGCAGTTGGGGAGGTCACACATGACCTCGGTAGCCCAGCCATTGCACCACAGTACCTTAGCCCCCCCCCTTTGGTTAAAATGTTGTAACAGTTCAATAAAGTGTGGCTCGTTGATCACCCATCACTCGTGTCTCACGTCTTATTCTGGTTTGGGAAGGCAAACACTGTTTGTCCCAAGTAAAAGCCTAGTCCAATTGACAAAAAAACCACTGTTGTACTGAGTTCTCCTTTAAAAAATACACAGATTTAAGTGTATACGTGAGGTATGTACCTCTGCGGACCACTGTACTAGAGGCTTGAGTTATTTTGCTCCCCTGCCAGAGGTCCACTTATTTGAGGGCAAATGTGAGCACCTCTGCTGCTTTTTCATTAAAAAAAAAACACCTCCTGCTATCTGATACAGCTATAGCAATACAATAAAATAAGAACACCTCCATCACTCACCCACCTGCCTGCTGCTCAGTCATTTTCCCCTGTGCCCTGTTTACTCTAGCCCTATACTCCCTCTTTCCCCTTTTACTCCCCTTCCTTATTCTCTCCCCCCCCCCCGTAATTCCTTCTCAGCTGCCCATGACTTGCCATGTTCTGTCAGGTAGAATGGGGTGGGGGGTCCCATGCATGTTTTTCTCCAAGCATCCAAAGGACTGCCCATCAGCTGATTGGTGCAACACCAGGAAGCCAAAAGAAGCTGCAAGGTCAAATCCCCCAGCTAGGATTGCAGAGAAGAGCCTCTTCCCAGCTGCGGAATTCAGCTCTGCTGCTTCTCCAGCTGCCCAGGCAGCACCAGTCAGCTGATGGCTAGCCCTGGCCCAGAATGCAAACAGCCATTCAAAATCATGTGTATTACAAAAGACCCACAATGGAAATGAGAACTGTTAATTTCTTGGTAGGGACTGATGAAACAGCTTTTGCTCGAGAGTTGTGTATTGGGACATGCCTGTATACAAAGAATATGTACACCACATAATTGGAAGTGATCAGATTCACCACTTCAGCTCAAAGAGGGTACAACCTTGTGACATTCTATTCCCCCTCACAAAATGCCAGAACTAAGGGACATATACTCAAATTGAAGGCTGGGAGAGTGAGAACAGACAAAAGAATTTTTTTTACCCAGCATGTTGTTAGTCTATGGAACTCCCTGCCACAGGATGTGGTGATGGCATCTGGCCTGAATGCCTTCAAAAGGGGAATGGGCAGACTCCTGGAGGAAAAGTCCCTCACAGGTTACAAACCATGATGGAGATGTGTAATCTCCAGGCTTAAAACCAGGGTGCTTCAAGGGCCAGATGCAGGGGAGTGGTATCAGGAGACAGATATTTAGTCTTGTGCGTTCCCAGACGCATTTGGTGGGGCCACTGTGAGATACAGGAAGCTGGACTAGATGGGCCTTTGGCCTGATCCAGCATGGCTCTTCTTACGTTCTTAGGTTCTTATGACATGCCTAAGGCTAGTACTTAATTTATCACCACATGCATCTGGAGAAGTGGGGTAAGGTATATTGTGTCAAATAAAACCTGTTAGTTTGTAAGGTGTGAGAAGATTTCGTGGTTTTGCTGTGTGGCATACTTGATTTTATAGAACTAACAAAGGGGAGATAAAGTTGCATGGGACTTTCGAACAAGGCATCATTGATTATTTACAGGTGGCTAGACATTATGAGAGAGATGGCATACAATCAAGCAATGAAATTTCATTTCTGTGAAGTTTTATAAATCCCTTACACATAACCTATCTCAGATTTAAGTTGCCTAGATTTATAGGAGTTTAGCAAGGAAATCTTTTAATATAGTTTTCCATCAGGTATTGATTAAACAGAAGACATATCAAATGGTTTGAAAACGGAGACAATTATGACATAACATGGGCAATGAGGCTTGAATTAATACAGCCTTTTCTTCAATTGACTGTTTCAATTGCCTGTTACAATCTGTTCAGGATATATTCTGTATTTCAGAGTGGGAAGTGTGTCTGTTTTTAATCAGCGTGGAGTGATTAGCATACTCAGAAATAAACATGAGGAACATCCAAAGCATGGCTCATATAACTTCTTAGGCTGTGTCAAGGATAATGGTAGTGGTTATGAGTTTTATCAAGTGCTGTGGAGAGATTCTTGGAATCCCAATATAGAGATTCTTGGAAATCTAATTGACATTTCATTTTTGTTTTCCTTGAGTACATTAATATCAGTCATACCATAGGATATTTAGAAGTGAGTGCTGGATAAGAATACCTAGTTCATCACCCTGTGTTTTCATGGTGGTCCAACTGATACCCAGTAATGTCAACAGATATCTAGTTGTGTTAATCCCTAATATCTTGCAATTAGAAGAATAGTTTCTCTGTAGTAATGCAATTAATAGTTTCATTCAAAGATGGGCACCTAGTGGTTTTCCAAATTTTGTTAGATGGCTACTCTATCAACCCTACTGAATATAGCCAATGATGAGGAATAATGAGAGTCATAGTCCAGTGCACCGTGCTTAGGTCCAGTGTTATTGGATGAGTTTCAATTGTTGAGACCCGAGGATATGGACAGGGTGCTTGGATCTGTCCACTCTACCACCACGCTGCTCAACCCTTGCCCTTCCTGGCTAATTAAAAGTTCAGCCAAGGGGGGTTGCACCTGGGTCCAGGAAGCTGTAAATGGCTCTCTAAGAGAGAGAGTGGTCCCTGCTGCCTTGAAAGAGACAGTAATTAGACCACTCCTTAAAAAACCCAACCTGGACCCAGGGATGGTGGTTAACTACCGACCAGTAGTGAACCTCCCTTATTTGGGCAAGGTGTTGGAGTGGGTGGTGGCTGGAGAGCTCCAGGCACTGATGGATGAATTTCTGGATCCATTTCAATCTGGTTTCAGGCCAGGTTTTAGAACAGAGACTACCTTGGTCGCCCTGTACGATGACCTTTGCCAGGAGAGAGACAGGGGGAGTGCGACCCTGTTGATATTCCTGGACCTCTTGGCAGCTTTCAACACCATCAACCATGCTGTCCTTCTGGATAGGTTGCCAGGTTGGGAGTTGGAGGCACTGCCTTGCAGTGGTTCCACTCCTTTCTGGCTGACTGTGTCCAGAAGGTGGTGCTGAGGAATAGTAGCTCTGCCCCATGGTGTTTACGTCATGGGCTTCCACAGGGCTCAATACTATCTCCCATGCTGTTTAACATTTACGTGGAACCTCTGGGAGAGGTTATCGGGAGGTTTGGGCTGAGAAGTCAGCAATATGCTGACAATACTCAGCTCTACCTCTCATTTTCCACCAATTCAGGTGAGACAGTTTCTGTTCTGAACTTGTATCTGGACCAGATAATGGACTGGATGAGGGTTAATAAATTGAAACTCAATCCAGACAAGATGGAAGTGCTGTTAGTGGGTGCTTCACTGGACAGATTAGAGGGCCACTTCCCTGTCCTGGACGGTCCCCCTAAGGGACAGGGTACATAGCTTGGGGGTACTCCTGGACCCGGGTCTAACTCTGGAAGCCCAGGTGGACTTGGTGGCCAGGGGCGCCTTTCTCCAGCTGCGGAAAATACATCAGCTGTGCCCCTACCTGGATGAACAGAACCTTATGACAGTTACGGATGCACTGGTAACATCCCTTATTGATTACTGCAATGCGCTTTACATGGGGCTGCCTTTGAAGACGGTCTGGTGATTGCAACTGGTGCAGAATCATTCTGCGCGGCTAGTGAGTGGCACAGCCTCCAAGGAACACAACACGCCGAGTCTGTATAAACTTCATTGGTTACCAGTTGCTGCCCGAGCCCAATTCAAAGTGCTTGTTTTGACATATAAAGCCCTTAAACGGCTTAGGACCTAGATACCTGAAGGACGGTCTCCTTCCATATAAACCTACAGTTGGAAGGTGAAACTAAGCATAGTCAGACAAGAATCCTGGACTTTAAATTCATTAAATGAATTTAAGTTTCCTGGGCCAGATGAATTACACCCAAGGATATTAAAAGAACTGGCAGAAGTAATTTCAGAACCATTGGCAATTATCTTTGAGAAGTCCTGGAAGACAGGAGCAGTCCCCATTGATTGGAGGAGGGCTAATGTTGTCCCCATCTTCAAAAAGGGGAAAAAAGAGGACCCAAATAATTACCGCCCAGTCAGCTTGACTTCAATTCCCGGAAAGATCCTAGAGGAGATTATTAAGCAATCAGTCTGCAATTATCTAACAAACAATGCTGTCATTACAAGAAGTCAACACGGGTTTCTTAAAAACAAGTCATGCCAGACTAATTTGATCTCTTTCTTTGATAGAATTACAGGCCTGGTGGATGAGGGGAATGCTGTGGATATTGCTTATCTGGACTTTAGCAAGGCCTTCAATAAGGTTCCCCATGGTATTCTTGCTAAAAAGTTAGTAGGAAGTGGGATAGATAGTGCTACTGTTAGGTGGATTTGTAATTGGTTGACTGATCACACCCAAAGGGTGATCATAAATGGCCTCTCATCATCTTGGAGAGACGTGACCAGTGGGGTGCCCCAGGGTTCTGTTCTGGGTCCTGTGCTCTTCAATATCTTTATTAATGACTTGGAGGAAGGAATAGAGAGTATGCTAATTAAATTTGCAGATGATACCAAATTGGGAGGGGTTGCTAATTCCCTAGAGGATCGGATGAAAATCCAAAAGGACCTTGACAGATTAGAATGCTGGGCCAAAGCTAATGGAATGGATTTCAACAGAGGGAAATGTAGGGTGCTACATCTAGGTAAAAAGAATGAATTGCACAGATATAGGATGGGGGACACTTGGCTAGAGAATAGTACCTGTGAAAGGGATTTGGGGGTCTTGGTGGACCACAAATTGAACATGAGCCAGCAGTGTGATGTGGTGGCCAGGAAAGCCAATGCGATTCTTGGTTGCATCAACAGAACCATAGTGTCTAGATCAAGGGAAGTGATAGTGCCACTCTATTCTGCTCTGGTCAGACCCCACCTGGAGTACTGTGTCCAGTTCTGTGCGCCTCAGTTTAAAAAGGATGTTGACAACCTCGAGCGGCTGCAGAGGAGGGCGACCAGGATGGTTGAGGATCTGGAGGGAATTTCTTATGAGGAAGGGCTTAGGGAACTGGGAATGTTTAGCCTTTCAAAAAGAAGACTGAGAGAGGATATGATAACTATGTTTAAATATTTGAAAGGATGTCATATTGAAGAGGGAACAGGTTTGTTTTCCATGGCTTCAGAGCTAGGACGTGGGGCAATAGTTTCAAACTACAGGAAAAAAGATTCCATTTCAACATTAGGAAGAACTTCATGACAGTTAGAGCTGTTCGGCAGTGGAATATGCTGCCACGGAGGGTGGTGGAGTCTCCTTCTTTGGTGGTTTTTAAGCAGAGGCTGGATGGCCATCTGTCGGAAATATTGTGAAGGGGTTCCTGCATGGCAGGGGGTTGGACTAGATGGCCCATGAGGTCTCTTCCAACTCTATGATTCTATGATTCTACCTGGCAATTAAGATCCAGCCAGAGGGCCCTCCCGAAAGAGGCATCTTTCAAGGAGGTGAAAGGGGTGGTTTTTAGGAACAGGGTCTTTTCGGCAGCTGCCCCCAGATTGTGGAATGCCCTCCCAAGCAAGACCCGCCTGGTGCCAACATTGATGACATTCTGGCGCCAGGTAAAAAGAATGCTGTTCCAGAAGTTTTTTAACTGATTTTTGTGGGTCCTGATGGCGATTTTAGTGTAGTATTTTAATTACTGTATTTATTGTATTTAAATGTTTTATGTTGTAATTTGATTGCAATTTGATGTTTTAATTATTTGAATTGTTTACTTTGATTGTGAGCCGCCCAGAGACCTTTGGGAAGTCGGCGGCATACAAGCTATATAAAATAAATAAATAAATAAATAGTACTATAGGGGAGCTGAAGATCTGAAGGACCACTGGTCATTGAGCACAAAGGAGCAACCCATGAAGAAGTGTACCCTCCACCTTTTTAGGAGATTCTATTTGGTCTATCCCCATTTGATATGTCCATGAGCTCCATTGGAGAGAATATACAGGAGTCAAGCACTAGATGCACAGATATAGATAAAAATGGGCCGTACAGTGCACTGATGCCATAGTGCTATTAAAAGAGCCCTGCCACTGGTCCCAGATAAAAGAGTTAGACAACAGCAGCAGGAGGGGGGAAGAGGTAAAGAATGGCATTTGTAGTGTATCTAGCTCTTCTGCAGTGCCAGGTCAGATGACAGCAAGACCATTGGAGGGGCCAGATGGTGTGGTGAAGTGGCCCTTCCCTGTGAGACCAAACCAGCTCCTGGTACAGCTGAGCCATCCTCCACTGGCACATATCCACCACAGGGGCTCCAGTGAAAGGAAAGCCATCACAATGGAGATGTGAGATAGGTTAGAAAGTGGCACCGGGGTTCCCTCTCTGGAGGGAGATGATATTCCTGTTCCATTGCTGATGGAAGCCCAACCCTGCCTTGTGATTTCCAGAGGAAAAAGATGCCCACAGCACCATTTCCTTATGGCCAGATGCTTTGCCAGTGTAGCTCTTGTCATTTCCTTTTTCCTTCTGCCCACAGGCTCTGGAGAAGTAAAAAGAAAGATGATTGGGGTGTGTGTGTGTGGGGGGGGGGTAGGGAGTGTCTGGTTACACATTATGCCCCACAGGAAATGATCAGGAAGTGCCTAGAGCAGTGATGGCAAACCTTTTAGACACCAAGTGCCCCAACTGCAATTCAAAACCCTCTAATTTTTTTTTCAAAGCGCCAATACAGTGATTTAACCTGTATACAGGTGGCTATGAAGGGGTGATGTCGCGTGCCCACAGAAAGGGCTTCGAGTGCCACCTTTGGCACCCGTGCCATAGGTTCGCCATCACTGGCCTAGAGGACGTCTGTATTTGATGATGGTTATGAATTGTGTTCATACGCACGCGCGCACACACACGCACGCGCACACACACACACACACACACACACACACACACACACACACACACACACACACACACGTTTCTGCATAGGAAGACAGAACCAACTTTGATATGTTGGGTTGCTTTCAAGAATGAATTGAACAATGGATTTCTTTATGATCTCCTGCTATAAAATTCCTCATCATATTGCCTTTCTCCCAGTGGCCGTACTCATATAGGTTTTGAAAGTATTAAATCAATGCAAACCTTGAATCAGTCATTTCCTTTGCTTATTTTAATTAATTCATGGAACAGTCAGCAAAATCTTCATGTTCAATAGCCAGTTAATATTGGCAAATCAGTTATACAGAAGGGAATTTGCCACCCTTTGAAGACCAGAGTTTTAATATGAAGAACTATACCCTGTCAAAGTGCTCACTCCTTTATTGTTCATAAAAACAGTGGAGTTTAACATAAATCACACAGTGTTGTAATTTTCCTCCTCATGGTATGAAGCTAGGCCTCTTTATTTATCTCTCAAGGGCAACAGCTCTACAACCATACTCTCAAATTAGTTCCTTCAGTTACAAATCCAGTCTTTTCTTGATAGTTATAATAGAACAGGAGAAATGATTTTGCACCAGTAGGGATGCAATTAATTCTCAATACAGGTGGGAAATTTTGCAATCATACAAATGTTGTAAATCTTGCTCATCAATTGCATAATTAGCTTAGGCATGTGCAACAAAAAACCTATTGGGCAAACTCTTTGAATAACTTCAAAAGTGTTACTTTCAAAGGTAATCCTTTCTGGCAGAAGACCAGGGCAGGATGAGCCAGCTGATCTGGAAGTTGAGTCATGGCTACTGGACTTCTTTTTCCTGAGAGACAGAAACGTTTCACTGCTCAGACTGATGAAGCTGTTTGGATCAGCAGCAAAACGTTTCTGTCTCTCAAGAAAAAACAAAGTCCAGTAGCCATGACTCAACTTCCAGATAAACTCACTTGGATGACTGAGAATCTTCACAGACATATGAGCCAGCTGAGATTCAATACAATTCTGTTGATAAAAAACTACAGAAATCAGCTGGGGAATTCTGTTAAGAAAAAAAAAGATTCTGAAAAAAGAGAAAACGGATTTTTATAGAGTTCAAACATAGAATCATAAATGCTTATACCAAATTCTATGTGTGGTTGGCTGAAATTTACATTATTTTGGATCCCTTTGACCATTGGTTTTTATGCTGTCAGTATCCTAATTGACTGATTCTTCTTATTCCCCTCACCTCTCTGTCTCCAACTTTGTCTTTGATGCCACCCTCCTCCATTATTTATGGTCTCAATTAGAGATGGGCATGACTAGGAAATTTTTTTCCCGAGTTGTCGTTTTTCGGGGCAGGTCCGTTTCGGCTCATTTCCGTTTTTCGCGAAAATTTGCAAAAATTTGTCGTTTTGTTTTTCGTTTTTTCGTTTGTCATTTCTTCCGCAGTTTCGCACAATTTGACGTCCCGGTTCCAAGTCCCGATCGAGACTCCCAGTTGCGGCGCTCGGTGTTTTTGCGGGGGCGGGGAGGTGCGGGCGTAGGGCGGGCTGTGGTGGCGGGGGTCCATGGGTGGGCGGCGGCAGCGGCAGGGGGGAGGGGCGCGCAGGCAGCGCGCAGGCGCGGGTCCTGCAAATGACGCAGTGCAGGCGAAAAAGAGTTTAAAAACTGGCCTGGGTGATGGACTTGCACAACAAAACTAGTGCATCCTATATAAGCAAACAAAGTGGGGCAGAAAGAATGCATTTCTTTTTTTTTTCTCTTGGTCTGCTGATGCTGAACCGGCCAGCCACCCTACTTGGTCTGGCTGCCGTGCCTGTTTGTTATGTTATACTTTTTTGTTGTTTGGTTTTGAATCCATCCCATCTCCCCTCCACCTCTTTCAGAGGCAGCAGGAGAAACAGACATTCCGTTGCTCCCAAAATCTGGGGTCTACTGATAGTATACTCACACAACACAACAACAAAGCTAGTAGAAGGGGTGTACTTTCACACAGCACAGGGCAAGTAACTAAGTGAACTGTAAGTGCTTCTAAGATGTAATTGTAAAATATTCTATAGAGGTGGGTGCCCTTCAACAAATATGTTTGTTTGAGTGCCTGACTGCAAATAAATGAATGAGGTGTTGACCCACTAAGCTAGTACAGTTGTGCCAAGCTGGCACAGACAAATGTGTTTGAGTACACTGGTTGGCGATGGGGAACTCTGTATATTTTTAAAATAATTTAATCCACAGCCTCCAACCTCCGCTTTTAAGCACTATCAAGAAATCCTCAGAAACAGGAGGAGAATAAAAAGGATTAAGGAATAATTAAGGAATATTCCCCCAGTGGCAGGGTATGAAAGGACCTTGGCTGTTGCTTGCCACTTGCCACCAAGCAAATGAACTTTAGAAAATAGAAAATAAATGGTAGTATTATATTTTTAAATAAAAGTTATAAACTGCTACTAGGGTAGGCTTGCTTGCTTGCTATTCCCTTCCCAATCCCCACATCAGCAGAGCTGCAGGCAGGGTAAAAGGACCTTGGCCAAGTAAATGAACTTGGTTGGGAATTGGGATAGAAAAAAAATGGTAGTATATAAATAATATATATTTTCAAAATAAATCCGCAGCACCTACCCTCCCCTCCCGCTCCCACTCAAACCTTCCCTCCCCCTTGAAGCAATTATAAGCAAATAAAAAAAGAAAATCTTCCTCCAAAATGCAGGAGAATACAAAAAAGAATAAACTCTGTGTTGCTATTCCCCACAGGGAATGAAAGAAATTATTATTTTTTCCTAAAAATTCAATTGAATCAATTCCCTCCCTGCCTTCCTAACGCGACCGCGACCGCGAAATTGAAACTAGACTGAGCGCAACAATCCAGCCCTGACCACCACCCTCCACCAAGATCCAAGTCCAGACTGCGACTGACTGGGAGTGCCTCGCCTTTTTATGCCCTCTTGCACATCCAGAAGTGTCAGTCAAAACCTGGCCATGCGATTGGTAGAATGGGTCCAAAAATTTGCAGGGTCCCATCCCATGGCCAGCCCATCATTGCGCAGGTGTAAAAAAATAAATTAAGAAAAAAATAAAATAAAATCAACGGAGACATATTTTTGCAAGACAATCCCACTACTGCTACTGTAAAAATTCAAGCATTTAAAATAGCTAATTTTCGCATGTTTCTGTGGTGCTTTGGTGGGTTTTTGGACCACAATTTCAAAAGAACTATTGCGGTTGCCATTTTGGATCCCCCCGCCCGCACACCGCATGGCAAAGGCAGACGAGAGGATGCCCCCCCAGCCTGGTACCAGCAGCGCAGCAGTAGCCAAGGAGAGGGGGGCGGGGACCCCCCCAATAAATCACCCTTCTGGCCTGGTAGGTGCCCTCAGACCGTTTTCGCCTGCTTTTTTGGCTGGGAATTGGGGCTTTTTTACTTTTAAAAACTTTTTTTCTGTGCCTCTTGGCATCGCGCGATCGCCGCGATGCCAGGAATGACAACGACAAATCAGACCCAATTATTCATTCGACGGTTCGAGTTCGAGTTCTGGCGGCGTAATTCCTGTTACCGTTTCCGTTCCGTAACGGAAACGAGTAACGGAAACGGAAACGGGAATTCCACTAAGTCATGCCCATGTCTAGTCTCAATGTTCTGCTTGTAGCAAGATGTATGAAGGTCTGCTGTTCTTCATGGTGATAATGTGCCACTCTTTGGGTATATTGAATTCTTGCTATCACCTGTAAGATGGGTCAAGTGTCACATAGGCTGTGGCCTCTGGTTTCATTTGGCATCGCTATGTGAAAAAAATGGAGTTTTGAGTCCCTTCTACATTCTACAGCAATATGTAATTCTAAATATTCAGGGTATCAAAAGCATACCACTTCTGCTGTGACAGACCTTGTGCTAGCACAATGACATCACTGGATTAAATCCACTGTGACGAAATGAAGAAACATAGTATCACTGGTAGAATTCAGATACGATTCTCAAATGCAGTCCTTCCTGCCTCTGCAGTAGCACATCAGCATACATACATCATACTCCATCCCATGATATAGTCATTGAAAGTGATGGTAGCTGCCATTTTTATTCGTATTTGCACATCCTCCTGGGCTTCCTACTGGAATCCCGTTGCCCACACTTCAATATAATTTGAAAGCCTGAGGGAGCACCAAATGTCAGAGAGATTGTGGGAGGCCAGAACATATTAAACCAATGTTGTGGCAAGTACATTATCAGTAGGCCTTTGGAATTTAGAAAGAGTTGGTGGTTGAAAGTTTTTAATGGGTTTCTTCTTCTTCTTCTTCTTCTTCTTCTTCTTCTTCTTCTTCTTCTTCTTCTTCTTCTTCTTCTTCTTCTTCTTCTGTATGCTATTTATCTGTTTCCATATTTTCAGAAGTGCATTAAGTCTTAAATTTGGTCTGGTTCTAGATTTGATGCTTTGGAAAATGGTTGCCTTCTATTCCAGCTCATTCCCTGCTTTGACTTCAGTCTCACATCCCCATAGAGTTTTGGAAATGTGAAGTTCCATGCCTTCCATGGATTGTCACTAGAAATCCCAATAATGATTGCAGCTTTCCATTCTGTCCTATTGTACTTTCTTTGAGATTGAATCCAATGCCAAATGAGCTGAATACAACAACAACCAAAATCCTTACTCTTTTCATCATTTGTCATAACCCCTTGGAGAGTTACTCCATCTATCTTTTATGAAAGATGCTTTCTTGCCTAGGAACACATATACGATAGATGCCTTCCCCTCCTACAATTTAAAGCAAAACAAAACAGTTTATTCCTGCTCTACCCAAACTCTGAATATTCCCTCTGAAATTAAATAAGGCCATCATTACTTTTACATCATTATTGTAACAATTCCTATTCTGCTCAAGAAATCATTTACAAGAATTCTGATGAAAAACCTTCATAATCCCATTATCCAAGATAGTTATAGGTCAGTGCATAATCTTCCTTTTAAGAAATAAGGTTTTAGAATACATAGAGGCAGGAAAACTCCAGACTTTCTGAAGTGCAGCTGAATATTTGGATTCTTCACAGTCTAAATTCAGAACTGATTTGAAGACAGAAGCAATCTTGGTCTCTTTGATGAATAATCTGCATTGGGTACTGGAAAGATGGGATGTGCTCATGTATTTGATCATGGCATTCTTTTGGGCCATATGGTTGACAGGAACCCCAGGTTTTTTGGTGGATCCTGCAATACATAGATGAATAATGCCCAGAAAGTGGTGCTGTGGGATGAGTATTCAACCATTTGCCCATTAGTTTACTGCCATCTCAAAGTTCAGTATTTTACACAAACTTTCTAACACAGTATTCCCCTGTTTATCATGGGGTTTAGGTTGCTGATCCACGCGGGAAAAATCTGTGATATGCGGACACCTTTATCTGCAGGTTGGGCAGGGACTGCAGGCCTGTGTGAGACCTCCTGAACTCACCCCAGGCCTGGTACTGCCCAGAATGGGCCTCCAGTGGATTTCCCGGGGCTCTATACGGACCAGAAGTAGCTTCCAGCAGTGAACCAGAAGTGATTTCCAGCAGACCAGATGTGACTTCCAGGGTTTGTGCTGGGCCTCTGGAACCTGTACAGCAGGCATGTCCAAACTTTGGCCCTCCTGATGTTTTGGAGCACAACTCCCAGAATTCCAAGCCTGTGTTGCCAATGACAAAGGCCTGTGGGAGTTGTGGTTCAAAACATCTGGAGGGCTGAAGTTTGAACATGCCTGCTGTACAGGGACCAGAAGTGGCTTCTGCTCTGGAGCTTGCCCCTAGTGAGCTGACTCAAAAAAATTGATCCCATCCTGAAAAGTTATAAACAGCTACCTTCAAACAAACAAATAAACAAAAACCATGAAAGATACAGAGCACAACACCTCCCCACTCCACGCAACTATCTGAAATTTGAAGGCATGCCTTTTCCTAGTATGCATGCAGACAGCAACCACAGAAGGGTCAACTGTTGAAAACTGCAAAGCAATATTTCTTTTCAATTTGCCAAAATCAGGGCCCCAAGCAACAGCTGTTGCAGTTTTGTGTGTGTTTGTGTGTGTCAGGGGTGTGTGTGTCAAGGTTGCAAGAAGTAGATTCAAACCCAAACTGAATCATGGAGTCACTGATTTGGTCCAAAGAAAATCAGGCTGATCCAAAGCACTGTCATGGGGCCCAGATGGAATTATACACAACTTCATTTGGGTACATGCTTGCACAGTACAATGTGGTTAAAACCAATGTAGTGCTATGCTGAATATGTACAATAGGGATTTTATACTGAAAGCCAATGTGAACGTAAATGAATACTGAAATAAATCTAAGGCATCCTAGTTAAATCCCTAGATAATAAAGACATAGACACCTGAGGACTCTTAATTATCATTTATTTATTTTGCATGTATTTTGTTCTCTTTCATTGGTTATACCGAGGAAACCATTTATTTCTATCTTCTGCCAACAACACATAGGATTTTTATTATTAATATAAATGTGAATGATATTAGAGATAGCTCCAAGCTTAATTACCTAATTGATTCACCATAGCTGCAATCGGGAATGCTAATTAAGCATTGGTTGAGCTTAAACTTCAGGAAAAAATCAACTTGTTATAGAAATCTGTTTGGCTTTCATTCTAATAGGCATTAAGACTTGCATTGTGCACTTGCATTTATTACAATCTGACACGTTCTACTATCTTAATGATGTTATTAGCCTCTTTGCACAAAGTAAATGCTCTTCAAGGCTTTATAAATTGTTCTTTAAGTATCTGATAATACAATTAAATGGGCAACACTCTATAGGAGAAATGAGAATCAATACTCGAGTCTAAGGAGATGTCCTGTAACATTACGCTTTTAGGCCCTGAAATTGTAGATCAGTTCCATAATGTCGGACTGTTTCCTTCATGTAGAACATCTTTCTAGTTCTAACGATTATTAAACAGTTATATTTTATAATACTGCATTAAATTAAGCCTAAACTTTATCCTCAAAATTAAGCCTTAAGGTGAAAAGTATGCCTTAGATGCAATGCTTTTCATACAAAATGGAACTAACAATTTACCTGGGACATTACCTTCATTGGCATATTACTTTTCTTAACAACAAGATAGAACTGAATTACATTTATTGTTGTATATGGACCTCTACCAAGCATAGCTGCACTGCACTTCAATATTTTTCCATTATAATGGCAACGTACAGTATTTTGGTGTATAAGACTCCATTATTAGACTAAAAATTAAGGGTCATCTTATATATCAGACCCGCATGGTTGCAAAACTGTAATTTTGGGTTGGAAAAATGTGGCTTGTCTTACGCATGGAGGACATATGGTACTTGTTTCCATTGCTTTTTAGTGCTCTGAATAATTAAGGAAAGGAGGAAGGGTTGCATGGGCAGTTCATTTGGTACATCCCACTTTCTACTGTTGAGGAAAAGAAGACATTGCAAAATGAGCAGGGATGGGATGAGAGAATTAAGCTAAAGACACCCTACTTAAAAGAAAGGGAACAAGAATGAACTTCAAAGATTGAAGTTCTTAAGGGGAAAAATATTTAAGGTAAAATTATTAGGAATAGAGATGGCACAAAATGAAAAACAACATGCTATTTTGTTGTGTCATAAGTTTACAAAATGTTTCGCAACATAAAACAACAGACAGCGTTTCATTACGAAGCAAAATGAAACACTATTTTTTACTGTTGAAATGAAATGATTCGTTCTCCCTTGTTTTTGTTTTTCATAGGTCGGGCTATGTGGATGGGGGCCTCCTCCCTCCCCACAGTCCAACCAGTCAAAAAACCCCAGCTGAGTGGCGGCAGCTTCCGAATTGTTTTGGTGCTCATTTCATTTCATTACGAAAATTCTATTAAGAATTCATTAGTAATGAAACGAAGTGAAACACAATGAATAACAAAACAAAAAACTATTTTTCAATTTCATACCCATCTCTAATTAGGAGTGGAAGGGAGATAAAAGACACCACTTTATCTCAGTGATTCCAAATAAGGTGTACAGGAGGAAAACTCAAATAAATATATATAGGACATAAATTTTTATCTTGCTGTTTATCTTGTTTTCAGTAAGGCCTTCAATAAGCTTCCCCATGATGTACTTGCAAAGAAGTTAGTAGAATGTGGGATAGATAATGCTACTGTTAGGTGGATCTGTAATTGGTTGACTGATTGTACACAAAGGGTGATCATAAATGGCTTCTCAGCATGGAGAGTGGTGACCAGTGAGGTGCCCCAGGTTTCTGTTCTGGGTCCAGTGCTATTCAACATCTTTATTAATGATTTGGATGAAGGAATAGAGAGTAGACTGATTCCCTAGAGGATAGCATAAAAATCCAAAATGACCTTTACAGATTAGAGTGCTTGGCCAAAGCAAATGGAATGAGTTTCAACAGAGAAATATGTAGGGTCCTGCATCTAGGCAGAAAAAAAATGAATTGCATAGATTCACCTGGCTGGGGAATAGTACACCTGTGAAAGGGATCTGGAAGTCTGGGTTGACATGAGTCAGCAGTATAATGCAATGGCCAAGAAAACCAATGCAATTCTTGGTTGCATCAACAGAAAAATAGTGTCTAGATCAAGGGAAGTGATTGTGCCACTCTATTCTCTTCTGGTCAGACCCCACCTGGAGTACTGTGTACAGTTCTGCGCTTCTCAATTTAAAAAAGATGTTGACAACCTTGAGTGGGTCCAGAGAATGGTGACCAGGATGCTTAAAGGTCTGGAACACATGTCTTACGAGGAATGGCTTAGGGATCTGGGAATGTTTAGTCTTACAAAAATAAGGTTGGAAGGGGATATGATAGTCATGTTTAAATATTTGAGAGGATGCCACATCAAAGAGGCGTCTGGCTTGTTTTCCATGGCTTCAGAGACTAAGACTTGGAGCAATGGTTTCAAACTACAGGAAAAGAGATACCATTTGAGCATTAGGAAGAACTTCATGACCATTAGAGCTGTTCGGCAGTGGAACAAGCTGCCACAAAGGGTGGTGGAGTCTCCTTCTTTGGAGTTTTTTAAACAGAGGCTAGATGGCCATCTGTTGGAAATACTGTGATGGGTTTCCTGCATGGCAGGGGGTTGGACTGGATGTCCCTTGAGGTCTCTTCCAACTCTATGATTCTGTGATTCTATGATTCTATGAAATGGAGGGGCAAGAAGAAGAAGGGGGGAATTTATGAGATCCTGCACCGTGGATCAGAAGACTGGGAAAACAAAATAAGCAAGACAATGCTCGCCAAGGGATTGACATGAGGAATGGGGGTGGGTTTTTGTTTTGGTCCAGAGTGCCCTTTTGAAGGGGGCAGGCACCAACAAGACCATGGCTAACAACTCATTCTTTATGGGTGTTGGGAAGGTTGCAAAAGTGGGCCATTGCCCACCTAATGAGACTGTTTAGACTATTGTTCATCTAACGATCCCATTAAGGCCATTGTTCATCTTATGAGCCCATTTCAGACCAGGGTGACATGAGGTCAAAGTGAACTATAAAATGGAGGACTTGCTACGAACTTTCCTCAGACTGATGAAGCTGCTTGGATGAGTAGCAAAACGTTTCAATCTCTCAAGAAAAGAAGTCCAGTTGCCATGACTCAACTTCCAGATATTATTTCTCTTAAATTTTCTTAAGCACAATGTATGATCTGTCATCAGTAATGAACAATATGCCAGAATGAGAATTTTTGTTTAGAAAAATAATAAAATGCCTCATTTATCTACTATTTGGAACATAAGGTGTGTGAATACTGTGATGCTATCAGTGATGACAATTAAAATACTCTCCCTTCTTGCACAGGGCCATAATTATACAATCAAATGCTGCCTAATGGTTTTTACTCTGTAGCAAGAACAATAACAGTTTAAACATGGAGTGGATTCTGAAAAGAATGGTAGTAATGGTGGTTACAAACACTTAGTATTTGAAATTAACTGTATTAATTCTGTGCAGTAACTTTCCTAGCATTTGCATCCTAAATAGGGATCTGCTGTTCTGACAATAAATTAAATCTTTATTCTCTTTAATACTATGGGTTCTTTCTTAATGTCCTCAGTAAAACTGATTGGCAATAAGCATGTAATAAACAAAAAGAAATATTCAGTAGGATCTCTTGCCACAAGCACAGATGGTTTTCTAATAGGATCAGACAAATTCATGGCGGGCAAGGCAATCAATGGCTACTATGCAAGAGCATTAGTAATGATCATTTGTCTTTGGACAAATGTATGAAAACAGACCACCTCAGCAGTATTTGTGCAATTTGGGGGGGCAACCACATGGTGGGGTATGTAGCCATTGATTGTTCATTGTGTGGAATGCCCTCAGGGACCCTTCATATTTTTATTTACAGGCCACAATTCCAAGCGAGAAAAATACAATCAAAGGAATGCACAATATCAGTCTGGTTCCCAAAGCACAAGATGAGTGACAGCTGAACCCCAGCTGAACCCTCTAATACAAGCCAAGATCTCTTTTGGACATTCCACCGAGGCATGGGGTGGTAGTGGTCTCAAAATGAGGTCAGTGGGCACTATAAATATCATCTTGCAACTGTTTGGCTGTCAATTTTACGCAACTGGAGGAAAAAGTGAAAGATTCATGTTTTCATTGCTCTCTAGGATTCACATTCTAGAATTTGCTCCTCCTGCCTTCTCCAGGACAGTTTTCTAAGGTTTACACTTGTTGGACTGAACTCTGTGCAGGGGGAAGAATGCCTTAATTGGTCTTGCATAAACATAGAAGGCCTGGGTCAAATTTAACACGGTCAGATATGTCTTTAATGTTCATTTCCTTTTATCTGTTTGTTTGTTTGTGTGTGTGTGTGTGTGTGTGTGTGTGTGTGTGTGTGTGTGTGTGTATCTGTGTCTGTGTGTGTGTCTGTATCTGTGTCTGTGTCTGTGTCTGTGGTGTAATTTGCACCCTCTGCTGCTTTTTGTGTCCTTGCAACAAGAGTATTTGGTGACATATACTAACATCTCCCTGAATTTCTTTCTCTGAGTGATCAATAAGACAAAAAAACTTGTAAGATGAATGAAATTTCCACAAATAGGCATGTTTTGTAAAACAATCTTTTCCCTATGGGTTGAATTTGTCTTACAAGGCACCATTGCAGATTGGGTGCTGCAGACCAAGCAGTATGCAACAACCAATCCTTGGCATCAGGGGGACTTTCTGAGGGAAGCGGCAGTGGTGGTGGCAGGACTGGGTGAGGATTACTGGGTTCCCAGTTCACCCACCAACTAGGTGAGCAAAGCAGGGACCCAGTGATCCTCGTCCAGCATGGGGTGTTTATGAGGTAAGTGGTGGCGGAGGATCACTGCCACCGCTGCTTACCTCATAAGCAGTCTGGACTGTCAAAAAGCCCAGGCTGGGTGATGAGGATTACTGGGTCCCTGCTTTGCCCACCAAATTGTGATCTGACCATGACACAGGCTGAGAACACAAATTCCCCACCCACAATTTATAACCTTCTTCCCTACTGTTTGGCCACCAATGGCTCCTGCATGACATTATTTCCATTCCTTCAAGAAACTTCTCAAGCTTTCATGCGCAGCGCCCCCCTTGGCCTTTCATCAAAGCAGCATATGGAGCTTCTCCAGCCAATGCTGTACCTGGATATGAAGCTTTGCAAAAACAGAGTAGAATAGTGTTGTCAGCCAGGGTTTGTAGGCAGCACCTAAACCCTGACCTAAGACTCAACTGGCTCCTGCAGATACCAGCTGTGATTCTTTAGCCTGTCTTTTTATGAAATCTGTCTTCAGATGCAAAAGAATGTGGAGGAAAGTGCAGTTCAGAAAGTTGTCATTATCTTGAGTCACTGAGTGGAGATATCTGTCCTGCCTGGAGATACCAGAAGAAATGCATTCTAGTGGAATCCATGGAAAGGCATGTGCCAAGTGAAATAATCTTCTTGTACAGAGAGACAGCTTTGGGAAAAGTTCTCCCAAAAAACAAACTGAGATTGATGAGGGACACTTGAGAAACATTTTGGATATCTGAACTTGTTCTTTGTCAGTCTGGTTTATCACTTTGTATATTGGAAAGAAAGAAAGAAATGAACTGTCAATGAAATCCTGTAGGTGATACCAAAAGGCAAACGTATAGGTTCTTGAAAAGAGGTTATAGCTTAGGGGAAGAGTAGGGATTGATGGTACTGGGAAAGATTTTTATTGAATATTTATTATTTATAGACATCTCAAGGGGAAAATATGGTGGAAGGATCAATACGCATTCATGAACTTCAGATTCCTGGCTGCAAGACAGTTGCATTGTGCTAAGCTGCTAGCAAGAAAAAAAAAAATCAATTCAGATAACTCAAACAAATACACTGCACACTGTGTTCCAATTCAACTTGAGCTGGTAAGGATTCCTTCATTGGTACCCAAAGAAACAATGAAGTGAAGGAAGTGCGGTAGCGGTCTAAGTGTGCCTTGCCTTAGTGGGATCTACTCAGAGGGAGCATGCTTTTCAAGACACCTGTCTTCTCTCTTCAACCAGCTTTTTTTTTTCTTACAGCACGGCAGACAAGGGCTGAATTAGATGATTTTAAAACCTCATAATTAGAAGTTGTACTTCCTGAAGTGATGAAAGGCATCCATTTTAGAGATGGGCATGAACCAGAAAACCCATGGTTCAGGTTCGTCTGATTTGGGCCCACCCTCGGTTCGGTTTGGGTTCGGGTTCTCTCCGCCCTCAGCCACGAGTTAATGCTTCAATGCATTCCTATGGGAAAATGAAAAACGAAAGGAACGAAGTGGAAATTTCCATTCCGTTTCCTTTCGTGGTTCTTTGATGGCTCAGTGCATTATTTGTTTCGTTAGGTAATGAAATGAATAACAAATAACAAAACAAATAAAAAATTCATTTCGTGCCCATCTCTAATCTATTTGTTACAGAACATGGTTTTGCTTTGTGTTTTCACCTCTTGTTCTGCCATTCCTGGATATTTGGTTGTGTGGTTGGTAGTGTAAGGCTTCATTCAGTCTGCAAGTCTGCTCTCCCTAGCTTTCATCTCTAAGGAAATCATACTGTGAGAAGAAAAAATGTGGGTAAATCCAGGTAATATACAGGATATTTCCCTTAACTTTATTTTGACTTTATAATGCTGTGGAAGAAATGTCATGCTCTGGCAAGTGACAAACAGCTCCCCTCATATTTTTATTCAAGATTTTAAAATCAGTAATAAATAATCATAAGCACTTTGAGATTCAAATATCCCAGTACATCTAAATATGTGCAAAGATGTCTCTTATATATTTTATTCCCTGCCAGCAGTTTTTGTGTTTACATGGAGACTCTTAGGTTGAGGCTGGAGCAAATATGTCTCCCTTAATTTGTCCATTGCTCCAGCCAGTAAGTTCCTATCAGTTCCAATCAGAAGTGGCAGTAGGCTTATATGTAACATGGGCTGAATTCCTATTGCTTAGTGTAGTACCTCTCAACTAGGGTGGACCTATTGAAGCAATGAAACTTAAATAGAAATTGACTCATACAATCCATAGGAATTCAGTGGACATATCTTAGTTGTGACTTACTACAATAAGCAACAAGATTTCATCAAATATTTCATTTTCATAAGAGGTGGGTGAAGAGCAATAATGAATGTTCATTTAGGCTGTGTTCAGACATTGGTTTTGGGTTCAGAAGGCACATGTCCTACCACACATCCCCACCCCTCAACATATGTTGAATCCATGGCAAATCCTGCCAGGTGGGAACCTATTGCTTTTTAAATTGTTCATTTTGGCTTGAATTAATTTTGGTTTTGAGTTCTGTTTGAACCCACAATACCAGAATATATCTCTGTTTGTTGCCATTACAAACTCCCCTTTTGGTTGCTGCTATTTTTTGTGCCCATTCTATTTTCATTCATTCATTCATTCATTTATTGAACAGTGTGTTGATTCCTCCTTATGACAATGGATGACTTGCATTCAATTTTCCAGGGTGGGTGTAGTAGAAAGAGTGAAAAGGAAGTAAAAGGTGGATGTATGAAATCAAGAAAACTTTTTTTCATAGGATTTTTTTGTGGGAGATTCTTGTAAAACTTCCCACAAATTGTCAACCCCACTGATGTGTTTTCACCTCTTGTTTTGCCCACAGACTACAATAGATGCAACTTTTAGATAAAAGTTCAGAGATGGTCCCATTTCCCATCTGGTATTACTGTATTATTTTTAATTCAGATTGTTGTGCAACAAACAGTTGGACCTAGTATTTTGCTATAATTATTCTGCAGAGTCTGATGAAAGAGCATGAAAATTTGCTCTTATGTGATGTTTGTAACACAACATTCTTCAAATTTGCTTTAAAAAAATTGTCAGGGATCCTGACATAGGTACATGCAAACATTGTGATGGTATGAATGAAACTAGGATACCTATGTGTCAGAGAGATTTATTGGCCAAATTCCTCTGGCATAGTTATTATGCATATGGCATGCAACAGAGACAGTGCACAGTGATTTCTTAACTTATGGCAATTCACTTCAAAAAGTTATACCATTTCAGACTAAACCAGCAGAACTACTCATGGAATAGAGCCATTGCATCTCCGGTGCCGCTATTAATGTAACAAACCAAAACAAACCTTTTTTTTCCAGTTCGGTTCATTTTGTTCTAAATCCTCTCTGAGGTTCATTATTCATTTCGTTACATAATGAAATGAATGAATGTTATTCATTTCGTTACATAATGAAAACGTGCCCATCTGTATTTAACAACTATATAGCAAGCAGGTTCAACACAGTGCACTCCATCCTGGAAACAGTTGTATCTGCTCAGTTTGGCCAAACACAGATGTCTGTGAATTTCATTTGCTTTACAGGAACTTAACCAGAGATTGCAAACATCTTTATAATCTTAACCAACAAAACTAGTGATTAAAAAAAAACAAATTGTGTGTGTGTGTGTGTGTGTGTGTGTGTGTGTGTGGAAACTCCAACTCCCACAACCCACTATGCATGCTGGTCATGCCCCTTGGAAGATACATGGAGTTGCAATGCACAGAAGAAAAATTTTCAAACCACTGAGTTTCTGTTAACTCAGCATCGTATAGCAACACACAGGGTTTTCTTTGTTTTTCGTTTCTGTTTTACAAAATGTGTGTTATGTGTTATTCTGCTCTGGAGTGTGTTATTTTAAATGGGGGCAGGGGATAAAAGCAAATGACTGAGATTTTTGGCATCCTCAAATCATTTGTTATAGGCATTCAGCAGAACTGTAGTCTGGCACTAATTAGCATTTGTTAATGAACATATGGGCTTCTTAGCAATTTGGTATACTATTGTTAGGTTGTTTCAATGTATAAAAATGCTGTGTTGTACACATTCAATTGACTTGGAATGAAAGACTTTTTACTGGTAGGCAATACAGTAACCAAGCCCCGCTGGTTTCTGTTTCTTATGTTTGACACCCTGTGTTTAGCTCTGAAAGCATTCACAGATGATATGTGAGAGAGCTTGTTGTAAAATGTACTGCTGTTTCTGTCAGAGCAAGATCCTCATGTATTTATATGTACATTTATTGCCTATACTACTTACATTACCTAGCACTATTGTTTGCACATTGCCTGTTCTTAGTCTGTTCCCAAATTGCATTGGTCACCACAGATGGCATGTGAAAGAAATGCAGAAGGTAACCCCTAAATTTGGGGTGAGACTCCCCTTGGACTATGCTGATAATATAGGAATGTTTTACATGGATTTGTTTTCATAAATCAAAGAATTTTGCTTATATGCTTTTTCTTTTTTTTTTTGCTGCTCATTGGGTGTGAGCTTTTTCGGCTGGTTGTGGTGTCCTCGCTCGAGTCGTTCAGCAAGACAAGCGAGGTGAGGTCGGGCTGGAGGCAGTGGACCTGAAGGAGACCGGTGGCAGAATTTTGCTTATATACTGCTCTATAGTGCTTAAAAGTCTCTCTGGGTGGCTTACAATTTAATTATGGAAGCTACAGCCCAACCAGTGACACCAGCAAGCCGCAAAGCCTGAAAAGGGCAAGCCACATGAATATTAATTTAGGGATGGGACAGTCTGTGATGTTACTTTCCTTTTTCCTTATATTTTGCATATGTTCAGAAATGTGGATTAAAGCTATAATGAAACAAAATGTCCCCACTTCAATAGGAGATCTGTCACCTTTTCAATTTTGCAATTTTAGTAGGTTGTGAACTTAAAAATGAAATTGTATGGAAATTTCCACCCATTCCTGATGATTCTTCCAATTATTTGTGTCAACAGGCCCAACTGAAAGGCAGTACATCATGACGTGAAAACCATCTACAGCAACAACAGCTTTGAAACAAAATAATCAAAAACTGCAATGTGTGAGAATGTGGACTTGTTCATCAAAGCTCGGATTAAAATATAGCAATCTGTCTCTAAGGTGCCATAATATCTGAAAGTTGAGTCATGGCAACTGGACTAAGATTGAAATGTTTCGCTGTTTATCCAAACAGCTTTGTCAGTCTGAGGAAAGCTGGTTGCGAGTCCTCCATTTTATAGTTGACTTTGACCTCATGTCACCAGGTCTGAAATAGGCGCATAAGATGGGCAATGTCCTGAATAGGCTCCTTAGGTGGACAATAGCCTCAATAGTCTCATTAGGTGGGCAATGGCCCACCTTTACAACATTTCCAACACCCATAAAGTATGAGTTGTTAGCCATGGCTTTGTTGGTGGAGGCGTGAAGTATTCTTGATTTGCCTGGGGATTGTTGAAATGGTCACTTGATAAGTAGCAGACAGATTGTGCCTGAGACCCCTACCTCTGTTGAGAGAGGGATTTTCAATACTCACATGAATGGCTTCCCTGATCCCATTCTCAAACCATCTATCTTCTCTGTCCAATATGCGTACATCCTCATCTTTGAATAAGCGCCCTTTGTACTTCAAGTGGAGGTGTACTGCTGATTCTGGTCCTGAGCTGTTGCCCCTCCTGGATGGGTCTCTGCCTTAGTGTGTTTGTGGGTTTGAAATAAACAGGGATGTGGTGTGGGCAGAGGCAGTGAGTGAGGGAAAGTTTGAGAGGAAACAGCCTGGACTGGGCAAGGGTCTCTGAGTTCCTGCTTCACCCAACAACTTGGTGGGCAAAGCAAGCACTCAGTGATCCTCGCCTAGCCCAGGATGTTTGCAAGGAGGGCTTTTCCCTTGCCCCAACCCAGCAAAGAAGAGGAGAAGCTTCCTCCCTTTGCTGGGTTCACCGGTAGCAGAAGGCTGTTCCTGCACAGCCAACAGACAGCATGGAGCTATCAAAATCAGCTATCTGTTGGCTGCAAGGGGAATAGTATTCTACTGTCTGGTGATTAAGTGGGTTTGGGACATAGGAATGCATTGTAAACCTATCCCCTGCAGAACAGATTAAATAGTTTTGAATGAATTCCTATGGGAAACTGCATTTTGCAAGACAATTTTTTGTAAGACGAATTGCCCCTAGAATGAATATAATTCATCTTACGAGGTACCAATGTATTGCAAACTTTGTGGAAAAAATAATAATGTTGTAGATACAGATTTGATTGGTAGCCACAATATAAATGCACATCCACATTCAAAGACAGTAGAGTTTTGATTATCTGAATAGCAACAGGTAATAGAAAAAAAATGAAATAAATTGCCCCAAATCCTGTTGCTTGGTCATGCATATGAAAAGCAAAAGGAGGCACATCCAGTTATTTCTAGCCAGCAATTAAGAAGTCCCCCCTGGGATTTTTGAAGTCACAAACACTCACTTGATTGGAGAATCCTAGCAGGGATTTATTAATTGACAGCCAGGAAGAACTGGCAATTCATAACAAACCAGCACATTTTCAAGCGTTATTTTATTACTTTTTAAAATACATTTCTTACCACTCTTTCCAGAGGTAGAGAAAATTCATCAACATTCTTATATGCAGCGTATGTGTTCCCTTCCTACCACAACGTGACTGGCTGCCCCACACACTTGTTGACACACACTGAAAATAAGTCATCACCCTCAGACAGCTGGGCAATCTGTGCAGGAGCAGGGACTTCCCTTTTCCACCTCCCCCAGCAGCCACCCATTCAGAAAAGGAGGCAGGGCAGTGAGTACCCAGCCAATGCAGGCCAGCAAATGAATGGGACAGCTAGTTCTGGTAAGGTGGGGGAAGGAACGTGCATCACCTCTGGAGTAAAAAAACCCAACAACCAGCCTCCCCATGGACCAGCTGGTTGATGGGAGTTAAAAAAAAAAACACCAACTGGCCTCCCCATGGGCCAGCTGGTTGGCGGGAGTGAAAATAAACCCTGCCAACCAGATTCCCAATGGGCCAGCTGGTCAGCGGGAGTACAAAACAAAACAAAACCCTCCCAACCAGCCTCCCCATGGGCCAGCTACAGGCTGGAGTAAAAAAACACCCACCAACTGTCCTCCCCGCGGGCCAGCTGGTCGGCAGGAGTAAACAAAAAAAAACCTGCAGACATGCTGGCCCAGCCCCAACAATGTAAAAAACAAAAAGAAGAAGAAAAATGAAAATAAAAATTAAAAAAAAACAAAATACAAAACTTTTTTTAAAAAAAAATCATTTTGTAGTAAACAAAATGAAATGGGGGAAAGAAACAAAAAATGAAACAAAATGCTATTTTGGCATTTCGTGCCCATCTCTATTCAGAAGGGTTGCATAGATGTGACTTTCAAACATCCCAAGCTATTGTCCAACTAACAAGCCTCTTTAGACCAGTGTGCAGTAAAACCAAAGTGTAAATAAATTGTAAACCTCCCACCAACTTTCCTCAGACTGAGGAAGCTACTTGGATGAGTAGGGAAATGTTTCGATCCCACAAGAAAAGAAGTGCAATTGCTATGACTCAGCTCCTCGATAATCTCACCTGGATGATCGAGAGTCTCCATACATCCATACTATCATGTTTCCAGTCACCATGTATGGATGTGAAATGTAGGCAGTGAAGAAAGCTGACAGGAACAGAAATTGATTCATTTGAGATGTGGTGCTGAGCTTTGTGGATGCCCTAGACTGCCAGAAAAATGAACAAATGGATTCTGGATCAAACCCAGACACAGGCTTGATTTTACAAGAGCTGAGCAGTGCAGTTGAGGACAGGCCATTTTAGAAATCGCTTATCCATAGGGTTGTCATAAGACTAAGGTCATGGTGGCAAATAGAAGAACAATCAAGCTGCAGTAAAATGTTCCTTTGCAGGGGCAGTATGTTGACATCATGCTTTGCATTACTTTCATTTTCACCTGTCCCTCACAACATTCACTTTTTCTTAAGGAAACAGGGGACAGGATTTCACAGGTATCATTTGTCAGTTCACACAGTGGTTGAAAAAAAAGTTATGAATATTGAATACCAAGCAGGAATTCTCTAACTATAAATGTTGGCAATAAATGCATGATTTTATAATGTTCATGCTATGATACACTGTAAAAGCATATTATGGATTCATGCCTCTTTGCTGACATAAATTAACAACCTTGGAATATATATTTATTGCTTTGCAATTGCCTAAGCCAGGAAGATGCACTTTCATTTAGCAAATGAAGGTATATAACTGCTGCCATATAAAGATTGTAAAGATTGTCTTAGACTGAATCATGTAGTTGATCCTTACTGACTGGTTACATCCCTTAGGGGTTTCAGATGGAAATCTTTGACAGTATTATGTGGAGATGACATGTTCAAAATTCCACTCACAAAGCATGTCTCAATGGTTGAACTACTGAAAAAAGATGAATGCAGAACCAAGGGTATTCCCAGACTCAATTAGTCCAAAGCTCTCAAACTAAGAGCCTAACTAGACCTTATACAGTCACCCCCCGCCATTTCGCAGTTCAGGTACTGCGGTGCCAATATATCACGGGATCACAGTACCTGCACCTTCGGGCCGCGTGGGGGGTGGCGGGGGGTGATCCGAGAAACATCAGAGCTGTGCAGGGGGCGACGGGGAGCAATTGCATTGCCCTGCGCCCCCCAGCCCCTCCGAGAAGCCTCGGAGCCACATGGGGGGGCATCAGGGGGTGATCGCATCACCCCGCACCGCCCCTAGGCCCCACCCAAACCACTTCCGCATATCGCAGATTTTCAAGCATCACGGGTCGGGTGGATCCCTAACCCCCGCAATAGGCGGGGGGTTACTGTATCTGGCTAACAGGTGTTCATCCTAGTTCCAAGACAATGCCTTTCCTTCAGGCTATTCATGGTTGAATGTCCCCACAGAGTCTGGTTAAAAGTTGGTTATTTGGGACACAGGGGTGGCAGAGACTAATACAATCAATTAAGCACCTGCTCTTCCTCCAGGGACTGCCAGAAAGACAAACAAGTGGCTCCAAGATCAAATCAAAGCTGAACTTTCCCTGAAAGGAAAAATGATGAAACAGAGGATTTCATGCACTGAGTGCATTGTAAGAAGGAAAGATTCACTGGAAAAGTCAATAATGCTGGGAAAAGTTGAAGGCAGAGGCAAAAAGAACAAGACCAAGTATAAGATAGAGTGACTTCATAAAGGAAGCCACAGGCTTGAATTTAGAAGAGCAGATTGTAGCTGTCAGGGTAGGACATTGTGGAGATTGTGAATCATATGGTCACCATTAGTCTGAGGCAACTTTGTGGCACATAACAACATCCATGTTACAGGCCACTATCAGTTCACTACCTAGATTGCCCCTTAAAACCCTCAAATAAATCTGCTGTGTATAGGTCAGACTGTTCATCCTGAGTTGCTGTGGTTTGCTTGGTCTTTAACATTTAAGAAAATGTTGTGTGTACATATTGATTAGCTTCATACTGTGGCTTCCATGACAAGACCATTCAGGGAAAGAGAAGACAGACAGACGGATGGATGGATAGACAGACAGACAGATGGATGGATGGACAAAATACACTTAAGTGTGCATTCTCTCTCTCTCTCTCTCTCTCTCTCTCTCTC
>JAHTLZ010000114.1:12491545-12503213 GCA_023846285.1 Phrynocephalus versicolor | reverse complement strand
ACACACACACACACACACACACACACACACACACACACACACACACAACACACACACACACACACACACACACACACACACACACACACACACACACACACACACACACACACACACACACACACACTTCAAGTTTCTAACTTCTGAATTCTTACTATGGCCACAATGACATGAGTAACACCTCAGCTCAGAAAGTTTACAGACGGCTGCATACAATATTTAGAGCTCTGCCAGTGAAGTCCAGGTTCCATATTTTGTGTCAATTTTCATTTTTATTTTTGTGATAGAAGAATCCTAATTCCCACTCAGCTACAGTTACATCCAGTCAGCCATGAAGAATTCTAGCTGGCCAACCCTGTATTTCAAGGTTGCACTTGACTGGTTTCAATAGTATTCCTCTGATTGCACTGATTACCTCTTTGCATCTTCTGGATCGATGAAGCACACTACGGAATAGATGATGCTTTGTGAAGGAGCACAAAAAGTTTCAGAAACAATCACCCGTGAGAAAGCAAATATCAGCATTTGCTACCGTTCCCTTTGTGACAAAAGAAATATGTGAAGAGATCTAATTTATCATGATAGTAATGGCAGCAACTGTGCATATATCCATGATAGTTCATTCTTTAATTATACCATTCCCTCTTTCCTAACTTCCAAATACACAATATTTGATTTATCACTCTAACCAATTATCTAGGTAGGTGAGCAACACATGACTGGTGGATTGCATGTGGGACCCACATCTGCTTTAACCCCAATTGGCCCAAATTACATCTACCTCAAGAGGTACCTTGTAAATACCTGAATGTGAAGCACCTAGGACAGTGGTGTCCAAACTTCGGCCCTCCAGATGTTTTGGGCTACAACTTCCTCAGTCCTTTGTCATTGGCAATTTAGGCTTGGAATTCTGGGAGTTGTGGTCCAAAATATCTGAAGGTCCGAAGTTTGGACACCTCTGACCTAGGAGAAATACCTAAATTAGAAGGCTGTAAAACTTAGCCAAGATCTACCCAAGCTTCTAGCTCAGAGATCAAGCTCTCAGCTAGCACTTAGGTAGTAACAGGATACTTGGGCAGAAATGGGCCTAGCTAAGTTTTAAAGCTTTCTAATTTAGGTCTTTCTGGAAGTTTATCACATCTAGATACTTGCAAGTTGTCTTGAAGACAGGTAGAATATCCAGAATATCTGGAATTTAAGTCATGGCAACTGGAATTCTTTTTCTTGACAGATAAAAATGTTTCACTGCTCATCCGAACAGCTTCATCAGTCTGAATAAAGTTAGTGCGCTTTTCTGGATTGTGCAGTCATCATCAGACCCGACCATGGCCTGGGAATAGAAGTTTACAGGAAACCCACCTACACAAATCAGTACTTACTGTTTGACTTCCACCATCCATTACAGCACAAATTAGGAGTCATCAGGACCCTAAACCACAGAGTGGAGAGCATCCCCACCTCCACAGAAGCCAAGAAGAAGGAAGACAGGCCCCTGAAGACAGCGCTTAAGGTCTGTGGATATCCAAAGTGGGCCTTCCACAAAGCAGTGTGCCAACCCAGAAGAACAAGGTATCAGCTTGAAACCCAGACCCAACGGGGAGAAAAATACTGCTTCTTCCTCCCCTTTAATCCACAACTCTTTTATTCCCTTTTATTAACCCTAAACTTGATACCTATAACCCAAGTGTATTAGATTTCAGCATACCTTGGTTTATGTGTATCCTGGATGGTGAACATTTTGCAAAACAAGCAAAATTTTTAGTAAAATTTTGCCTCAGTTTGTGAGGTAAAATTTTGCCTCAGTTTGTGAGGTTTGCAAGCAAGGCTCACTTCAGCGTGGACCATGCACTCCCTGGAACAGGCCTCAGGATCTCATACCAGTCTGTGCGGTGGGACTGTGGGTGTCAGGCCCCTGCCAGAACCTATTCCAGAGACTAAAAACCCCAGTTGGGGTTTCAGGACTGTCAGTTCCTCCAGCAGCTGTGCAGAAGAGTGACTCAGCATCTTCAGGGGATTCTCCACCCCCACAGAGGGCTGCTTGCTGAAGGCAATAAAGACTTACAACCAGGAAAAGCAGAGACAAGCTTTATCTGAGCCACCAATATCTACATTTAGGGAGTCCTGACTTTTGACAGGGTTATTTTCTGGGGAAGTTATGTTGCTCTCTGGAGACATAAATTAAGCATACAGGGATGAGACAAATTGTTGGAGCAACGTGTTGATAGGACAACTTGCTACTGCTTGATTTTCCTGCTTGATCCTTGTTCCTGCTTTGCATGACCCTGTACCTCATCTCTCTTGGCTCCGGATTTTCTCTCTTAGTGGACCTGGCATAAGCTACCATTGGCATTCTGGCTTTGACCCCTGGACTGTTTATCTTGGACTCTGCTTTTCTCTCTGAATAGGCGTGACCTTGCTATAGGTTTCCTGAATGCTGATTTACTTCTGATTTGCTGCATTGGGGTTTGGCTCCGAGTTTGCCGTAAAAGCCTGAACTTACCTCTGTGTGTGAGTCTGTGGGTCATGACAGTGGGCGCTCTGGAGCTCGCCCCAGGCCTGGCACTACCTGGAATGGGCCTCCAGGCTGCATGGTGGGCCTGCACCAGGCTTCCTGGGCCAAGTGACTTCTGGCAGAACAGAAGTGGCCTCCACGGCTCTCCACAGGCCTAGCAATGCCCAGAATGGGCCTCTGGGTTTTTCAGCCTGGCCCAGCACTGACCAGAAGTGATTTTCAGGCCACATGGTAGGGCTGTGCTAGGCCTCCAGAGATTGGCCAAGCCTGACATCACCAGTCTGTAGCCTCCAGAGCTCACCCCATCCACAGCACCACCCATCCACAGCAACTGTAGTGTGTCCTGGGCAGCGCTGGGCCCAGGGTGAGCTCTGCAGGCTGCTGCAGCTCCTGGCCAAGGCAAATTTCCCCATTGGAAATAATGGAAACTGGGACCCTGGAACAGATCAGGTAAGTTTTCATTATTTCCTATGGGGAAACTTGCTTTGATTCATGAATATTTTGGTTTACGAGCATGCTTCCAGAATGGATTATCCTTATAAACCAAGGGACTACTTTATTTAGCCACAAGACCTGAGGTAATGCTAAACATATCCAACAATAATTTTATAACATGCAGATCTCTTGCATTGTGCACAAAAAAGTTTCAATAATCATCTTTCCACTAAAGCACATGTGCTTCATGTATATGCCCCTGGAAGCTTCCACTAGTTGTCTTAGGAAGTGCCTATGCCGTACCCATCTTATTTCGGAGGTATGCAGCTGGCTTCTTCAACTTTGGTGGTAGATTATCTGTAGGAAGGATCATTCCTCTTTGCACGGAAGGCGACCATGTCCACACTCAGTCAATTAGGATGGCTCTTGTTTGTTGACACTTTTCCACTTTTTGCCATGATATCCTCACACATGATCCTAAAACGACTGAGGAGATTTTCTTCTTGAAAGACAGCATGGAAACATTTTCAATAGTTAGTTAGTTATTAGATTTATATATACCACTCCCCTGGGACAAAATGACCAATGAATACAGCGGAAACCCCACAAGCACGTATTAATTTCCAGACGGAGAATGTATGCCTATATTCCATGCATATATGAGATATGTGCATGTATTCCAGAGGGTGAATCCAGCCATTCCAACTCTATAGGCTTGATTAGTTCTTTACTCCACCACCTGCTATCAGAGGCTTTCTCAGGCAAGGAGATGCTTCCCCTTATCATGCAAAGCAGAACGGGAGAAGAAGAAAGTTCCATTTTTGTGTATGAACTGGATTTAAAGCCTGGGCACTCCCACCACCAGCCCTAGCTGGCACTAGGGTGTGTTTTGCCACTTGCCCAGCTGCCAAAAATGGGCCTTCCCTCTGGCTCACTGAACTAGTGGCTCAGGGTTGTCTTATTACCTAGTGAGTCAGATTTTACCCAGACTCTTTGCCCATTTACTCAGATTCCCCTTGTGCCCCTCTTCACAATGATGTGGTTTCTTTGCCTCCCAAGTCTTTCTTGGCTCATTTCCTCTAACATCACAAGTAGAGGTGGTCACAAAGCAGAAAACCCATGGTTCGGGTTTGTCTGGTTCGGGCCCACCCTTGGTTCAGTCTGGGTTCAGGTTCGTACAAATTTTTAAAAAATCATATGAACCCGAACCAATAAGTCCAGGTTCTTACTGGCAGTGGTGGCTCGGTGCTGTCATCGGCTGCGGGGAAGATCCCTTTAAGGAGACCCCTGTTCCTGCCTCCGCATGCAGAGGCGAGAAGAGGGGTCTCTTTAGACAGTTTCCCCCACAGCCGATGACAGTGGCTGGCTGCTGTCATCAGCTGCGGGGAAGATCCCTTTAAAGAGGTTTTCCTCATGGCCAATGACAGCGGCTGGCCACTGTCATCGGCCGCAGAGAAGATCCCCTTAAAGAGACCTCTGTTCCCACTTCCACATGTGGAGGCAAGAAGAAGGGTCTCTTTAGACAGTTTTCCCTGCGACGGATGACAGCGTGTGGCTGCATGCTATCATCGGCCGTGGGGAAGATCCCTTTAGAGAGACCCCTGTTCTCGCTTCTGCATGCGGAGGTGAGAACAGGGTTCTCTCTAAAGGGATCTTCCCTGTTGCCTGTTTTGAGTTTTTCGGGCTGGTTGGCCGTTTGCTGGAAGTTTTTTTCCCTGATGTTTCATCAGACTCCGTGGCCGGCATCTTCAGAGGTTGCCTTACCTACCCTGTTGCCTTATCTACATCTATCTGTCCCATAGTAAGCCGACAGTAAGCACAGGAAATCAGTACCAACTGCTGGATAGTTCAGCGGTTTAGTTCTCTGGTTAAGAAGCCAGAGGTTAGGAGTTTGATTCCCAATTCTGCCTCTTTGACAGGTGCTGAACTTAATGATCCATAGGGTCCTATCCAAGTCTGCAAATCTAATATTATTATTATAAGGTTATGGTTTCATTTATTCCATTGAATATTTCAGGGAGGAATTAACTAAATATTTGAGAAAAAGCAAAATTAGATCCAGCCCTCTGCAAAAAAAATAAAATTAAAAAAAGTTGCAGGGCACATCTTTGAGATCTCTTCCCATTCATACACAGATGCTCACACTCGCACAAATAATTTCAGCTGAATTTTATCCATGGGCATGAGTGCATCCATGCAGCTCATGAATGTAAAGTGTCTCCATAAATGCTCAATGAAGTTAGTGTCCAAATAGTCAGCTCCATATTCTTTCAGCAGTAAATTCCTAAGGTGCCATCCAGATTTTAATGAAGTCACTGGCAAATTGCCTATTAAATTGTAATAGTTGTGGATTGCACCCATAATATACAATACCCCCAATGCTTTGTTTGCTGTAAAGTCGTTTCTTCCTCTCAGCCTTGATAAGCATTGTCTTATTTTCCATATTTTAGGAAATATTTTAGAGCATATACATCATTCAGCAGCCATTCCTGCATTGCTCTGAAAAACACAGAGGTGCAAAAAAGGTCTGATTTATTCAACTGTTCCCCGAAGGCCCACATAGACTATGGAAGAGGTTTCAATATTAGGTTATAGTGGAGTTCTGCTCAGCAAGAAGGCTATAAAGCTATTTGAGGATGTGCTTAGCTGGCTGCTCTCTCTCTCCCTGCCCCCTTTTCAGACCATAGTGAAATAATAATTTCAGGCAGAGCCAGGTGCATCTTTCTCCTTTGGGGTACTTACTTATTATTACAAAATTATTTGTCCAAGTTTAATATTAAAGATTCTATTATTTCCAAAATGGTCCGAACTAAGCTTAACCTGTTATACTTAGCAGGGTGGCAAAGAATTTGCCGCGGTAAAAGTCTATGTAAGAAACGGGAAGGCTCTGATTGCTCGAAATATATTTTTGAAAACCCAGAGCTGCTCATTGAGAGAGAACAGTTAATTTGAAATGATATCGTGGTGAAGCAATGCTGTTAAGATTTTATTGGACTGATCTCATATTCATCACTGCTCCATTATGTAAGTCTTCCCAGATTATATTTATTTTGTTTATGTTGAGTCTTATTATTATGACTGCCTCCGCCAAAAGGCGATTACATCACACTCTGCATTTCCCCCCTTACATTCTCATTGCTATAGAAACAGCACATCACAAGATATGGATAGGGGTGGAGCGTTGTATCATTGTTTTCTATTTTAGCATGTTCTTTTACAGCACCACCACTTACAGCACATTTTGGAGACCATTGGGGAAATGCATATTGCCATTTTAATATAATGTGAGATGACATTGTAAGAGATAAGAACTCATCTGACGCTTAGCAAATTTATATCAAGGATGTCAAGTACTTTCTTTGTGGCAATATTTTCAATATCCTTAGTTAACATAGGCCAGGATTGGTGAACCTATGGCACAGGTGCCAAAGGTGACACTCAGAGCCCTTTCTGTGGGCACCCGACATCGCCCCTTCACAGCCCCCTGTACTCAGATTAAATGGCTGTATTGGCACTTTGCAAAAAATTCGTGGGTTTTGAATCACAGTTTGACCACTCAGTCTCTAAAACATTCACCATCACTGACATATGCTATTATATCACGTACACTGTTTTGTTTTTTTGTTTTTAAGAAGCAGCACCTTTGCTTTATAACATTAAAAACCACAGAGATTCAGAAATAGTGTTTCTTGCTGATTCTGTGATGCAGCATGGTGGAGGGGCCTGTAGAGGGAATTGAGGCAACCCCATTGATGCAACCCCATTACCATTAGGGATAAAAATTAAGCAAAACTGTAGGTCAATGCCAGTTGAATCATGTCATACAGATGAAATGCTTTCTTATATTTTCAAAATTACTGTTACTGCCACTAATTCATAATTTTACCCTTAAAATGGGCCAAGCTTTGAACTGGTTGTAGCTGCAGTGACACCTTATAATGCAGAAATTAAATGAAACATATATAGGATAAAATCTTATATGGGACCAACTCCAAAAGTCACCAACTGTGTAGGCCTCTTTCTAAGTAAATGTCATGTTACAGTCATTGAAAACTTTTGTTAAAGTATTCAATACATCCCTGTATTAAACAATAAACTGGAAAGTTGCATTTGGGGGCATGGTGGAAGGGTGGCTTCTCGGGGCTGAAGGTCCCAAAAGGGGCCGTTTTGCAGCAGCCGATCCGAGCAGGTGAACGCGGGCTTTTTGCAGGCTTGCATGAACCTTTAAGAAGGCTGTCCACTAGAGATGGGCACAAAACAAAAAATGGTGTTTCGGTTTTTCGTTTGTCGTTGAGAGGTCTGTTTCGGTTCGTTTCTGTTTGTTGGGAATTTTTTGAAAAAATTTGTTACCATTTTTCGTTTTTTCGTTTGTCGTTTCTACCCGCTTTTTGCGCGATTTTTAAACCATTTCCGTGCGCAGGCATCCCCCAACGCCCCAGACCAGAGGGAAAACCCTAAAAAAAATGGATGCTGGCAGAGACACAGTATAGACTAGGTATGCAGGGAGGCTGCAAAGGCAGCGGCGGGCGTTGCCCAGGGTGCAAGGCAGCCACAGAGTGACTGCACTGCGGGGCAGGGGAGGGTACTCACCAAGAGGTACGCAGCACGCATGCACACAGGGAGGCTGCAGGACTGAAGCTAGAGTCGCAGAGACAGCAATCCCACCCTAACCCCCACCAGTGACTAGCAGACCTGCCCGCCCAGTCTGCACCCTGGGCATGCTATTGATTGAACATGATCCCACATCACATGGCTTGCCTCCATTTTGTGGCTGGTGGCGACATCTATTTTAAATGGAAAAGAAAAATACATCGCAATGGGAGAAGACAAAACCAAACGTTTTAAGGACCCCAACCCCCCTGGTAGGTATTATCAGACAATATAAATAATTACTGCTGCATTTTTATGGATGTCCAGGGCGTTTTTTAACATTTAAAACAGCTCATTTCATTGTGCGCCACCATTAACAGAAACAAAACGTAACGACCACAATTTCCGTGGCTCTGTTTGTTTCGTTTTATTTTCATCATAATTTTCGTTTGTCATTTCGTTATGTAACGGAAACGACTAATGGTAACGGAAACGAAAAATGTTCGTTCCGTGCCCATCTCTACTGTCCACCATTGCTTCTTCCTCTTCGCTGCTTTTTGCAGCAGAGAGGGAGCTTCGTGCCAGCACTATCGCTGCTTTCATTTTCAAATGTGTAGCTGCCTTGTCAGAACAGTTGGTCTTTAGCGCTAGCTTGGGCTAGCTGGAGAAGTTTCTCCATTTGAATTACAATTAGTTAATTGCCATATTTGATTTTTAAAAAAGTTTTACTTAATTGCTTTTTGGGGATGGCTGTGCGGGGGGCATGGGGGTGTTGGTATCATGATCCCCAGCACCTGACAAATCAGGGAGGGGGGGATAAGGTGGGGAACTCCTTACTGGGAACCCAGCACTTGGTAGGGGGTGGGTTTTGGCTTGCCTTGGCACATCAATTCATTTTAGTTAATTATTATTAATTTGATTGAATAGTGCTACGTAAAGTGCATTTTGGGGTGTTGTGTTTGATTAATTGGGGTTTCTGTTCTGTGGGGATGACATTATTATGTGCCCTGGGTAGCCAAGTATGCAGGGCACTCAGCATGGGGCCAGAGCCTTGGCCTGGATGAGCATGCATTACTCAGTTTGAAAGCCCTAAGGGGCACGGCACAGGATTGCTTCTTAGATATAGCATCGTGGTGTGCTTGCAAAGCACGTCTTGATCTATTGCTGGTCCACCTGGGCAGCAATGACCTGATGCGAGTGGTGGGTAAAGCCTTAATCCTCAAAGTTATTGCTGACTTGGGGAAAGTTAAAAGCCAATTCCTCCACACTCGGGTGGTATGGTCTGATACCGTATCAAGATGGAAAACCCTGAGGGGCATGACACAGGATCGCTTCTTAGATGTAGCGTATGGGAATGTGCATGGAGGAATCTGTTCTTTCTTGTGCAACTAGATATGGGCACGAAATAAATTTTTAATTCATTTTGTTATTCATCATTCATTTCGTTACCTAACAAAACGAATAATGAACTGGCCCATCAAAAAATGAAACAAAACGAAATGGAAATTTCTGTTTTGTTTGTTTTGTTTTTCGTTTTCCCATAGAAATGCATTGAAGCAATGCATTCTTATGGGAAAGGTTTCCCATGCTCGATTGGTGTGGGGAAACCACAGGCTTTTTTTTCCTGCCAGAAGCCAGTGCAGCTGATCAGCTGTAGTGCTGGCTTTAGCGAGAAAATGATTTTAAAAGCCTGCCCTTTCCTCCACCATTTTCTGAGGGCTCCTGCCTAGCTGTCAATGGCTGGAGCCCTTTAAACCTGGCCCAGTCGGTACCAGGGGGTCCCTCTGGTACCAACTGGGCCAAGTTTAAAGCAGTCCTACCACTGGCAGCTTGGCAGAGCCCTCTGAAAATGCTAGGAAAGGCAGTTCCAGCAATCCAGCTGCCCTACCTAGCATTTACAGAGGGCTCCTGCCAGGCTGTCAGTCGCTCAACCCCTTTAAACCTCATCCAGTCAGTACCAGGGGGTCCCCCTGGTACTGACTGGGCCAGGTTTAAAGGGGTCCAGTAACTGACAGCTCGACAGGACCGTTCTGAAAATGCTAGGGAGGGCAGCATGATCACTGGGGGAGGGGAAGCAGGTGCGGGGAAGCTAGCACCTCTAGAGGCACTGGTCTCAAGCCAGCACCTCAAAATGCCCCACTTTGGGGACTTTAATTTAAAAAAAACCATGCTGGTCCTGCAGCGGGGTGGTCCGCAGCTGGTGCTGGTGCTGGGGCTCCGGTGGTGGCAATGAGGCCTCCCACTGACTAGAAAGGCCTCCCACCATCCAGTGCGGCCACTGCCAGGGCCTTCCGGGCTGCCGCTGCCACCGCTGGAATCACCACCGAGGTAAGGGGACTCAAACCGGTTGTACAATTGTTTTTTAAAAAATCATACGAACCTGAAATGAAACGAAACGAGGGTGGGCCCAAATCAGAACCAACGGAACCATCAGTTTTCTGTTTCGTGCCCACCTCAATGTGCAACCTTTTCTTGGATAAGTTGCAATAATACTTGGATTATCTCCCCTTTTCTGTTTTATTCCCTTCTTTTTTCCCTGGTGGTATACCACAAACAAATGTCAATGCCTACTTCTTTTGAAGTCTGTGGGCAGAAATAGGAACTAAGCATTTCTTAGTTCAGACCAGACTTCATGTTCGTGTAGGAACTTTGGTGCATTTTATTGTTACTGGACATAAAATCTTTATGGCACCTTGCCTGGACATATTGAATGTCTGGAAGCTAGTTTACCGATTGGTAGAATTACCCTACACAGTGTGTCCTTCTCTGCATTCCCTGCCCCTGTGCTGTTTAGAATGATCTACCCTTGATGGCACAGCATCCCCTTTCTTTCCCCCCATTTTTAATGCCAATTTCAACATGTAAAAATATCCACAGAACTTGAGAACAAATCAGGTCATACTATTTCATGGACCCAAACTACTTGGAATGGGTCATTCCCAATCTCTGTGACCAATATGCAGCTATAGATAGGAGCAGGAGACATCCTTACAACCCTGTTTCAGAGGATCAGCACTCATGATACTAGCATTTTGCTGAAAAATGAAATGGAATGGATCCTAAAGTTTAAAATTTCAGCTTTTTAATGAGGGATTAAAGGTACTTCAGCTCCTAGAAAATAAAAGACCTGGACTGCTAAGATAACCTTCCTTTTTCAACCTAGTACATCCAGATATGCATGTCCTTGAACATAATTAACATGCTCCAGCAGCACCTGCATTTAACATCTTTAGCAGTCAGAATAAAACTCAAAATCTTTCATTCACATTCAAGTCATCAGTGAGCTATATCAGAGAGGCAAGAAAAAAATCTTGAGTAATTATGTTTTCTTAGAGTAAGTATATAAAGTGGTGCTGTAATCTACAATTTCCTGAATGATTTTATCAGATGATGTTCATGCACATGTAATTATATGTTGTCTTTTGTCTTTTATATTCCCCTGAAAGAGGTCTTAGCACAATTGTTATGTGCTGTCAAATCACTTTTGACTCATACCAACCTTATGAATGAGTGATCCCCAAAATGTCCTCTCCTCAACAGTCCTGTTCAGCTCCTGAAGATGTGAACCTATAGTTTTTTTAATGGGATCAGCTCATCTTATATTTGAACTTCCTCTTTTCCTGCTTTGTGAGTGACCCCCACCGCCCCCTCCATAATGAGGCACTTAAAGGTGATGCAAGATAGTCCTTTATTAGGTCCACTGGGGTTCAGAACAGAAAAAAAAAACACCTCAGCAGGGGTCAGCGGCGCCCTGCCCTCTCTGGAATTTGAGAAGGCTTGTCCTTCTCTAGAGCTGGCCCTGCTGGTGGGAGTGCCTCAGCCCAAAGTCACAGGCTACAGCCCATAAACCCAGACTCTCACTTCTTAATCTTCCTTATGGCCCTTCCTCTACGCTCATGCAGTTCCCAAAGAGCAATGAGTTACCTCACCCCCTCACTCCAGAAGCCAGAGAATGTCCTTGCCAGTGAAAAAACAAACAAACAAAAAAACAGTCTTGATAAGGCCGGCCCATGGCATCTTCCTTTATTCTTGTTCCCCAAAAGCCGAGCTGCTTCTGGGAGGGGCTGGGCCCATGAGCTGACTTTTATTATTATTATTATTATTATTATTATTATTATTATTATTATTATT
>JAHTLZ010000114.1:12452584-12464823 GCA_023846285.1 Phrynocephalus versicolor | reverse complement strand
GAGGAGGAGGAGGAGGATGCGCCGCCGCCACCGGCGGGCGGAGGAGGGGAGGCAAAGGCAAAGGCGGCGGCGGCGGCTCCTCCAGCCTTCCTCCTCCACCGGCCGCCCGCGGGAGAGAAGAAGAGGAGGAGGAGGGCGGCGGAGGAAAAGGGGAGGAGCCTCCCCGGCCTCCCCTGGCGGCCCGGTGCCGAGCGGTCCACGGACCGGCACCGGTCCGCGGCCCGGGGGTTGGGGACCACTGGTGTAAAGCATCTGTGTGGCATTAGGATGATCACTCCTTGACTAGGACACTCTAAAATGAAATAATTTCACACTTGCATTAAAAGAGCACAATTAAATACTGTCCCCTTCACCTGCACACCAGTCCTACTTCCATGGATTCATGATGGCCCAATTTAATTTGGGTTCTCCACTCTGTGCGCCTCTGAAAGAAGTACAATAGCTGCTGCCATCTTCTGTACATTTTTCTGTCTTGCTTGATGTATATAAATTGATGTGAGGTGGGAAAGTCACACACAGCTTCTTCCAGGAACTGCAGTGAAGTCTAAAAAAAGAAAACTGCAGTGAACAAGAACACAATGCAGAAAGCTGTGCTCATATTTGTATTCTCTTTTCACTCTCAGGAAATCAGAGTTGCTGGATATGTGACCCAAAATGTCTCTGCTGACTACTGCTTCTCTATTACTATTACCATAAAGACATCACATTATTTTTAGTGCACTTCGATTTCAGAGCATAGAAGATAATGGATATGGCTGAAAGGAGGGAAAAAAGAAATAGGCTGAAAATAACATAAATATGTTAATAGCTGCAGAGACTCCTAGAGGTTTTTAATTTTCATATATTATCCCATTAGAATTTAGCTACACATGCTAGCACTGCTGCTGAAAAGGCCAGGGATTCATGGAAAAAGAACCAGGTGAAATGAAACTATATGGCTTTCAGAAGGAATTATAGGGACAGAATTGTTACATGAGTTTTTCCAGGAAATACAAAATGAGTGTACCTAGAGCTGTACCCATTCATACTACAATTTCAAGTCTCTCCATGGCCAAGCTTAACAGAAACTGAGGTTACATTTTGCCAGTCAAAATAATCCATTGTGGTTGGATATACCAAATTTTTAATATGGAACATGGTTGGATCAAAAACTATTAGAACTGGCAATGGACAAAAAGTGTTTGTGTCTCTCTGTGTGTAATGTATGTCTGTGTGTATCCATGTCCTAATCAACTGATCTCTAAAAGCATTTAACATCTACCACTTGACATAGTCTCTTCATTTTGTCTTGTGACAGACCCAGTCATCATTCTAATCCTGAACATTTGTTTTTAAGCCTATAAGGGATACCTCTCAGCTTCTTTCACAGTGTGCAAGCTAAAGAACAGTGGGCTTTACTAAACGCCAAGATCCTATTTACTGTTTTGATTCACATATCTGTTTATTTTATAGCCCATCTTTCTCCCCACAACGTGACCCATCAAGGCTCACAGCATGATTCAAAGAGAGATACAATGATTTAAAAAGACAACAACAGCAGATAGCACCACAAGTACTTATACTAACAGAATTACACAAATTAACACATTAAACCAATCATTGAATTAAAATTATTCAAAAGCGCATCGGGAGGAAGAGATAGAGATAGATAGATAGAGAGAGAGAGAGAGAGAGAGAGAGAGAGAGAGAGAGAGAGAGAGAATACAAATTTCAAACATCAACATGGAGGGAGTTGGTCTTCATTTTCCTTGGAATGGCATTCTACACGTCGGGAGCAGCAACAGAAGTGGTTCTCTTCGTTTTCCTCACCAAACATGATGGTTTGAGTGGTAGGACCAAGATAAAACATTTTAATACCTAGGAGGCTCATAAGGTTAAATGTGTTCTTTCAGATATGTTAGATCTAAGGATGGGCACAAAATGGAAAAATAGCATTTTGTTTCATTTCCCGTGCATTTTGTTTTGTAAGTAACAATTTTTTTTACAAAAATCATTACTTACAAACCAAAACGAGAAGCGAAATGAGTCCCGCGCTGTACCAGCACTCTAGCTGGTAGGTCAGGGGATTCAAAACCCTCCAGCCCACCATCCCTCTCTAGATCTTCAGCTCCATTCCTGCCTGCCACCACCTCCCAGCTGAAAAATCCCAGCTGTGATGTGGGCAGTTAGCACTACAGCCAGGCAGAAGTAAATTCCCTGCCTGACTGCTCCTTTTTGCCCTGCCACCCCCTCCCCCCCAGGCATGTGTTTTGGAGAGGGAGTGGGGGCAGCCTCCATTGCCCACAGCACTCCCTGTCCAAAACACCCCCTGGGGAGGAGGGGGGAGAAAGGAGCAGGGGCAGTGGGCTAGAGGCTTTTGGATCCCCTGCCACACCAGCACTCTCACTGGTGTGGTGGGGGATTTTGAAAAAGGCTCTAGCCCATCACTGGAGGCTCTTTAATATGTGCTGCCACAACAGCAAGAGCACTCTCACTGTTGCGGGGGGACATTTTAAGCTGGAGCATTTTAAAACTGGCCCAACAGCTACCGCGAGGGTCTTTAAAAAGCCTTTAGTCCACTACCCCTTGTAGTGGACTAGAGGCTTTACAAAATGGGATTCCCTTACCAGACAGAGCAGGAGCAGTCTCTCTGTCCGGTATGGGAATCCCCCAGCAGGGTGTGGGACGGTAACACTGATGTCAGCGCTGCCCTCTCAGCCCCCTGCTTGTGGATTCCCCACCGGTAAATTTTAGTATAGTGGCAATTTTAGTATAATGATTTTAGTGTAAGGTTTTTATTATTGTTTTAACTATCTATTGATATTTGATGTTTTAACTGCTTTAATTCTTTTTATTGTAAGCCGCCCAGAGACCTTTGGGTAGTGGGCAGCATATAAGTTGTAAAAATAAATAAATAAATAAATAAATAAATAGATAAATAAATAAATAAATAAATAAATAAAATAGGGCTCATTTGAATTTACCGGTGCTTACTCCATTCTCCAGAGCTGCCCCACCTCCCCGCTGTATGTTTTTCTGGACAGCTTGAGCTGTCAAAATAAGCTGGTGACGGAGGCAAGAACCTGGAAACAGCCACCAGATCACATCCCCTTGCCTGAAGGAAGATCTGGTGGCAGCTTCCCAGTTCAGAGAAACTGAACTGAAGACATCATTTTGGTTTGGTTCGTGACAACACACTGTCTGCCATTTTGTTTCCTTTTGTAACATTTTAAAACCTAATGAAATGATGAAACAGCATGTCATTTTTTTGTAAGGTTCCCCTTCCTAACTAGATCCAAGCTATAGAGAACTATATATGTCATAAGCATTGTATCACTAGGACAGTCTTTTAAAATTATTACTTTCAAGGATTTCCCATTTTAAAAACCAGATATCAAAAACCAACTTCAAACAACATACACACACACACACACACACACAGAGTGGAGAGAATTAAAAAAACAAAACGTTTCACAGAACCTTCTCAAGATTGGCAATGATATAATTGAGAGAGTATCATCATGTAGATGCTTTGTCAAAGATAACTGGGATCCTTCATGGAAATTTGCTGTAGAATTAAACAAGCTAGAAATGTGGATGTACAGATGAATTCTGAAGATACCTTGGAAAGACAGAGTCACTAATGTGGCTGCATTACAGTGCACAAATAAAAAGTTGGGAATCCTCAATACTGTAAAGAGAAGAAAATTGCAATATTTCAGTCACATAATGTGCAATAAGAAATGCCACCTGCTGAAAGTTATCCTTCACGGAAAAACAGATGGGAAGCGTAGCCCAGTGCTCTTTAAGAACTTAAGCCAGTGGTCCACAGTGAGCACAGCTGCTGTGTTTAGAGTACCATTAAATTAAAACCAGTTCAGGCTACTGATCACCAATGTTCTATGAAGACATGGCACTTGAATAATAATAATAATAATAATAATAATAATAATAATAATAATAATAATAATAATAATAATAATAATAATAATAATAATAATATCTAAGCAAGTATTTAAAAGAAATTGCAGTTGACAAAGTGAACATCAGTCAGCAGCAGAAGGCCACCTTAATGGGATCTGCTCACATAATTTGCCGGTACATCCCATAGTCCTAGACTCTAGTGATTTGTAATACATAATCCAGTGTAGTTATCTTGTTTGTTCTGATGATGATGATGATGATGATGATGATATATTCTCTTAATCCTTTTCCCTTTTGGGAAGAACATAGGTCTATTTATTTTCTTGGTGCCAAGGGGACTATCTATCTATCTATCTATCTATCTATCTATCTATCTATCTATCTATCTATCTATCTATCTATCTATCTATCTATCTATCTATCTATCTATCTGTCTATCTATCTATCTATCTATCTATCCTGTCCAATGAAGTACTCCTCTGAACAGTATGGTTTTAGCAAAATAGTTGCTTTCTTTCAAAATGTAATCACATTGTGGACTTTTGACTCTGAAACCAGGAAGATCTAATTTGAAGTAAACATTTGAAGGATTACTTTAGAAATGAAATTATTTAAACAGGTGTATTTATTTTCAATATTAAATGAACAAACGCCCTTCCAGGGAACTTTAAGGATACCTCAAAGAGTTGTGTCTGGAAATATTTGCCTCTCTTTAGAAGTTCATTTTCTAAATACTCTTTTTAATACATACATTTCCTGACATGCCATTAAGTGCTCTTTTTGAGTTTGCTTTTTATAATGGCCCACGAAAAAGAAATGGGTTAAACTCTAAGGCAATCAGATTGTGTTACTGATCTGCCGAATGGTGGAGATTTTATTTTGTGCTCTAATTTTAAAGCAAATTTAAGCACATATGAGACTGACAGCTTTTTAATGAAAATCTCAGTGCCTGAATACACATTTCTGACACTTTCATACAATGTCCCATAGAGAAGAAATAGACCAGAACATATGTTTTGAGATGTGCAATGTGAAGGATTGAAACTATTTCCTTGCCCATCATCAAAAGCATCTTGTAGCTATCTAATAAGCTTGTTACCTTTTCCCTGCTCTTCTTTGCTTGGCAGCAACTTGGCAAAGCAGAAATGACGTACTAATTCATGTATCATGCCAGGTCGATCCCAGAAGACAAGAAACACAAAGAGTAAAAAAAAATTCTATCAATCTCAGTGGTTATAATCTGTTTCTGAATAACTTGATGCGATAAACAAGGAAGTTCTTGGTATTTCTGTTAGAAATGGATAAAGGTACAGTACTGAGTTTAGTTATATTGGCCAAAATTTTGTTGCATAGTTTATGCTTGCCGAAGCATGGTAATATGATGGGCTGGGAAGTTTTTTCAGTAATTATACATTACCACTTTCTGATCTGTAGCTCCTACTGATTGCATACAATAGAATTGATCACATACGCAAGAAAGCTATGGGACAGAAGTAGGAAGTCTTTAATTACTTAAAATCTCTTCTGGTGATGGCAACATCTGTGTTTCACAAGCATGATTTACAGAACAAGTTTTGGTCACTGAGTTTTTTTTAATTTATCCCCCAGCAAGTTCATTTTGGCCTACTTCCAAATCTAGAGAAAAATTCATTCAAAAAAGTATTCCAAAATGTGTACACATTTCGATATGCATTTTCCCTAGATCTTTTGCACACTTTTGCAAGCATCTTAGCCTCTAATGTCACATAATTTGCTTCTTGTACATTTTTGAGCTGCAAACTGGATTGCAAAATTAACTTGTGCAGTTCAGTGCCCACGTGCATATTACTTGCTTATACATTTCATAGCTCTGACGGTTTTCAACACCGGGTGTGCCAAAAATCTTCTACCCTCATTTTTATGAAGCAAGGTGTAAGCATATTTATACCTTGTCATTGTAACAGAGCATTGGACAAATGCACTGTCTTTAATGAAAGGAAGGATTCTCTGCTAAATCTGATATTTGTATGTTGTTGCCTACTCATGTCTTACCTTCTGTGTATGGAGGTGGTTGAGTGCTTCTTATAAAGAGGAATGGACCCTAATTAAAGAGGTGGGTCATCCCTGAATTCTTGCCTTTGATCAGTCTCCATTGCTGGCTGCGGTAGGAGAAAAGGAACCCCCTCCAACCTAACCCCATGAACACACTCACTCTGTGTAATACCCCTGGGAGATATGCACTATATGCAATGCATATGCCTGGCCTCATTCTCAAAAATATCTCTCCTACTGCCCTTGCTATTTGGAACTGCATTCAAGGGCAATGTGTTTTGGCATAGAAAGTGCTCTACATTCACAGCTCCGTGTCATGTATCCAATTTAGTCTGTGCCAACATTTGGCCAAGTCAGGTTGTAAAGGATACAATATCTCCCCACTCCTCCCTCCTGGCTGAGGTCATAGACAAATAATCTAGCCCGTATCCTAGCAAGGACCAGAAATTTAATGTGAACCAAGAGAAAACGGTTATGAAATATGTTGCCAATACATCTTTCCTAGCTGTGTCACACAACTGCTGTTTTTTTAATGCTGCCTTCTAGATTTTCCCCTCTTTGTGATAATTCTGAACATACTGGACAAAGGAGGATTTGTACCAAAGAACGTCTTGTTGCTCAAAGACTGTGTCTCTATATATTATATTTCCTGTATCATACATAGAAATAGATTTTCTTCCTCTTGGTGTTGAGCTGAAATAAGTAAATACAGAATCTGGCTCTATGTAGATTGTTAATACATCATATTATCATGCTGTCCTTTTTTATTTGTTTTCTGTTTAAGCTCAATATTTGAACTTTCAATGCAAAATACTTTGGGTACTGTATTTATAATTATATCTAAAGTGTGCTGCTCAGCTTTCTTTCTTTATGTCTTGCTATTGAGGGGTTTCATTTATTTTCATAATTAATCATGGTAGGAAAATCAATCTACTATGTGTTTCTGTGGAGGAATAATAGAAATTTACTGAAATTAGAGTTTCTATTAAATTTCTTAGCAACAGAGAATCACACATTTGAGGATATGAAGGGGGGCACCCCTCATCCCACTCTTGGCTGCTTCATACGTACATACATGCCATTTTTTTACAAGGACAAAGAATTATTGCTGGTTCCCAGGGGACCGATTAAAGCACACTGCTCTAACTTTCTGTGCCATTTAACTAGAAGTCATAAAGGAAAGCCAAAGACTTGAGTGTGTATGGAGCCCTCCCTCAGCACAAGAATAGCTGTTACTAGAGATGGGCACGACTCAGAAAAAAAACTTCGTTTTCGGTTTCGGTTTCGGCTAGGGTCCGATTCGTTTCGTTTCCGTTTTTCGCGAAAAATCGAAAAAATTAGTCGTTTCGTTTTTCGTTTTTTTCGTTTTCGTTTCTACCGCGATTTCGCGCATTTTGACGTCCGACCGAGACTTGCGGCTTGCGGGCGTAGCGCGGGCGGCGGGGGCGCGGGGGTACATGCGTGGGCGGCGGCAGCGGCAAGCAAGGGGATTGGCTGGCGGGCGCACGGGCGGGCGCGCGGGCGCGGGTCCCGCAAACGAGCAGGCGAAATACAGTTGCCTGGGTGATGGACTTGCTGCTGCACAACAAGGCTAGAGTGCATCCTAAGCAAACCAAGTGGGGTAGAAACAAATTTGCATTTCTTTTTTTCCCCTCTTGGTCTGCTGTGCTGAATCTGCTGATGCTGAACCAGCCAGCAGCCACCCTACTTGGTCTGGCTGACGTGCCTGTTTGTTGTACTTTTTTGTTGTTTGGTTTTTTGATACCATCCCATCTCCCCTCCACCTCTCAGAGGCAGCAGGAGAAAGACATGCCGTTCCTCCCCAAATCTGGATGAGGGGTCTACAACTCTACTCCTCTCAAATTGCCCCCCCCATCTCCAAGGTCCTTCTGCCTTCACTTCACTTCACATTCACAGTCAAAGTCACACACACTTAAAGGACAAGCAATACAGCCAATGAGCCAAAGCCAATGCAACCCTGCTTTTGGTCATGGATTGGTCTGGTGGTCAGCAAGCATTCAGCAATGCATTAGACTACAGTTAGAGCCTGAGGTGGTTAAAGCTACGTTTTACGTTCGTACCTAGCTACTAGTAGCTAGTACAGCCGGAATAGCTTTGGTAGGGATGGGAATGGGATAGGGCTCTGGGTTGCTCTGACTTAAGTTTTACAGCCCACAGCCCAGCCCACTAGGCTATACAAGGAGGACTATCTATGGGCGACGCGTCCACTCCACAAGGCCAGAGTAAGGGCGGCCACTCCTGCCAGGCCACAAGGCAGAGTAGGAGACCACAGCACAGAGCCTGAGTACGGGAGGCTCACTGCCAGCTCCAGTATAAAAAGGAGCTGAATTGCCTGACTGGAAGTAAAATGCCATTGTCCTTGGGTCACAGTGTCTTGCAGCCCAGAGGAAAGAGTTGCGGAGGAGGCCAATCACCTTGAGTCTGGTCTGGCACCACACTGCCTGCGATGCAAACACTGTTCAAATCATTACCCCCCTTCTGTGTGAAACACGGCATCTCGCAGCCCAGAGGAAAGACTGGAGGAGGAGGAGGCCAATCACCTTGGGTTTGGCCTGGCACCACACTGCCTGCGATGCACCACCACATGTCACTTTTGGACTAAGTCTTGGTGGTGCTGTACGTACTCGAACGCTGTTCAAAATCAGGAACCCCCTTCAGTGTGAGACACAGCGTCTTGCAGCCCAGAGGAAAGACTGGAGGAGGAGGCCAATCACCTTGGGTTTGGTCTGGCACCACACTTCTATGCGATGCACCACCACATGTCACTTTTGGACTAAGTCTTGGTGGTGCACTGCTGTACGTACTCGAACGCTGTTCAAATTCAGGAACCCCCTTCAGTGTGAGACACAGCGTCTTGCAGCCCAGAGGAAAGAGTGGCGGAGGCCACATAGCCTGAGTCTGAGGCCACAGGGCCGGACCGTAGGGGAGGATTATTGCCAGGAAGCTCCAGCTGCCTAGCGTGGCTGAATGGCCTGAGGAGGACGCCAGGAAAATGCCCTTCTGTGAACCACAGTGGGTTGCAGGACATGGAAAGGAAACAACACTTCATTTATTTGGGTGGGTGGGTGGCCACAAAGACTAGTGGCCTTACCCTAAAGTATAATCCTTCTGCAAGGGAAACCCTTTGTTTCAACGGCCAGGAAAATGCCCTTCCTTGTGAGACACAGTTGGCAGCCAAGTGAGAGTGGGGGAGGAAACTCACACCGTCCGTGTGCATCAAGAGAGTCTCCAAACATGGAGTGCATTGCAGCCCAGCCCAGTGGCATGCCCTTCGTGGTGGTGGTGAATCACAGCTTCCACACTTCCAACAGCCAAGCCTGGAACTTTGTGATAAGCTGTTCTATTTATAATGGTGACAGAGGGCCACCATGACAACAGTAAGTTGTCCTTCTTAGTGAGCCAGAGTGTATGGCAGCCCAGTGAAGACTAAATAGCGGTCCGGAGGCTGACAACACTCCCACACAGCGGCACTACTTCCTGCAGAGGCCTGTCACTGTCCCAGGCAGAGTCCAAGGGTGCTTTCGCATGAGGTGGCTGCGCAAGCCACTTGAGGAGAGCAATCACGGGCCCACGGCTGTTTTCTAGCACACAAGCCAGCACCAAGCCCTTCCCTGTGAGGCACAGTGGGTGCAGCCCGGAGTGAAGGTTAGTGGAGGCCAGAAGGCCAGACTAGAGGGGGTAGAAGGAGAGGCACCGAATCTTCCCTCCTTCTGTCAAGGGATTTCCCAACCTAGACTGCGTAAAGAACCCCTTCTGCCTAGAGGCGGAAGCAGCCGTGGTTGCTGCATGGGCAACTTGAGGGGAGTAGCGACAGGGCTGAACTTGAAGCACTAACTGGACCGTGCTGTTAGGGTGAAGAAGAAGCGGCTGGAAGGCCTCTCCGCTAAGCCAGAAGTAGGGGGGGGGCTGACAGGCAGGCAGCGAGAAGACACAGAGCTAGAGCCACACAGGCTTCCAAAAGGACAGCAGGCCAAGCTTTCTGACTTTCTTTCCAAGCTGTGTGCTGGTAGACTTGCTCCTAACTGCCGGCATTCCATCTCCATGCCCTTCGTTGTGAAACACAGCGTTGTGCAGCCCAGAGGGCAGAGTAGCGGAGGCCGAAACATACCCCCTAACCCTATCCCTAAGCCCACCACCACTGCTGTTCCTGATGAGTGTTCCCGTAACTCAATCACAACCTAGATTTGCAGCCGGTATTTTTTCTTTTCCGACTACACAGCATCAGCATCAGCAGCACAGCATCAAGAACCCACACATGGTTCTTTCTGAATGGAGTACGCTACGCACACAACAAGTACGTTTCCCTTCTTTGTGAGGCACCGCTGGCAGCCCAGTGGAAAGAGTGGCGGCGGAGGAAACGGAATCACACATTCCGTGTGGGTCAGAGTATCCACGAGGAACCAAGTCTGGAAGGTTCCTGGTCCCTCCTAGTGGGTCAGAGTATCCACCAAGAACCAAGGCTGGAAGGTTCCTGGTCCCTCCATTCATGCAATGCAGCTGTGAGTGAAGAGGAGCAGCAGAGGAGGAGGACAAAAAAACACAAACACCGGCAGCACTTCCTGCAGAGAGACATGTATCATCCAAAAAACTCCCAATCCCAAATTCCAATAGAAGCAGAACAGCTGTCTTTCCCTTTCCACAGCCGTTCTTTGTGGATCACGTGAATCACAGACCAGCCCAGATGACAAAGTATGGGACTTGGAAGCCAGAAGTGCAGATTGGAGGAGGTTGAATGATAAGCAACTGGAAGGCATGCTCAGTGCCGGGACTGGTGGAGTCTGACAGGCAGGCATGTGGGCAGAGGGCACGGCAGGCAGGGAAACTGGACCGTGCTGTTAGGGTGAAGAAGAGGCGGCTGGAAGGCCTCTCCGCTAAGCCAGAAGTGGGGGTGGGGCTGACAGGCAGGCAGCGAGAAGACACAGAGCTAGAGCCACACAGGCTTCCAAAAGGACAGCAAGCCAAGCTTTCTGACTTTCTTTCCCAGCTGTGTGCTGGTAGACTGCTCCTAACTGCCGTGCCGGCATTCCATCTCCATGCCCTTCGTTGTGAAACACAGCGTTGTGCAGCCCAGAGAGCAGAGTAGCAGAGGCCTAAACATACCCCCTAACCCTAACCCTAAGCCCACCACCAGCTGTTCCTGATGAGTGTTCCCATAACTCAATCATCATCATCAATCACAACCTAGATTTGCAACCCGTAGTTTTTCTTTTCCAGCAGCCTTCGGGTCAAAGAAAACGTGACGACAAATAGGGTATGACAGGGTCAGTCAGCACTAGCAATAGCATAAGCAGCATAGCACCAGGATCCACACATGGTACTTTCTGATTGGAGGACACACACTACAAGTACGTTTCCCTCCTTTGTGAGGCAGAGCTGGCAGCCCAGTGGAAAGAGTGGCGGAGGAAACTGAACTAGGTGTCTGCAGATGTTTTGCACCTCAGCTCCCAGAATCACTCATTCCTGTTGGGTCAGAGTATCCACCAAGAACCAGACCTTGAGGCTTCCTGGTCCCTCCATTCACAGTGCAATGCAGCTGTGAGTGAAGAGGAGCAGCAGAGGAGGAGGAGAAAAAAACACACACACCGGCAGCACTTCCTGCAGAGAGGCATGTATCATCCCTAAAACTCCCAATCCCAATAGAAGCGGAGCAGCTGTCTTTCCCTTTCCACAGCCCTTCTTTGTGGATCACTTGACTCACAGACCAGCTCAGATGACAAAGTATGGGACTGGGAAGCCAGAAGTGCAGATTGGAGGAGGTTGAATGATAATAAGCAACTGGAAGGCATGCTCAAAGCCGGGACTGGTGGAGTCTGACAGGCAGGCTTGTTGGCAGAGGGCACGGCAGGCAGGGAAGCATCTTGTCTTGCTTACAGGTAAGGGTAGCCTAGACGCAGGCTTAGAGGATACCAGCCACCCAGGCTAGGGATTGGGAAGGTAGAAAGGCAAAGTGCCAGTAGGGAGGATTGATCCTGCTTTGGGAGGCAGAGTTTCTATTGCCACCCCAGGAGAACGGGAGTTGCCAAACAGGGAGACAGAGTTGAAGCAGGAGAACTGGGTGGGTCTATTTCTTTAAGGCTGTAAGGAGGAGAGCTAGTAGCCCCCTGATCATCAGTCTTTGAGGTAGGTTGTTGTAAAGTGCTTCCTCACCACTTTGTTAGCAGTTTGGCGCCTAACCCCCAGGGAACGGTGTGAAGCACCAAGGAAGGCAGGTATTAGGGTCTCACTCAGACCAGCCATGGCCAACGGGGAAACATTGGGCCAATACGGACCCTTTCCAAGGAAGC
>JAHTLZ010000114.1:12431763-12444244 GCA_023846285.1 Phrynocephalus versicolor | reverse complement strand
TCCAGTAATTGGTTCAGATTATCAGTACTTGCAATACATGCACATTCCAATCATAGCAATCCGTTGCTGAATGTAAGGAAGAGAGATCTTAGTTCCAATGTCCTTTCAAAATCAAACATAATATTTTCAGTTTCAAAAATAAATGAATAAATAAATCTGAATGAAAGCTGTGTTTTTCGGAAGAGCAGACACCACTGCAGTTACAGACAACCGTAGTCCTCCATATGTTCATAGATTGGAGGTTTCTGAGTTTTCCCCCCCATACACTGGCCTTCCTGTTAGTTGTTCCAGTTAGAGCTGACAGGAATTATACGCTAAATAATAATATACCAGAAGGGGCACATTTGTCCACCTGTGTTTTAAGATATCATCGTGTTCCCACCTATAGAGCAGAAAAACTGAAAAGATCAGCGGGCTCCCTTTGTCTAGATTCCAAATGTATTCACATGTAAGTCACGAAAGTACAATAGAAGGCATGAGAAAAGATTTTCTTACTCAACTCTGAGTGAAGATAATCCTTCTGCATATATGTGGGTTTTCTATATATTCTCATTTTAAATTAACCATCAATGCATGATCCAACACTGGTGTTATTTATCTCCAGTTTTCAAGGCCTTTTAAAAGATACCCGTGCCCCACCTACCTCTTCCAGGATATTCTCTGAAGCTTCTTGGCAGCTAACTTCCGTCGTTATGAGACTTGCAGTGCTGCTATTTGCTGGAACATGATGTGAGATGAATCTGCATACAAAGCTTTTAAGTGGAGACACAGTAATCTGAAATATAAAATACATTAACCTCTCTTTCAGAATCCCAAATATCTCATACCAAGGAGGTTCTCTATCATACAGTCATAAATACCTTGGAAAACAGATGAGTCTCTTTTGTGTTTCCATCATTTGAGTTAACTGAGAAGTTCTATTCCTAATGAAAAGTGTCCCTGGACCACGTATAATACTGAAAAACATACACTGAAATTCATAAATGACACAGCAATTCACTATATATGTTGACTTTATGCATAATTAATTATAAATTAAATTTTAATGAAAAGCCATAGTGGATAAATGGATACTACTAATACCCATTTAGCACTAATTTTGTATAAAATCAAATATTTCTGAATTGAGCTGACTTTCTGTTAAGGATATATTCATCCCTTTAACCTCCTTTTCTACTTTCATGATCTTCCAGTGGAGAACATTAACACAACTCCTGGACCTGTGTCTACAGAGAGAAGCATGGTTGTTCCATGGGTCCCCCAGTGTCACCTATACATGGAAGGAGTGGAGAAGAAGGCACTCAACATCTTCCCAGGGACAACACCACCCCACTGGTTCAGGTATATAGATGATACCTGGGTGAAAATCAAGACTCGGGAAGTACAGGCCTTTAGAGACCACATCAAGGTGGTGGATCTTAATATTAAGCACACTAGGGAAGACACCCAAGATAACAGGCTGGCTTTTCTGGATTGTGCAGTCGTCATCAGACCTAACCGTGGTCTGGAAGTAGACATTCACAGGAAACCCACCCACACAGATCAGTACTTACTATATGACTCCTACCATCCATTACAACACAAATTAGGAATCACCAGGACCCTAAACCACAGAGCAGAGAGCATCCCTACCTCCACAGAATCCAAGAACACCTGAAAACAGCACTTGAGGCCTGTGGATATCCAAGTGGGCCTTCAACAAAGCAGTGTGCCAAACTAGAAGAGCAAGGGATCAGCCTGAAACCAGACTCTATGGAAGAACCTGGTTATTCCCTAAACAAAAACAAATGCAGAGACCTGTCCACCCAAAGGACCAGATGCTAAAAAGCAAAGCAAAGCAAAGCAAAGTATTCTGCTTATATACCACCCCATACCTCTACAAGTAGTCTCTGGGCAGTTTACAATTTTAATTACAGTGTGCAGGCTACACATTGCCCCCCCCAGCAAGCTGGGTACTCATTTTACCGACCTCGGAAGGATGGAAGGCTGAGTGAACCTTGAGCCTGCTACCAGGGATTGAACTCAGGTTGTGAGCACAGTTTTACCTTCAGTACAGGCATTTAACCACTGCACCACGAGGCAATATAATATTATGCAGTCCAATGCAGTGAGGAGTGTGCAGACCTCTGCATTGAAGAAACTAAACAACTATGAAACAAATGGCATGTGAAGAGTAACATAGGAGGGGTAACAGCTCAGGATGAGAATCAGCAGTACATCTCCACTTGAAGGACAAATGACACTCATTCAATGATGAGGATGAACACAGATTAAACAGAGAAGATAGGTGGCTTGAGGGAAGGATCAGGGAAGCCATTCATGTGAGCATTGGAAACCCCTCTTTCAATAGAGGTGGGGGGCCCAGGCACAGTCTATCTGGCACTTATCAGGCTGTGCTTTCCACAATACCCAGACAAATCAAAAAGCCCTCACTACCAAGGCTATAGCTAACAACCCATACTTTATGGGTTTCAGCACCTTAGGCCATTGTTCACCTTAAGGCTATTGATACTGTTTGCCTACCTAACAAGCCTATTCAGGCCATTGTTCATCTTATGAGCCTATTTCAGACCATGGTGACTGACAAGTGGTCAAAGAAGACTATAACATGGAACATTCACAACTTGCTTTCTTCAGACTGATGAAGTTGTTTGGATGAGCAGCAAAAATGTTTCTATCTCGCAAAAAAAAAATGTCCAGTTGCCATGACTCAACTTCCAGATAAACTCACCTGGATGATTGAGAATCTTCACAGACTTACACAACTTTAGAGCTCCCAGTAAATGACAGGATAAATATAGCAGTGGTAATTGTGAGTCTTTTTAAATCCTTACCTCCTGTTGTATTCCTTTAAAAAGAAGAAGCAATCAGCAGCTTTGAAAGTTATGTTTATTTACAAAGTTCAAGGGACTCTTCTAACTCTGCAAGCAAGGAATATATAGCATAACTAAAAAAACCAAGGATGTCACATTAAAAGCTTTAAAAATTCATAAAGGCATAACAGAGCAGCAAGCCAAAACCCAAAGGCAAAGCATTTTGTGGAACAGCAGACATCAGCCATAACGTTCAAAATATAAATATTTTTTACTGGCATCAAAATGATATCCAAAAAGAGCTAATCATATTACTTTAGGAAGGCAGCATCGTGACTGGTAAGATATTTAATAGTGAAAAACTGCTGGATAAATAGAATTGCAGTCAAAGGAGATATTCCCCAAATGCCATGAAGAAGAAGTGGTGCATACTGGTTAAATGGTTGCCCCTGTTGACCAGAATAGCCTGTGTCCTCAGCTATTCACTGGGGTTTCCAAGCACGTATGGTTATGGGTGATATTTCCCTTCTCCATTGAATCCCCATACACCAGATAATACCCATTTCAAATGGTGAACCACCTCATTAGTAGCTGCTGGAAAGGATTCTCATAGGATGGCTGTGAAAGAAAAAGCCCTGTTCTGCACTGCCTTCCTTCGAACCAAGACAGAGGTGTGTATACAATAATAGAAAGAGGCATACTGGATTGTCAGACCAGAGGCCTGTTTGCTCCTTCAGTGGTCAAGCAGGTGTCCATGGTGTCCATAGGACACCCAGCAGCAGGACCTGAGCCCACTAGCACTTTCCTGGTTGGTACCCCCCAGGGAATGATATTAACAGACATAGTTTCTGACAAAGGCATGAATTATAAATATGACACGTGATGTCAATACGATTTGCAGTTTGGATCAGGATAGAGCAGGGATGACTATGGGCCATTTTAGTCTAGTTTCCTGCCTGCTATTTCCTCATGCTCCACAGTGCTTAAAAGCATGACTTCTGCTGCCACAGTGTCCCTCCTTATTTTACCTTCAGCGTACAATGAATGTCACTATTCAGGTTAGAGCCCTTCAAGACGAGGTCTTGTGTAAGCTACAGAACCTAGTAAACCCCTATGTTTGGAGATATTTTCTCTCATCACTTAGAGAAAAGTATATTTGCTGAAAGATGTGTGTCCTTGTGGAATCTTTACCGAGCTATGGAGGAGCATAAAAACACCACCAAAACAAATTCTCAAGCATTTAGAAGCTATTAATACATGTCTCTGGCTTAGATTCAGCATTGAGTTTGTCTTGGATTAGTTGAGAAAATGACTCTTTCTTCCTCTCTTTTCTTTTTTCTGGTCCTGTAAAGAAATTCTAGGGAGAGGGGCAAGTCCTGAGAGCCCCCTAAGGCATTATGGGAAAATTAATTGAGGATTTACTGCCTTTGGAATTTACAGCTACTGGAATTTAATAGCCCAGATGAATTCTCTCCCATATGTTAATAAATTATTACAACACTATGGCATTTCTTCTTTGGCCTTTCCTCAATTATTATTCTGGTGTTATCTCTGCTAGCTACTGCAGAGAGTTTGTCATATAATTCTTCATCTGACCCTTGTTTTCGTATCCTCTTTCTTTTATCTGATAAGTCTTTCAGGCTACGATTGTTCCAGACTTTTTTGGGGTGTGTGTATGAAGAGGGGAATCCCATATAGTGGAAGTTATTATGTAATATTTACTTTTATAATTTTTTTTTGCAACAAATCAAACCATGGATGTTGAGAACTCGTATATGCTGTAGCTGTGCCAAAAGGTGCAGTACCCCATCTGATGCAGATACAACTTAGAACCATTTAAACCTTTTTGTCTTTAAAAGAGATACATTTTGAGAGAGCAACATATTGAAAGAGAATGACCACTGAATCCCTTTTTTAATACATAGATAGAGATCTATGGGTTTCCTATATAGATTTCCATCAGATCCTTTGGAAGCTGACTCTTTAAGAACTGCATCCATGCCTACAGGACTGCCTATATCAGGGCTGTTCAACTTTGAACAGGCCAAGGTCTACTTTTTCCAGCCCAAAGTGCCTGAGGGCTGCTTCACTAAAACCTCTACTTATGCATTTTATCTGTTCTGAGCATGTGCTCATAACTAAAAACTTTTGTAAGCAGAGCAGCGGTTTCGAATGCATTGAAAACCAATTAATCTGTTCTGGAGGGAACAGATTTCAATGTGCCATGGCCCTTGAACTGCCCCGCTCAGCTGAGACAGTGGGCTGGCAGACCCAGAACTTTGCTGGGGCAGTGATGGTCCTTTGGATGGGGGAGGGAGGGGTGGGGAACGTATCCCCTCACTTTTTAAATTGATGGCCGCTGGGCTAGTTTTGAACCCTTCACGGGCTACCAGTAGCCCACGGTCTACCTGTTGGGCAGGCCTGGCCTATATCATTCATCGGAGCAAGACACCTGTCTGTGGTGCAACATGGTAGGAAGTAGCAATGGCAGCCACCCAGCCATTTTCCTGATCTCTTTGGATACTCCTCTCTCTTAGAAGGCAAAAGCGTGTATGCCTCTACCCCTGAAACCAGTCTTGTGCTCTCATATCAAAGTGAGGGCAAAACAGATACCATTCATAACCTGTCTTTACAACTGAAAGCATGTTACTACTAATGACTATGTACCTCTGAGTCAATTATGGCTTATGGTGGCCCTTTTCTGGATTTCCCAGGTAGAGAATACTCAGAAGTCATTTATTTTTTCTGGGGAAACCAAGACCACACAGGCTGGACCTTTCCATAGGAGGCACAGTAGGAGATCAAATTACTGACCTCTGGCTCCACAGCCAGATAACTAAATTACTGACCAGTCTGTCGGAGACCAATCACGCAATAAAGTAAACTAATTTGCACTGGCTGCCTATTCATTACTGCATTGACTTCAAGGTTTTGGTATTTACATATGAGTACAAAGCCCTAAATGGTTTGGGACCTCAGTATCTAACAGAACGGCTCCTCCCAAAAAGAACTGCCAGAATCATTCTTTCAAGCCAGGTGGGCTATCTGCAGGTACCAACCCCGAAGGACGCCTGGAAAGTATCAACAAGGAAATGAGTGTTCTTGGTGGTCACACCTCACCTGTGGAACCAGGTTCCACAAGAGATTCATCTGGCACCCTCACTACAACCCTTCAAGAAATTACTGAAAATCTGGCTCTATAGGTTGGTCTTCCCTGATCATTCTGTTTCAACCACCTTATATAAATAGGATGCTATTATTTCTCCCCACCTTATGATAATTTTCTATTATCTCTTTATATTTTCCATCTGTTCCTATTTTGAATTGTTAAATGGGTTTGATTTATTGTATTTGTGCTTATTTGCTTATTTGTTCTTTTTATTATTATGATTTGATTATTTGGTATGATTGATTAGTTTTTATTTACTATTTTAAGTTATTTAATCTGTTTTTATATTTTGTATATGTCCTATTTACTATTTTATGTTATTTAATTGGTTTTGTATTATGTATATGTATGTAAACTGCCCAGAGTAGCTTTTTTGCTAGATGGTTGCTAGATGGGCCTTTGGCCTGATCCAGCATGGCTCTTTTATGTTCTTATGTTCTCATATTCTTATATAAATAAAATAAATAATAAATAATAATTTGCAAATCTCAGATGGGTAAGAGTAGCTTCTGCAGTGAGAATCCCATCCCATCATTCTTTAAATATTTTCTTCTACCTATGTGCTCTCAGTAACATCTCTTTCTACCCCAAGATAGAATGGCTAGTCTTCTCTACTAGGAATCATAGAGCTTTAGACACCCAAAAGTCTCTCAGTCCAATCCTCAGCCAAAGTACGGAATCCACAGCAAAACATTCCAGGGAGATGACCATCCAACTTCAGTTTCAAATCCACAACTGAAGAAAAGCTCACCACCCTTCGAGTGCCTGATCCCACTAGTACTAATCCCCCTTTGTTTAAATCAAGTTTAGCATGTTTTGCATCCATTCAGATGTGAACATTTATACAAGGCATGGGCTCATGCAGATCAATTGGGAAGGGGATCAGAGGGTTCTGGAGGGCATTTTACTCCTCTGCTAGAGGATAGCTTGTTTTAGCGCACATGTGGAATCTGTTCATTGGAAGTGATTCTGCACACGTGGAAGTTCCTGTCCACCGCTTTGAAAGAATATCCCGCTATCTTATGCAGTGCTATACCAGATTTACACAAAACAATCAAAACCTGGGGTCTGCTTGCGTTACTTCCCTCTACTCACCTGCCTGCCCCTGCTTCTCCACCTTCTCTGCCTTGTTAGCCCCTCATCACACCTGCCCATCTTCCACCCTCCCTGCTTTACTTGCCCACCCACCCACCCAGCTCTCTCTCCTGGTGCCCCCACTCTTCTAGTGGGACACAGATCACACTGACATCAGCAGCAGGGAAGACACTTGAAAAATGCAAGATTCAGGGTAAAATCCGTGTGACTTTAGTCCATTTTTTAAAAGCAAGCCCTCTTCTGGTTTATTCTAGCAGTGGGATCAGGTCCTTAGACAGCTGAAGTAAGAGTAAGGAGGACATCTTGACCTTGGCCTCAGATTAAAAAATGTATTTGACAGTAGCAGAACTAGTACTCACAGGGCCAAAGCTTTCAGGCTTCTGATTTGTACACCCATTGCCAACCTCAAGAGTCCTTGTTTTCTCCCTATTTTAATTGTAGTCCTCGCATTAGTGGGAGGGGGGATTTTTCTAGGAGCAACATATTGTTGCAATCCCTCACAACTGTAGAGCACAGCATTTGAAAGTCATTGGGTATTGAATGGACAATTATAAGCCTTTATTTTTACGGAAGACCTGGTTCTCATTTATCGCTGCAGACCAGTCCAGCTGCTTATGTTTTCAGGGACTGGCTACATGGACTGTCCTGATGAACACCTGGATTTCCAAATTTTCTCCTGAGTACTTGCATTATATTGCGCACATTGAGCTATCCCTACATACAGTGCCAGTCTACCTGAGTACACAGGTGGTGTCCCCAAAATCTAGTAATACTGTGGTACTGTACCTCAGATAATAAAATTAATTTGTTCTGTGGGTCGTTTCACTAACTGAAAATTTTGTTGTCCGAAACGTGGTTTCTCATTAAAATGAATGGGAAACCAATTAATCCATTCCAGAGGTCGGACGAACTGACAGTCACCTCCTTTCCCTTGCTGCACTACCCAAAGGGGGAAAAGAAGTGTTGGATCAGAAGTCCCAAAGCTGAACCCAGCAATGCAGGGAAGCTGAGGGGCCCCTGATCCCAGTGGGGGAAACAAGGCTACCACCATGGGGAGCAAAGTTAGGTGGTGGCGGCGGCACCCAACTTTGCTCCCTGTGGTGGCAGTGAGGGGTGGTGGGTGGGTCCTTACCCACTCCCAAAAAGAAGGCACTCACTTTTCAGGTCCTTTTCAGGAGTGGGTAAGGACCTGCCCACCGCTGCTCTCTACAAGCATGGTGTGTGTGTGTAGAATGAAAAAACTGAGTGCCTTCTGCTTTTGAATGCATCTTTCATTCCCTCTTCCTGTGCTTGTCCTTGCCCACTCCTGAAAAGAAGGCATCTGCTTTTTGGGTGGCCTCTTTTTGGGAATGGGTAAGACGTGCCTGCCATTGCTCCCTACAAGCCCGGGGGTGGGGGATGAAAGTGAGTGATGGCAGGTGGGAGTGGTGGCACCTGGGAAATTCAAACTGGATACAGCACTTCAAACTTCCCAGGCAGTGGGCCGAGCAGTGCAGTGCCTGATCCACCAGTCTGCCCAGCAACACAATCCCCTGTGGCTAGGCAGAGCTGTGGATCAGGTCTGCTGCTTTGGAAGGTCTGAACTTCCCACACTTTCTCCTGCCGAAGTCCATACCTTCCCAAGTTCAAGCTGCCAGGAAAGGTCTGAACTCCCCCAGCAGGAGACAAATGCACCCAAAAGTCTTTCATCCCTGCCCCTGAGTTGTAGCAAGTGGCCAGTTTCCAATGGGATGCACCTGAAAGTCATAAACCGAGGTACCCCATTGGAATTTTTCATTAACGGAAACATCCCTATTCCAGGAAATTCCATTTCCTTATATGATTTTTTTTTCGTTATCAGAGGCATTCATTATCGGAGGTATTACTGTATACTAAGAAGAAGAAGAAGAGAATAGGAAAAGAAAGGATAAAGAGGGGAAAGGGGGGAATCCTCCCATTTACTTTTCTTTAACCTTTGCCCCATTCTATTTCTTCTCCCCTTGGAGCTTTCCCCCTTCTTTGAGATGATGTTTGGAGAATTCTCTGAAGCCGCTGACCATGCAAAGGCAGTATTTATTTATTTATTTATTTATTTATTTATTTATTGTTGAATTTATATCCCGCCCATCTTCCCAACGGGAACTCTGGGCGGCGAACAGAGACAAGACGAATCAAGAAATACACATAATTAAATACAATACAGCACAATAGAAAATATAATCAACAAACCAACATAAATTGATAAAAAGCTAAGTAAAAGAACTGCAGCAGGGGCGCACCCTTTAATTCAAACCTCACTGCTGCTAAACCTCACTGCAGTAAATGGAGCAGTGTTGACAACATAGTTTGCAACAAAGTGTTAACGTTTGCTACATCATTAGATTATCATGGAATATAACCATATATTGCCGTCTAGCATGGAGTAGCTGAAACACTGTGCAACAGCTTGCATGAAAAAAGGACACATGGTGCCATCACTTTGATGAGATTGAGGACAGTTATATTTAAACAGACAATGCCTGGATGGCCCGCAAAACTTATGCATGCCGTCTTGAGTTCTATATCAGCAGAAAGTTAGAATACCAGAAGAGTACTGAATAAAAGAAGTTGAGTAAATCAACCGCCACACAGCTAAGTGAATATCTTCCTGCAGAACATTGACACACTATATGATTATAGCACTGTACAACAAACAGGAGAGCATAAAGAAAAGTGAGGTGGCTACCAGCCCATTTCCCTAAAAAAAAAAAAAATCCAGAGCCTGGAAACATTGCTAGTGCCTGGGAACATTCAGGCGACATCTTCAAGAGGGTGACAGTCAGGATGGCTAGACTCTCCCAGTCATGTAGTTGCCATTTAATCTAGAAGTTGCAGTACTCAAAATGACATCTATTCCTTCTGGATGTTTCTTGGGAAAGAGTGCCAACATTTTCACATAGTTCTGCTTTGACCAGAATTTGGCACCATGCGTAAAGTCAGCAAGTCATGTTTTCACATTAATATCTAGGAGATAAGAAGCAGTATTCTTAACAGTTTCTACAAACACATCAGATTATTTGCATGGCTAGTCACTGTGTGAAAATGCTAATACCATTACTATGTCATCCAGTAATCTCTGATTAAGATCTCTAGTCAATAAAAGCTTATGGCACTAGAAATACGGTAGTTCTTAAAGAATGCTGAAACACTTTATTATCATTAATAGAGATGGGCACGACCAGAAAAAATGACGTTTTGAGTTGTCGTTTGTCGGAATGGGTCCATTCCGGGTCGTTTCCGTTTGTCGTTTGTCATTTGTTGTTTCCACCACGATTTAGCGTGATTTGATGTCCCAGAGCAAGGGTTAGGGTTAGGGTTAGGGTTAGGGTTTGTGGGCTCTGGGCTGCACCTCTGGGTGCCTCTGACTCACTAAGAAGGGAAGTGTACTGGCGTACAGGTTAGGGTTAGGGTTGGGGTTAGGGTAAGTGTGCTCTGGGAGGCACCTCTCTGGGTGCCTCTGCTCTGACCCACTAAGAAGGGAAGCATACTTGCGTACAGGTTAGGGGTAGGGGGATAGTGGGCTCTGGAAGGCACCTCTCTGGGCGCCTCTGCTCTGACCCACTAAGAAGGGAAGCGTACTGGCATACAGGTTAGGGTTAGGGTTGGGGTTAGGTAAGGGTTAGGCTTAGGGTTACGGTTAGGGTTAGGGTGGGTTAGTGGGCTGCATACCTCTGGGTGCCTCTGACCCACTAAGAAGGACAGTGTACTGACATATGGGTTAGGGTTGGGGTTAGGGTTAGGGTTAGGGTTAGTGGGCTTTTTATGCCCTCTGGCACATCCAGAAGTCTCAGTCAAAACCAGGCCATGCGATTGGTGGAATGGGTCAAAAAAATTGCATGGTCCCATCCCATGGCCAGCCCATCATTGCACATGAGCAGGTGTAAAAAAATAAAAATAAAAATAAAATAAAATAAAATCAGTGGAGACGTTTTATTGCAAGAAAAACCCACTGCTGCTACTATAAAAATTCAGGCAGTTAAAATACCTAATTTTCACATATTTCTGTTGTGCTTTAGTGGGTTTTTTGATCACGATTTAAAAATAAATATTGTGATCGGCCATTTTGAATCCCCCCCACCGCATGGCATAGAGACAGCCCAGGAAAGGAGGGGGGAAGGCTGGGGACCCCCCCCCTCAAGAAACCACCCCTCTGGTAGGTGCCCTCACTCAGGCAGACATATTTTCGCCTGCTTTTTTGGCTGGGAATCGGGGGTTGTTTTTTTAAAACTTTTTTTCTATGCTGCTTGGCAATGGCATCGCACGATCGCCGTGATGCCATGAACGAAAACAACAAATCAGACCCAATTTTTCTTTTATCGGGTCGGGTTCGAGCTAGAGCGGAGTAATTATCGTTACCGTTTCCGTTACCTAACAATAACGATAACCGAAAACAGAAATGACAATTTCGCCACTCCGTGCCCATGTCTAATCATTAAGTATCAAAATGGTCATAGAAATTCACCTCCAGTGGCATTACAGTCACCCACCTCCTGAAAATCAATGGCCAGTGGCCATGTGGGCAACCAGAACAGAGATGGCAGGACACAGTCAATAAAGACATGCAAATTGTCCAGCTGCTACCTGAAGATGCAGTCAATTGGGCAAATATGGATTTCAGGTTCTTAAAAGTGGACCCCTCACCTTTGGGAAAATGTGAAGAGGAGGAAGAGGAGGTGGTGGAGGAGGAGGAGGAGGAGGAGAAGAAGAAGAAGAAGAAGAAGAAGAAGAAGAAGAAGAAGAAGAAGGCATTATAGTTATCTTGCGACACAATCAGCATTGCCCAAATAGGAAATTGTAAATCAGTGGACATAGAATATGTTACTGAGAATGATTCCTTGATTCCCTGATGTCTCTCTTTCTGTCTGATCTTCTGGTGACTCCCTCCTCCTCCTCCTACACCTCCTGCTCCTCCTCCTCTTTTCTGTCATGAAAGCCTGCTCATTTTTACTGAGAGGTAGATCCTTATGTCTTCAGTAGGACTTATTCAAGTAAGTGTGCACAGAAGCACAGCCTTTCTCTAAATTAATTCTATCAGAACATCTCAGACTGGTAATTAAGATGCAAATCTTGCATTGTATGACTTGGGGCAGTTAAAATAAGTTTTACTGCAACACATTTAAAGCATTAAAATGATTCTGCAAGAGAATAAGTACCAATTTTCTTTTTGTCAGAATGAAACATAGAACATTTCTGTTAGGATAACAAGCATGGAGGAATTTCACAGAGAGGTGCTGACATTCAAATTTACAGTACTTATAGCTGTTAAATTTTGTCAGCATGCATAAAATATTTCTCATTATCAAGAACACTCTTGTGCCCCTTAGCCTTCTTACAAATAGCAACTTATCTTTAATGTTTTATTTCACAGTACAGTACGGTATCTTTT
>JAHTLZ010000114.1:12416584-12427121 GCA_023846285.1 Phrynocephalus versicolor | reverse complement strand
AATAATAATAATAATAATAATAATAATAATAATAATAATAATAATAAAAGGCTTTGTTTACCTAGAAAACTAGGTGGCAGAGGTCTTTTGCAAGTGAAGCAGACAGTTGAAAAAGAGAAGCATGAATTGGCAGATTATGTAAAAAATAGTACAGATCCAGCATTATTGGAGGTAAAGAACAAGGATGTGTTTAAAGTAAAGCAAACAAAGGGTCAATACAGGAAAACAATGATGCAAATACGAGCTGATAGCTGGCATAATAAAGCACTACATGGGCAGTTCATCGAAAAAATCAAAAGTATATGAGGAAAAGACCTGGTTATGCCTCACCAATGGAACACTGAAAAAGAGACAGAAGCCCTGATTTTTGCAGCTCAAGAATTTATTTATTTATTTATTTATTTATTTATTTATTTATTTATTTATTGTCATTGTGTGTACATACACAGTATACACATACAACGAAACTCAGACACCCAGAGACCAGATTCAACACACACACACACACACACACACACACACACACACACACACACACAAATCTCCAAACACTCTCACACACATTAAAAAAAAAAAACTTTTGGAACAAATGCAGTTAAACAGAAAAATCAGCTGAGTCCCCCACATGTAGACTCTGTAAAGAGGCAGATGAAATTATTGACCATATATTGAGTTGTTGCAAGAAAATTGCTTAGGCTGATTACAAACAGCATCATAATGTTGTTGCTCAAATGGTCCACTGGAGTTTGTGTCATAACTATCATCTGCCCGTAACAAAGAACTGGTGGGATCATAAGCCTGAAAATGTAATTGAAAATGAGCATGTAAAATTACTTTGGGACTTCTGAATACAGACAGACGGGCTTTGGAGTATAATACCCCAGATACAGTGGTAGCTCAACTTACGAATTTAATCCATTCAGAATGCATGCTCTTAAGTCGAACTATTCCTAAATAGGGTTACCTATCTAAAAAATGAAAAGGTAAAAAAATAAAAAAATGAAAACAATATTTGTAAGTCGAGCAGACCATATCTAAAATTTGTAAGGCGGCAGTTAAAAAGCCAACAGTTTTTCGCTCTTAAGTCAAATTGCTCTTAAGTTGAGCTGCTCTTAAGTAAGGGTACGACTGTATTACGATTGTGGAGAAGAAAAAAGTGTGGATCATTGATGTTGCTATACCAGGTGACAGTAGTCATTGATAAACAATTTGAAAAAATTACCCAATATCAGGATCTGAAAATTGAACTTCAGAGACTCTGGCATAAACCAGTACAGGTGGTCCCAGTGATAATTGGCATGATCGGTGTGGTGCCTAAAGGGCTAAGCAAGTATTTAGAAGAAATTGGAGTTGACAAAGTCACCATCAGTCAGCTGCAGAAAGCCACCTTACTGGGATCTGCCCACATAATTCGCCGATACATCACATAGTCCTAAATGCTTAGGAAGCGTTCGACTAGTGATCTGTAATATAAAATCCAGTGTAGTTATCTTGTTTGCTAGGTGATAATTTGATAATAATAATAAAGAGCAGTATGGCAATGGAGCCAATTATCTGAAGAGGTGGTGAGTGTTCCAACACTAGAGGCATTATGAAAAAATTGGCCAAACACCTTGCATATATCCTTTGATTTATACTCCTATATGGAGCATAGGGGAGGGGTTGGACTACATGGCCTTATAGTCCATTTCATGGCCTTATAGTCCACTATTCTATAATTCTATGATTCCCAGTGCTGTTTAATCTGTTTCTGTACTGCTTACCATATCCTGAAACAGAGTATAATAAACTGAAATAAAACTATTTAAGGACATTCTCCTATTGTCTGCCCTGACAAAGTGCTGACCCATTAAATCAACTTCTCAATGACATGATGTCAGAACTTATGTGAATCCCACTGAGTCAATGGGTTTTTGGGAATAGTACTGGAATAATGGCTTATAGACATGGGCACGACCAGAAAAAATGACGTTTCGAGTTTTTGTTTGTCGGAATGGATCCGTTTCGGGTCGTTTCCGTTTGTCGTGAAATTTTTCAAAAATTTGTCGTTTCGTCATTTCATTTGTCATTTGTCGTTTCCACCATGATTTAGCGCGATTTGACTTCCCAGAGCATGGGGCGTCCTGCAATCAGGGCCGGCGCTAGGAGGTTTTGCGCCCTAGGGAGCGGGCGAGCGGGCAGGCGGCGGCCGCGGGTGGCGGCGTGGGCCGCAGGCGGGTGGCAGCGCGGGCGGGCGGGCAAGTGGGCAGTTAGGATATCACTTAGGATAGAGGTTCTGTTCTTCGCTTGCACCCCAAATGTGTGTGTGTGTGCAAGCAAATTGAAGTTGGGAAAATAGAAAATAAATGGTAGTATATAATATATTTTTAAAATAAATCCACACCTCCCACTCCCAGTCGAACCTCCCCCTTTATCCAATATCAGAAAAAAATTCTCACAAACTGCCAGAGAAGAAATAAAGAATAAACTGCTATTCCCTTCAGCAGACAAAGCTGCAGGGAATCAAAGAAATTATTTTCTAAATTCAATTCCCTCCCTGCCTGCCTAACTTAAATCCTAAAGCCTCCAGCCTCCCTCCTCAATCTCGATCGGATCACATCAGCACCAGCAGCCAACCCTCCTCCCTCAACCACATCAATACACCCGACTGCAGTTTCTGGAAGGTGCCTCGGCTTTTTATGCCCTCCGACACATCCAGAAGTGTCAGTCAAAAACCTGGTGATGCCATTGGTGGAATGGTTCAAAAAATTTCATGGTCCCATCCCATGCCCAGCCCAAATGGGCAGGTCTAAAAAAATAAAAAAATAAAAAAAAATTTAAAAAATCAATACGACGTTTTATTGCTATAAAAAACCCACTGCTGCTACTATTAAAATTCAGGCATTTAAAATAAATAAATTTCACATGTTTCTGTAGTGATTTGGTGTGTTTTTTGACCACGAATTCAAAAGAAAAATTGTGGTCGCCATTTTGGATCCCCCCCACCGCATGGCATGGCGAGATGACGAGGATACCCCCCCCCAGCCTGGTGCAAGCAGCCCAGGACAGGAGAAGAGGGGGGCAAAGGCCGGGGACCCCCCAGAAACCACCCCTCTGGTAGGTGGCAAAGTCTCAGGCAGGCATATTTTTGCCTGCTTTTTTGGCCGAGAGTCGGGATTTTTTAAAAAAGCTTTTAAAAACTTTTTCTGTGCTTCGCATTGCACGATCGCCACGATGCCACAAACAAAAATGAAAAACCCAACCAAATTTTTCTTTTTTTGGTTTGAGTTCGAGTTCTGACGGCTTAATTATCGTTACTGTTTCTGTTACGTAACGGAAACGGAAAACGGAAACGAAAACAAAAATTTCACCGAGTCGTGCCAATGTCTAATGGCTTAAATAACCAAATAGAGCAATGGTCAGTCAACACAGTTTCTTATTGTTTAAAATGCTATGCTTACATGCTCTGCAGGTGTTAAAGACGAGAAAACAAGTGATAGCAACCTTAGTTCAGATCTAATTTGGCTGAATATACATGAATTTAAATGCAACCCATCAAGAGTAAACATAACGATGTTCCCAAATTTTGATAAAACTTTTTAATAGGTATGAACTGAAGCAAAATCTTCACATAACCCCAATGTGTTATGAGGACATCCCATGCTATCTTGCAACAACCCCCCCTTAAGAACTCACTCCTGAAGCTGTAAATAACTGAGGCTTGCTGTGTCAATCTGGAAGAAGCGGAAGCACAAATGAGCTCAAGAAGGCCCTTTTCCAAACAGTGGAGCCTCTCAATACTGTGAGTGGCAGCTGCAAGGAAGCCAGCAGCCATTTTGTGTCTGCCTGTATTCTGAGCAGCACACCAGTAAGGGTTTTCCTTCAAGTACAAAGAAGAGGAATGTGGAATATCAGTCAGGATGGTAAAGAGGAAAAAAAAGGATTAAAACCCTTCTCCCCTATTTTGTAGTCCTGCTCAAACCCCTCCACCACACTGGCTGTTAACAGAATTAAAACAGAGAGCAGCACGTGTCACTTACAAACAGCTAAATGTTGTTTAAAAAACAACCAATATGCCATGAGACATCTCAAAATCAATAATAAGGTATTATGACAGTGACAAGGTTAGGAGACACTGAGATCCATGAGTTATACAGCTGTACAGGGATATGCATCATCCCGCCTCCCTGTTTGATTGGCCAGTGCCACGGCGAAGGAACAATGACATCGGAGGCTTCTTCTTCAATGGAGCTCAGCTCAGTGCGGGTGCAGAGCACGGTAAGGAATTGGCTGGTTGCATTTCAGAGGCTTCCAAACACCAGCTGGGCTTGCATGGGTCTGTCTGTCTGTCTGTCTGTCTGTCTGTCTGTCTATCTATCCTCACAGACACACAGACGCACACACACACACACACACACACACACACACACACACAGATGCACACACACACAGAGGTGCCTCAATTTATGTCATTAATCCGTACTGAATACACATTCAGAACTCAAATTATTCATAAATCAAAAAGTGGTTTCCCATAAGAATGCATTAAACATCAGTTAATCTGATTTTGGCAGGTCAGAGGTAAGTGCTTCCCCTGCACGATGCCCAGGTTGTCTGAAGATGAATGGGTCTGTGCTGTGCCCAGGCGTCTTGGAAGGGAAGCAAGGAAGGAAGGGGAGGTGAAGAAGGTACAGATTGCCACCACCTTCTTCTTCTAGGTGCTTCTATCTCTTTTGCAGAGACTGAAGCAACCAAGAAGTAGGAGGAGGTGGCGATGGGCAGCAAACGCTGCTCTCTGCTCCACATGACAGCTGACTTTAACAGGTCCGACCTGTCAAAGTCAGCTGTCGTGAGGAGCAGAAAGCATTGTCCATAAGTCGAATTAATCCGTTGTTGAACCAACCATACGTCAAGCTACCACTGTCTATCCAGCAAGCTCAATGTGATATTCATCATCAATAGATAGTGATTCTCAACCATGGGTCTCCAAATATTCTTGGACTAAAACTCCCAGAAGTCTTCCCCAGTGGCTGTTCTAGCCAGGATTTCTGGCCATCATAGTGCAAGGACATCTGTGGAACCAAGGTTGGGAACTACTGCAATATAGATATCATATATGAGATAGACAAGTCAATATATTGTGAGTGGCTCAGGGTCACCCAGTGACATTTCATGTACAGTGGACCCTTGTATAACAAACAGTTTGTATAACATGAAATCTGTACAACATAAAAAATTCCAGAGATAGGGGGAAATTTGCTTAACATAATCGCCTATTGGGCAAATCCATACAACATAAAATGGGATTACTCCATTTTCAATGAATTTCTATAGAAAATTTGTATAAAGGAAAATTTGCTTAACATACTTTCATTTGGAACGAATTAATTCCTTTATACAAGGCACCACTGTATTCGGAAATGTATAGATATTCCTTTCCCACTTGACTTAAAGGATGAAAATGAAGACTCACTATGTTGGCTTATCACTGTTTCACTCTCAAAGTCAATGTAGAAATTCAGGAACCTTTGAAGAGCACCTGGGAAAATCACATTCTATGTGGTTTGTAATCAGGTTGAAAGGAATATTTAATTCATGGCTGTGTTGTGATTCATATGGGAAGCAATAATAATAATACACAGTAGGAGATAACAGGAAACATCCTGAATATACTGCAGGATGATAAAAAGGCTGAGAATTCTGTACATGATGTATTATGTTTGAGTCATGCATACAGCCCTTTTAGGAAGAAAATGTGAATGCTATGATGTATTATGCTGTATTAAGAGTAATAAATTGAAATCCAGTAAGCTAACTATTCTTCTTAATACTGTGTGCCTTTGAAGCCTTGGCTGGAGTCTGATGTTCTGACTTGGGCACAAAAATCTGAAAAATGACAAGTGAATTGGGGATGGGTTCAGAGCAAAGGAATGATTAAGCACTTAGAAAACAAGGCACAAGAGAAATAATCTAGGAGAAAATAATCTTCTGGGGGGATAGAATTCATAACTAAAAATGCCATGGGGTGTTGAAAAAAGGACAGGGACCAATTATTTCTGCTCTCTTCCCACTGAAGAAAATTAATAGGTTTATAGTAAGATACAGCCCTGTATATTATTATGTTTATGTGAAACGTAAAGAAAATTTTTAAAAGAACTGGAACACTCAATGGTGCGGTCTGCCAACAGATGGGAAATCATCTTAATTGGAGACTGTCATGGCTAAATTATTATTGCCAATCAGTGAAGTAAAATCAATTTTGTGGGGAAGGGAGGTTTACATGCAAAGCAATTTACAGCTTAACATTCTTCAACAACTAAGATTGCCTCAGTGGCTAAGAGCCAGAACAGATATTATCTGAGACAGCCATATTGGGATATCCCCAGGTCCTTTTTATTGCTGGAAATTTTCTATGGGGAGGCAGGTGGTTTGAATAAGGGCTGTCAAATGGGGGAGTTGACCACTTCCTCTAGGGCCTAGAGCAGTGTTTCTCAACCTGTGCGTCCCCAGTTGTTCCTGGAGTGCAACTCCCAAAAGCCCCCACCACTAGCTGTGCTTGGAAGTGATTTCTGGGAGTTGCAGTTCAGGAACATCTGGGGACCCACAGGTTGAGCCTTTTAGACATTTCAAAGGGTCTTTGCTCAACTTCTCTCACTTCACCTCTAAACTGCTCTTGGCCAAAGCGATTGTTAGAATAGCGATGCTTTCTTGTGTCAACCGTCTCCTTATCCCCATTTCCCCCTTTCCAATAATCCTATCCTTATCTTCTCTATTAGAGATGGGCACGAAACAAACAATTTTTTGTTTCCGTTTCCGTTTTTTCATTTTGTTACATAACGAAACGACAAACGAATTTTGTCTCTAAAATGAAACGAAACGAACAGAAACACCAGAATTTTTGTCGTGCGTTTCATTTCCGTTACTACAATATGAGTGAATTGCTTAAAATCCTCAAAAAAATCACAAAAATTGAAATAAATGGTAACAAAATGGTAACAAAATGAATGAAAACGAAAATGAATTTTTTTTACAAAAATTCACAAAAAACAGAAATGAAATGAAACGGACCCTCCAAATGACAAACGACAAATGAAATGCCTTTTTTTTTTATTCGTGCCCATCTCTATTCTCTATATAAAAATGAAACATTATAACCAACACCCTACTCAAACAAGAAGTATGTAGAGTTAATCACTTTCATCTCCTAACCTTCAATAATTCTGCATACTTCTTGTATACTGCTCTATGGCTGAAGAAGACAGGAATCCAACAGGCAGAGCTTTCCACATCACTCACTAGAGACCCTCATGATAGGTAAAATGCTGTTCCTAGGCAGCAGCTATTAAAGGCATAAGAGGCTTTTGTTTGAATATGCAAGATACATGCCTGAAGCCTATCTAGAATTCACTCCTCATAAAGGAAGATTTGTCCCATTTATTCAGAAGCAAACCGGGGGCTAGTGGGAAGAATATGCAGAAACTGCATTTTTTTTAGTGACTCAGTATATGGCAAAGACCCTTTGAAATGTCTAAAAGGCTTTCCTTTTTGAGACTTACACTGACAGCTGAACTAAAATAAACTTGTTATACTTAAAAGTACTACAATACTTTTGCTCTTTGATACATTTCTTTAAAAACTGTTCACATTTCCCCCCATAAAATGGAACCTTGGCATGAAGAGATCTACGGTGTCCCCTGGGACTTTGGACTGAGACACTGCTGGGTCTTCCTGTGAAAGAATTCAACAGCATATGTTATATCTTTTCCCTCTAGTTCAGACAGATATGGCAAGGCAGAAATGAACCCACAATCTAGTACAAACTCCAAAGGGAGGCTTTATGAGTAGATACAAGCATGGTGGCCATGCAGTAGCCACGGCTCCCGAAACCCTGACCGATTTGCAAAGTAAATGGACTGACAGCAACATCCACACATGCCAAAACAAGAAGGATTGGAAAGATATAGGGATCAAATCATTTTTTAAAAGGCCATGCTTTTGAGTGTGTGTGGGGGAAACACACCAATTGCCTGGCCAAATGAATCGATTCTACCCATGTGTGAACAGACATTTGTAACATTATTTAAATAATTACAAAATTGATATAACTGAGGTTCTTTTGGCATGAGTGACTGCTTCTTAAATAGCCTTCAAGATTTCAGAAGGTTAGATATCAGGGGATTGTATATAAGTTTAAGAGGGGGCTGGGTATAAGTGTGCAAGGTTAGTCTTCAAAGTGTTGGCATGGTAACAATTTTGCATGCACAAACACTGGATTTTAGTGGGAGTAAAGAAGCTTTGCAGCCTAACATAATTGTGCCTTGCCACTAACCAATTTTTTTTTAAAAAAATCAATTTCCTGCTTCTGGCTAACCCCTCTCCTCCTCCTGTTGTTTGTTTTTGCTTCTGGTTGTTTGTTTAATCTTCTTTTTTCCCTGATCAAGAGGAGACATGTCTCTTTGCTTCCTTCAGACCATGTGATTGCATTGATCTCTTTTTCTTTCAAGATGGTTGAGGAAGACAATTCCCCTTTCACCGTTTATAAATCTGATTGTAACTGAAGATAAACTGTAAGAAAATATTTTTTCTTTTCTACCTAAGATACTTGTAGCATGATTCCCCCCTTTATATATAAAGGTCTGGTGAGAACAAAAGAGCTGGATAGAATCTGATGTAGTTCGCTATTCTCTTCTATGCTTCTTCTGTGCTGCAGGTGTTTGCTTTTGCCTTTTTCTCCTCTGCTAATTATGAAAGGGAGTTACAAAAATTTCTACAACACAAACTTTGGAGAGAGGGAGTCACACCTCCCTCTACTTTTTTATGAGGCAAAATTGCAGCAAAATAGTATTATCACAGAGCAATTCCTAAGACAATGTTCTGTAAAATTTCTGAAAGATATATTGCAAAGCTATTTATTATGAGTGGAAAAGAATTTCAGAGTTTGAGTGTACCTCCTGCCCCACTTTTTCAATGGGCACAAAATAATTGTTCCTCAAATCACTGTGGTTGGAAGTAAAAAGGAGAGCTTGGGGGGGGGAGTATTTCCTAGTTGGAAACTACATGTATCTATCACAAAGCTTCACTTGCTTTTTCTCTTCTATCTTCATCCCATTTTCCTTTCATGGAGAACTTGGAAGTAACATGAGAACATTTAGTCTTAGATAATCTGATTCTGTCTGTATTCTCTGAAGCATCATTAGCAGCCCAGTTTAGTTTAAGGCCCTTCCACAGAGACCTTTCCATACACTTTTTGCCCTTATAAGAACATTTCTCCCCAATAATCAAGGATGCCGTAAACTTCTATTTGATGGTGGTGAGACTCTTCTTGCCAAATAAGTTTACACACATGCCTTTTTTGAAGTAGATAGTGGAGGAGGATGGGGCAACAGAATCCTGTCACTCATAATAGGGATGGGAAGAACAATCACTAAATTCCTCAGTCTGATCAGTTCCAGCTGTCTTTGACTGACAAGACAACTCAACAAAGATTTTCTTTCTTCTGGCTAAGGGCAATACAATGCTCTCTTGGCCTTCACATTTCACAAGTTTGTACAGATGCCTCCAGTATCCTTTATCTTTAAAAAAGAAAATCTCATACATCACAAAGACAGAAAGACTGGGTGACTGCAAACAACTCACACACAGCTTCAAATTCTTCGAAAAACGGGGCAATAATCCTAGTTTCAGGCAATGTGAAAATAAGGATTTGTGTGCAAAGTAGGCAGCTTTTGCCGCCGCCCCCCAAAAGCATTCTTGCCCATTCAAGAACTCATTTGATAGTGTCAGTAAACCCTGACCTTTCCCTCATCTTTGAGAAGATTGTTACTGTTCTTTCTCCTTGCATGTGAAGATGAGGCAGGTTTCTTGCCTGGCAATAAAGATTTGCAATTGATGGTGCCCATTGTGAGCCTATTTTTAAAATGCACAAGGACAAATGGAATTTTGTAGATCAAATCTTTTTACAACATGTTACATATTGTGCTTAAGAAATCAACTCAGCCTCATTTTAATTCATTAAGAAATCAGAGCTGAACACTACCTGGACCAAATAATTTTTTCCAGTTTGTCAATAGGGTGTAGATAAAATGTCTTCTTTTGCCACTGATATTTGTCTCAGCTCCTTAACCTCATCTCCATTCCAGACGCATGGGTATCCGATTTTCAGATTTTTGTAGTGAAGTCGGAAAAAATAACTATCTCCACTTTTCTTATGCTCCTTTAGTAATCCTTTAACGCCACTGACATTCTCCCCAGCCATGTTTCCTGCTTATAATGCACTTAAAGGATTCTTCATTTTTGTCTTTAGTGCCATTAACAATATCTGTTTCAACATTATTATTTTTTCCTCTTTTGCATCCCTAATCGTCCATTTGCATTTCCTTTGTGCAAATGGAGTTATCTTATTGTTTGGAAATATTCCCAGTTTCCTTTCTAATGCTTTATGTGATTCTACTTGTTATCCATACTGATGTGGTCTTAGATTTAGTGCTATCACCCTGAGCTGTGGTGTACATTCTCATGGTGACTGAGAGTCTGAATAACCCCTGAAATAAATTTGGAG
>JAHTLZ010000114.1:12403332-12415622 GCA_023846285.1 Phrynocephalus versicolor | reverse complement strand
CCAGTACACTGTGTTCTTAGTGGGCCAGAGGCACCCAGAGGTACAGCCCACTAACCCACCCTAACCTTAACCGTTACCCTAAGCCTAGCCCTTACCCCCTACCACATGCTCTGGGAAGTCAATTTGCGCTGAATCGCGGTGGTAACAACAAACAAAAAAACGAAAAATGAAATGACAAATTTTTGAAAAATTTCGCGAAAAATGGAAACGAGCCGAAACGGATCCGTCCCGAAAAACGACAACTCGAAAAAAAATTTTCCAAGTCGTGCCCATCTCTAATTTATAGGCATATAGAAAAGAAGGCCCTTCTGAAGGAGAGCCAACATGGCTTTTGCTAGGGCAAATCATGTCTCACTAAACTGTTGGAATTCTTTGAGAGTGTCAACAAGCATGTGGATGAGGGTGATCCAGTTGATATTGTTTAGCTGGTCTTTCACAGAAGCTTTCACAGAAGCTTTTGACTAAAGGCTCTTGAATAAACTTGCCAGCCATGAAATCAAAGAATAGTTCTTGTCCTGGATCAACAACTGGCTAAAAGTCAGGAAACAGAGGGGAGCACTAAATGGACACTTCTCCAAGTGGAGGGAGGTAAAAAGTAGGGCCCCAAGGTTCTGTACTGGGACACCTGCTTTTCAACCTCTTTATTATGATCTAGCAGTCAGAGTAAATAGCAAGGTAGCCAAATTTGCCGACGACACTATATTATACAGGGTAGTAAAAACTGAGAGAGAATGTGAGGAGCTCCAGAGGGATCTCTTGAAACTTTGGGGAGTGGGCAAACCTGTGGCAAATAAGCTTCAAAATTAGTAAGTGCAGAGTAATGTCTGTTGGGGGCAACCCCCCCCCCAATTACGTTCATAAATTTATGGGGTCTGAACTCTCTGCAACAAACCAGGAAAAGGAGTTTGGTGTCCTGTTAGACAGCTCAATGAAGTTGTCAACCCAGTGTGCCACACCAGTGAAAAAAAGCAAACCCAATGCAAGTGGCATTTTGCCTCTTTATAAATCTATGGTGACGCCCCATCTGGAATACTGTGTACAGTTCTGGTCACCATACATCCAGAAGGATATTATGGAAATGGAAAAAAAAATGCAAAGGAGTGCAACCAGGGTGGTTAGGGGAATGGAACACCTTCCTTACCATCTGAGGCTCCAACAGCTGGGGCTCTTCACTCTTGAATGATGGCACCTAAGAGGTGACCTGATTGAAGTTTATAAAATCATACATGGTGTGGAAAAAGTAGACAAGGAAAAACTGTTTTCCCTATTGCACAACACTAGAACTAGGGGCACTCCATGAAACTTTGGGTGCTATATATGAAACAAATAAGAGAAAGTACTTTTTCACCCAGAGGATCACTGGTCTGTGGAATTCCCTGCCAGAAGAAGTGGTGACATCTGTCAGCCTTGACAGCTTTAAGAAAGGATTGAACAAGTTCATAGAGAGCAAGGGTATCTGGCTATCATTATGGATGCCTAAGGACAACCTCCGGGTTGGAGAGATAGACAGGATATCTCTCAATAACATTTGCAGGGAATCTTAAGCAGGTGTAGAATCTGCTTGGGAATACCCAAATGGTGAGCCACTACATGGGCTGTGACCTGTTCGAGTAAGGCTGTTCTTAAGTTTTTATGTTCTTATGTACTATCCCTTCAGGGAGGAGGTAAAGGAGGCACAGGGACAGAAGGCGGGGGGGGGGGGCTGCCGGGCCGGTGTGCTGGTAATATTGCAGAGAATCCCAAAAGAAGCCACCACTCCCTAGCATATTTCTTGCCAATGTAAGATCTCCTGTCAACAAAATGCATGAACTGAAGCTGCAGGTGGCAACGAACAGGCTTAATAAGGACTGTTGTATTTTACTTTTCACAGAGACCTGGTTTCATTTGTCCATACTGGATACATCTATTGAGCTAGCAGGCTGTACTGCACACCATCATGACTGATGCACAGACTCTGGAAAAAACCAAAGGAGGGAGGCTGTGCTGTTATGTCAGTAACAGCTAGTGTAAAAACTCTAAGACTGCAGGCAGCCACTGCTCCCTAGACTTGGAATATGCAGTATGTTGGCTAGGCAAGCAACATCTACAGCTGGCAGGAACTCCTAAATGCAGACCAGGGAGTTTACTGATCCTAGGGAGTTTACTGCGGTCATGTTAGCTGTTGTGTATATTCCACCAGATGCTAATGCTACCTTGCCATTGGGGTTCCTACACAGCATCATTAGCAGCCAGCAAGACAAGTATCCTGAGGCTGTGCATATTATTGCTGGGGACTTTAATCATATATTGAACTTAAAATTGTGCTCCCCATCAGCACGTGAAATGCGCCACTAGAGGAGACAACAGATTGGACAAGGGGTACTCAAATATAAAACATGGCTACAGGGCTATACAGCTTCCACAGTTGGGCCAGTCAGACCATATATCTTTGCTCCTTGCACTAGCATATACCCCCCTCAGGAAACAGGCTCTTACCACAACAAGGACTGTTAAAACTTGTCCTGAAGGTGCTCCTCACCATCTGCAGGACTGTTTTGAAAGAACCAAGTGGGAAATTTTTGACCACCCAGACTTGGAGGAGCACACAGTGGTTGGTGGTCCTGTGCTATATCAAACTTTGCACAGATACTGTTCCTGTGAATAAATGCACCTGGGTTTATCCCAACCAGAAACACTGGATGACCAGAGAGATCCAGTGCTGGCTGCAGGACAGGAACACGGCTTTCAGGCTTGGGGATGTGGAGCTATATAGCACTGTAAGAGCCAACGAAGAGAGGCATTTAATGGGCCAAGATGGATTATAGGCAAAGGATTGAGAACAACTTCAGCAGCAACAGGCAGGTATGGAAGGGGACAGCATGTTACCAATAAGAGGTGGGCACAAAATCATTTTTTGTTTTGTTATTCATTTTTTGTTTTGTTACGTAACAAAAAAAAAATGAAATGACCCATCAAAGAAAAATGAAACGGACGTTAAATTTGGACACAATTTGGGGACAATTTGGTGGGGAAACTTTTTCCCCGCCAAAGCCAGCACTGATGAGCTAATGTGCAGGGCTTTCGTGGGGGGGGGGGAATGCTTTAAATACCCTCCTTTTCTCCCACCTAATGTGGAGGAGGATTAGTTGAGGCAGGTACTGAGGGTGGTGAATCCAAGGAAGGCTGCTGGATCTGATGGCATCACTGGACAGGTGCTGAGGGACTGTGCAGACCAGATGGTGTCGGTCTTCAGTAAGATCTTTAACCAGTCCTTATACCAGTCTATCATAACATCCTGCCCGAAGTCCTCAACCATTGTCCCTCTGCCCAAAAACTCCACAATCAGCAGCTTTAATGACTGCAGACCAGTTGCACTCACTCTGGCCATTATGAAGTTTTTTCAGAAACTGGTATGCAGCTACATCATCTCCTGTCTTCCATTGCCTTTTGATGACTACCAGTTTGCATATAAGGCAAATAGATCCACAGAGGATGCCATCACCACCACTCTCCATACTGCTCTGTCCCATTTGGAGCAGCTACGTGAGGCTGTTGTTTGTGGATTTCAGCTCTGCCTTTAATGCTATCCTCCCCCACAGACTGATGTCCAAACTACAGGAGATTGAACTCTCCAGTTCCATCTGCCCCTGGGTTTTGGACTATAATAATAATAATAATAATAATAATAATAATAATAATAATAATAATAATAATAATAATAATAATAATAATAATAATAATAATAATAATAATAAATTCTCCTCAATGTTTGGTTCAAGTGCTATTCAGCAGAAACATAGTATGTTTTAACTTTGTACTCCTCAGAGATTTGGGATTAATATATAAAATGAAAGTGGCTAAGTGAGAAGGCGGCTTCAAAATTTTGGGTGAGATAATCTCTTCATGACAGAATTTAGGCAATTTGAACTGCCAGTGGAAGCTAAGACTCAGGGCCACAAAATACACATCAAACAGGCAGAGTTTCTTAAAAGCAGCTATATTACATATGTACAAACATAACAGAGTTTCAGCAACATTTCACCTCGCATAGACAGCACATCAACATAACAGAATACAAATATGAAGCATGTCAACATGGGTAACTTCTCACCAAAGGTTCAAAGGCTACTGATTTGGGGGGCTCTTTTATACTCCTGATAACCAATCACAAAGCTGGTGACATCATGGTATTGCACCTACATTGCATCAACCTTGTCCATTATACAGTGGTACCTTGTATAAAGGAATTAATTCATTCCAAATGAAATTATGTTAAGCAAATTTTCCTTTATACAAATTCCCATAGGAATGCATTGAAAATGGAGTAATCCCATTTTTATGTTGTACGAATTTTCCCCATAGGCAATTATGTTAAGCAAATTTCCCCCTATCTCTGGAATTTTTTATGTTGTACAGATTTTATGTTATACAAGCTGTTTGTTATACAAGGGTCCACTGTACCTTATTCTGAATACATGGCAGAAATTAGAAAACTTATACACCTGTATTACAATGGCTCAGTATTATATACTGGTCTCCATTTTACAAATCAATTAAATATACATATAAAACATCTGTAGACAAACCTATTCTATATAATATAATATTTGACAGTTCATGAGTTGCCAAAGGTACAAAATAGATTAGTAGCTGACACTGTCCTACTCTTTACATTTGTACTGGGATTTTCACACACACACACACACACACACACACACACACATTTATATAACTGTCTAAATTCACTTCTAAATGTTTTCATGGTGTTTTATAAAATGTTCACATTTGTTTTTTATATTGAGCTACTGGTAGTAAACAGGAAAGTTCAAAGTCAAAAAATAATTGTGAACCTAAGTTCAGAACAAAAATTATGTTCAAGTTATTTGGCACACTTCCATTTTAAATCTATGCCAGATTTGTTAGCCCTGTGGTTACTTTCCCCAAATGGTTCAGTAATGCATCCTTGCACCAGATCTTGTGCAATATCAATAGGATTAAGTCCAGGCTCTCCTCCCATTTGGCCAGTTCCATGACCATCTGTTTTAGGGCACAGGTGTTTATGGTATTTAGAAATATTTCCCCTTTGTCATAACTAGAATCTGTGTGGAGATCCAATCAATATGAAATAAATAATCCTTTCCTTTTTAAAAGATTATGATTACTTGGATCATTAACAGTGAAAGGAAACTAATAATTTAATATGTTTTCAATGGGAACAGAAGCTGGCTAGTTAAGGGACAATCTGGGACCAATTCAACACTAATTCCCCATCTGCGTGGAACTGAAAGCAGTAAGAGATGTACAACTGCCAGAATTAAGCTTCTAAATCATGTTGAAGGGAACACAACTTACTTCTGGATGAGCAGAATGGTATTGTGGATGTGCGTAATATTATATTTAATACAAGATTAAGTGCAATGCCAATCTGCCATTTTAATTTAGCTTAGAGTTAAATGCAAAATAATTCTTCAACAACGCTAAAAGGTGCTGGTTTGGAAAGTACGAAAAAATAGAGTGCCACAGTCATTTTAATGTAAGTTTCTGAACTAGCAGGTACCATAATAAAATATTGCTTATACCATGTGTTATTTAAACAAAATACATGTTTTGGGTATGGTCTACCATTATCCACAGGATCATTCTAGCAAATTCCTATGTTACAAGGGGAATCATCAACCATTAAATGAACACTATTGTAGTTCTCAGAGTGAGGCAATATCAGTCATGGCCAGCGGTGAATAATGCTAAAATTAGAAGAGAACATTATTTCAAGCTGCCATCTACAGGTGTTCATTTTGGACTGCGAATGATAAGTAGCTCAGGCTGCTCTAGATGAAAGTGAGACAGCCTTGAGAATTAGCTGGCAAATCAATTCAGTTCAAAAAGTAGGCCACTGTGTGAGGAACTCGAAGCAGGGTTGTAACAATACAGTCTAATATCCACTCAAAAGAAAGTCTCATTGAGTTCTAGGCAATTACTTTCAAGTAAGTGGGAGCAAGAAAGGGTTGAAGTTTAAAGGTGGCTGTTTTCACAGTAGGAGTTTTCTTTCCTTTACTGTGTGCACTGTGTCTGTCTGCAAGTTGAATATGAAAAACCACTGGGAGCAAGTGAAATCCCAATGAAAAAGCAAGCAGCCAAGGGTTGAAATGGAAGGGTCCATGATTTTTCTCTGTTCTAATCCCTAAGCAGCGGGGTGCTCCTTCAGTTAAGGTTTACAACGAGATATAAGTTGCCTTCACAAAAGACACTGTTGGGTTAAAAGTGCATCAAAATTTTGTTTCCCATTTTTCCATCTCTGTTTGGAATCTATTATGGAGTTTCTGTGGCATAGAATAGTGATTTTTCTTTATTTTGTGTGACCACCTGGGGTTTAGGAGTGGTGTAATGATGGAGTGATATAAGAGTTATGTGATTGCAAAAGGATATAAAGAAGTACTTATCCTAAATCAGCAGTTCCCAAACATGGGTCCCCAAATATTCTTGGACTACAACTCTTAGATATCCTGGACAGCACAACTGGTGATGAGGCTTCTGAGAGTGTTAGTCCAAGAACATCTGGGGACCCAAGTTGGGGACCCACTGTCCTAAACCACACAAGAGAAACTCACGTTACTGAACTTCTCACATCATACACAATTTTTCATCCACCAGCATTCCTCTTCTGAAGACAATTAATGGAAACTAATGGAAATCAGAATTCGCCCAAATCCTCTACCTGAGTCAGGATACTATAATATCCCTGTGTAGTAGCAAGCATAAAGAGCTAGCCAAAGCAGGATGGTCCACCAGCATGGCATACGATAAGCCTGGGCCAGACCTAAATCAAAACTTGCCACCATAAGGAACTCTTTTGACAAGAGCTTCACCCCTCAACATTTTGGACTTGGGGGGGGGATTTTTGAAGTAATGAGAAAATATGGACATCAACACAGCCTAGAGATAACAGTGAGACCAGTAAAGACATACCTATATGTCATGGAAAGTTAACTAGTGAGGCAGAGAAACTAGCAATTTGCCCAAAAAGCAGAATACAACTCAAAGCTGGGAACTAAGTTCCAAATTCCAAAATGCATATTTGAGTTAGTGATAGTGACCCTTTCACAGAATGGATTTCTTGAAAACATGTCTAAGTAAATCCTTCTAAAATGATCATCCCTGCTCAGACAGGCATGTCTATTTCAATTTAATCTACTCTCATTCCTGATACCCCCTGCTGCCTGCTCAACTTTCCCACCCTCTCTCTTCCAGCTGAATTGCCTTCCTTGCTAGCCAATTCACCTCTAATCATTATCTTCTAGTCTTTCACATGCACCTTACTGCTCTCTTCCCCTATTCTAGTTATTCCACTATAGTCCACATCCACCAGTGTCCTATGTAGTGATACAATTCTTTCACCCTAATCTTCTGTTCATAGTTTTACTGAGTGGCCTGAGAATCATAGAATCATAGAGTTGGAAGAGACATCAAGGGCCATCCAGTCTAACCCCCTGCCATCCAACCTCTGCTTAAAAGCCTCCAAAGAAGGAGACTCCACCATCCTCCGTGGCAGCATATTCCACTGTTGAACAGCTCTAACCATCATGAAGTTCTTCCTAATGTTCAAATGGAATCTCTTTTCCTGCAGTTTCAAACCATTGCCCTGAGTCCTAGTCTCTGATACCAAGGAAAACAAACCTGTTCCTTCTTCAATATGACATCCTTTCAAATATTTAAACATGGCTATCATATCCCATCTCAGCCTTCTTTTCAAGAGGCTAAACATTCCCAGTTCCCTAAGCTGTTCCTCGTAAGACATCTCTTCCAGACCTTCAACCATATACAGTATAGCTGGAAACAGGTTGAGGAGATGAAGATGGCAAAAATTTGGTAATGCACTTGGTAGTGTGCTAGGGTGGCACTTGGTTGTAGTGGGGATGATGCCATATAAAATTAGGAAGGGCAGGATCCCTATAGGTGGCAAGGAAAGGGCCTACAGATGCCACAGGGAGGAAGTGCCTTGGAAGATCAGTAATAATAAATATTAAATAGCTTGAGAATTTTCATGCTGTATCCATCTAACAAATTGGATTGAATTTGCCTTTTCATTTAATATGTAATTCATATTGTATATGTAATTTGTAATGTATTGATAGTGTAATTGCTGACCTGAGCTAGACATCCTGGAAGTAAGGTCAAGTGGGCTTTACAAAGCATTGCAAACAACAAGGCCAGTGGAGGTGATAGCATTCCAATTGAACTCTTTAAAATCTTAAAAGAGGATGCTGTAAAGGTGCTGCACACAATATGCCAGCAAATTTGGAAAACTCAGCAGTGGCCAGAGGACTGGAAAAGATTGGTCTACATCCCAATCCCAAAAAAGGGCAACACCAAAGAGTGCTCCAACTACTGTACAATAGCAGTTATTTCACACTCTAGCAAGGTTACGCTCAAAATTCTGCAAGCGAGGTTTCATCAGTATGTGGACAGAGAACTCCCAGAAGTGCAAGATGGATTTTGAAGGGGCAGAGGTACTAGAGATCAAATTGCCAACATGTGCTGGATTATGGAGAAAGCTAGCAAATTCCAGCAAAACATCAACTTTTGCTTCATTGGCTATTAGAGGTGGACACGCATGAAACAAAATGATGGTTCGGTTGGTTCTATTTTGGGCCCAGCCTTGGTTAGGTTAGGTTCAAGTTCGTACAAATTTTTAAAAAACATTTGTACGAACACAAACCGAGCCAAACTGGTTTGAGTCCGACATACCTTACTACGGCGGAAGTGGCAGCAATCCCGGTGGAGATGGCGATCGTAGCAACAGTGGCGTTGGCAGTGATCCTGGCAGTGGTGGCGGTGGCGGTGGCGATCCTGAACGCGGCAGCTTTCCCGCACCTCAGTTTTTAATTGTTTTTTCTAGCGCTGACCATGTGGCTCCAGGGGCCAGGTTGGCACTTGTTATATTTTTTTTATCTTTTTAAATTTTATAGCACCAACCACACAGCACAGGGACCAGGTTGGTGCTTTTTTATTATTTTTATTTTCTTTTTAAAAGTCCCTGATACCAGGGGCTTTTTGAGACGGTGGATTGGGGCCAGCACCTCTCAGCTGAGAGGCACTGGCTTCTCTGCACCTCAGGTTTTTTAAATTTTAAAATTTTTTCCAGCACTGACCACATGGCCCCAGGGGCTGGGTCAGCGCTTGTTTTATTTTTTAATTATTATTATTTTTATCAGTTTAGAACACCAACCACACAGCCCCTGGGGCCAGGTCAGCGCTTGTTTGATTTTTTTAAATATATTTTGTATTATTTTAGAGTGCCGACCACGCAGCCCCAGGGGCCAGGTTGGCACTTCTTTTATTTGCTTCCTCATTTAATTTCGTTTTGTTTCATTACATAACAACATGACAAAATAGCATTTCATTTTTCGTTTTGAGCCCATCCCTAATTGCAGCCTTTGGATACCTTTTTAAATACCCTTCATCTGTGCATAATCACACAAATCTTAATTCAGATATTGCCTTCAGAATTGCTTTTGCTCAAGCTAATAAGACAATCCATAGTATCTATAAAAATTTGCTGTTGTTGTCTGCTTTTTAATAGATTTTTTATTTATTTTGAACCTATTAACAGAAAAGAGTCAAGTGCATCATATTGGGAACAATATGTTGTTCTTTGTTTTTGTTTTTTTACTTTTTACTTTTGATTTTTTGAGAATTTAACATAATAATATAAACATAAATTATATTAAAGAAAAACATTTAAAGAAAAAAAAACCAAGCAAACAAAACCAGGCAAAGGCCAATACGGTGGTACCTTGTATAAAGGAATAATTCATTCCAAATGAAATTCTGTTAAGCAAATTTTCCATTGTACAAATTTCCCATAGGAATGCATTGAAAACAGATTAATCCCTAATTGCAACCCTTTTTCTGTTTTACAGATTTGCCCTATAGGCAATTATGTTAAGTGATTTTCCCCTATTTTCAGATTTTTTTCCTTTAAGTGGATTTTCTGTTAAACAAACCGCTTGTTATACGGAGCTCCACTGTACATTATAAGATCCTATAGTAAATCCATTATAAATTGCCATATATTTACAATGAATCAATAAAGAGCTATAGATATTCTCTCTTGGTTGCTTTCTATATGATATTCATTCAAATGAGGCTAGTTGGCACAGATCTTCTGACCATTGTGTGAAGGGTGGAGGATGGTTATTCTTCCAGGCCTTTAATATAAGTCTTTTTGCCACCATGAGAGCTCTCAAAATCCAGTTTGGTTGACTCTTAGTTAGACCCCACACATTGGGGATATAATTTAAGATAACACAAGTATCCTGAAATAACAGAAAATTCCCCAAAACTTCATTAATACAGACAAAAACTATCCATACACAATAGGTATATTATCAGGCATTTCCAAAGCATATGTATTAAGGATGCATTCATATACTATTGCATCTGTTATTCTTTCTTCGTGACAGTACGTATTGTTTTGCTTCTTGTTTTGGCTTTTTATTTGAAGGATGAATAGGTCACTCTTAGCAGGAGAGCTCATCAAATGAACACAGATACAGAAGACTACAAATTATGCATGCCAGATAAATCTATATCCACATTTGCATTTGACCTACACTTCAACTTAAAACAACAGCCCCATACACATACAATAAAGCAGGTTGAGCAGAAATGAGGCTGGATTTCAGACACTGTTTGCAGAAAATAATATGGTACAAGCAACCTGACTGGAAGCCATGATATTCTTTGGCAATTTATACTTATCTGAAGACATACTCGGGGCAGGAGGGGGGGGAGCCAGAACATTTCAGTACAGATATTTATACTGAAAAAAATTGTGTGGAATATAGTGGCAAGCCCCATCTTCCAATTTCTGAGGAAAAGGAAGGTGCGAGGTGTCATCCAGAAAGAAACTGTACAGAGTGAGATATGAAGAATATCATTCAGATGCTGATGAGCATCCTGATAAGGTCAGTGGACAAATATTATGCTTGGAAGATGCTTGTAAATAGAGATGGGCACGACTTAGCGGTATTTTCGTTTTCGTTTTCATTTTTTCGTTTTCGTTACGTAACGAAACGAAAATGAAAAACGGTTCAAAAATGGACCGAAAACGGAAACGAAACGACTAATTTTGAGCCAATTTTCGTTTTTCGTTACTGGAAAAACACATAATGGAGCTAAATGGGGAGAAACGAAAAAAATTTTGTTTTCGTTTTCATTTTTTCATTTTCGTTATGTAACGAAACGAAAACGAAAAATTTTGAAATTAGCTCACGAAAACGGAAACGAAATGAAACGGACCCTAGCCAAAATGAAAACGAAAACGAAAAATTTTTTCTGAGTTGTGCCCATCTCTACTTCTAAAGCATCCTCTACACGGACCAACCTTATACAGTCCATCTTTCTGAGACAACATGGATATTTTCCAGTCAAGCATGACTAGAACTTGGTAATTACTCTTTACAAATAACAATTCACTTGTAATGAATTCATTTTTGCTACAGCTAAAGCACTACTAAGTTACATGATGATGATGATTCAAAGTAAAAAAAAATGCACAATACAAAGAAGTAAACCATTTGTTGTCCTTTTGACATCCAAAGTCTGCTATTTGAGGCAGGTTCCCATCTGTACCAGATATTAGGGCTGGGCTGGTGTGTGTTTTATGATGCATATTTCTCTTTTTTATGACCGTCTGAAAGCAGGGTTTCCCAATTAGTTTGAAGAAGAGGTATTTATTTATTTATTTTGCTGTGCAACCATACTCACACTGATTCTGTTCCATTAAATTTCCAACTTCTTGCGAGTCATGGAGGTATATGTGATATGCCTAAAGCCACCTGAACAAACCATGGGCCTTTCAGAAAAGGCTGAGTACAAATCTTGATACCTGGTTCTGAACCCGTCTGCAGTCTGATATGCACTTTGTTGGCACTACACCCTCTAGAACTCTGCAGGACTTACTGCTGAGTAGGTACATTGTGCCATTTGCTTTCCTTTAACTGTATTTCATCTTTGGCTTCTTCTCATGACTTAAGTGTTACCATTTTGTAAAGTATTTAGTAGAGGGATTGGCTACTTTGTGCCTTCTGATGATAGATAGATAGATAGATAGATAGATAGATAGATAGATAGATAGATAGATAGATAGATAGATAGATAGATGCCTCCCAGAAGCCCCAGCCTGGTTGGCTGATGGCCAAGTGTTAAGTTGTAGTGTAAAGCAGTGCTCCCCAACCTTTTTATCCCCGCAGACCAGTAAATTTTTGATAATTTTTCCATGGCCCGGGGGTGGGGGTGGGGAAGGGGGG
>JAHTLZ010000114.1:12363799-12401332 GCA_023846285.1 Phrynocephalus versicolor | reverse complement strand
TGTTCAGTTTTGGAGATGAGTTTGGTTCTTTCAAAATCAATTTCATGACCTGTTGTTTTTATGTGCTGGAAGAGAGAGGAAGATTTTTCTTCTTTTTTGACTGCGTTCTTGTGTTCTGCGATGCGTGCGCTTATTCTCCTGTTTGTCTGTCCGATGTATGTGGCTGGGCAGACTTTGCATGGTATTTCGTAGACTCCTTGGTTTTCTAGCTCAATCTTGTCTTTGGGGTTTCTTAAAATGTTGGCTATTTTTTGGTCGGTGCAAAAGGCTGTCTTGATATTGTGTCTTGATATTGTGTTTGTGGAGAATTTTGCTGATTTTGTCTGTGGTGCCTTTGATGTAAGGGAGGAGGGCAGTGCCGTTGTTCTCTTCTGTTTCTTGGTTCTTGGGGGGTGTTTCCTTTTGGATTAGTTTGGTGATGGTGTTTTTTTGGAATCCCCAAAGACAAGATTGAGCTAGAAAACCAAGGAGTCTACACGGGAAGAAACCCGAATCCACCCTAACATGCATGCATATATATATGTGTATATATATATATATATGTATATATTAGAAAGGTTGCCAAATGCCTCCTTGAAAAGGTGTGTTTTCAAGGCTTTTTTAAAGGCGGGCAGGGACACTGTTAGGCACAAGTCACTAGGGAGCTGATTCCACAGCGTAGGGCCCAACACAGAGAAGGGGGGCGGGGGATGGTGTTTGGTGTGGGGCGACGGCGATGGGCACAGGCAGGCGGCAGGCAGGCAGCAGCGGGCAGTGATGGGCGGATGGCGACTGGTGGCTGGCGGGAGGTGGGGGTCGGATGGTGGTGGCCAGCGGCGGGGGGCGGGGGAGCTGGAGGCTGGCCAGCGCCCTCTCTCCATTTTGGCACCCTAGGCAAGTAAAGAAAGGCAGGGATTTTTTAAAAAAAATAACATCATTTGAAATGTCTTGTTGGAGGTGAGCCTTACAGATACTACAGACCATCAGAAAGGCAGAAAAGTGGGTGCTAATTAAGTCAAGTTTGAACTGTCCCTAAACTGCAAATAACCTGAGGTAGTCCTATGATGCCTGTATAATAAGAATATACAGCTGAACAGAAAAGACAATATTGCTGGAATAAGTGGTGGTGCGGGGACAGAAAGAAAGACCTAACATTACACAGATTGGTCTCAGAAATCCTGAAAAATGTTTACTGAAAGCACTGAATCAAAACACAGTGAGCATCTGCTTTTTTAAGATATGAGGAAATACTTTAAATACGCCTTGTCATTTTGTATGCTAATTCCCTCGAGATACATGACAAAATACCCCTCCTTCTGAAGGACTATCACTCCATTACTTTATTTAAAACACATCTTTCTTTTCTTTTCTTTTTACTTCTCCTGATTAGACATGGGCATGATTCGGCAAAATTTTCGTTTCCGTTTCCGTTTTCTGTTTCCGTTACATAACAGAAACAGTAACGATAATTAAGCCATCAGAACTCAAACTCGAATCAAAAAAAGAAAAATTTGGTCAGGTTTTTCATTTTCGTTTGTGGCATCGCGGCGATCGCAGAATGCGAAGCACAGAAAACGTTTTTAAAAGTTTTTTTTTTAAAAAAAAAACCTGACTCCCGGCCAAAAAAGCAGGCAAAAATATGCCTGCCTGAGGCTTTGCCACCTACCAGTGGGGTGGTTTCTGGGGGATCCCCGACCTTTCCCCCCTCTTCTCCTGTCCTGGGCTGCTTGCACCAGGCTGGGGGGGTCATGCTTGTTGTCTCACCATGCCATGCGGTGGGGGAGTCCAAAATGGCGACCACAATTTTTCTTTTTAAATCATGGTCAAAAAACACACCAAATCACCACAGAAACATGTGAAATTTATTTATTTTAAATGCCTGAATTTTAATAGTAGCAGCAGTGGGTTTTTTATAGCAATAAAACATCATATTGATTTTATTTTATTTTATTTTATTTTTTATGTTTTTAGACCTGCCCATTTGGGCTGGGCATGAGATGGGACCATGCAATTTTTTTGAACCATTCCACCAATGGCATCGCCAGGTTTTTGACTGACACTTCTGGATGTCTCGGAGGGTATAAAAAGCCTAGGCACCTTCCAGAAATCGCAGTTGGGTGTATGGAAGTGGTTGAGGGAGGAGGGCTGGCTGCTGGTGCTGGTGTGATCCGATCGAGATTGAGGAGGGAGGCTGGAGGCTTTAGGATTTAAGTTGGGCAGGCAGGGAGGGAATTGAATTTAGAAAATAATTTCTTTGATTCCCTGCAGCTTTGTCCGCTGAAGGGAATAGCAATTTATTCTTTATTTCTTCTCTGGCAGTTTGTGAGGATTTTTTTTCTGATATTGGATAAAGGGGGAGGTTCAACTGGGACTGGGAGATGTGGATTTATTTTAAAAATATATTATATACTACCATTTATTTTCTATTTTCCCAACTTCAATTTGCTTGCACACACACACACATTTGGGGTACAAGCCAAGAACAGAACCTCTATCCTAAGTGATATCCTAACTGCCCACTCGCCCGTCCGCCTGTGCCGCGGCCCGACTGCGGCTGCCGCCTGCCTGCGCACCCACCCGTGCCTCCCCCCTGCCGCTGTCGCAGCCTGCCCATGGCCCCCCGCCGCCTGCCCCCTGCTCAGCCCGCCGCCTAGGGCACAAAAACACCTAGCGCCGGCCCTGATTGCGGAATGCCACTATGCTCTGGGAAGTCAAATCACGCTAAATCACGGTGGAAACGACAAATGGCAAACAAAACGACGAAATGACAAATTTTTGAAAAATTTCGTGACAAATGGAAACGACCCGAAACGGACCCGTTCCGACAAACAAAAACTTGAAACATCATTTTTTCTGGTCGTGCCCATGTCTACTCCTGATAGTAGCTATGACCTTTGGTTTCCCTTGTATTTGATAAGGCTACAATGAATAAAGTTCTTGCAAGGCTGTACCACCCAGACTTAGCTTGATCACATCATTGTTTCTCTCTATAGAAAGGCCTATTTTAAAAACTACTATTTCAGACTTTACAGACTAGATTCCCTCAATATTTAAAGCAGGCAGGACCAACTATTCTCTTTTTAAATAAGCAAGATAGGTCTTTACAATTTATATGAGCAATTTTAAATCTGGGGAAAGTTAGAGTCAACTACAGTATTTCGTGTGGGGTGAGAAAAACAGTTTAACTTTTTAAAAATGTTAACTTGCAACCCTTTGTTCAAATCTCCCTAAATCTGGCATATAGCTATACCTGCATCAAATATGGTGCTGATTCAAATCCCAGTTTAAAATTTATAATATTTTGTTTTGGATGCTCCCATTTTTAGAAATGCCTTGTAGAATGTGTAAATTACATAAAAAAGACAAACATCAACAACAGTGCACCCCTTCACCAACAGGATCAGTTTTCATATTTACATTCGTCATCCTCCCCTCCAGAACAAAATCGATTGTTGCACGGAAACCTTACCCTTATCCCGTACAAGCACATATTCAATAAATCTACCCCATATATCATAGAAAATATCTCTTTTTAACTCTCCTTTTTAACCTTGAGAGAACAAGTCAATTTATCATTTAAAGCAATATTCCATACTTCATTATACCATTCTTCTAAACATAGTTCATATTTAGATTTCCAATTTCTAGCAATTATTAATCTAGCTGCTGTCAACAAATTTGTAATCAACTCTTTAGTTTTAACATCATAATTTTGATCCACAAATATTGATAACAAAGCAATATCAGATTTGGGCTCTATAGTCATTTCTAGTATTTCACTTAGTTCTTTAAAAATACTTTTCCAAAATTTCTGTGTCTTTTTACATTCCCACCACAAATGATAAAAGGTACCAATCTCATTATCACATTTCCAACAAAGCTTAGAAGAATTTGCATTCATTTCATTCAATTTCACTGGCATCAAATACCATCTTAAACTTATTTTAAAGAAATTTTCCTTTACTATTTCCTTCTGAGTATCCTCATACAACAATAAAAATTCTTCGTATTTTGTGTACTCTCTGCAATTATTATTTTTCTTTATCCAAATATCAGTCCATTTCTTTAATTGTATAAAATTAAACCAAGATATATCCCTACCTTGGAGAATTTCCTTCATTTGTACTTTCCCTCTCATCTTACCTATCCAGTCTTTCAATCTAATCACTTGTTTATCCCTAAATACTTTTTTGAAAACTTTCAAATTTGTAGGGAAATTCTCCATTTCAGTTACAGATCTCAATGGTGAGTCTGAGGGACATATTTTTTTTCTTATGCAGATACCATGCATTCAACATAGATCTAAGAAAGGGGTTATTAATCTCATTTAACTTTATTTTCTTAATAGTGCCAAATAAGTATTTTTCAATATCCTTCTTTATTTCCGATGATTCCATTTTCCACCATATTAATCTTTCTGGACTAAACACAATATCTCCAATAAACCTTATTTGATTTGCTAAATAATAATTTTTAACATTCGGTAAACCTATACCGCCTTTATTTTGGGCCATATACTAATATTTTTTGTTTTTTCTAGCTTTTTTACCACTGTTACAATAGTTATTAATTAAATCTTGCCAAAATTTAAAGTCATCCTTACTTAACTGTATTGGAAGCATCATAAAGAAAAAAATTTAACTTTGGTAAAATTTTCATTTTCATCAATGCAATCTTCCCAAACCAAGAAAGCTTTAGACTTGAATATTCTAACATTTTATTCTTAATTTCTTTCTTCAGTTTACTATAATTAAATTCCTTTAGTTTCCGTGTGTCCTTTACTAATTCTATACCTAAATACTTAATTGAGTTACTTATCTTACATCCGTAGTTATGGGTAAACACTTCTTGTTCTTCCTTGTTATGATTAAACAGCATCACCTGAGATTTCTGCCAGTTAACCCTCAATCCAGATATTGACCCGAATTTTTCCAAATGATATTTAACTCTATCCATATTCTCTAGTGGATTTTTAATTGTCAATAAGGAATCATCTGCAAATAAATTAATCTTTACTTTATTATCTGTACCTAATCCGCTAATTAACTCATCATTCCTTATTTTATCCGCAAACATTTCAATCATTAAACAAAATAGAACTGGGGAGAGGGGGCAACCTTGTCTAGTACCTCAGCCTAGAGATATCCGATCTGAAATCCCATCATTAATTATTATCTCGGATGTATTTTCAGAATATAATTGATCTATCACCCCTCTAAATTTCATTCCAAACCCCCAGTTTTCAATCACTATTTTTAGTGTTGGCCATTCCACACAATCAAAAGCCTTAAATATATCCAATGATAAAATACCAGCCTTCTGTTTATTTGTTTCTGTATCATATATAATATTCAACACTCTTCTAGTTAAATTAGACATTTGTCTTCCCTTTAAAAAACCCATTTTGATCTTCCTTGATATATTTTGTAATAAACCCATTCATTCTATTCGCTAATATTGTGGTAAAAATCTTAGCATCTTGATGTATTAATGAGATAGGTCTATATGAACTAGGGTCCATCACATCCTTGTTAGGTTTCGGAATGAGAGTTGTTAATGAATGTTTCCAAGATAATGGTATTTTATCTCCTTGTAAGATTCTATTGAAGAGTATTTTTAATCTTGGAACTAAAACTGATTTAAACAATGCAGCTGCTATCTCTCTTGCCAATCTGCCTGCCTTTGTGGACTCCTTCCCACAAGGCACTGGATGAAAAATAACCTTGTGGAAAGTGAAGGGGGAAAGCCTAAAAAAAATAAACAATCCATTACAAAGAGAACTTAAGGAATTCTGGTAGCTGTTGTGAGTTTTTCGGACTGTTTGGCCATGTTCTGGAAGTTTTTCTTCCTGACATTCGCCAAACTCTGGCAAGGAGCTCAGGGAACTAGAAGTTCTCTCTGAACTCCTACTTCCCTGAACTACTTGCCCTCTGAAGATGCCAGCCACAGAGTCTGGTGAAATGTCAAGAAGAAAAATTTCCACAACACAGCCAAACAGCCTGAAAAACTCACAGTAGTTATCAGATCCTGACCGTGAAATCCCTCATGAATACATTAAGGAATTCCCGTTAGGAAGGACATCCAATTCTCCCTGCACAAGTTTTGGGTCCCTATGCAAATTGTTCTCCTTTACTTGATGAGAGGAGGTAAGACTGACTATTTGTGTCATTGCTCAGACACAAACATTAGTTGGAATTGAGTCTCTGGAACACAAATGTGACTTTGCCTTCTAATGACTTTGTTCTCCATATTGCACAATTTAATCCTCCCAGTGAACCAAGTCCTGGTGACTTCTCTGACTATCTTTCTCCTGGAAAGGAATTTGTCTACCCAGCCTTGAATAAGACACAAGCACAGGTTTTATATGGGTTAAACATGGGCCATAATTTTATTGAATAACTTTCTTTAACTGAGCCCCTTCCCCCATGCCTGGGTGGACATATTTTTTGATGGTATATGGCTGCATGGAAGACACTGCTGGTGGAACATATACATCTAAATTTGCTCGGTTTTCTTGTGCACACACCCTTGGAATTATAATCCCAGCAGACCAAGTGCAGTTGAACCACCTGGCCTGCTCTAGGGTGGGCTGTATTAGCTTGGCCAATTCTGCACAAGGTGCCCACTGTCAAAAAGCTCCCCCAACCAAGGGTGCAATGGTATCATAAAATGCAGCTACAGGTCATCATTTGGTACATCCCAATGCATGTTGGGGCAATGGGCAGCCCAAGCACAGAAACCTTCATTGTATAACAGCCACACTGATCCCTGAAAATATATGTGGGCCCTGTTAATGAGGTTGATATACTGTAATAATGAAAAAGCTCTTTCATGGTGTGCCTGAACTATAACTCCTTCATAGATTAAAGAGGCTGACAACCATTTTGCCCAACAGCGCTGAGACTTCTGCCTCTGAATTTTCTCCCTTTCACATTCATCTGAATTATCAAAGTTCTGGTAGTCTACTTATTTGTTCAGCAAGGCAAAATATCAATGTATTTTTCCTTTAGAATCTTTTCTACCATGGCTTCTGATAGATAATCCCCTAGGGAAAATGCCTCACCCTCATCAAAAATAATAGTGAGCTGCTGGACAGCCACAGCTGAATTAGACACCAGGGATGATGACTCTGGTCTTGTATCATTCTTCCAGATGGAAACTTAAGTGCCTGCCTTGGCTATACTGACTAGAATAATGACCCCCTGTACACCTGTCTGCATCCCTGATCCCTCACAAGCAGGGGTGGAGAAGTGTAGAGGTGAGACTATGATAACTGGCACTGACAGACTCCCTGTACTCCACAGCCAAGCCGCTTCTGGTGTACCCATGTCATGTATGCGTCACTCACTGGAAAATCAACTCAGTTTTATGGACTGACAAAGAATTTATTCTGGAGGCTGCCAAAGATTTGAACTTATACTTTGAACTGAACCTGAATAAGGGTACCCCATTGAAAACGGTGTGGGATGCCTCAAAGCCCTACTTTAGAGGGTTTGTCATCCAATACATGGCAAGACGGAACAAAGAGAGAAAAAAGAGATCAGAATCTATCCTCAATATGATGAAAAAGCTTGAAAAGGACTTAATTCATGACCCACGCAACGAGCAGCTGAACAAAGACCTAGCTTCCTGTAGGCATGAACTTAATTTGATCCTGACAGCAGATATAGCACATAAAATTAAATTGGCCAAGCTGAACTTTGTTGAAAATGCAAATAAACCAGGTAGATGGTTAGCCTATAGGTTAAAAAAGGTACAATCTCAAAAACTTATTTTAGCACTTAAAGATAAAACTGGGGAAAACCAGACAGAGCAGCCACAAATTCAAAAAATTATAGAGGCATATTACCAGAACTTGTTCAAGCCGGAGACAATAGATAAAGATGCCATCTTTCAATACCTTGAACAAGCCAATTTTCCAAAACTTACTGAAGAACAGAGAGTATTGATGAACGCTCCTATAACAATGATGGAAATAACAGAGGCCATTAATCATCAAAAAATGAATAAGGCCCCCGGACCTGACTCGATACCGGCAGAATTCTACAAAAAAATTTCTGAGATAGTCTCTGGAAATATGAAAAATCTTTTTACATCTATTTTAGAGGGTGAAGACATACCAGATTCATGGAAACTATCCCATACAACACTGATTCCTAAAGAAGGGAAACCCAAAGATCTGATACAGAATTACAGGCCAATCGCTCTCTTAAATGTGGACTACAAAATATTTGCAACTATTTTGGCAAACAGATGGCGGACGATCCTACCCTCTTTGATATCCCATGACCAAACCGGCTTTCTTCCGAAAAGGCGCCTCCAATCCAAAATTAGAACTTTTCTTAATGCGTTGGAATATTATGAATGCCACCCTGAGAAGCAAGTAGCCTTCGCATTCATAGACGCTGAGAAAGCATTTGATAATGTATCCTGGTCTTTTCTCAAAACTCAGTTAGATTATCTACAATGTGGCCATAGAATGCTACAAGCAATTGAACAAATTTACTCCACCCAAAGCACTAGGATTGTAGTCAATGGCTACCTTACAGACAAAGTTAAGATACACAAAGGCACCAGGCAAGGATGCCATCTCTCCCCTCTGCTGTTTATATTAACCTTAGAGTTGCTACTTCATGTTATAAGAAACACCCCAGCTATTCAAGGTCTACAAAGCAAAGGAGAAGTTTATAAGGTGCAAGCCTTCACGGACGATCTGTTGGTTATTATGGAGGACCCTCAGACCTCCACCCCAGAACTACTAAAGACTCTGGAGGCCTACTCCAAAGTTTCAGGACTAAAGGTAAACAGAGAAAAAACACTGTTGCTTACTAAAAATATGACTCCACCTATGATCGAAAAATTGGTAAACCAATCAGGTTTCCAACATGCTAGTAAGGTAAAATATTTGGGTATTACCGTATCTAACCGTTGTAACACTTTACTCAAAGATAATTAAGTTAATGGTATAAAAGCAATCAAAGCTGATTTGGAAACCTGGTCAAGACTTCAGTTATCCTTAATGGGCAGAATTGCTGCAGTTAAAATGAATGTCTTACCTAAATTGCTCTTTTTATTTCAGTCCTTACCTATATTACCTAACTTTAAGATCATCTCAGACCTGGAAAAAAGTATATGTGTATTTATATGGCAAAAGAAAAAAACAAGGATTAGAAATGTTTATCTACAGGACAGAACTAAATTTGCCCTGCCCAATTTGGTGTTATACTACAAGGCCGCTACCATGACTTGGATTAAAGACTGGATCTTGATGACAAATAATAGAATACTGCAGCTTGAGAGCCACAACTTGGATAAGGGTTGGCATCATTATATATGGTATAAGGGTAATATACCTACCCTTTTAAAAAAGCACTGGATAAGGAATGCCTTAGTTAAAATATGGTTACCGATCAAAAAACAATTCTACCCCTAAGTACCATTGTGGTTATCTCCGTTGGGAGCAGTTATTAGCCCCCACATAAGTGTAACCCCAAAATTTTTAACTTATAGACACCTTCTGAACACTGACCTCTCTTTGAAATCATTAGAAAAATTAGTATCAGAAGGTTATAAGTTAGACTGGTGGAAGTACCAACAAATATACTCACACTTCAAAGATCTTCACCGCCCAGAGTCCCCATTGTGGGAATGGGGCGGTATATAAGTGTAAATAATAAATAATAAATAATAATAAATAATCTTACTAAAGAGGGGGGATTTATGTCTAATGATACTCCACTTGACAAAATACTATCCTCTGGTGACTCAAAGCTCCTCAGTAAATTTTATAGTATGTTGTTAAATGAAAAAATGATTGATACACTGGTCAAAGACACTATGATAAGATGGGCAGAAAATTTTGGTTATTCTATTCATCTAAACAAATGGGACTCTTTGTGGAACACAGTCAAAATCTTCAAATCGATAGCCTTCAAGGAAAATTGTTATAAGATGTTCTATAGATGGCATTTCTCACCACACCGTTTATCTAAGATGTATAACTGCTCACCTAAATGTTGGAAATGTAAACATGATTGTGGTACTTTTTACCATATGTGGTGGACATGTAAAGAGGCAAAGGCATACTGGTAATGGTAAAATTATTCTTAGAAAGCTATTTGAAAATTAAGTTAGAGCTTAGACCAGAATTTTTTTAATTAAATATAGTAGATATTAATATTTCCTATGATTCAGTTTTTCCCAAATGGCTATGCAATCTGGAAAATCTTCATTTTCCAAAGAAGATACCCTTAGGGGAGACCATGCTGCTACTTTGCATTTTGCTGGCTGCTTGCCCTTGGAAGACCCCTTAGACTTCTTAGAACCCATCTTGAATATTCAAATGTACCACATAATACCTTAACCACAAAATTAAGTGATAGGAAATATAAGCACCAGAAATGTGCTCTTGATAATAACTATAGCACTATAAACTTATATAAACAACAGCTAATCTTAACTCCCTAAAATGACTGGTCCCAACCAACCAAATAAATTAATTCAAAATATTTAACAAGAACAGTTTTTATTATTAAATATTACTATTATATATTACAAATACAATACAGCCTAACAGACACCTACCTAACTGCACATCTTATGAACTTGCCTAGTCACATGTGATTACTCCTTACACTGACTTTGTGAGTGCAAAGCCAATCCGAGTTACAATGATTAATTCACTGAAAACCCTAAAATCAAAAACCCTGGGTAACTCCTCCCCCAGCACAATCCCCTTAACACAACTTAACTGCACTGAGGCCACAAACAAAACACCCCACACAGATTCCACAAGTCCAAAGTAAAATTAGTTAAATATAAGGCATCTAACTACTCCCCAATATAACTAATCACCCTCTGCACCCCTCCCTTGGAAACAGCCCCTGCAGGCGTCTGTTTTCCCCACACCCTTCATTCCCTGCAAATTATAACAATTAATTTAAATCAACTGAAAGTTTCAACAAAGAATACAGAAAAAAGTCAGACAATTATATCAGGCAGACTCAGAAAACAACCAAGCCTGCAATAAGCTGAATGAGCTCTTTTTGTGATCGCCTGCCTCTGCACCCCAGCCAAACACACCTCTGCTCCAAAAATGAAACTAGCAGCATTGACTAGCACATGCTCCTCCTCAAAGCTAAAAGAAAAGAAGCAACAAGCCTCACAGCGAGCAGGCTTAAATATCCTGCCAGCCCCTGCCTAGGAAACCCCATGGTCCAGGCACACGGGCAAAGGTGCCCCCCCCCCCGAAACCAGTTTGATGAGGAGCCATCGTTGCTTATGATTTACCTCTACAGGTCAAAATCAATTGTTTACATTTTTGTGTGTTTTTGTGCTCATTAATTTTGATTAATGCAAGTTTAACCAAAAACTGAAAGTGGATAATACCTTTGTTGGACCAGAAGAATATTAAAAACAGGACTCACTTGTTTTTAATGTCTTAGTTGAATACATTGTCTACCTTCTTTTTAGATTTTGTGCAATACAAAACTCAGCTAAAACTCATGGGAATTGAAAATATATGCTTTTAGTTAGTGATCATAACTGTGTATATGATATGAAGGTTAACTTATATGCGGTGCTAATAGGAGCTTTCCCCTGCATATTAATAGCATGCTCCACCAAGCTAAACTAGAAATGCAGCAAGGAACTAATGATGAACACCTCCAAAGCCCTTGCTGGGGTTTCACTCTGAACCAACAATAGAGATGGGCACGACTAAAAAAAATGGTTTTTCATTTTTCGTTTTTCGTTGAGGGGTCTGTTTCGGTTTGTTTTTGTTTTCATTGGGTTTTTCCGCAAATTTTTCGTTTTCGTTTCGTTGCCTAATGAAAACGAAAAACGGAAACGGAAACAAAAAATTTCTGTTTCGTTAGCATTCTTTTCAGTTCAATGTGCTTGCTGCAACGAAAACGAAAAACACGGCAAAAAATTTTTTCATTTCCGTTTTTGTTTTGTTTTTTGAAAAATTTTTGTTCTCGTTTTCTTACCTAATGAAAACGAAAAAATGAAAATGGAAACGAAAATTTCACTGAGTCATGGCCATCTCTAACCAACAACTTCACAAGGCATGGGTAGTGGACCACTGCAGAAAGGGAACATCACACCCAGATTTCCAAAGGAACCCTTCCCAAGATGGCCATGTGTCACCTACACATCTTTATCTCCTACTTACCATAAAAATAGTCTCACATTTTCTAACTGCATGAGAATCTGGTTAGAATTTCAGTAACATCTAGTTTGCTTCTCAACAAGGAAAGGCAGTTTTTTTATTCTGTTCTTTCAATAAGACCAGTGGTATTTTCTGATACAGTATGATAGATACAGGTCAGATACAGGTCAGCATTTGCTTGTTTCCTTTGTTTGCCTGAAGTTTAATAAGATAGAGGCACATCACCACTTCTCTTGTCATACATCCTAGGAATTTACCATTCAACAAGTTTTTAGGATGACTTACAAAAAAGTACAATTAGAGTATAAAACACTTTGAATCAAAGCCATTCATATGCTGCAAATTAAAAGAGTCCTATAAGAGCAATAACTGGAAAATAAAATAACTATAAAGCAGCATGAAAACAATAGTCAGAGATATACCAGATGGAATATACCCATCTATCCTGCTCTCCTCAATTGAAACACCTAGGCAATACATGCCAGGGGCGGGGGGGGGGGTAGAGTAGATAATGCAGGTACTATAAAGCTCACCAGAACAGGCAGTGAGGCAATGCCATCTGAAGTTGTAGTTCAAATGGTCAAACAAGGTTGCTTGCAGAGCTAAATAAGGTTATGTTACAGCTTTGCTGCTGGAGCCCATCCCAGGTCATAACTGTGGCTGCTCACGTAGTACCAAATGGAACTACCAAGTCATGAAATTTGTCCCCAAGGTCTCAGAGAGAGAGAGAGAGAACGAGAGAGAGAGAGAGAGAGAGCACTCAAAAGTTGACGACATACTCACAAGGAATCCAGGAGGTGCAGAAGGGTAAATCTGCCCCGGGTGCAGCAATCTGGGGGTGTTCTGGAGGGGGAGCAGGAAGAGGAAGCCATGCACCCTCCCACTGCCCAGCAGTCCTCCTTTCTCCTAAAGCTGAATGCACCTGTCTGCCCATCCGCCCACATGCACACACACACACACCACGCCCACAGGGTTCGCCCCCCCCATTGCTGGGTGGGTACAATGTGGGGGGCAGCAGGAAAGGCACAAAAAAGAACTTTGTCCCCATGTGCTCCAAATCTTGGCTACGCCTCTGCCGCTGAAGCCAGGAATCTGAGTTGGGACTTCCAGCTGGGCTCATGTCTGTAGTTTTCTTTGCTCCTCAAAGCTGTAAGGTCATCCTACCTCCTCCTCAGATGCAATCCATGAGACCACCATCTACAAGTTTAGGTTCCTCGTTCTCTGAGGGTCTGGGATTATACTCTCTCAGGCTCTGGAGGGTCCCATTCTCCACTCTTGTACTCACTGGAGCACTCCTCTGCTGAGTTCATGAAACTAGTAAAATAAAAGGATCACTTGATGTAACATTCATGCAATTATGTAAACTCTGTGAGGAGAACACTTCATGACCAGAGAATAGTGAAAATGAAATAGGGTGGGGAGTGCAGTGGCAGGGGGAAGGTTCTGCAGGTTTTGGAATACATTTAATTAATTTCTGCATTTTTATTCAGAAGAAAATCTTACCACTTTCAATAAGATGGAAGTGTAAAAACACAATAATCGTAGATGGCTGCATGGATGCATTTTTATGTATTTATTAGATGTCCAAAAGATTTTAGTGAGACTTCAGCTGAGTATAGCATTAAAAGGGGGAAATTAAACATTAACCTTTTTTAAGCAGCTAATTCAAAATGCTAACTTGAAATTTACTCCAGCTTCATTTTCTTTAAACATACTTGGAACTGCGGAGGGGGAAATCTTTCAAGATCACATTTTCAGCTGCCAGTCATCAAGGCCTGCTTCACATATACATATTCATCACCTTCTGGTGACAGTAGGAAGTGATGAATTGCCTTTATGAATGGACCATTGCAGAATACAGATATGATACAGCAAGAGAACATTCACGCTTCCTCGTTTTTGCATTTAGTGTTAACAACACCTCCATTGCCAAGCACATACCTTGTATGAAGCATGTTAGACAAAGATATTTCAGCATGGTTCTGATGCTTTGTGAAGCCTCTGTGATAGGGGTCTGTTTGGCCATTCTACTTGAAAATTGGAGAGATGTGGGACCATTGGTCCCTGGTGGTATGATAAGGTGGGACTTAGAAGCCCTATTTCAAGCTGCCCCATATGGTAGTTGACCTCTTTGTGAGGCAAGTGGTCCATCTGCCTCCCCTGGCATCATTGTTTCAGGTTATCTGGTCACCTATGGAGGCCAGGTAGGAATTAAGTTCCCCATTCACCCAGACTGGTTGATTTAAGGGTGAAAGTATGACCCCCCATTGAATCCTACATTGTTTTATGTCCACAGAGCTAGAAGTGCACAGGGTGGTGTTTTAGGGGGTTTTGTTTGATTTTTTAATGAAGTAGGTCACACTGGTGGCTAGTATAGAAGAGGCAAGTATTGGTGCATTTCCATGTAGCACACTGGAGGTACTACCGCCTCCAACATCCAATCACTGCTGAACACGAGACTACAGTGCTGGGTTCAAAGGCATTGAGTGCCTTCCCAGGCTGCTAGATGCCTACAATCAAGGGGTGTAATGAGTCAAGGGGAACCCTTGGATCATTTCTGGCCAAGGCCAAAGTATCTTAAAGACAGACCAACTTTTGGACTTGCAACCTGCTCATGGCTGGTTGGAAAGTTTGTCATGTGTGACATCCAGCTTCAGAGTAGTCATTACACACTACAGTAGGCCCCTTACTTTATCTGGACAAGTTCAAAGTCATGTATTCAGTTTATTCATGTATTCTGCCAATACTGTTTTTACTGATATATTGCTACTGTTTTTTTAATCTGTGTAAACCGCCTGAGTTCCCTTAGGGAAATAGGACACGGTACATAAGTCTGAAATAATAATAATAATAATAATAATAATAATAATAATAATAATAATAATAATAATAATAATAATAATAATAAATTTGGCCCTAGTTTTCACCCATAATCTGCATCCCACATCTTTATTTCAGGCTGGGAGGGTAAAGCCATGGATTTGCCAGTTTTACTCCACTAGTAAGTCTCCATAGCCAAGTGGGGATTTGAACCCAGGTCTTCTGAGTCTTAGCTGATGAATTGCCATGTCTCTAGTCTATGTTGTTTTTGCATATATTCAGCCCTAAGTCTGTTCTGACTGCTTTATGGAACAAACAGGATCACAAAATGAACCACGAACCAGTTGGATTCATCAGTTGTTCTGGTTCAAGGTTTGTTTCATGCCCATCTCTATTCTGGATGTTTTTAAATAGCTTCAAAGTAATTTTGTGCATATGAAACACAGAAGCAATGTAGATAATGAAACTTGTAGAATTAGATGAACTGATTTGCCTGGAATTATTGCAACAGTGAAAAGAGTTATACCTTGATACTCAGATCAATTTTGATATGATTGGAAATGATTTTCTAATTTCATTCTAGAATTAAAGTTAAGTGGAATAAGTGCCAGCTGTGATCAACATAGGCATCTGATTTTTTTTACTAGTGTGCTCTAAGATTCTTAGGGAGATGTTCACCAGTCAGACTCTATGACCTGAGACTTGGGTTAGTCTTTTAACATATGTGCAATGGGTATATATGAATCAACTGAAATGTTCTCAATGGTGGGATATAAAAGGCTGCACAGGTGGAGTTTCTTCCTGTTGTGTATTTATACAAAGCATTGGGAGTAGAGATGGGCACAAAACAAAAAAATGAAACATTGTTTCATCGTTTTGCTAGGTAACAAATTATTTCCTTATGCATCGAAATGGTAGAATGCATTTCGTCACAAAATAAAATGAAATGCCATTTCCCCCTCCAGAAATGAAATTATTCGTCCTAGAGGAATCAATGGCAGGGGAGCTCAGCCTCTTCCCTGTAAGCCCCCAAATGTGGAAAGGTTTGGGGGTCAGGGGCTGAGTTATTAAGCTTCAAAGGGGGTGCCCCTAGGAAAAATAGTTCTAATTGAATCTTGAAACCACAATACCCACCCCCTACAGCAGAGGCAAGGCTTATCTTCCAAATCCCAATTCATTTTTCCTAGGGGGTGCCCCCTAGGAAAACTCAGCCCCCTGACCCCCAAACCTCTCTGAATTATGGGTGCTTATGGGAAAGAGACCAAATCATCTCTCCAGTGATTTTGGGGCCTCTAAGACCCAGGAGAACATAGTGTTTCATTTTGTTTCATATGAAACTACTTTAAAAATTCATTAGTAACAAAGAAACAAAACAAAACACTCTTCCATTTCATGCCCATCTCTAATTGGATGTATATGACAAAATGCAATCATATGTATTTCACTGGCAATCCATGATTTCTAAATTGCTGATCTACTTATTGCTCCCTTTTGAGTCTCCTCCAGCTTGTTTGTGTCCTTCTAAAAACATGGAGACTAAAACTATAAACACGACTCCAGCTGGGTCGTGATTAACATCAAATCGAGCAGCATTATCTCTCTCCACATCTATCACTATGCCCTTGTTAATAGTACCAACAATTGTTGTAGCCTTTTTACCACAATATCATCCTGCTGATTATTATGTAGACCATGATCCAATGTGACCCAGGATACAATTTGATTTATGGTCCCTTGCCATAGCTGTAGTTTAGACTGCATGCAGGGATGCATTGGTGAGTATGCAGGATTTGGTGGAATAAGCCAAAACCAGACAATCAAGATTTTATGTCTCTTTTTGATCAGAAGAAGAAACAATGCAAAGTCTTCATTTCAATATATTAACTATTCCTTTTTGAAATTGTTGCCCCCTCTAAAGCTACCATTTGATTTATTAGAAAGCAAATTTGCATCCCTGAAGATTCCTTTCATATATATATAGCCTGTAGAGTATAAAATACAAAAGCCAGCTGCAGCACACGAGAAATGTGAGGGAGAATTGCTAAAATTCCCAGCTTCTACTCAGCCCCTTTTGTTCTCATATTGATTGGACCATTGCATATAAAAATAATTCTACAATAGCTTAAGTAGAAAAAAATGCACATGAAGGTCCATATACATAGGCCTTTTTACTGCATAAATCTCAACATTAGATATAAGATCAAGGAAGCCATGTGCTGTCAGAGGAAGGGTTTATGCAATCTTATCTGGAAGATGAGTCATAGCAATTTGACTTTTTTTCTTGAGAGACTGAAATGCTTCGCTGCGTACCCAAACGGCCTTGCACACTCCTCACTGCACTGGACCACATATACTACATTGCTCCTTTTGTGTTCTGGTGTTGGGTCCTTTGAGGAGTGCACGGACCTCTACATTGGAGAGGCGGAATGGTCATTAAACAGGAAGATGGCACAACATGGGGCGGGCGGCAACTCACGGCAAGAATCAGCACAGTGCACCTCTGCTTGAGGGACAGAGGGCATTCATTCAAGGATGAAGATGTACACATATTGGACAGAGGAGATAGGTGGTTTGAGAGAGGGGTCAGGGAAGCCATTCATGTGAGTGTTGAAAATCTCTCAACAGAGTTGGGGGGCTTCAGCACAGTCGGTCTGCCGCTTATCAGGCAGTGATTTCAACACTAAGATAAGAATAGCTTCTTCTTCTCCTCCTCCCCCTCCTCCTCCTCCTCCTCCTCCTTCTTTCTTCTTTCTTCTTTCTTCTTCTTCTCTTCTTCTTCTTCTTCTTCATTTTCAAGTTTTGGGGATTGCTTGCCTTTTCTGTATCTTGACTATTTCAAGGGGTTCTATTCCTATGCACCAACAAATTCCTTTACCATGTTGTGCCTTAATATGTTAGGTTGGGATGTGAATCTCACTGCCCATCAGTAGTGGGTGGTGAAATAATACCCCGCCCATCTTCCCATGGGAAGATGGGCGGGGTATAAATTCAAAAATAAATAAATAAATAAATAAATGAAATCCAGAAAGCACAAGGAGTGATAATTACCACAAGAGTTGATGGCTTGATTCAGCCTTCTAGCCTTCTAAGGTCCATAAATTGAGGACCCAGTTTGGTGGTGGACAAAGTATTGCTTGCATAACTATTTTGCAATCCACGCAGCGAGTGCTTTAGCCCTAGGGATTGTAGATTTCAGAACAGCCAAGAACACAACAAAAATCAATAGTTAGCATTACTATTAAATATGAATTTCTCTCCAGCCTCCAACCAAAGCACAGTTTTTTTTAATGGGTACGACTTGTATTATTAGCTGGGAATAATCATCATCCCCATGGTCCATTCACGGAACTTTGATTTGGTGGAGCGGACATGCCAACATTAGTTTAACCAAAAAGTCAAAGAGTCTGTATGTGTCACACCTACTGATATCTTTGCTTCCTCATTTCATAAGGTCCAAAACATCCCTTCAAAATGCCTCTGAAGATTCTCAGTCATACAGGTGTGGTTATCTAGAAGTTATTTCAGCACACAGGAACTAGAGCCCAATCCAAGGTGCTCTGACTCCTGTGTTTTCCCAGTAACCATAGTGCCTGCGCTCATCTTCTGGAATCCTCCACCACTGGGTAATGATATATGTGGGAAATTTCTTACTGAATGTGCGGGTAACATATGTAGATTTAAAATCTCATTTTAAAAAGCCAGGAAATGCAATTATTAAAAAAAAATAAACAACAACCCCAAAGCCTGTGGTATATGGTTGTGAGATATTGTGCTTCTACACTCACAGTTCAAATAGCAGGAAATGGCCCGATAGGGCTGCACAATATCAGGTCCCTATTAGAGATGGGCACGACCAGGAAAAAAATTATTTTTGAGTTGTCGTTTTTCAGGACGGGTCCATTTCGGCTCGTTTCCGTTTTTCGTGAAATTTTTCATAAATTTGTCGTTTCGTTTTTCATTTTTTGTCTGTCGTTAGTACTGGTTTAGGGGAGTAGCGGGCTCCTGGAGGCACCTCTGTGGGGTGGGTGCCTCCTCTGGGCCGCTATGAAGGGAAAGCGGGCTCCTGGAGGCACCTCGCAGGTGCCTCCTCTCCTCGCCCGCTACAAAAGGGCATGCATAGCCATATGGATATGCATACCAAGTTGCAGACTTGCTTAGTGGACTGGCAGAGGCACCCCTCTTTGGGGTGCCTCCACTGCAGCAGTCTGTCAGAGAATGCGGGCTCTCTGTGTCTCACTAAGAAGGGAAGCGTATTTGCATGTAGTGCAATGCAAGTACACACTCACAGATCTGGCTTAGGGTTAGGGTTAGCGCAAGGGCTAGGGTTAGGCTAGTTACGGGTGAGTAGTGGGGTGCACCTCTGGGTGCCTCTCTGACCCACTAAGAAGGACAGTGTACTGTGGCGTATGGGTAAGGGTTAGGGTTAGGGTTAGGGCTAGGGCAGGGTTAGTGGGCTTTTTGGCACTTCCCAGAAGTCTCAGTGGCCAAGTGGCCATGCGATTGGTGGAATGGCTCCAAAAATTTGCATGGTCCACTCCCATGGTCAGCCCATCATTGCGCAGGTGTAAAAAAATATAAATAAAATAAAATAAAATCAATGGCGAGGAGGATATTTTGTTGCAAGAAAAACCCACTGCTGCTACTGTAAAAATTCTGGCAGTTTTAAAATAGTAGCAGGCAGTAGCAATTTTTGCATGTTTCTGGGTGCTTTGGTGTGTTTTTGGACCACGATTTCAAAATAAATTGTGGTCGCCCCATTTTGGGTTCCGCATGGCATGTCGAGTTGGCGAGACGACGAAGGGGCCCCCCACCAGAGCAGCCCAGGACAGGAGAGGGGGGAGGCCGGGGACGCCCCCCAGAAACCACTCCTCTAGGTGCACTCTCAGAGGCAGGCATATTTTCGCCTGCTTTTTTGGCCGGGAATCGGGGGTTTTTTTACTTTTAAAAACTTTTTTTCTGTGTCGCTTGAATGGCGGCGAGCCGGCGAGGCGGCGACTTTGGCAGGACAACAAGGATGCCATTGCCCGCCACCAGAGCAGCCCAGGAAGGACAGGAGGAGAGGGGGGAGGCCGGGGAACCCCCCCCCCAGAAACCACCCCTCTGGTAGGTGCGCTCTCAGAGGCAGGCATATTTTCGCCTGCTTTTTTGCCCGGGAATCAGGTTTTTTTTAACTTTTAAAACCTTTTTTTCTGTGCCGCTTGGCATCGCATGTTTATTCTGGTAAAGACACACGTCTCACAATTGTTGTGAATCTGACAAACAGGGATCAACCCTTAAGAGCAGCTGGTGTACTAGTTAGAAGCCTTCCTAGTACACAATTGAAGCACATAATTGAAGTACACAATTTTGTTTCCCAGTTCAAAGGTGAAGCAGGAGGTACACTGATATAGTTGACCAGTGGGACCCCCGTTTGCCAGCCCTGGCCCTGTGCAATGTCTTAGAAAACCCCTTTTCTCGGTTTCAGCTCTTCAACTGCAGTACAGAAAACAATACTGGTGTGCCTATCAGAGACCAGTTGCTATGCAAATACTAAGTTTCATTATCGAGACATCTGGAAAAGGTGACTCTTCCTGGACTGCACCTGCCCATGAAAATGTGAAAATGTATCAACTAGTTCTATTTTCAGCAAAGTGCCCACAAAGAATTATACTGCAAAATTGCTTTGGGTGAAATTGAGCAAAGGGCTCATTTACTAGAATGAGATTTTGCTTATTAAAAATAATTAAATTCATAAACCTTGTACTAAAACTATGCTCTTAAGCCTCAGCTGTATAACCTCCTATGTTCTTATGGATCTGTGTTTAGTCCCAACTCCATTAAAGTTGGTGGACTATATCTAGAAGGTTAATCCCACATTGCCACTGAGGCAGGCGCTGAGCTGAGCTGAAAGATAATAAGTATTATAAGTCAGCCAAACAAGAAAAACAAAATTAACTTCTTAGCATTAAAACAGCTGAGAAGACAAATGTAGGAAGAGAGATACAGACCAGCTATTGTGTGATGTTGTCCAAGGGCTTCCTAAGCAAATTATAGTGTCATGTTGCAACACGCACACAGTATTATACTGTTGCATTTACTTTGCTTTCTCGGTGATAGCAGCAGGGCTAATTTCCAAGGAGCTATGCTTCAGATTTCACCCATGAGCAGAATATCATCTCGTGTGCCTAGTTGATCAGTCTGCACCACTTCAAATTAAAGGTGGGAGATATAGGGATGTTGAATTCTTCCTCACATGTAGAACTCTTTACAAATAGCATATCCTAGAAAACTGAATAGCAATGTCTTTATTTTACTTTTTGCTTTGTTTTGAAAACACATATAACTGTACTTGAGGGTTGGGCTACCAGGAGATTTGTTTTTTCTGAAAAGTAGGTCATTCTGAAAAGTAGGTCCATGTGGCCTGAGTAGAGATGGGCATGAACCAGAAAAAATGGTGGTTCGTGGTGCTCATTGTTCATGGCTACCCACGAACCATGAACTTTCTAAACTTAAAAAAAAAAAATCCATGAACTTGTTCATTTCTTTAAATGTGCTTTGGGTGAGAGGAAACTAAACCCCTCCCCCTCTCTAGCACCCACCTCCCTCTCTGATCCTAATCCCTCCTCCTCCTCCATCATTATTCCAACAGAAAATGGGCAAATCAACAGCATGTGGCTCCAACCCAGTGGCATTTAGCCACACACCTTACAGGAACATTGGTCCCAGCTTATCTCCCTGATTAACTGAAACATTTTTTTATTAAAACAGAATGATTTCACATAGAAGTTCACCATGCTCATGGTGACAGTTTCTCTTCAGTTTAGATCTTAAAATCTAAAGTAGAATTAGGTGAGGTGTTCATAAAAATAGTTACCAGTCATTTTTAACCTAATTTACTACCTAATCCCCTTCTACAACAAACATTTCCAGATTTTGTCACTACATAACTATCTTCATATAACATTCTTCATAACAGTCTTTTTCATTTCACTCTCCTATCTCCTTCTTCTTGCACTACACCAGGCCTGCCCAAAGTCTGGACCGGGGGCCAAATCTGCCCAGTCAGGCCAGTCTGAATGGCCTGTGGCTGGCTGGCCACCCCTCCCTCCCCCTCCTTTGTCCCATGTTTTTTTTTTAAAAAAATCTTCCGCCAACACTGACACTGCCGGGAAGCTTGAGGGGCTGCAGAAGCTTGTGGGGCTGGGTGGGTGGGCGAGGGGATGGGTCACCACCACCAGCACCGCTGGGAAGCTTGTAGGGCTGCTGCCACTGGCACCGCCGGCAACCATGTGAGGCTGGGCGCATGCACAGGCGGTGGCGTACGGGCAGGCTGCCAACAGCGGCAACACTGGGAACCTTGTGAAGCTCAGCGCTTGTGCAGAGCGGCTTGCGGGCGGGCGGGCCGCTACCACCAGCACAGCTGGGAACCTTGTGAAGCTGGCGTGTGCACACAGGGTTGTGCGCGGGTGGACCACGGCCACCGGCATAGCCTGGAACATTGTGAGGTTCGGCACTCGTGCGGTGCAGTGATCGGGAGGGCTGCGCCACTGGCACCGCTGGGAAGCTTGGGCGGCTGGGCGGCTGGGAGGTCTGCCACCACCGGCACCACAGGGGAATGAGTGGGGGTGGGCAGGCCAGCAGGCCTCTGCCACCACCAAGGAGCTTTGGGGTGGGCTGGCAGAGTCCCAGGTGAAGAGAGCGTGAGACCTACATGAGATTGCCGTGGTGCCGGGTGGGGACCAGGGTAGGACCCCTGTATAAAACACGGCTCCACCACAGAGGGTGCCTCTTGCCACTTAATTCATTACCCCACCCATGAGTCTGACTGGTCACTTATTTGGGCTGGATAGGAATTTTTGCCCTGCCACATATTGGTTCGGAGTAGTCAGGTGTGTTTTTCGCCTATGCCATATTGATATTGGGGGTTTCTGCTTAAGGGATATCCTATATCAGTCACACTTGGTGGTAGTACGGATAGTAAATGCAGCCAATGAGTCAAGGATGGAATTATCCGAGCTTTGTCCATCCAACCTCATGACGCTGCAGATCCGAAGATTACAGCATTGGGGGAAGGATGCACTGGGTGACACCCCCTGGGCCAAGCATCACCAGGATAGGGGCTTGAGGATCCAGGGTGGGCTTTTATATGGAGATTACCAGCCTCGGAGGAGCTGTCTTATGGACTGCACTAAGAGGGAGTAGTGACTCACTGAAAACTGACTGGTTGGAGGGGTCCTGGGAGATCTTGGGGTTCCAATAATTAATCCACACTACATCAGTCCCTTTGTGAGTTTGCTCTTACATCAGTTATTGGTTAATTTAATAAAGTGTGGCCTGAGTTAAACCCACTCCGGTATCTTGCCTCTTTATTTCACCATGTGGGGGAGCAAGTAGCAGCAGTACACTATTTTGAATAGGGTTTGGGCTTGATGGTCTCTGTGTTTCTTTCAAAACCTGATCTTCTGTGATTTTATTAACTTCCCATCCCCACCCCAAACACATTTGCTCCTCAGGACAAACTGAACATCCAAGCCAAGAAATCAAGCCAGGTGGCGATCTCACCTCCATCCCATCCTCACAGATACACACATAATGTACATCAATGGGGGAAAGGCAAAAACTGGAGGAACTGATTTCTATCTTGCAGGAGAGTTACTTTTTCTTTCTTTCTTTTTAAATACTTTATTGAATTTTCTAAACATAACAAGCTTAAACAAATACACTGCTTGTGTGGTGCCATGTTGCATAGTTCAAATACAAATATTTTCCTAATATTTCAGCCCAAGTGCTTGAAATATTCCAAATTTACACACTTCTTTTCCATCATTGTATTTATTGTTACTTATCTCCATCTTCATCTAGTACAAAAAGTGAAAATAACAAAGTACAGTATTAAACGAGCCTATTTAATCTTAATTCTTCATTTTACTAAGCACTTTGAAGTCTATTTGTCTAGCTCAATATATGATAGGCATACATTTATATCTGTTTCCATCTAGTACAAAGGGTGAAGCTAGTAAGTTTGACTTAAGACATCCTATCTAATCTATAAGTAAATAATAAACATCATCAACCCATTATATTTTATCTATTCACCTAAGTTCTGTCAACTTTCAAACATATCAATATGGCTTAGAGGGTGCCCAAACTTTTTGTAAGGCAGGCCAGATTTGGTGGCTGGGAATGTGTCAGGGGCTGGTTGCTCCCCGACTCTGCCACCCCACTGCAAGCCCCACCCACTGACCCCTTACAACCCCACCCACAGGAAGGAAGGCGGGAACCAAGGGAGGGAGGGAGGGAGGGAGGTGGAAACCAAGAGAGGAAGAAAGGAAAGTGGGGAACAAGGAAGGGAGGTAGGTAGGTAGGTGGGGACCAAGGGAGGGAGGGAGGAAGGAAGCACAGGGAGCCGTGGCCACAGATTGCCCCTTGGAAGAGGCGATCTGTGTGACCTTGCACGCCCCCAAGCTCCCCAGCAGTGGTGACAGCTCACCCGCCAGCCCACCCCAAAGCTCCTTGGGGGTGGCAGAGGCCCGCTGGCCTGCCCAGCCCCACACATTCCCCTGCGGTGCCAGTGGCGGCAGACCACCCGTCCACCCAGCCGCCCAAGCTTCCCAGCGGTGCCGGTGTTCCCAAGCTTCACAAGGTTCCCAGAGGTGCCTGTGGCAGCGGCCCACCCATGCGCCACCCCCATGCATGCTCCCAGCCTCACATGGTTGCTGATGGTAAGCAGCTCACACAATGGCTGGCCGGCCAGCCCACCCAGCCCCACAAGCTTCCCAGCGGTGTCAGTGTTGGCGGAAGGTTTTTTTTTTTAAAAAAAACATAGGGCGAAGGAGGGGGGAGGGGAGCGGTGGGCCAGCCAGCCGTGGGCCACTCAGAATGGCCTGACGGGCCAGATTTGGCCCCCGGGCCGGACTTTAGGCAGGCCTGGCTTAGACTAATACTTAATGGGCTATTTAAAAAGAGAGAGAGTTATATCTTGGTCTCTCAGTTTTGTAATGCATTTAAAATTTTCTATTCTTGGCTCGTATATTCCTTTTGGAGTTCAGACAGATTAACATTTCAGGCTCATAATCTCACTCCCCTTTCCATTTTCACATCTTAATATTTGTTTAATATTTTCAGGATGGTACAGATACAAAAAGCAGATTTCTGCATTAGAGTGACCTGATATAAAGTTAGTTTGGCAATAGTCTTAAACTGGTCTATTACAGTACACTAGAGATGGGCACAACTAAAAAAAAAAATTTCGTTTGTCGTTTGTCGTTTAGGGGTCCGTTTCAGTTCGTTTTCATTTTTCGGGGTTTTTTTGCACATTTTTTGTTTTCGTTTTCATTACAAAACAAAATGAAAAAACAAAAACGAAAATGAAAATTTTTCATTTCATTAGCATTCTTTTCAATGCAATGTGTCTGCCGTAACGAAAATGAAAAACACGGCAAAATTTTTCGTTTCATTTCCGTTGTCATTTTGTTTCTGAAAAATTTTTCATTTTCGTTTTTGTTACGAAACGAAACGAAAAAACGAAAACAAAAATGAAAATTTTGCTGAGTCGTGCCCATCTCTACAGTACACATTTCCATTCACTGGTTTCCATTGCAATCCATTATAGTCCATTAATAACCAATAATAAGTGACAGGTAATAGGTGGTGTGTCTCCAATATACCAGACAACCAGGGCCTCAAAGGCACACCATCATTGGTCAAACACAAAGAACAGACCTTCAAAGTAATTGACTCATTAAGCCAAAACTTTTCTTTTGACTGTGCAATGGAAACTGTTTACATTGTGATGCACCTACTATTTTAAAACACATGGCAAATGCTGGTGTAATGATAACTAGGTCAAGGCTTAGGATGAGGCCCGTTAGAAATAATTTTTCAGGTAAAACAAAATGAAGCCACAGTAGAAAATAAGCCTCTTTCTAGTGGACAGAAAATTAGTTCTCAGCCAAATGATAATTTCTGCTTTATACTGAAAAGTGAAAATCTGTTTTATACAAATAAGAACTAAAATGAAGAGTCCAAGTTTTCTCATAGTTCAGAATTTTTCTGAAACTTTTTTATGCTCTGTTTATTAGCTACACCAATAATTAAAAAGAATGGAAAATTCTGCCTAATTTTTCCCTCCAACAGCTGTATTGATGAATTTACGTTATCTGGAATGTTACCTTTGAAAAGGAATAGCCCAAATTCTATTGTTAAGTGTCGTAAATTGCACTAGAGCCTGCTAAAGTAAGTTACAGCTAATGTAGGCTCATTTGAATCAATGGAAATCATAGAAGAGATGGGGACTCATAGAAGAGTTGATCTACTAATTCTCCATTAAATCAGAGGACCCACATTAGTGTGATTAACTTCACTATACAGTAGGATGTGGGTGAATGCATTAGGCTTAGTTTTCTTTTCAACGAAATATTTTGCATTGTTTATCACTAGGGATGGGCAGGAAATGAAAAAAGAAATGCTGTTTTTTCATTGTGTTACATAATGAAACAAAATGAAACAAAACAAGGAAGCAGCATTTCATTATAGACGAAATGAAACACTCATTTTTGCATTGAAATGAACCATTTTTTCCATTATTTTTGGGCTCTTACCGAGATTCCCTTTAAACCTGGCCAGGTTGGCACCAGGGGAACCCTCCGGTACCAACTGGGCCAGGTTTAAAGGGGTTCAGCCATTGACAGCTCAGCAGGAGCCCTCAGAAAATGGTCGGGTGGACAGCGTAATCATGCGGAACTGCCTACCTGACCATTTTCTGAGGCCTCCTGCTGAGCTGTCAGTGGCTGGACCTCTTTAAACCTGGCCCAGTTGGTGCCAGCGGATCCCCCTGGTGCCAACTAGGCCAGTTTTAAAGGGGTCCAGCCAATAACAGCTCAGCAGGAGCCTTTTTAAAATGGCTCCTGGACTCCCGGGCACCAAATCTGGTGCCTCTAGGACCCAGGGGAGCCATTTCGTTTCGTTTCATTTCATTTCATTTCATTTTGTATGATTTTTTTTAAAAATTCATAAGAAAGGAAAAGAAACAAAATGGGGGTGAGCATGAAACAAAACAAAATGAAACATAATTTTTCCATTTCATTCCCATCCCTATTTCTCACTATTATTATATCATTATATACTTATAGAAAAATTCCCCCCAAAATCCCCCATTGCATCATTTAGTTGTTATAAACATCACAACATATACAATCATTGCAAGTGACTAACTCACTTCACATAAATAGTGGCATTATGCCGTCAATACCACCCCCCAAAGGAGGGTGTTATGCATAACACTTGGATCTGTAACACCTTACCTCCAAAGTTCAGCTCAGTTCAGTTTATTGTTGCATCCTTAGACTAACCATACAATCATACCCAAGGTTTAATTTGAACAAAGATCCATTTTATTTCTTTAGACTCATTTACTATTGCCTTGTGTCAATAGAACCCTTTCTGTTGATTTCACAGATATTGTGTCTAGTCCATTATTTTAGTGAACAGTAATTGTTCATTTTATAGAGTTTTTATTTGACTAATCGTTACGGAAAGAACCACCACCTATAAACCTTCTTTTGTAAATATTGATGCAGGCAGCATTTCTTCTAAACCAAACCTGTTTAACAGTCAATAAAGTACACTGTTGGCAGACATTCAATTTGAGATGATTAAAGAATTCCTACATTTCCAATATCACCAAGCATAGGAGAAAATCGGATTAAGAACCTGTAAATGTTGATTGGTTGAGAACAACTTGGAGCAGAAGGGGGGGGGACTTGAGCCACAACAAAAGCTCAAGAACTTTTGCTTTTCTTTTAGGAAGCAAAGTTTTTCCAATGTATAATAAACATAACTCATTTGGGAAGAAAGGGGTGGGGTAGGGGGAACGAGAGGCTCATTAGCTGAACAATCATTACCAGAGCCTTAAAATGATAATATGATTATTTAATGGAAACTTTTTTTTTACTCTAAATGCTTTCAAAAAACAAAACTGAGCCAATGTAACAGGATTCCACACTATGGGATAAAGATAATATCTAATTAAAGTATTTACAACATTAGCCAATACATATGTCCTCAACAAAACAGACAGGAATTCTTATTTGAGGGCCATGAATTCTTACCTAATTTTTATCTGGCTGTGAACATGGTGGCTGAGAACATATCTAAGAACTTTCTGAGAATTCATCCTGTGATGATCTCACTCTGCCTTTGTCATATCAAAATAGAATGTATTTATTTGCCACGTGGATGGGCATTTTAAGGATTAAATTAGAAACTGTTAAACAATTAGCTTATTGCACCAATGAAGCTCCTGAACAATTAGTTTATTGCAATGAAATGCCCCTCAGATCATAATTGTCTGAGATGAATGGCCAATTTGGTCAATCCAATAAAAGTGGATAAGCAATACAACACAATACAATACAATGTCTCTGTATTCTAACTCATATATCTGAAGAAGCATACCATGTGCATGAAAGCTGACATTAAACATAACTGCTAGTCTTTAGAGTGCTACAACACCTTTTTGTTTTTGGTCTGTTTTGTCTGTGAAGACTCAACTTCCAGATTTGTTTTGTGTTTCTGGTTGAAAGACAATAAAATGTTTTAAAAACAGTGGGAAGAGAAATATGTAAGAAGCTTCTTATTGGTTGCTTCCTTATGAATTCCTGAATTACATGGTTAACCCAGCCCTATAGGGTCTAAAACAAATTCAATGATTTCTCATAACTTGATTTTGTGAGAGCAGATGAATATCACTGAATTTGTGGCTTCTTGGCACATAAGAGAGTTATGTAAAATAAAGAGGTCTGAACTGTGAACAAAGAGAGGATCAGAATATACACTGCAGAAACCCAAAACAAATAATCAGAAAATGTGATTAGGATTGCACTTTTTATTAGGGATGGGCACAAAATTGAAAAATAATGTTTTGTTTCGTGCTCTCCCCCCTTTTGTTTTGTTTTGTTTCTTACATTTTTTAAAAAAATAGTAAAAAATGAAATGAAATGAAATGAAATGAAATGGCACCCCCTGGGTTCTACAGGCACCAGATTTAGTGCCCGGGACTCTGGAAGCTATTTTTAAAGAGCTCCTGTTGAGCTGTTATGGGCTAGATCCCTTTAAAACTGGCCCAATTGGCACCAGGGGGATCCCCTGGTACTGACTGGGCCAGGTTTAAAGGGGTCCAGCCATTGACAGCTCTGCAGGAGCCCTCTAAAAATGGTCGGGAGGGCAGTTCCGGCAATTGCACTGCCCTCCCGAGCATTTTCAGAGGGTTTCTGCTGAGCTATTATTGGCTAGACCCCTTTAAATTTGGCCCAGTCGGCACCAGGGGGACCCCCTGGTATTGACTGAGCCAGGTTTAAAGGGGTCCAGCCATTGGCAGCTTGGCAGGAGCCCTCAGAAAATGGTTGGGTAGGCAGCACGATTGCCCCTTCAGTACCAGAGGGTCCCCCTGGTGCTGACTGGGCCAGGTTTAAAAAGGTCTAGCCATTGACAGCTCGGCAGGAGCCCTCAGAAAATGATGGAATAAACTGTTTGTTTCATTGCAAAAATGACCATTTTGTTTAGTCTATTACAGAATGCTGCTTCCCCATTTTGTTTCATTTGGGTTTTTTATTGTGTAATCAAATAACAAAACAGCATTTCATTTTTCATTTCCTGCCCATCCCTAATTTTTGTTGATTACCAAACTCCAATTCTACATATATCCGCATGAAAGGAAGTCCTGTTGAACCTTTACTTTCCTAGAAGTATAGCTTTGTAGGGTTTGATTGAATGCTCCAAAACTAGGGAGATTTATATGAGAGTAGGCCAGGCATGTTACTGCCTCTGAATACTTCAGAAAGTTGCTGAAAATCAGAAGATAAGAAAATGCAAATGCCATATACAGTTTGTTCAGCTCCATAAATAAAAGATTGCCCTTGTTGGTCCTACAGCAATTTTCCTCCTATCATTTTATTCTTTGTTGAAGAAGATTTTGTTTTTCTCTTTGTTGGAGGAGATTTTGGAGGGTGTGGAAATCAACACTTTATCTTCGGTTTTAAAAGAACCATCAGTGTAAAAAGTGAAATAAATCAGTATATAGATGAATGTTGAATAAGTGTAAAAGTCCACTTTGACATGATAAGACCAAACAGTATGTAATCTATTGAGGGAAAAGAGCACCAAACTAATAATGTAATAAGGAAGAAGATGCAAAATTGCTGAAGCGATTGTAACATATTAATGTGAGTAAGGATGTATTAATGTATCACCCCTCTCCTAAGAACCCTCTTCCTTTCCCCCATTTACCCTATCCCTGTTCCTTATTACCAAATTAAAAATTAAAAGAAAGAAATCAGATGGATAAAAAGCCTGCCCCTGAGTCGACAGATGAACAACTGTTGTCCCTGTAGATGCAAGTGTTATACTGTACCAAGCTCTCTAATGACTTTGCCATCAAGCTACAGTACATTGGTGTTGTCACTGTTCACATGGAGCTGCATTGCCACCCTGGTCATCTATGCCCTCCAGATCACCCACCATCTTGCAGATGAATTCAGGCTCTGAAATCTTCAGGATGTCATTACACCCACCCACCCACCAGTCAGAATAAATAGGTGTGACAGTGTCTTGGGTTAAAGCTTACTATTATTATTTCATCTTAATAGGGGGCTGCTGTCATTTGGGGAAACCATTGGCCCTGAGGTCACCAGTGGACCCTGCCCAGGGATGTTGTTGGGTAGGAGCAAGTCCTGTGGCCCCCAGCGGTTCCATTCAAGTTTGGCTCCCCCCAGGCCAGCCGGGTCAAACCTTTCCTCCTCATGGGGCAGGGGTGCCATTGCCTGACAGGTCCCTGCCCCATTTGGTTTTCAAATGCCTCCTCACCCCAGGCTGTGTGATCTTAGGATCTGCAGGGTCTGGGGGTCAGTGTGGACTCATAGTCCAGTGCCCTTTGTCTTCCAAGTGAACCTGGAAAGGACATTTTTATCCCATATTGTAGTACTTGCCCCCTGTGAACTGTCATTGGACTTTGTTCCCCCAAACCACCCTTATTGCAAAAATGGCCATCTTTTAGACCAGGCATATCCAAACTTCAGCCCTCCTGATGTTTTGGACCACACCCTGTATTCCCAATGGCAAAGGACTATGGGAGTTGTGGTCCAAAATATCTGGAGGGCTGAAGGTTGGACATGCCTGTTTTAGACCAATGAAGTTCTCTCCCATTACACAGATCATGGTCAAATACAAGGCCCCCTAAGAAATAGCTTTTTAAAAATTCAGCTCAGTGGTTTATCCCAAATTCAAATCCATTATAACACTGTTTAATGTCTAAATTCATTTCCATTCCAGTTTCAATAAGAAAGGAACCTGTAATACTAAGAAAATCCATGAGGAACGTGACACTGAGAAAAGTGTGTGTGCAACGCAACGTTGAACTGAACTGCATCCAGCAGACTGAAATTCAAATCTCCAATATGTTCCTTCCACCGGTATCTGTAGCTTGGTTCTAGGAGAATAAAATTGGCAGTGATCGTCTTTTCAAGGCATTCCATTCTCAGTTAAAGGGATGAGTAGGAGCAACATTTTTGTATCACTCCTACATGTCTGTGGATACTGAAGCCCCTCCTGAGATGCGTGAAAGTATTGAGTGAGATCTACCTGTATGATATTTTTATCACAGCCCTCTAAGTAACCTGTCTTTTTATGGCTTAGCCTTGGTTCATTAACTTTTCACCTGGGGAATGCAGTAAACAGAGAAAAATCAATTTTGACTCAGCCCAGCTCTCTAAACTTTCTAGAGTTCTTGTTCAACACTGAAACCACAGCCCCAAGAGACTCCTTCTTTCATAGAGAATATATATTAACTTTGTCAGTAAGTCTGATTAAATCTCTCTCTCCTCTTACATTCCTCTAAGGCTCTTTTTAGCCCCTCTTTATGCTGGCCCTTATTGAAATGAGATATAACAGAACCACACTGGGTGCACCCTAAGGAAGTAATAGCAGACATTCCTTGATTGATGGCTCCTCTCTTTTCCCAGTGAAATAATTCTCATTCCTTTCTCCCTTTTCCTTATCTGCCTTAGCTTTCCAAGTAGGCAGGTGGGAAAACCCAGGGTGAGAATCTTTCAAAATCTATTTCTGCCCCCTTTTAGAGCACTGGCTGTTTTGTGGTTTATTGCTGAGAGACTAATTAATGAGTCCCTAATTGTGTCACAAAAATCAATTCCTAAAATACTGAAATGTCTAGAGCAACTATTTTCTTTTCTAAAGTATAGCCCTTGATTATTATTATTTTTGAATATACAGTAGGACCCCTATACCCACTGATTCATTAACCACTGATTCAGTTATCTACGTTTGGCAGACGAAAAAATAAATAAATAATTCAGCAGTCGCAAAACAAGTGACTAGATAGATAGATAGATATAGATATAGATATAGATATAGATATAGATGTAGATATAGATATAGATATAGATTGCCAATCTTTGAAACAATAGATAACCTGGCCAAACTATATTGTTACTATAGCCCGGGTGGTGGTGGTGGTGGTCCAAACAAATATGGGTGACTACCAGCTCTAATAAAGGTATCACCTACACCTTTATTAGTTTAGGGAGTAAGCAAACTTGTGGTGCATAAGGCACTGTGTGAGAGAGCAGTCCATGCAATCAGAATTGTGACTATGCATTCCTTCTGCTCAGAGAAGAGTGTGAGATTATTCAGATGACAACTATATAGCCAAATATCTAGGTAAAGGTAATATCTACTATTGTTTGTGCAGTGGGAAAGAGAACATGCTTTATCAATCCATCAGATAATAATAACTTAATGCACCAAAGTGTATCACGTAATCATTTCAGCGGCTATTACAGTAACAGTATAAAATTAGCCTTTCTATTATTATATCCAAAGAACATTGATTTCATGGTATGCAAATCAGGAACTCCTTAGGTTCCAGTTCATTACTGTAACCATAGTGGCTGCATTGGATAAGACAAATCAGATTATTTGTGGTCCATGCTAGTTTTGTATCTATTCACTCACAAATCCATTTCACCCCACTTCTCTGTTGGTTTTGATACATCTACCTACAGTATTGATTAAACAGAGGATTTAAAACTTTTTTTTCCAACTTAGCCCATATTTCCAATTGCATTTTCTCTACAAATATGTATTTTGTGGACATTAGAAATCTTCCTTTGAGAAAAGAACTGTATCTGAACATTTGGAAAATGCAATAGATGGAAGAAAATGACATAGCTTCCAATCTTCATATCAATCCATGCAGGGCAAATCAGGTCAGTTTGCAGAAGAGTTTAAAAAAAGAGAGATGAAATTGTTTCGGGGGGGGGGGGGGAGAGAGAGAACCGACAGCACTAGCATAACCTGCAAATGCATTTTAAGCTTTCATTTATGTCCTTGGATGCATCTCCATAGTTACAAACATTTGTTGTTTCCAGGAATGACCTGCTCATCGAGTTGATGTGTCTGGAAATGATCTTACAACTCTGGTTCTTCAGCATTATCTAACACCCTGCTGCTTAGAGGACTTTTCTTTTTCCTGGGCAGTTCCTAGAGCTCTACATAAATGTCTGATTAAAATGGCCCACGTTTAAATTATGCTTTAAAACCCTAATGATTTCACTGAAATACAGTAGCATATAATGGACCTCTTGCTTCTTATTTTGGTGGTGAAAACTAAGCTATAGATCAAAAACTCTGGTCTGTAGGCAAGAATTTCTGTAATAACATGTGGATCACAATTGTGGATAATCATAACTAGAGATGGGCATGAAATGCTAAAATGGTGTTTCGTCTGTCCTCGTTTTATTACGTTTCATTTGAAATGAATGTTTTTTTAAAAAAATTGCTTCATTTTTTGTTTCATTTTTCATTTTTATGTGTTATGTCATGCTTTATGTAACAAGCTGTGCATTTAATGTGTTTTTATTATTTTAACTTTGTGTTTCAGGGGTGGTAGGAAAGTGTCAGCTTTTAAAACATTTTTTTAGCCCCCGAAGCAAGTGGTGGCAGTGGCCATCACTGCTTGTTTTGGGGGCTTAAATTTTTTTTAAAAGCTTGCGCTTTCGGCACATTGGGGGGGAAGTGCTAGCTTTTTTTTAAAAAAATTGACCCCATGAAGCAAGCGCCGGCAGTGGCCATTACCGCTTGCTTTGATGGCTGGAAAAAAAAAAAGAGAGTTTAAAAAGCCCATGATTTCCCCCCAATCGGGTGTGTTGGGTTGTGGTGCATCATCTTACAAGGCACCACGTGTATTCTGTTTGCTTGCAGAATATGTTATGCATTTTTACAGAGTTCCATACCATTGCTGTCTACTTTTGTCAAGCTGTGCAAAAAGATCTAATATTTTATTTTTATAAACATGTCTTCTTCTCTTCCTACTAGCAGTGGATGTTTTGGTCACTGGTAAGTCTCTTCCCTTAAACAAGGATTATTCCCATGTGCTTTGAACATGCCTGTTATTAAATGCTTCAAATCCTTTTTGTCATCAAGGTCATTGAATTGTTGTTTAACCACAGGGAGCAGAAGCCTTCAGGATAAAATGCATCACTTGTGTTCACCAGGTCTAATCCTGGTGACTCTTACAATCATACCTCCATGAATCATGTTTCAAGGGTAAAGCACAGCTGAATAACCCCTTCGGGACCACAGTGATTACATTCCTTAATATAGTAAGACTTATTATAATAGGATTTCTACATTCTTTCGTTTCAAAACTGTTCACATAAACACTACAATGCCCATAAGGGCAAGTGTTAACTGCTGAGTTTTTATAAAATGTAAAGCAAATATAAATTAAATATTGTGAATGAAGTTGGCTTACCTGTTCTTGCTAGAAGGTACTATAGGAGCGTTTGGGGTGTGGCAATACAGATGAGGCAATCAAACTGAGGTTTCTGCGCTGCTTCGGGCAGGTGTAGGCAATCAAGCAGCCAGAAGTGTATTTAAGGAAAGGCTCTGGTGTTACACTTTGCTGAATCTGCTTAGATTCAGTCACACCAACTTGCTAGCTTTGTTTGAGCTGTTTGCTTGTGTATTATTCTGCCTACTGTATATGCTGTATACTTATTTGAGGGCTATACTTTACTAGTAGTATACATATAAAGTTTAAGTTGCAGTTCTGTGTTCTTTCATTGTGTTGTGAAAAGGATTGCTGAGTATAAGCAGGTATAGAACTGTTTTAAGTTGTTTATATAGAGCTGAGTATTAAGAACATAAGAAGAGCCATGCTGGATCAGGCCAAAGGCCCATCTAGTCCAGCTTCCTGTATCTCACAGTGGCCCCACCAGATGCATTTGGGAGCGCTTGAGACTAGATATCTGTCTCCTGCTACCACTCCCCTGCATCGGGCCCTTGAAGTACCCCAGTTTTAAGCCTGGAGATTACACATCTCCATCATGGTTTGTAACCATGTCATCCGCAAACTTGGCCACCTCACTGCTTATCCCTGTCTCCAGGTCATTTATGAACAGATTGAAAAGCACCGGTCTCAGGACAGAGCCCTGGGGCACACCGCTTTTCACCTCTCTCCATTGTGAAAATTTCCCATTGACACCCACTCTTTGTTTCCTGGATCTCAACCAGTTCTCAGTCCATAAGAAGACCTGCCCTCTTATACCCTGACTGTGCAATTTTATCAGCAGCCTTTGGTAAGGGACTGTGTCAAAAGCCTTCTGAAAATCCAGATAGACTATATCCACTGGTTCACCCAAATCCACATGCCTTTTGACCTTTTCAAAAAATTCTAAAAGATTTGTCAGACAAGACTTACCCTTACAGAAGCCATGCTGATTTTCTCTCAGCAAGGTTTGTTCTTCTATGTGTTTTAAGATATTCCTTGTATTTTGTGTTTAAGCATTGTATTTTGTGTTTAATGTATATATCTTTTTGTCAAACAATACAAATATTCTATTTTTCTACAGAGTTGAGTGAGTCTGTGTTATTTCATTATTTTTAGTTCTCTTTACATTTTTTATCTTTCCTCATGGGAGAAGGCCATTCACTGTAAACACTGTTGTTAAGGTTAAAGGTTTTTTTTAATCATTAACTTCAACCCACACTTCATGACATTAACCCCTAACTGTTTTTGCACCACCAATTTTTAATGACACTAAAGAAGGAGATGCTTATGTATATTGTTTGCCTGTGTGGCATACCTCTAGATTAGTTAACAGTTCTCTGAGCAATGTATAAAATATTCAAAAATATTAGAAAATGAAAAGAGTAAAGAGTACTAGTAGAAACAGCATATAATGAAACCAAAAATAGTGGTGAAGGATAAAAATATTGTGGCCCATAAAATCAAACTAAAACCATATAAATGCTGAAAGCTAGAAGCATCAGGGACATTTATTAAAGTTCCTGATATAATTAAAAGGTCTTGACTTTGCACTAAGAATGCAATAATGTACCCATGAAATGAGTCTCTCTGGATAGGGGACCCAAGTGCCACTACTGAAGAGGTCCTCCTTACTTTTACAGTGACCTGCCTCACTGCATTTTGTTGATACACTGGGAGGAGGGTTTCTGTTGAAGAGCCAAACCTCAAGGTTTGGGTAGATAGATACTGGATGGAACAATTATTCAGGTAAGCAGCCCCAATACCTAAGGGATTTGAACATATAGCAACCAGCACTTTCTATTGGCCTGGGAAACAGAGTGGCAGCCAATGCAAATGGCAAAGTACTGGCATAATATGGTTGCATTGGCATCCTCTCTGAACAGTCTGGGAACTCTATTTTAATGCACCATTAATTCATCTTCATGGCAGATATACACAAAAGTGAGCCAAATCAGTTTTAAGAGATTGACATGTACATCCATTCTTTTGCCTCATTGTTGCTAGTCAAACACCCTTTCAGGAGCTACAAATTAATGCAGAGACAAATGACTGGCTCACCACACACATAAATGCCATCAATGTGCATCAATTTATAGCATGTGATAATTCCCCCAGAAGAATTTGTTTGAATTGGGAAGGCCCTAGCTTTTTTTGTTTAAGGAGTAATAGAGATGGACATGAATCAGAAAAATGGTGATTCATTGCACTTCATAATTCACAAAGGTTGGCAAATCACAAATTTATGATTTTTTTCCAGATGAACCAAATGAATTGTTAGTTTGCCTTGCTTTTAAAACCCTATAAAATGCTCCCCCAGGCAAAGAGAGGCACTAGAATAACAGACATTTACATTGACTCTCCTCTACAAATCCTGCAAGTTGGTGAATGTTGGATTTGGGAGATCTGAGTTATACACCCACAAAATTGGCCCTCTTAGGAAAGTGACAGGTGTTGCAGTGATAAAGGTTTCTTCAACTGGGTTAGAGGGGTTGAAGAGAGATAGATTTCTTCTTCTCCTGTGTTACAGAGATACCCAATACTCAACACACACACGCACACACACGGGGGGGGGGGAGGACTCAAATTTACTGATGGGATTTTAAACAAATATAAAAGATAGGCCACTTAAAGCAGAAGCTGGAGGGAGGGTGGGGTGAAGGACAGACAGAGGGGGAGCCTACAGTATAACCCCCACATACATACATACATACATACATACATACATACATACATACATACA
>JAHTLZ010000114.1:12346407-12360488 GCA_023846285.1 Phrynocephalus versicolor | reverse complement strand
TAAATAAATAAATAAATAAATAAATAAATAAATAAATAAATAAATAACAAGAAATAAATATGCATTTGGTATTGAGTTCTAACATCGTCTTCAGCAGACATATAGAACCTCTCCAAATTCATGTTGATTGGCTCTATTTTCTTCTGTAATCATTATCGGGAATAAAGCAACATTTCCTATATAGTGATCTATGCTATATATAATGATACACAAGGGCACTATTCCTTGAAGATAAGTTGAAGTTTCAAGTTGTGTAAGTATAAAATAAATGCTAAACCTAGTCAAAATGCTATGTTATTTAAAAGGATATATATGTATTTTTAACAAAAGTCCTTTTCCTCATTCCACCTGCAGAAGAAATAGTCTTAAAATAGTCTTTCTCACATCCTCAGAAATTTTCTTGAAGAGCTGTAGTTTTCCTGGAATCAATGGTTCATTTTAAATTATCTAACCAGCTGACCTTTTGGATAGCATGGCAAACTTTATTCAGAAACTCAGTTGAGGTCAGAAGAAAGTGGAACATGGGACAAGTTATCACAACTGTATTATGTGTTTTATGGATCAAATCAATCATACAAAGAGGGAGTTATGCAAATGATACTGGGTAAATCATTTATTCTTGTAAATTTAGACGGCTCCAACTCAATAGGACACCTCAAAGGACTGTTTCAAATCCTGGAAGATGAGATGAGAGCTAAATAATTCACACACACACACACACACACACACACACACACACACACACACACACATGCATACACAGCAAACACAGGAGAGTTGGCTTGTTGCTTAAAAGAACAAAAATAGCAATTTGCGAATGTTTCTGACCCTTAGAAATTCTTGTAACAAAGCAGCAACCATGATCATTTTCTCCATTTTGGGTTCTAATAATAATAATAATAATAATACCTTTATTGTCAATGTACAACATATGCACAATGAAATTGGCTGAGTCTTCCTTTCCCACCCCCACCCCCATCCCACCCCATCCCACTAGCAACCACTCAGTCTTATTGCACCCTGTGTACTTGACACAGAATGCACCATGAAATCATAATTAGCAACATTTGTACAGCTTTGCCCAATCTTCACCACCAATCTTTCTCCAAAATACAGTGGACCCTCATATAACAAATGGTTTGTATAACATAAAATCTGTACAACATCAAATTTTTTGGAGATACAGGAAATTTGCTTAACAGAATTGTCCATGGGGCAAATCCGTACAACATAAAAATGGTGCAATTAGAGATTGCTCTGTTTTCAATGCAGAAGAGGCAGAGACAGGCAGTAGCAACCTTACAATTGTTCTAGCATAGCTTCAAGGGGTTTTCTATGAAAGTTGTTAAAGTGTGTGATGTCTCTCAAGGGACCACAGTGACTACAAGTATGTTGCTGTATCCTGAGTCAGAAGTTCATCTGAAACTAAGAAGGCATACTGGAGACAAGGAGCAAAACTATCTCCTATGTTGCACAGTCCCCCACCTCCCCTGTTGTGGTGAAATCCATAAGGTCTTCTGTCTACTGAGGCAAGCAAAAATTATCCATCTCCGTGTCTCTCTGTCTGCATATCTCGACTACTTTTCTTCAGCTTTTCAGTGACTGTTCTTGATAGAAATGAGACCATGAAAGCCCTATGACTGATGTTGCACATCATGCTTTCACCACCCTATCTCTGTTTCTCTTTTTCCTCACCCCACTCCCAGTCTCTTCTTGTACGGATATTAGCACAAATGCTCTATATCAGGTGTAATTGTTGCTGCAGGTATACATACTGGGTTACCAGTGGTTGGGGGAGGGGACTAAAGAGCTAGGGGAGAAAGGGAGGGCTAGGGTCAAAAATGAGCTTTTATTTTTCTTGTTGGATCATTTCCTTTAAAAAAAAGGAAATAATAACTTTATGAATAAAACAAGACAGATAAAATGTAACCAGATCTACTTTTTAGTAATAGAGTAAACTTATGCAGGAAACCAGGTAAATGAAGGGGAAGAGGTACTAATTTCCTGGCTAAGATTAAACTCAGGAAAAAACCTCTAGGGCAGTGGTTCCCAACCTGGGGGTTCGGGACCCCTTTGGGGGGTCAAACAACTGTTTCACAGGGATCGCCATGAGCCAGTGGGAAAAAAAGGCATAGACAACTCAGGTCTGGAGGAAGGGGGGAAAGAGTGAGTCACAGCTTGATAGGTTGGAGGGGATGTCAGTCAATGATACCTGAGGCTGTGATTGGCTGAGGGTGCCTGCAGAGAGAAGTTCTCTATGGCACCTGTGGCAGTGGCCTGCCAAAGGGGACTTGTGGCCTCTTCCAAGCAGGGCAAGGGGGTAACCACAACATGAGAAACTGTATTTAAGAGTTGCAGCATTAGGAAGGTTGAGAGGGGGAGGAGTTATAATGCTCTCCTCTGTCTGAGGTATGTTTTGCAAGCAAAGAGTTTTATATTGCAAACCACAGAACCATTAGCTTCTGATTACTTAGCAACAGCACTGTTGATACGAAAGCTGCTTAGGTTTGCTTGTAAATTAGAACAAACATATTTGTGTCAGGAGCCTCTTTCTTTATGATGCCAAGGACATAACAATATTTTCACTAACAATATTACCCTCACTTTTTAAAATAGTACTGAGTCTGTCTCCCTCAGTTTCAACATCTATGTTTTAATCTCAGGGTTCTGACTGCATACTGCAGTTACCGCTGCCGTTTTTCTTTATTTGTGCTGCTTTTCCTTCTCTGATCTTAGATTCTCTTTTGCATTCCAAATATTTCTATGTGTGTGTGTGTGTTTTTAAAATCACCAGAGAACTTCTTAGCACAGGAACGACTAAATACATACATGTATGCATATGTTCTAGACACAGCTAGTTTGTATTTGTATCCCTGGGGGTGCAGGTATGAAGTGTGGTGCCCCAGGTGCCAGGGAGCACCACTCCCTTCCGTCTCCCCAGAACCAGTTGGCCCATTCACTGTTCAGTGTGCACGGCACATGCCCATCATCCCCAGCATCTTGGCGTTGAAGGAAGGAGCCTGGCCAGTGCTTCCCCACCTCCCTCTATAGGCGACCCCTCTAGAAAGGAGGCAGGATGAAAAGTCTCCCCACTCAGCTGTTGAGTGGTCATCTGTGCAGGGAGGCATCAACTGGGCTACTTCTGCAGTAGGCAGGATGCCAGCAATGCTGGGCACAAGCACCACTTGTCGAATGGTGAGTGGACTGGTCAGTTTTAGCGGGAGGGAACAGACTTTCCTAACAGGGAAAGTGTCCATGTCTAGTATGTCTAGTATGTGCAGGTATACAGACATACAGATTAGTACAGATGTTCCAACTTTGTGCACCTCTCATGTTTCATGGGATAGTGCCCTTGCTACTGACCATAGTAGGAGCTTCCAGAGCTTGGGGAATTTTTTTTTTTTTTTGGACTGCATCTTTGTAAGCCAGAGGTCATGCAGGGATTGTTGTTGTTGTTGTTGTTGTTGTTGTTGTTGTTGTTGTTGTTGTTGTTGATGATGATGATGATGATGATGATGATGATGATGATGATGATGATGATGATGATGATGATGATGATGATGATGATGATGATGACGACGACGACGACGACGACGACGACGACGTTTGGAATGGTCATCCAAAAGCCTGTGCTTAAAGCTTGGCCTGGTGCTGATGGAAGATGTAGTCGAGAATTTTGAGGTGATTGTTCCTTGGAAAAGGTTCGTTTAGAGAAGATTTCAGTCCTTTTGAAACAAAGAACCGTATCTCAGTGTACTGGAAAACATTTCCCAAGAGTATTCGGATCAAAAACGCTTCTACTGTGTTTATTTTCTGTGGATCTGATATAAGGCTTCACACATACAAGGAAGCACTTTATTCTCTTGCTGCTGGAGAAAAAGTGTCCAGGGGGTGACCTTATATGATCCACATGACATTTTACACAGTGCTATCTTTTGCCTGGAAAGCGCTAAAAATAGACGCCCACACACACACACACTCATCATGAGTTCATAATTCAGTCCACTCAGAATACAGAGAGTTATGAAATGGCATGTCAAGAATGAGTTCTGTAACATTGTGAGACATATTGGCAAGCTTACGAAGCAAAACCCACACAGAGAGAAAATAGAACAAAAAAAGTCATGGGAAAATCAAGTGAATCCTCCTCTGTGTAATGTCGCTAGTCATCTACAGAAATGCCACTGATACTGTGAACATTTTTAGTAGTGAGTTTGCTTGAGCCTCCAGCCTGATGCGGGGAGAAAACTAAAGTAACCCTGGCAGAAAGGAGAAGTTAAAACAGGGCAAGACTGGGACTAGTGAGTTGTACAACAAAGTTGTGAACTCGCAAGTTATCACATAAGAAGGTTAGCTTTTGAATAACCAGCAAGTGGTTCAAGCAGCTAATTTTTTTTATGTTAGAGAATAAATGAGATCAATGCTGAGTAACAGTTGCACATTCGAATGCATAGACATAACGTAACGCCTCAATTCTAACCAGCAAGTTCCACAGCATCTGCCCTTGTCACTTGCCTATCGTATTGTAGTGCAGACAGAGTTCAGCTAGCTTCCCTGCCCCAATACAGCTTCCTAATACTTGTTGGTGTGGGTATGCCCCCCTCCCTTCATGAATCACTATTCCGTGGCAGCAGTTTCCAGAAAAAGGCTTCTGTTGTGTCCCATCTTCAGGACTCCTCAGACAAAGATATTGATATACTCCAGCTGGAATTGTCTGTATGAGAAGAATTCATGATGCAGCTAGCAGCCCTCCTCCAGAGCTCCTGAAGGGTGTGGCACAGTGTCAGTCCTCTGTAGTAGACATGGGCATGACCAGAAAAAAATGACATTTCGAGTTTTCATTTGTTGGAACGGGTCTGTTTCAGGTCGTTTCTGTTTGTCGCGAAATTTTTCAAAAATTTGTCGTTTCGTCGTTTCGTTTGTCGTTTCCACCGCGATTTAGTGCGATTTGACTTCCCAGAGCATAGGGGCGCCCCGCAATCAGGGCCGATGCTAGGTGTTTTTGTGCCCTAGGCGGCGGGCGGGATGGGGGCAGGCGGCGGGGGGAGGTGCGGCGGCGACAGCAGCAGGTGAGTGGACGGCGCGGTGGCCGCGGGTAGGCGAGTGGGCAGCACAGGCTGCAAGTGGGTGGCGGCGCTGGCGGGCGGGCGAGTGGGCAGTTAGGATATCACTTAGGATAGAGGTTCTGTTCTTGGCTTGCACCCCAAATGTGTGTGTGTGCAAGCAAATTGAAGTTGGGAAAATAGAAAATAAATGGTAGTATATGATATATTTTTAAAATAAATCCACACCTCCCACTCCCAGTCGAACCTCCCCCTTTATCCAATATCAGAAAAAAATCCTCACAAACTGCCAGAGAAGAAATAAAGAATAAACTGCTATTCCCTTCAGCAGACAAAGCTGCAGGGAATCAAAGAAATTATTTTCTAAATTCAATTCCCTCCCTGCCTGCCTAACTTAAATCCTAAGCCTCCAGCCTCCCTCCTCAATCTCGATCGGATCACACCAGCACCAGCAGCCAGCCCTCCTCCCTCAAACACATCCATACACCCGACTGCGATTTCTGGAAGGTGCCTCAGCTTTTTATGCCCTCCGAGACATCCAGAAGTGTCAGTCAAAAGCCTGGCGATGCCATTGGTGGAATGGTTCAAAAAAATTGCATGGTCCCATCCCATGCCCAGCCCAAATGGGCAGGTCTAAATAAAATAAAATAAAATAAAATAAAATAAAATAAAATAAAATCAATACGACGTTTTATTGCTATAAAAAAACCCACTGCTGCTACTATTAAAATTCAGGCATTTAAAATAAATAAATTTCACATGTTTCTGTGGTGATTTGGTGTGTTTTTTGACCACGATTTCAAAAGAAAAATTGTGGTCGCCATTTTGGATCCCCCCCACCGCATGGCAACTGGTGCAACGACAAGGATGACCCCCCCCCAGCCTGGTGCAAGCAGCCCAGGACAGGAGAAGAGGGGGGAAAGGCCGGGGACCCCCCAGAAACCACCCCTCTGGTAGGTGGCAAAGCCTCAGGCAGGCATATTTTCGCCTGCTTTTTTGGCCGGGAGTCAGTTTCTTTAAAAAAAAACATTTAAAAACTTTTTCTGTGCTTCGCATTGCGCGATCGCCGCGATGCCACAAACGAAAACGAAAAACCCGACCAAATTTTTCTTTTTTCGGTTTGAGTTCGAGTTCTGATGGCTTAATTGTCGTACAATTAAGCCAAGTTCTGACGGCTTAATTGAGACGTACAAAATAATGCAGGGCATGAGTAAAGTGGATAGAGGGAAGCTCTTCTCCCTGTCCCAAAATACCAGAACTAGGGGACATCTACTCAATTTGAGGGCTGGGAGAGTAAGAACAGACAAAAGAAAATATTTTTTCACTCAGCGTGTTGTTAGTCTGTGGAACTCCCTGCCACAGGATGTGGTGATGGCATCTGGCCTGGATGCCTTCAAAAGGGGATTGGACAGATTCCTGGAGGAAAAATCCATCACAGGTTACAAACTATGATGGAGATGTGTAATCTCCAGTCTTAAAACCGGGGTACTTCAAGGGCCAGATGCCACGGAGTGATATCACGAAACAGATATCTAGTCTTGTGAACTCCCAGACGCATCTGGTGGGGCCACTGTGAGATACAGGAAGCTGGACTAGATGGGCCTTTGGCCTGATCCAGCATGGCTCTTCTTATGTTCTTATGTTTTTATGTTATTGTTTCCGTTACGTAACGGAAATGGAAAACGGAAACGAAAACGAAAATTTTGCCGAGTCGTGCCCATGTCTACTCTGAAGGTCTGTGCTCCCCAGATGGATGTAGGGAGGGTTTGGTACCTAAAACCACAGAGGGAGAAGGTGGCTAAAGAGACAAGACAACTGGGCCAAGCCAAGGAGGAGTGTGTGAGTCTTCTTACACACCACAACATCTTCTCTAACCAACAGGAACATATAACAGCAACATTTTCTCTAACCAACATTTTTAATGAGAACAAAGCATTTTGACAACACATCTCCAACCTTTAGTTTCCTCTGAATGCCTTTCATAGCAACTTCACTTCAAGTCACTTAACTGACTCCTCTTCTGCTTTCCTCCTTGTCTGATTTATAGCTAGTAGGAATCTTCTTCTCCGTTTGAGTCAGCCATAGTTTTCTGCTAGGCATTTCACAGGCTGAAACCAGGACTACCTCCATTCAGAGAACTATGAAATAACAGATTGCGATAATAATTCCCATCATTCCAGATGAATGTCTGGATTTCTGCTGAAGTTATGAAATGGATTTTGAATGGCAAAAACAGTGTACACCATCAAGTGTCTATCACATCATCATACAATCTATTGCGCTCTATGGCGTGGAATGCTGGCTGGTGGCTAAAAATATTGAACACCACCTTGGTGTGATGGAGACAAAGATGCTACAATGGATCTTGGGCCTAACATGAAGTGATCATGTACACCAGGCATGTCCAAACTTTGGCCCTCCAGATGTTTTGGACCACAACTCCCACAGTCATTTGCCATTGGAAATACCTAGTTGGAATTCTGGGAGTTGTGGTCCAAAACATCAGGAGGGCCGAAGTTTGGACATGCCTAATGTACACAATGATGACATTGGATCTAAATAAGGCATCACACCAATTGCCAACAAGATGCTTTAAACCTGACTGTGATGGTAAGGACATGTCTTGCATGCTAATAAGGAAAATCTGGCCAGTAAGGGTCTCACCCTGGAGGTCAGCAGATCTTGACCAAGGGGATGACCAAAACTGTGCTGGATAAACACCCTTGACAACAACATGAAGTCCTAGACCAAGCCCTTGGGCATGTAAATTGGAGGACAAAAACCAGAATAGTGAACCCATCCACGAAGTGGGACTGATGCTAAGAAAAAGGAGAAGAAGATAATCTGAATTTGATTTTTAAAAGACACTATTTACATTTACATTTTCTTGAATGTGTAGATACATCTGCATATGGTACTTAGTTCTCTTTAATTCTAATTAGGGGAATTGCCTATGCTACCTTTATTTTAATGTCACATGGTTCTCCCATATGCCCTGACCATATCTTGCCCTCAAAACAGCCCCTAATGAAGTGACATACATAGGGACAACAAGGAATACTTTCCACATTTTCGGATAACACAAATTGGATGAACTAGCTGATATGGTGTACACATATGCATAGGATCCCTGAACTTTGATGGGGTTGGCTACCTGCCGTTGCTGGCAGCAGCTGAGAAACTGATGCTGTGCTTTTGCAGTTCTGCATCTCCCCTATCTAGCAGTGGGACCTCAGTGCCCAGAGGGCTTTGGATAACAGCAACATGATATGTTAGCTGAATGGCACAGTGCAGACTGACAAGAGAGCTGCAAAGCACGGCAGTCCTTTGTACCAACAAATATAAAGTGTTTTAAAGTGCAGCTTTGAAAATGAAACCCAATTATACTTTCATGAGCCGAAATATTACACTTGAATTCCTTGATGCCTCATGTTAAATATATGCCTGTCATTGGCAGCCTGCCAGTTCTTCTAACAAAGTTGACTGCTCGTCCTCCTAAGTCTAAATGTGCGCCTCAGGCGAACATCCTGCCTGATAAACCCTGTCAGGTTATAGGTTTGGTTCAACTTGGAATACAGATCTTCTGTGGTCCTATCTGTTCTTATCAGCTAATTAATTAACCTTCTAGGTAAATTTTGTATTTTTTTCCTCACTTTGATGGATCTCCAAGTGTAACGTAATTTCATTTAATTATTCTGGCAGGTCCAGCTGCCCAGTGCCGTCATGTTATCTTGCTCAGATTATGTCCCCAAAATGAAGTATCAGTCAGCTGGTCTTCATCTTTAATATGGATGTTTCTGTTGCATTTTTATTTTTGTTTCAACAACTCTGTACGCCACCCTGGGATTCTGAAAGACAGTACATAAATAATGCAGGAGGAAAACAAACAGGTAATGTTTCACTGGCATTTGTAAACCTCAGAATTGCACCATACATCACAGAGAGGCGAATATTCACTTGCCCTTACAGGAAGTACAAGGAATCCCAATATTTTTCTCTTCTTCAGCAATGTTGGTGAGAAATTTCCTAGGGCATGTTATAGAGTTCTTGAATTAGCAAGCACAAACTTTCCAACAAAAAAAATGGCTGTGGTTTTGTGCTGAGCTGGGGAGAGTTGCACAAACTGCCCAAAACTAGGCAAAAATATGAAGCATTACATATCTGGCTTGCATTTTCCTTAACAAATAATCTGGTCTTTTTTGAGTTTGCATCCTTTCTCTTGGTGTGCTTGCCTTCTTAAAGAGCAAGGGCACTAGAAACACTTTTTTGTGTGTGACAAATTACAGTCTGCTTGTGAGAAAAATAGAACTCTTGGTCTCATTCTCCATTGGAAATTAGGAATCTCATGTGCCTTTCAAATTCATTGGGCACCTGTCTCATCATTTGGAAGCTGCCAAAATCAATGAGAGCAAGGGGTGTGTTTGTTTATTTGCCTCCTATATAGGCCACCTTTCTCCTGCTTCTGAGAGGAAGGTCAGAGAAGAAGAGATTCAGCAAGTATTCTCTCCACCCCTAGTACATTGTGATCCTATCAATTCCCAGTCTAACTATTCTGGCAGTTCTACAAAAATCTGCCATGCTGTTGGCAAACCTGCTGTCCATTTGCTTGAATCCAATCCAAAGTTTAACTTGGCAAATAGTCTTTTTAAAACGGAATGAAAAATTGAAGTGGAAACCTTGCACTTAACAACATTCTCTTTTGAGCAGTGAGGGTGGCTTTTAAGACTGTATTCATGTTCTAGTATATTGTTGATTGCTACTTAATGTTGGTCCTTAAAAGGGAAACATTGAAGACTAAGCTGAAATAAACTGGACAGAAGTTGGGAGTCTATGTTTTGAAGAGCCTCAGTCCTTGCTGAAGAGTAATGGAATGGGCTTACATGGAGACAAACTCTGTGATTTGTTGTTGATTTTTTTCAGTGAAAGAGTTGAAATAATTCCCTAATGTAGGGTACATTTTTGGTGGCACAAGCACGAGTGACCCAGCAGGACAGGAGTGAGCAGATAGCAAACAGAAGAGCAAGACTTAAGATGAAGGCTCAGGACAGCTATGTAAAACAGCACTACTCAGTATTCTGTGCCCCACATCTTACCTATTATTCTAACAAAGAGCTACCTTGACAGAAACAGTCATTTCACATTGTCCTCCCACTGAAGAATGAAGAGTCAAGACACAGGTGATGGGGTAACTAAAACCACAATTTATTAAACTGATTTTGTATCTTCATACCATCAAACTATGGTGAGGGGGCCGCATTAATGCAGAGGAATGGTTGGGCCAGTAAGGCCACCACTGACCTCCTCAACTGCAATGCAGCCAAACTGTGTGAGTCCAATACCCCCCATTTGTGCAATCAAAAACACAGCTCTAAGGGGCTGTCAAAATATCTGAAACAACACCCGGGTGGCCAAGCTCTGCTGCTTGGTAGCCCTTGACCTAGAAGGGCTTTCCAACACATCCTTCAGACAACACTGGATCTCATGATCCTCGTTGTCATAAAGTTGGGCTAGAATAACATTTAAATGTAGACTCACCAACATCTTGCCCTCTTCGCTACCTGCCAGTGTGAGCAATGCAGCTGTCCATTAAGCCAAATTCAATTTACCTTAAACCCACCTCTCTGCAAACAACGCTGAGCCAGTGTGGGATAGCCGGGAGAAAAAACCCACCACGTAGGTCAATTCAGCGATGAAGGTTAAAATTTCCTATCTGACCCCCACACGCGACCAGTTGAACTCACACTGGTTATAGGGAGGTTGAATGGGATGCTGCCGAAGAAAGAGGGAGAGCCTTGGCGGACGGGGGGGGGAGGTTTATACCCTGCTCTCCCTTCCCCATCTCACGGAAGTACAGGAGTGTCTCGCCTCATCCAGGGGAGGAGGCAAAACCACCCTAACCCACGGAGCAAGCTCGCCGGCGGGATGGAACATTTTTCTTGGTTTATAGTAGCAGTCTACAAAAGCCAGTAGTCTGGTGCAATTATCAGATAAAGCCCTGCACCCTTTTGATGACACTCTGCTATGATCTTTGTCTGGTCCCATGATAGCATTTGTGCATTTCCAGTTCTCCCTGGTGACCCCCATAGAGGGAGGCACAAATGATAAGTCTAGGTTATAGACTGGATGGTGCAAGCAGGCAAGAAAAAATGCCAGCCTCGGTTTGCTGACCTTGGTGATCTATTTAGTTTTTACTTCCCCTTCCCTATTCTACACTCAGAATTTCAGGAAGAGCAAGGAAGCTTCATTTCTAAGATACTATTTCTTTGCCTTCCATCCAGAGCCTTTCCTTCTCTTCTAATACTAATTCTAATCACTTCTAATTGTCACGTGTCAATGCAAGAATTAACACGAGGGATCCATGGATATGGTAAACTGCCCCACGGATAGCTCTGGGCAATTTCTCCCCAAATCGTTCTCACCTCGGAAATGCACAAGTGCCCCATTTGAGTTTGTTAATATGAATGTTCTAGGCAGTGTATTCTGCTATTACATTCATCACAGGGAGGGGACAAGGAGGCATTAGGAGAAACATTGAGTGCCCAAATTTATCTTCAGCCTTTGGAAAGGTAGAAGACCATTTGTAACAAATAGGAATGGTAGGAGATGGTACATTATAGGGAACCACAGAGACAGAGAGAGAGTGAAATCTCAACAACTTTCATGAAAACCCCACATCCTACCAAGGCTAACCTTAGCTCCAACTAGTGGTGTGTGGATCACTGGTTGATGCAAAGAGGAGGATCTGAGTGTGATCAACTAGTGTTTGAAGGCTCAATCACTCAGGCTGAGAATGGGGCATTTGACAAAAACAGACAGTACATGAGTATTGGGACCTCAGCAAATACACACTGACTTTCCATCTGCGCCAGTGGAAAGATAACATTATCCTTGTCTCAGACAATTATGTCAGAGATGACACTGATCACCCATATTTTAATTAGTGGCACTTCATCATTTCCATGAATTATAATTCCATCAGTGGAATAATAGGATTGACATGGTCTTTACAGAAATCAGAACTTTTAAGTGGGCTGGGGGGTTTGGGGCAATGATAGGATTAGGAAGTAAGCTTATTTGCTGTTTTCTCCGACATTTGTATACAATGCTTGAAAGAAGCAGGCAGTTGCAAGGCCATTAATAATATTTATGATATTCTTTATGTAGATTGATTAATACCAATAAAGACAACCTGTCAGTTGACTGCATCTGTGAGCCTGTGAGTTATTTCTCAAGATCATATACAAATCTTCGCTGAGGCACGAACTATTTCAAACACCTTGTGAGAAACTGTTTTATCAGTTTCACTTCTCGTTATGGTTATTATTTCATTTTTCAGGTGCTTCTAATGCATCGGTTGTGGAATCTTTGAAAATCTGATCTACATATCAGGAACAATGGAAAGACACAATACTGTGGAGAAAATGAATTTGTCAAAAATGAAAAAAAGTGCCTGTCCCTGAGCCAGCTGATTCAATAAATCACCCTCTCCTAATTACACTTGTGGTTTCTTGGCTGTCCACTTAATAATCTGGAACTGAGACACCAGCAGGATGAGTAGATGAAGGGTGTACACGGAAGCAATGAGATGATAATGTTATTAGTGCCTATCATAACATATTCATTCTTCAGGGCCTGTTCAGATGTTTTGTATGCACTAGAACAGAGATTAATTTTGGTAGTCCCAAGAGATATTCATAATGATGTCTGAACACACATATATCAGGCAGAAATTGATTTTTTTTGGGGGGGGGTAAAATGCAAGAAGACAATTATTACGTTTTAAGTTAATTTAGATTTTCTCTTGTTTTTAGGGTCACACAATATCTCATTCTTTTGGCTCTACTTGGATGTACCTACATGTGAAAGTACTCTTATGCAACTGCCATACATTTCAATGGACCTTGTGCAAGAGAACTTCCTGGCAGACTGAATCTGAAGATTTTTGTCAACCAAAACCTGACCTTATTTACTTTAAATTTTCAAGTCACGTCTTGCCTTTCCTCCAGTGAGATCAAGGTAGCAAACATGATGGTCCTTATCCCTATTTTAAAGCATTTCCATCAGGTGACCTTTTTTGAGTTTCATTGCTGAGCAGGGAACAGCATCCCAGATCTCCCGAGTTCAGTCCTCAAATTCTATATCACAATGGCTAATTCTGTCCTTCCCTGCAAACCTATCTATCTTCCAGATGAGAATCATATTAGATTGTGACATTCAGTTCAGACTATATGCATGAAACCAAGAACTAATGCATAACAGGAAGTGCCCATAGATTATATCAACCTACCTGACTTACTCCAGCAAGCAAACAAAGGGCATTTGTACACGACCCCTAAACTCCACCACAAATGGCTCCCAGCTCTGGAGCTTAAAATTGTTTCCCCACCAGCTCCGGAGTTTACAGAAAATTAAGTGCAGCCACGCCCAGCTAAGCACGTCCCAGCGCACTTTTCAGGTACCTGCTCTTGGAGGGTGATAAATCCCAGATCCGGATGTAAAGGAGTGAGTGCCTGGCTCTCCTCGCTTCTGTTTGTTGTTGTTGTTTTGCCTCCCGCCCCTTTAAGAGAAGGAGTCAGGACGACAACGGGGCGGGGAGGCTTGGACCGGCAAACGGAGGTGAGCCTGCATTCTTTTGTCCCCTTTTTTCTCCCTTCCCTCACGCAGACAGGATCAAGGAAGTGCGGAGGGGTGGGGACGCAGGAAGAGCAACGAACCCCCAAGATCTCTGGTCCGAATTTAAGTGGCCAGCGGATCTTAGGGGTCGTGTGAAAAGGCCCAAAGGTTAACATAGATTTGATCCAGACTTAGAGCAGGCTTATAAAAATCAGTAGGACTTAAATTCATCAGTATTACATCAGCCCCATTTTTCAATGGTTGCCCCTAAGATCATTTGACCTTGTATCCAACCCATCTGAAATGTCTCCAACATGTTATCTTATATTGTTTTTGTAGAATAACACAATAAATCTGCTATTATTCCCATTTTATGGATGAAAAATAGAGTTATTTTACCCAAAG
>JAHTLZ010000114.1:12328964-12346397 GCA_023846285.1 Phrynocephalus versicolor | reverse complement strand
TAATTGAAAATGTGATGAAGAACTGGAAAATAGAATTGTCAGTCAGGGATGAAAGCTATGGATTGGTTAGCATTAAACAAGGGATTTTTCAAGGTGACTTTTTGTCACCTCTCCCATTTACTATTGCCCTGATTCCCCTCTCAATAATTTTACAGAAGACCAATTTAGGGTACCAAACTGCTAAAAATTCAGGGAAATTTTTTTAACTATTATATATGGATGACTTAAAGTTGTATGGAAATTCAGCAACTGAAATACACACTGACCAACACAGCCCGGATTTTTCAGTACCAATGTTAGTACTGAGTTTGGACTAAACAAATGTGCCACAGTGGCACTGAGAAAAGGAAATATCGTTGAGAGTGAAGGAATTGAAATGCCAAATGGACAAGCCATTAAGTATCATCAGTCTGAAGCCTATAAATATCTGGCCATACTGCAATTAGATGATATCAAGCATGGGCAAGTGAAAAATGTGGTCAGTAAATAATATATCCAAAGGGTTAGAAAAGTATTTTAAAAAGTAAGCTGAACGATGGTAACACCATCAAGGCCATTAATAGCAGGGCCATACTGGTCATCAGGTATACTGCTGGCATTATAAACTGGACTCAGATCGAGCTAGATAGTCTGGATAGGAAAACAAGAAAACTTATTACCATTCATGCAGTGATGTTGACAGGCTGTATTTATCTAGAAAATTAGGTGGCAGAGGTCTTTTGCAAGTGAAGCAGATAGTTGAAGAAGAGAAGCATGCGTTGGCAGATTATGTAAAAAATAGTACAGAGCCAGCATTATTGGAGGTTATGAAAAGGAAGGTGTTAAAAGTAAATCAAACAAGGGGTCAATGCAGGAAAGCAACAATGCAAACACGAGCTGACAGCTGGCGTAATAAAGCATTGCATGGGCAATTCCTTGAAAAAATCAAAGGGAAAGTTGATGAGGAAAAGACTTGGTTATGGTTCACCAGTGGAACACTGAAAAAAAGAGACAGAAGCCCTGATTTTTGCAACTCAAGAATAAACTATTAAAACAAATGCAGTTAAGGCTAGAATAGAAAAAATCAGCTGAGTACCACACATGTAGACTCTATAAAGAGGTGGATGAAACTATTGACCATATATTGAGTTGTCGCAAGAAAATTGCTCAGACTGACTACAAACAGTGTCATAATGTAGTTACTCAAATGGTCCACTGGAATTTGTGTCAGAACTACTGTCTGCCCATAGCAAAGAACTGGTAGGATCATAAGCCTGAAAAAATGATTGAAAATGAGCATGCAAAATTACTTTGGGACACCGAATACAGACAGACAGGGTTTTGGAGCATAATACCCCAGATATTGTGATTGTGGATAAGAAGAAAGTGTAGATCATTGATGTTGCTATACCACGTGAAAGTAGACTCACCAAGAAACAACCTGAAAAAAAAATTACCCAATATCAGGATCTGAAAATTGAACTTCAGAGACTCTGGCATAAGCCAGTACAGGTGGTTCCAGTGGTAATTGGCACATTGGGTGTGGTGCGTAAAGAGATAAGCAAGTATTTAGAAGAAACTGGAGTTGACAAAGTCACTGTCAGCTGCAGAAAGCCACCTTACTGGGATCTGCTCACAAAATTCGCCGATACATCATGTAGTCCTTAACGCTTGGGAAGCTTTCGACTAGTGATTTGTAATACAAAATATAGCGTAGTTGTCTGTGTGATGATGATGATGATGATGATGATGATGACGACGACGACGTCATCGTCATCATCGTCATTGTCGTCATCATCGTCATTGTCGTCATCATCATCATCATCATCATCATCATCATCATCATCATCATCATCCCTGGCAGTGGAGCCTAGTGGGTGGGCTGTTCTGGCCCAGTAGGGGGCTTGCATGCCCCTGCCAATTAAGCAAGGGAAATAACATCTTTTCTCATAGAACCGCTTAGGTTGTACAGCAGCACCTGGGGGTGGTTTGAATTGAATTGACTGCTTTCTAGTTTGGGAGCGGCAGATCATTTGGACCCTGGTGATGGCTCCCAAGAAGGGCAGGGGTAAAGCCAAGGATAAATCCCCAGCCAAACTCAGGGCCTCCCACCGCCCTCCTCCCCCTGAACTATAATCCTCAGATGAGGAGTTGCTGGATTATCCAACCACCTGGCCTAAGTTTAGTGCTTTGGAAAGGGAGCGAGTGAAATTACATAGCTCAGGAGAGCCTCCAGTGGTAGGGCCATGAGATCATCCATTGCCAAAAAAATTTGCTGTGCTACAGACAATGGGGGAGATAATGATGTTGTGTATTTATGTATTTTAAGTTGAACTAGCTGCAGCACGTGTGACCGGAGTAGGACCAGCTGGAGGTGATCAACCAAATACCACCCCGGGTGGCATAGCCCCACCCTTGGAAGAAGTAGGGGGCCTTGAAGTGGCAGCGGGCCCACTTACAAGTGAGTCAACCACATTTTGCACCACACATGCCTCTCCCGGCACATGGCCTTGGGGGGCTCCCCAACTTCACTATTTCTGGGCACTTCATGTCCAACCTGCCCCCCCCCCCCAGGAGGGAGTCACTACAGATTCAACAACCAATTAACCTTAGCCAGACAGGGCTCACCACACAGTAATAGCTGAAGCCAGCTCTCAAACTGAGCAGGACAGTCCACCCATAGCTCAATCACCACTACATGTCCATCCGAGCCAGCTTTGCCTGTGGTGTCTCCTATGGAACTGCTAGAAGGGGATGAGTCTCTGCCTTTGGGCGATCACTTATTGCAGGCCATGATCAACAGGTGATCATTTTGTCGATATATTTGACCTATTAAATAGGGAAATAGAAGACAAAACCTTTGAGCACCTGGATGAAAAAGAAAAGGAAAACGTTAGGAGACGCAAACCAGGAAAATGTTGGATGAATTGGCTGTTTGCCTTCCTTAGCTATGCTGGGGTTATTGTTAAGGTGCACCCTGACTGAGCGTACGGCCTCATCCAGTACATGGACACCATACTTAGAGCCCACGTGGACTTTGTGGGATCTGCGTGGTTCATATATGATGAGGGATTCTGCATGCATGTGGCCCTGCCACCCAAAATGTGCTAGGATGTTACACATGGACCGCTGTGGATGAGGGTCATGTCCCCATTGCGCCCCATGGTGGCTGAACACTTTGACAGTGGTCATCTGGTCTAGAGGGTGGGCCAACCTAGTGCAGCCCGCCCCATGGTGGGCCAGGCGGTTCAATCCTGCCTACCCTGCTGGGAGTTTAATTCCAAGGGATCATGCCCAAGGTGCCAATGCAAATTCTGCCCTATCTGCTCTAATTGCGACAGAACGCACACCACTCCTTCTTGTACCAAGCTAAAATCTGGAGCGCTTGGAAACTAGGACTTCAGTGGAAAGAAAAATCTGCCCATCCCTAACCCTCCTCCAAAAGGGACCTAGCTCTGTGAAGGTTCATGTCCTTGCGGACTGGCTGCACAGCTATTCCAACCAGGATGCTGCTCATTATTTGTTAGAGGCTTTTTAGCAGGGCTTTTAAATTCAAGTAATTGGCTGTAGGAGACCCATGTTCACCGGGAATCTTAAATCTGTTATTGGTCTTGAGTCAGTTGTGGAAACTTGTCCTATGCAGGAAATAGGTGTTAGTCATTGTATTGTGATGGAGATATTAAGAAGTTTTACTACAATCAGAGGTGGCAGTGATCCTTCTATGTAGTTGATGGGTGTTGTTAGCTGTTCTATTGTGTGAACTGATCACTGGTGTTTGTGGCTGTGTGTGATTCATTGAACTTTAATCTTTTGCAGGCTGTGGTTTCCAGTACTGGAAGACAGGCTTTGTTGATTTTTAGACTGTCTTCTTTTTGGTGAAACTGTGCTTGTGTTTGTGGATTTCAATGACTTCCCTGTGCAGTCTGACATAGTGATTGGTAGTGTTGTCCAGTAACTCTGTGTCCTGGAAGAGGATTTCATGTCCAGTTTGTTTCACTATATCAGACTACAGAGGGAATTTTCCTCTTTCCCACAACTTTAAAACCCCACAGACTTAATCTATACCGCGGAGCACAGAGATAACTCCCTGTTCCCTGAGCTCCTTGCCCTCTGAAGATGCCAGCTACAGAGTCTGGTGAAACATCGGGAAGAAAAACTTCCAGAACATGACCAAACAGCCTGAAAAACACACAACAGTTTTGAAAGATCATTGTTGTCCTCAGTCTAAATTTAAAACACACATTTTGTCTGGTGTGATTGTCTTTGGAGAAGAAAGGGTTGAACTTCCAAATGTCTTTCTATACTGGCTGGTAGGATTGATGCAACATAGGTGGCATCGAATTACAGTTCCCAGAAGGCAATGCAATAATATTATGAATGCACAATCAGCATACATAAACCAGTATTACAAGTCAGGAGAGAATTCCCAGAAATTCATGAAGCTTCTGTGAAATGTATACTTCTAAGAAAGGCTTGCTAACAACTGAATCCAAACTGAGCTGAAGCATGTTTTTCCATCATTAATTGCAATTAGTGGGTCATGGCACCACAGCAAACAAAACAACCAACCAACCAACCAAACAGAAAACCCTGCAGAGCAAAAGAGAGAGAGAAAAAAAGGGGAAAGATCCAAATGTTTCTATTATTACAGAAAGCTGACCACTCCCAATCTAGTTGTATCTCAGTTTTTCTTCTTGTTTCTATATTTCTATGTCTCAGTTGAGAATTTCCCCAAGCAATGTACTTAGCAAAGCCTATGCATGTGGCGCTGGACTAAGTAATGAGCTCTGACCTTACAGGATTTAGTGTCTGGAGACAGATACAATAGAGATTATATATTATATAAGTGTGAGTATGCGGTGCCTTATGGCTATCACGACCACACTGAATGTTCACTTGTTCCAATTTTGGAAGTGAATGTATTGCTTTGGGAGTACAGTGGTACCTCGGCTTATGATTGCTTCGAAAACAGAGTAATTCGACTTATGAATGGAAATCCGTGGGTACAGGCAAAATTTGAGTTATGAAAAATGTCCATTTTGCTCAACTAATGAAAATGCTTCTCCCAGAGTGCATTGTATCTGGGAGGTTTTAATACACCTGTTCCATGCTTCTAGACCTCTGTGGGTTGCATGAGGTGTGGAGTGAGGAGGTGTGAAGTAGTGTTTGAGAGAGAGAGAGAGAGAGAGAGAGAGAGAGAGAGAGAGAGAGTTGGAGAGTTGGAGAGTTGGAGAGATTTGGAGTTGTTTTGGAAAGTTTTTTCCTGCAATTCTCTCCTGCTGGAAAGGTAGGTTGATTACTGTATTTTCTGTTCTCTCTTTCCATCTCTCTCTCCCCCCTCTCTCTCTCAATCTCTCTTTGCATGCATGGGGGCTGTGAGGGTGTTCTTTCCATGACATTTGTGCTCTCGAATTTTTGCAGTTTAGATGTCTTTTTAAATTACATTCATTTTGGAATTCAGCTTGCATGCATGTTTAAATTTCTTTTTATAAAGTTTTTTTCTTTTGATTGCAGGGTGGCCATGAAGTTTTGGATATTGGTGGTGCATGCTTGTTTATTTCATTATTATTATTTTAATTTCTCCTCTTTGGATTGCAGGGTGGCCAGGAGAATCTGTTTAGGGTTTCTGAGCATGTTTAGGTTTCTTTTTCCAATTTCTGCTCTTTGGTTTTCAGGGTGTGATGTGTGATGCTTTAAAATGTTTGGTCAAGGTGAGGCATGGTGCCATGACACCACAATCACTAGGAAGAAGAAAAAAGCAACACCATGAGGTTCCTGCAATCCACAGAGCAGAAATTGGAAAAATATTTTTAAACCTGCTCATAAACCCATAACAAAAGCTCATGGACACCCTGAGAACCAAAGAGGAGAAATTTTAAATAGGGTGAGGTGTGTTAATTTTCAGAGTGCCTGCCTTTAAAGTGCACTGAAGTGTTCTGTTTCTGTATCATGTTAAAAATGACATGTGAAGTTGAGAATTTTTATTTTGGGAAATTAATGTTGCTGTGAAGTGTGCATGTTTTTAAAGTGCACCTTAGAAAGAGTTTTGCACAAAAAACCTGGTGCCTTCCTAGCCTCCAGAATGAATTAATCCATTCCCAATGCATTCCTATGGGAAACCGCTGTTCGATTTATGAATAATTCAACTTACGAATATGCATTTAGAATGGATTAAAATCGCAAGCTGAGCTACCACTGTACTAGAAAAAGTATCTTTCAAGGCTTTCAATTGATGTCTCCCTTGCACCTTGCAATGGGATGTTAGAAAGTACCATATGCTGTACCTTATGTACCATATGCTGAAGCAAGGTTTGCCTGAAATAGGAAAAATAAAATTGCCTGCCAAACCTCAGCACATTTGAGGGATGGTGAGACTCATCAGCAATATTCAGTAACTGTACATTGAAGACACTTTGTACTATTGGACCTTTTTTTTTGCCAGCGCTTCCTTCCCAGACTGGTGAAAAAGCCACTTTCAAAGGATGAACATGCTATCTTCTGAACAGCATGGACCGAGTTGCTGAGGGTAAAGCGTTATTAGGGTAGAAGGATCTTGACTGGTTATATGGAGAATTACACCCTATTAGATCACCAGCTTCTGTCACTCATGCTTTTAAGCCACATCATTCAAACCACGGAACAGCAGGACTGGAAGGTTTTCAAGTCCAATCTCCAGCTGAAGCATGAAATGCACAACTAAAGCCTTCCTTGCACTGATGTAACTAGGGAGGGGCAGAAGAGTGCATTTCCCCCAGGGTGTGCAGCAATCTGGGGTGCCTAGAGGGGGAGCAGGAGGAATAAGCCATGCACCATCCTGCCAGCAGTTCCCCTTTCACCCCTCTAAGGCTTGGCAATCCTTAGTTGAAGGAAAGGAGGAGAGGGAAGCATGGATTTTTTTTCCCGAAGCAGCATCTCTGTCAATAGCTCCCCCCTAATACTTCCCACCATCCTGCTAAGGCTTGGCAATCATTAGGCTGGGGAAAGGAGGAGAGGGAAGCATGTGACGGAGGTGCTGCTTGGAAAAAATCTCATCACCTGCTTCCCTCTCCTCCTTTCCCTGGGCTAATGATCGCCAAGTCTTAGCCGGGGGAAAAGGAGTAGGGGAAAGTATGCTACAGAGGGTGATGCTTGAAAAAAAAAATCACCTGCTTGGCGCTATCTGTGTGCTCTGCAATTTGCACAGGAGAGCCTTTTCTGGGAGACCCCTGAAGAGGGTGTGAGAAAGAGGGACCCTTCTTCCCCTCCCCCATTGTTCCCAGAGGATCGGACACCTGTTGCTCAGTGGGTGAGATGAAGTTGTGGGGCAGGAGAGGGTGCAAAAACTAACTTTGTCCAAGATGCTCCAAACCCTAGTTACGCCTCTACTTCCTTGCAGTTGGACATCCAACCTTTTTTGGTAACTATCAATGAAGAAGTGTCTCCCATCTTCTGAGGTGGTCCACTTCACTGTCAAACAACTCTTACTATCAGGAGTTTGTTCCTCATGCTTACTCAAAACATGCTCCTTTTGGCATGGAACTGGAATACTATTCAAAAAGACTGTACGTTCCCTCCCAGCCCCCCACCTCCAAATTCCAGCTCAGAATGTTCACACAAGGCCCTTTGGGTTTGAGATTAAATATTATTACCCGTGTCTCTGAGAAATAAAGGGCTGTATATCACTGTGTACACTGCTGACAAACCTGTGCAACTGCATATGAAAATATGATGTGACTTTTAGTTCCACCCTGTCGAAAGTTGTTGGCACTGGCACGCTCCCATTATCCATTGGCTTGGCTGACAGGCTAACTCATTTAAGTCACCAGTAACCTTCCCCAACTGGTGAGCTTCACTGGGGCAGGTGACAGGAAATAATTAACAATCTCTCTCCTCTCTTCTCCTCTCCCTCTCTCCCCCTCCCTTTCCTTGCCCCATGCCTCATGGTTTAATTAATTAATATTGCTTCTTAAAATAAGAAGTTGTTTACTTCAGCAAACTGATTGCTGCTCGCAAAAAAACATCTGAGACAGGACTGTGCCCAAGGGATTGCATTAACTTCATTGTTTATTATAGCTGCAAACAAAGCTGCAAAAGCTCATCTTGCCATGAGGCACCCTGACAATCTGCCAGTTTAGTTACCAATAATAATGAGAATGGCACAAGCAATAAGCTCAGCACTAATCTAATGAGGGCCTGTTTCAATTGCCCATTGATATTACTGCAGCTGCTAAGCACTCAGTGCTTGGGACATACAAACAAGAGGTATATCTCCAATCAGCTGAAATATAATTATCCTCTCAATATATCCTTGCTCATGCATAGAAGCGAGCTTGCCTCTTTTCCTTTTACCCTCTGAGAGTTCATGAGGGCAAATATGTCCCAGTCAGCCGTGCAAAATGGATGGGATCATCTCCCTATGATCAGCTCAGGAGTTTCAATTAGGATGTTAAAGCAGGCACCCAGGCAGACGGGCACATGCATGTGATTTACAGGCTCGTGCTTACCAGAACCATGTGATGTCACTTCCTTTGCTGAGTTCCTGCCGTGAATGCGATTAGGAACCGATGGGCAAATAACATGACTCCACTGCTAATGAACTTCCCTACTGAGGGATGAGTACAGTGCATTATCATTTTGTACTTCAGCCTCTTAATTATGACTTTTGTTTTTACCCCCACGTAATTATTATGCATGCTGACATTTTTTGAAATTAAGTTATCGGGAATAGACTTAACTGCTTCTGCTCAAGAAATGGAAAGTGATCCAGAAATCAATGAACAGCAACCAAACTGCTATGAAAAAGGCAAACAAACAAACAAGTCTTTTGTCATTCTCTACTAGTGTAACCTCATTGGGCTTTGTTCAACCAACTGATATATAAGTTCCTTTGATTCAATGCCCAAAATCCAGTTGTTTAGTGTAGTAAAATGCACTAGAGCAGGCCCATTGAATCAACAGGGATTTAATGAGTCAACTCTCCCATAAGTGCCACTAAGGCTGTGGTCACACCTGGGTTTCGATCCTGATCTTCTGAAGGTCCGGCTTTTCCTCTTCGTCCCATCACGTGATTTAATATGTTGGACAAGAGTTCTCATGTCAAAAGCTTTTCTTATTAAAGTGCAGTTCAGCCCCCTTGGCTAGCAGGTGGCGCTAGCATTTGAAAAAAACGGACCACTTTGCTGGGGGAAATTAATGCTTGTAGGACCGGATAGAGCTTCCTGTTTCTCCGAAGGTGAACATTTTTAAAAAAACACAGCCCATAGGCCCCAGGAATAGCCAAAGAAAGAAAGAAAAAGAAACCCGGATCATCTGCGTGGTCCCACGGCGTCTGCCTCCTTAAAAGCTGGATTTTCAAAGCAAGCCAAAAAAATTTCTACCTCATAGGTGAGCCACAGAAACCTCGCTTAAGGGATCATTACCGGGTTTTCTTTTTTCTTTTTTTTTTCAAAAAGCCAGGTGGCCGTGGGGACGGCATTTTTGGACTCAGTTTATTTAGTAATTTAAACTGCTTTTAAAGGACATGGGACCGAGCCCTGTCAAATGTGCATTCTAAAACGAATAAAAAATATAAAACCAGCACCGACCTGGCCCCAGGGGCCACACAGTCCGTGCTTGAAGGGAAAAAAATGAGGTGCTGGCCCCAAGCCAGTGCCTCAAAAAGCTCCCAGCTGGGGACTTTTAAAACATTAACAACAAAAAAGGAGTGCTGACCCGGCCCCAGGGGCTGCGTGGTCAGCACTCAAAAATGAAGAATTTTTTTTTTTTAAAAAAACAGTGCTGACCCAGCCCTAGGGGCCACGTGGTCGGTGCTTGAAGGGGGAAAAATGAGGTGCTGCCCCCCAAGTCAGCACCTCAAAAAATCCCTGGCTGGGGACTTTTAAAACAAATAAAATAAAATAAAAAAGGATTGCTGACTTGGCCCCAGGGTCTGCGTGGTTGGCACTCTAAAATGAAGAAAAAAAAATAATAAAAAATACAGTGCCGATGCAGCTCCAGGGGCCATGCAGTCAGCGCTTGAAGGGGAAAAAAAAGTCACCTCAAAAGAGAGAGAGAGATAGAGAGAAGCCAGCGCCTCAAAAAGCCCCTGCCACCAGGGCCAGGTTCGCCTGCTGCCGCTGCCACCGCCACCCAGTAAGTCAACCCGAACCACTTCGGTTTGGTTCGGGTTCGTACTATTTTTTTAAAAAAATTGTACGAACCTGAACTGAACCAAGGGTGAGCCTGAAACAGACAAACCCGAACCATGGGTTTTCTGTTTCTTGCCTACCTCTACTGTTCACCTTTTCAAAGAATTCAAAAAGGTTTGTCAGGCAAGACTTACCCTTACAGAAACCATGCTTATTTTCCCTCAGCAAGGTTTGTTCCTCTATGTGTTTTAAGATTTTCTCTTGGATGAGGCTTTCCACCATCTTCCCTGGGGCAGACATAAGGCTAACTGGCCTGTAGTTTCCCAGGTCTCCCCGCCTTCCTTTTTAAAAAATTGGTGTGACATCTGCTATCCTCCAGTCTTCCAGCACTGTGGCCATTTTAAGAGACAAGTTGCATATTACCATGAAGAGATCCGCAATTTCATTTCTCAGTTACTTAATAACCCTTGTGTGGCTGCCTATGGGTCCCCTGCCACCAGAGCCTTTGGAGCCACTGCCACAGGTAACAAAACTTTCATTTCATATGAATTTTTGTTGTAAAAATTTGTATGAGATTAAACGAAATGAAATGTCGGGGACCCCAAAACAGAACGAAATGAAACACAGTTTTTCTGTTTCATGCACATCCCTACCCCAACTGTAGCAAAATAGTAGATTACAAAGGGCGTTTATACACGACCCCTAAGCTCCGCAGCAAATGGCTGCAAGTTCCGGAGCTTAAAAATGTTTCCCCACCAGCTCCGGAGCTAACAGAAAGTTAAGTGCAACCCCGCCCACCTAAGTGCGACCCAGCGCACCTTTCAGGTACCTGCTCTTTGATGGTGAAAAATTTTGATGCGGAGAGTGCCGGGCTCTCCTCGCTTCTTTTTGTTGTTGTTGGGTTTTTTTGCCTCCCGCCCCTTTAAGAGGAACCAGGAAGTAACGGGGGTAGTCGGAGCAATTTCCACAGCACTCGGAGGGAAGAGTGCATTCTTTTTTCTCCCTTTTTAAGGCTTTTTTTACCTCCCTCCCCTCACGCAGACAGAAGCAAGGAAGTGCGGAGTCATGGGGAGGAAGGAAGAGCAACGAACCCCCAAGATCTCTGGTCCGAATTTAAGGGACCAGCGGATCTTAGGGGTCATGTAAAAAGGCTCAAAGAGAGGGTTTGCCTTGCTAAGTTACAGCTGTTCAGGTTTGGAGGGGGGAGGGCAAGACATCTCCAAAGTTTGCTTCTATTTCTCATGGTGTGTGCATGCTAGTTTTATAGCAATGAAGGGAAGAGTCAAAGAGATTGTGTGGCAACATGAAAGGGAAATTTGCACATATGCTGACAAAGCAGCCTCTTCAGTCTGAATGTGATCACTGAGATCAGCCATTTATAGCGGTTCTGACTTCTACATTCTAACAAAAGAGGAATTTTTGAGAAAATTATGCTCAGCTGATGAGAAAATGAGAAAATGATGCTCATCATTAGCTGCTCCCAACACCGAATTCCTGGACAAATTCAATTTCTAGCTCAAGTGATCATATACTCGACATATGTGTTGAAACATATAATGTATTTGTGTACATTACATAATAATAATAAAAACAGTGCCGATGCGGCTCCAGGGGCTACGCGGTCACCGTGTATAATGTAAAAAGGGACTGTTGGGACTGAACATCTGATAGAAAGCTATAGAAAGAATGAAATTCTCCAGACCCCAACCATGGCTGGTGTTCAGCTATTGAAGCTGGGGAGATGACTCAGGCTGCTACTACAGGGGCTTTTTAGCCTACACCCCCCCCCCCCCGAGGAGATCAACTTGGTCATTCCTTAATCTGGCAATCAGGGACTTCTACTTTTTTTTAAAATGTGGTTAGAAACTCTCTATTTTGGTTGATTTCCAGTGCATGTGGCATCTGGAAAGTGGAAACATACTAAAGCTCATAACTGGCAAATTAAAGCTTCAGTTTGGAGTTTCTACTTTTCATAAATTCAGAAAATAAAGGCTGTTTTAAATTTGTAACTCTATTGTTAACCTTTTCTGTGAGTTTTCGGGAGGGAAGGACTAAAACTATAACCAATTACTTTGTAGAAGTAGCTTTCCTAATTTTGGTGTGAGAGGGTACAATTTGAAATTATATTGCCTAGCACTGAAGAACAGCCCCCGCCCCCCCAACTGCCTTGGGTCCTCTTGAGGAGAAAAGAAAGGCATGAACTTTGTAAATAAATAAATATTATATTATTGCATGGTCATGGACCAGAGTCAACTCATGAATCAAGATAGGAGGGCTTCTTACTTCAAAATGGTGTGTGTGTGTGTGTGTGTGTGTGTGTGTGTGGTGTGTGTGTGTGTGTGTGTGTGTGTGTGTGTAACTCCCCCACACACCCCACAAGCTCCTTGTATCATGGGCACTGATGATCTAACTAACTAGAGCAGTGTTGGCGAACCTATGGCATGGATGCCAAAGGTGGCACTTGGAGCCCTTTCTGTGGGCACCCAACATCGCCCCTTCACAGCCACCTGTGTTCAGGTTAAATAGCTGTATTGGCACTTTGCAAAAAATTAGTGGGTTTTGAATCATAGTTTGGGCACTCAGTCGCTAAAAGGTTCGCCATCCATGAACTAGAGCAATTCCCCCACACACATTAGAATAATAAAGACTCTTTCATTTTCATTGAATGATCCAAGTTGCACAATTTCATGCAGGTTTGCAGCAAGTGGGGGCTTTATTGTTCGCTTCTGTAGCTGCTATATTGATTGCTGATTACTGCTAAAATATTGGGTTAACTTCAAATGAGTTAAAATATTTTATGAGGCCAAAAATGAATGTCTTTCATATGCAATCAGGAAATGCCTATCTTCCAGACATGAGATGTTCTTTAATTAAAAAGGGTCAGGTGGGAGGAAGAGATGAAATTAGATAAATTCACAGGGAATAACACCACCATCCCTGGCACCCTGCCAAGACAGTGAGCAAATTAAGATTCTTGTTCAAATAGTCCTAAGAACTCTCTCACATAGGAACTGATATTCCTATAACCGTGCGGTCACTCCCTTGGAAATGCCAGAAGAATAACGAGATCTGAAAAAAGCACTAGAAGTACAAAAGGAGCAACTGGGGTTGCTGTGTTTTGATTTGCTGACAGTAGTTTATTGGCTAACTGATTGATTTTTAGAAATATGCTTAACGTAGGCCTTTCTAAAAGTATTTTGAAGCGGGGGGAGTGAAACGAAGCAAGACACAGCTTTCCCATGGGACATTTCTCAAAGGCAAAGTTTGCCGTAAACTGCAAATTTTCAGACAAATAACAAAGTGTACATTCAGGGTCAACCTAACACATTTTAGTTCCTGAGGCAAGTAGCAATGGTACATTAATGCCCTTAAAATCCATGTTACATCACTCATTATAGCTTATCATCATTTTTATGAAGTTTATGTTTATGAAGTGGACCAAGGGTGTTCTCTCTTCTATTTTTCACTTGGATACAAAAGTCCTGCACTCTTTTCTGTGAGACTGCCTCTTCCTGCTTCCAAGCCTTTAATACAGCTGCAGACATGTGTGGGCATCCAACCATAACTTCCTGGAAAGCCTAGACCATCCCATTAACAAAGCAAAGGTATTTTGTGATAGCCCAATTCAATATTCCATAAGGCAATTTAAAAAAACTAGTGGACCTCAAAGCAAACAAACAAAAAAATTACAGTATTTTGAAACTCTTGTTTCAGCACCAAATTTAGCACAGGCATAGCAGACAGTCTGTTCTTCCTCAGTTTGGGGATGTTTTGGCAAATGGTGTTCAAGTTATAATTTTTCTAAGTAGTAAAACTGTTTTACAACTTGTGCAAACACCAATGCCTTTCTATGCCTGTGGATTTAAAACAGATCAAATACATTGAAAAGACCAAACTTGTTTAGTGGTTAATGCCAGATTTTGATTTGGAAAGTTTCCAAGGGCACCCATGGTTCTAATACTGATTTTAGAAATCAGTAAGATGCTTTGTGCCATGTCTGATGTGTGGTGACTATATGAGTTACTGACTTCCAAAATGTTCTACCATTAATAGCTCTGCAAACCAACAGCATCTCATTTTAGGTGGTTCTCCCTCACCATTATTTATTTATTTATTTATTTAGAATATTTTTTACCCCACCTTTCTCCTTGGAAAAGGACCCAAGGTGGCTTACAAATAATGAAGGACAATATGCAGTCCAGAACATTTAAGACATATTTAAGTTAAGAAAAGGGAATTTGAAGAGGCTTCTTAGAACATTAAAAAAGTAACACTAGACCTATAAAGAGTATGCAAGAAAAAAAGAAAAATCAATTATGAGGAGTGAAAAGCAACATGGAGAACACTAGTGTTCTTTTGAAATCAGTCAATGCAGTCATATATGGTAATCCATATAAAGTCTCACAGTAGGTAGTCCCTCATTCAGGTGGGGCAGTCCTGGCCTCCAGTGGGAGGGAGCCCCAAAGTCTGGGAGCAGCAACAGAGAAGGTCCTTTCATGTGTTCTTCGGAGACACACCTGTGAAGATGGCGGGATGGAGAGAAAGGCCTTTCCTGATGACCTTAGCACCCGAGCCGGTTCATACTCCGATATTCAATCTTTGAGGTAGCTTGGTCCCAGGCCATTTTCTGCTTTCCATTAAGTTCTGCTCAGATCTTGCAAACTAACAGTAGTCATCCCATATCCTGTTTGATCCTCCTCTTTGTCTCCTGGTCGACCCCACTTTTCCCACTAATATAGTCTGTGGTAAGAAGAGGGTATCCTGTAAACCATCTTGACTGCTGCTACTGGCATTGTCAATGTCAACATTCAGGCTGTCCTTTGTTATGTAAAGTTTGGCATCCTTTTTTCCTGCTGGCAATGTGGGCATGATATTATGCAGCCATACTGGGACATTTCCTGGCTTTTTGAATCTTGGGTAGAGAAGCACAATATCCCACATGCATAAACCAAACCTAAATCAGGAGAGATAAGGGATATAAACACTAACTTATTCCTTCCCCATGAGTTAAATGAGAGAATAGGGGGGGAAACAATTTCTCTGCTGTGAGATGAACATATTTTAGAAATTGGTCCTGGAACAATTTCATGTGTTTTCTAGAGATTTTATTTTATTTGTAAAAGGGGTACATTTCTGTAGATTGCACTTCTTCTGAAAATATAATCAGTAGGGAAGGCCTGGGGAAAACCTTAGGGTTTGCTACTGTGCCAAATAAAGAGAGAGATCAACATTTCTTCTCTAACCTCCAAATAAAGAAACCTCAGAAAGGCCACTGAAGATTGAATGCATTCAGTGGTTACGAACGCTGATTATCTGGAGTACCCCAAGAAACATTGTGGCAGGATGGATGGAATCTCAAGTAGAACTTTACAAAAAGCTTTTAAATTTAAATATATAAGTATTTATCCTTCCTATTTTCTTTTTTTGCAAGTTCCACTTATATTTAACCCTGTTAAGGATTCCCCTAAATATAATTGTAACATATTGCTGCAAGAGCCACTTGTAGTCCATTATTTCATTATTTCTGTGATTGGTATTGTTCTCAAAGAGTCCTTCATGCTTTTATTATATTTCTACTAATTTTGAGCCACAGCCTATCAGGTAGCTTTTCTTCTCTTGTTTAAGATGGAAATGAATCCTTTGTTTGTGAAGAATAATGTTGATAAAATAAAATAACATACAACAGAGCGATGACTGTTTTCTTTTTCTTTTCATGAGCTGTTTTACCATATGTTGGTAAACAATGGACATAATGTTTTGGGGAACTAGGATTCAAATGTTGCTTTTATTATTATTGTGACAGACTAGGGTAGACAGTCACTTTGCTTTCTATATCAAACATGACTAATTTAATAGGAGAAACACTGACTGAAATCCTGTTCATCTTCCTGGAACAGAAAGTTATGCCTGCAAAAGTCTGCCAGGCTGTGTGCTGTGGCACTGATGATTGTGTAATTCAATTAAACAATCAGTTGCCAAGTTCCCATTGCATCTGATTGTGCAATGTGCCTGTGAGGTGCTTTGTGAAAGTCCAAGTTACTGTTGACATAACATCAAGTTATGCAAGTGTACCTGCTCAATAGGACTTCAGCCAATGGACAATAAATTATCTATGGTTGAACAGGATTAAATTCCTACATTTTCATGAAGAAAAGACAGAATCAATGTTCAAGTCACTGGTGGCCAAAATCCTATTATTTATGCCTGCCAGATCAATGTATTTGGCATAAATGTCTTTCACAAACTGCTGTAAATTAAGAAGTTAGCGTAAGCATTTGCTGTTACACATCAAACTCTGTGACCGTTGAGCAACAGTAAAAGCCTATGCTGACTTATTGGAGCAATTTGTCAAAGAGATTTACACCAGTTGTTCTAGGCCAATGTAAAAACTCAGTCGAAGTTTGGCTGGTATTTCCCTGCATCTTCCATGACACTGAAGCAACAGTAACTTGCAAAATATTCTCCTGCTCAAGTCCGTTCTTTTAAATTAGTAAATGGGTTAACTCAGAAAGCGTATAGCCTGAGTTGAGTGATCATGTGACCAGCTGTTCCTATGAACTGGTCCACACTCCTCCTTATCCTATGTGGAAGCCTTTAAATCAAGGAGACTTCCATTTGTGAAAATAGTTTGACCTCCTTCCTCTGAGCTTTCTAATATGGGCTGCAAGCAGTAGAATCACAGTTATATGTCCTGAACTATAGTTCACAAACATAGTTTAAGCCAACATATTTATTTTAATATGAGATTTCATGATGCAACATTCAGGCCATTATGGACAAGTAGTCATCATTATGCAGCAGAGTGAGTGAAATGTAACACAGAAGATGACTAATTAGCACATTGTTCATTTGAAGCATTTATGCATTTTGCACTTATACAAAAAAAGCTTATATCTTTCTTAAAGGTACCCCAAGACTCCTCCTTCTTTTCTTGTGGGGGCATTTTTGGTAATTGGTTCTGAAACAAGCTAACACAGATACCTCCTTGCAGAGTATATTGATGATGGGACCCCTGCAGTTATCATTGTGTAGATAATGGCGGCGGCGGCAGCAGCAACAACAATTCTCTACTGCTGGAAAGGTAGGTTGATTACTGTATTTTCTTCTCTCTCTCTCTTTCTCTCTCTCAATCTTTCTCTCTCTCTCTGACTCCTGCTCAGCACAGCCTTCTATCCAGAAATCATGAACTATTCAGTGTACACATTATCAAAGTTAATACTGGAACCTGGCCTGGTCAATATTAAACTTTGCTGAAAACTGATATGTCACAGGGGAGGAAATTTAAATATATATCCAATAAACTCTCTCTCTCTCTCTCTCTCTCTCTCTCTCTCTCTCTCTCTCTCTC
>JAHTLZ010000114.1:12311953-12324648 GCA_023846285.1 Phrynocephalus versicolor | reverse complement strand
TTCTTCTTCTTCTTCTTCTTCTTCTTCTTCTTCTTCTTCTTCTTCTTGTTTTGCAATGTGCCAATACTTGAATACAGTGGTATCCCAGATTGCAAATGCTTCAGGTGCTACCCTTCAGTAAAGCAAGGATTGAAGAGCAGGGGTGCTATACTTCGGAAAAGTGATGCATGCTTTTGAATTTCCCGTGGCCACAGCAAGGGTCCTGTGACCACAGAAAAATTCAAAAACCTGTTCTTCAATGCTTGCTTTCCCAAAGAGTAGCATCCCATCCACCTCTCTGCCTTGGGCAGAGAGGCGGATGGGGGTGCTGCACTGTCAGGAAAGCCAGGGGGAGTGGTGGTGGCTTGTGGTCTTTTTTCATAGCCCCACTTTAGTCTCCAGCCATGCTGCTCTGAGCATCCCAAAAGTGGCATGGCTGGAGAGTAAACGGGGGCTATGAAAGAGCCCACAAACTGCTGCCTCCCCTTCACACAGATCTCTGCATGGAGCACAGTGGTGTGGTCCCAGCAGAGTGGAAAGTGCCATGGCTGTGAGGGGGCAATGTCATATGCCCACAGAAAGGGCTCCACATGCCACCTTTGGCACACATGCCATAGATTCACCAACACTGTTCTAGAGGAACGCATCACATATTATACGCTTAATGTAAGTCCGTACAACCACTGCAGCTTCCAGGCCCAATTATCCATACATGCCTTCTCTAAAGCCAGTGGGCTCAGATACAATTCTGAGCAGTTCCATAATACTTGCATATCCTGACTTATGATATCAAAAATATCTACTTGAGGTATCACATGGGTCTGTCTCCTGGCATTGTGTGTGAGCTGTAAAATCCCAGGGAATAGAAAAATATGGTATTTAGCAAGTCATTGGTGTCATGTTGTCTCCATGCTGCCTTAGGGGACTTGGGGAGTTTCTCTATTGACCAAACTTTACAAATTATGCTGTTGTAATTGTTGTTGTGGCTGCTGCAGCCTACGATTAAATTTTCATAGGCCATCTAGTACTAAATTTTCATTGGCTTTCTGGGGTATATGTGTACCTGTGACTTAATACATGTCTATGGTCGTGTCGTGAAGGCAAACATGTGCTGATACGGTCACCCATAATTAGTGTCCCTCTTTTATGCCAGAAATAACTCCCCACATTATTGAAAAATGTTGTCTAAGAAAGATTTCATCACACACACCTATTACATATGATAGTAGTGTAGGTGAGTTTACCCTTCTAAAACTTGGGAACAGTCATGTTGCATATCTTACTTATTAATAAAGAAAAGAGTGCATGGGGATCCTTGCAACTGGGGGAGCAATTTTCTCCACCTAACATTCATGTCCTAGGATGAAAAACTTCACAGGACTGCACATAATAGCAAAGTGGGAGAAATAAAAGGAAAAAAAAATTAGTAGGGAGTGAAATCATCATTCTTCCACCAGCAAATATCCAATCGGGGCCTGGCCTGCATGCACAATTGTACAGGAGCTGATACCACATATGCCATAGTTTCTCTGTGCATTCTGCAACAAAACATAACTGTGGGGAATGTAAGTGTCCCATAGTGGCACACAAAGATCCAAACACTCGTCTTTGAAAAGTCATATGGCCTTTCATCTTTGTTCATCTGTTCTTACCCCTAAGCTTTTCCACAATTTGTTCTCAAAGGCAGAAGCAACAACAGCAAAGTTGAATGCAGTATTTTTTCATTCGTGTGTCTGTGAGTCGGTATGAATTTTTTTTTTTAGCAACACATTGGGGATGATGTCAATGGGCTGTGGAGAGGGGGCTCCATGGTGCTGCAAAGGTGTCACACTTTGGACTCGAGGGGGGCAGAGGCGATGAGAGATGCCTACATGTCTGGGCAGAAGGTCCTGTCACTCAGCTGATGGAGTGGGACCGATGACAGCTCTAAAGGGACATTCTATTTGGAGGTGAGATACCACGAGGGTGGCTGATGACAGGAATGGGAAAGGGAGGCGTACCTCGGGTACATGAGACCTTTGGCCGGGGATGCTGTTGCTATCTAGGGAGCCTGTATGTTTGCAGAGTTCATTGCTAAGACTTCCCTGGCACAGATGGCAAGCTCAGAGTTTCAACTGGTGTGATAAAACAAAGAGGAGAAAAGATGAACAGGCAAAGTTCAGACAGAACTTTCAGAGAGAAGGAGAAACAGGAAACGCTAAGCTGGATTTGAGCAAACGTTGTCCCTCATGCTCTACCTGTTTGCTATCAGCGCTGGCCGGCCCAATAATTAGACAGAATGCAATCTCAGCAGATTTGGGGTATAATGAAAGAGCAGGAAATTGCTAGTTGCTTTCATTTGCTACTGTTAAAAATATATATCAGAGATGGGAGGAGTGTTTGCGTAATTCTCTGCAACATATGCCAGGATAACTTTACTAGCTTTGGGTATGATGGTGAGCGCATGAGTTGGTGAATGGTGAGCGCTTCCGGTTGTTCAGGCAGCACAACCTCTTGGCTGAGTTCTGTATCATTGTGCTTTTGGAGATTGCATGAGAAGGTTCTGTGTTGCTCTTCAAGACTGCTCCTGGGAGCAAATTATAGAAGTGGGGGTGTCTTATGCAGGAGGTCTGGAGCAACAGTTTTTTTCTGTACATGCAGGACAGATGTATTTATTTGTCCACGTGTCTTATTTATAGGCCAGTTTTTTTCCTGATAAGAGGATGCAAGGCACTTCACAGCATTAAAAAGAATACAATTATGAACACGAAAAGACCTGGTATTTGTTAGCGTCTCTCCTACTCTTTGGCAGGACCCGCTATTCTGTTTGTTGTCTTCCAATCTTCATGGTTGTGGGCTTGGTCCGGGTGAACCTGGAACAACTTCATGCCATTGTCAAGGGTGTTCATCCAGCACTGTTTTGGTCATCCCCCTCAGTTGGCCCTTCTGACCTGGGCCAGAGTTTTTAGAGCTTGTGTATAAACACAAAAAGATATACATTTTAAAAGCTATAAAGCTGATTAACGTATATTGAATAATTAAAATAGCAATAAAAATGGCATTCAGGATCTAATTTGTGATTGTTAAAAGCCTGCCTTCAAAGGTGAGTCTTCAGCTGCTAGTAGAAGCATAAAAGGGGGTGAATGTTTAGGGTTACCCCAAGGGAGTGTTCCATAATCGACGGGCAACCACAGAGAAGGCCCTCTGATAGCAGGCCTTATGTATTGCCCTTTTCCAAGTCTGAGAGATGCCTGAATGGATGTGTTGGGGTCCTTATAAGATGATAGATAGATAGATAGATAGATAGATAGATAGATAGATAGATAGATAGATAGATAGATAGATAGATAGATAGCACCCCATGGACATGGCCTGCCTTTGGAGGGCAATCTCTCAATTTGCAATGGGAACATGCTTTGAAGGAATATGTAAAGCAGCTTTCATCAGACCCCTTTGTTGGGTAAATGAGCATGGCAATTGAACACATTTAGATAACAATAGGTATGCATATTATGTATGCAACCTTACTTGTACTCTTTAAAAAATGATACAGCTGTCCCACACTTTTCACTCTTTATACCAGTGTCCAGGTAAAGGAAAGCGTTCTGCTTATATACCACCCCATAACACTTCAAGTTGTCTGTGGGTGGTTTACAGTTTTAATTACAGTAATGCAGTCTACACATTGCCCCCCCCCTCCACCAGCAAGCTGGGTACTCATTTTGCTGACATCGGAAGGATGGAAGGCTGAGTGAACCTTGAGCCTGCTACCTGGGATTGAAGCCCAGGTCATGAGCACAGTTTTACCTGCAGTACAGATATTTAACCACTGTGCCATGGGGCTCAAAATAAGTTCTGGAATCTGGGAGTTACTTTTTTGAATTATACCTTGAAGAATTTCCCTGGCATTGCTATAGGGTACCAGTGTCCATGCCACACTACTGCACCAGTCCAGTCCAGTCATGGTTATTTTTGATGGGGCTTTTTCTATTGTCATATCTTGGAAATGGTTATATTTTGGACCACAAGTCCCAGAATGCCTCAGTAAGCATGGCAGGGAAATTCTTCAAGGTTTAATTCAGAAAAGTAACTCTCCCAGATTCCAGAACCTATTTAGTTACCATTCATTGGTACTGATTTGGACTCTCTCTTTTTTGTACTACTTGAAGCAACAGAATATTACCTAAGGCTGCTATTTTTCTGGTAATACAAATCTCATTTGCTTCCCTGTGTCATTTCCTCCATTATTTTAACCAGATTTTCTCATCTCATAAGCTCTTGTACAAAAGGTACACAAGACTTTCTTATTTAATTTCCTCTCCAGACACAGAGGGGAAGTATTTGAAAAATCCTGATTAGGTAACAATCAGAATCAACTGAAGCAGCATAATGTACACACGACACTAATAATGCTTAACATGTCGGCAGTGCTTTCTGTCAGGAAAGCACTTTACAAATATTAAGGCCTTGATTTCCAGAGATGCTAAACATTCATTGGCATCTTTGCTTCTGATGGAACACATAACTCAGGCCTTAAATCTCTCTAATAATAAGGAACAACTAGGCATTTAAATGCAGCATTGCAAGTGTTCACAGTATTCCTCATATATTATTTCAGTAATTGAATTTCTTAATGTTCCCTATCTAATTCAACTAAGGGTAATAAAGATTCACTGGCTGTGCCACAGAAATCAGGTGTAAGAAGCTCCGAAGGTTAAACTGCTATAGAAAGGCTCCATTATTTTTCCAGTTGCAGCTCAGACAATACAAGTCTAATCTCTCTGACTGTGGGTATTAGAGATGGGCACGACTCAAAAAAATTGTTTTTCGTTTTTCGTTTGGTCGTTTAGGGGTCTGTTTCGGTTCGTTTTCGTTAGGTAACGAAACGAAAAAATGAAAACGAAAATGAAAAATTGCTGTTTTGTTAGCATTCTTTTCAGTTCAATGCATTTGCCGCAACGAAAATGAGAAACAGCAAAAATTTTCGTTTCGTTTCCGTTTCCGTTTTGTTTTTGAAAAATTTTTGTTTTCGTTTTCGTTATGAAACAAAAAGAAAAAAGAAAAATGAAAATGAAAATTTTGCTGAGTCATGCCCATCTCTAGTGGGTATATCTACAGAGTGAGGGCAATGAGAACTGCTTCAGGGGATTTAGTTTTCTTTCATTTAAGTGGCCACACAGGGGTGTTTCCCTGCCCCCCAGGAAGAGCCTTAGCATCCCAGTTCTATTTGAAGTAACTCTAGGTGATACAGTTCAAAAGAATTGTCCTGATAATGGTGGATGAACATTGGAACTTGACTTCACTGCACCCAGTTGCTCAAATCGCATACCTGGTTAATGGTTTTTGGAATTGTAGTTTTCATATGACCTAGGCCAGATGGCTCATGGTATTTTATTATTCTTACTTAATTATATTTGTTTAAATAGTATTTCATATTAATTTTGTCATCTTGTTCATCACTGACCATAAATTAAAAAATAAATATATATTTGTTGCATCCTGTGATCAACACCAGGATAAAAAATTAAATTAGCCAGACCCAAACTCATAATATTTCTTGATTTCTTTTCTTATTCATTTACTATCTGACATAAATACATGAGCTGTACTAATGACAAGGTCCAGGGAAATGAACTGTATATAAATATGTTTAGAATAGTAGATCATGCTTGGTCAGAGTAGTTATTCTTCACATTCCTCTGCATTTCCTTGCCTTTCAGTATTCCTATGAAGAAACATATGTATCCCCTATCATCATCCACGAGGTTCCTGCTCTTTTTTATTTGTATCAGAGTTAGACATGGGCACGACTTGGCGAAATTCTCGTTTCCATTTCCGTTCCCCTGTTCCGTTATGTAACGGAAATGGTAATGACAATTAAGCCATCAGAACTCGAACTCGAACCGATAAAAGAAAAATTGGGTCTGATTTGTCATTGTCGTTCATGGCATCACGGCGATTGTGCGATGCCAAGTGGCACAGAAAAAAAGTTTTAAAAATAAAAAAACCCGATTCCCAGCCAAAAAAGCAGGCAAAAATATGCCTGCCTCAGTGAGGGCACCTACCAGAGGGGTGGTTTCTGGGGGAGGGGGTCCCCGGCCTCCCCCCCTCTCCTGTCCTGGGCTGTTCTGGTGGGGGTCATCCTCATCGTCTCACCATGTCACGCGGTGCGGGGGGATCCAAAATGGCGAGGCGACCGCAATATTTATTTTGAAATCGTGGTCCAAAAACACACCAAAGCACCACAGAAACATGTGAAAATTAGGTATTTTAACTGCCTGAATTTTTACAGTAGCAGCAGTGGGTTTTTCTTGCAATAAAACGTCTCCATTGATTTTATTTTATTTTATTTTTATTTTTATTTTTTTACACCTGTGCAATGATGGGCTGGCCATGGGATGGGACCATGCAAATTTTTGGAGCCATTCCACCAATTGCATGGCCACTTGGCCAGGTTTTGACTGAGACTTCTGGGTTGTGCCAGTCGGGCATAAAAAGCTCACTAACCCTAGCCCTAGCCCTAGCCCTAACCCTAACCCTAACCCTAACCCATACACCAGTACACTGTCCTTCTTAGTGGATCAGAGGCACCCAGAGGTGCAGCCCACTAACTCACCCTAACCTTACCCATAACCCTAAGCCTAGCCCTTGCCCTAACCCCAACCCTAAGCCAGATCTGTACTCGCATTACGCAAGTACACTTCCCTTCTTAGTGAGCCAGAGGTGCCCAGAGGAATTCCTCTTTCACCTCGCTCACCCAGTACAATGCCAGTACGCCAGTATGCTGTTCTTCTTAGTGAGTCAGAGCAAAGCCAGGAACCCAAAAGAGAGGTGCCTCGCCCTCTGCCACTTGGTACACGATGGCTACACGTACCCTTCCTTTTCCTTTCCTAGCAGGCCAGAGGAGGCACCCACCCCAGAGAGGTGCCTCCAGGAGCCCCTAAACGCCTACGCGTTACCCTTCCTTTCCCTTCGTAGCGGGCCAGAGGAGGCACCCACCCCAGAGAGGTGCCTCCAGGAGCCCGCTAACCCTACCCCCCTAAACCAGTACTAACGACAGACGACAAATGAAATGACAAATTTTTGAAAAATTTCACGACAAATGGAAACGAGCCGAAACGGGCCGGCTCCGACACACAACAACTCAAAACGTCATTTTTCCTGGTCGTGCCCATCTCTAATCAGAGTGTTGTACAATTTAAAATTATGGATATATGAAATATAGATAATTTTTTATTTTATTTTTTTGTTTCATTTGAAATGATTTTTTAAAATAATTCATTTCATTTTTTGTGAGTTTTATTTTTTGTTGGCACAGGTTCTTTAAAATGTCTTTGAGCCACCAAGGCTTCCTTGGTGGCTCAAAGACATTTTAAAAACCCAACACCTTTCCCACCCAATGTGCTGCATTGGGGAGGAAAGGTGCAGGTCATTTCCCCCCCTCCCCCAAGCCCTGCACGCCAGCTGATTGGCACTAGGGTGGGTCAGAAGGATTTTTCCCCCACCCCAGCACTGATCAGCTGACGTGCAGGGCATGGTGGAGGGGGGGAAAGACCCTCACCTTTCCCACCCAATGCACTCCATTGGGGGGTGGCACAGGGTTTTTAAAATGTCTTTGACTCACTGAGGCAGCCTCAATGACTCAAAGATATTTTAAAGTACCTGTGCCTTTCCACCCCAATGGGGTGCATTGAGGGGGAAAGGTGCAGGTTTTTTCCCCCTTCCCCCAAGCCCCACACACCAGCTGATCAGCACTAGAGTCGGGGGGGAAATTTCCCCACCCCAGTGCCTATCAGCTGGTGAGCAAGGCTTGGGGAGGGGAAAATGTTTTAAAAGCTGGGTGGGGAAAACTGTGGGCTTTAAAAAAAATCAGCCCCAGCACCGATCAGCTGGCGCATGGGGCTTCAGGTGGGGGGAGGAGTGTAAAAAGCCTGCCGTTTCCCACACCTGATTGGTTTTCCATAGGAATGCATTCCTATGGGGAAATGAAAAGCCAAACGGAACAAAAGTAAAATATCCATTTTGTTTCATTTATCTTTGGTGGGTCACTTCGTTTTTTGTTGGGTTAGGGAACAAAATGAAAAATGAAAAACAAAACGGAAAAATTCATCTTGTGCCCATCTCTACTTATGACATGAGCAAAATGTTCTTAATATTAGCCTCCATTAAATGCTGCCACTTAATGCTGTAAGATGCCCCTCAATTCTCTGTTCTTAAAATTGAATATGTCTTAAATGTACTGGACTGTATAATGTCTCTTACTACTGTAAGGCGGCTTGGCTGCTCTTCCAAGGAGAAAAGTGGGATAAAAATACTCAAAAATAAAATAAATAATACCTTACTCTTCAAACATGATCCAAAAGGTGAAGACTGTTGTCACGTTTGATCACCTACTGAAAACAAATTTGCTTACACAAGACTCTTCCAGATAATTATGTCTTACACTTTTTGTATCTCTGTGTGTTTTCCAGTGTTTGTTATCTTTGAAAATTGCTTATGATCTATTTTATTTTTTCTTTATGATTTGAGCCACCCAGCAATTTTATTCTATCAGGCAGTAGACAAATATAAAAACAGCATGACACTGATGTTCACGTAACCATATGACCATAATGTCAAGAGGTGCCCCATCAAGTACGGCTTGTTACACTAAGTAAAGGAATGATGAGTGAAAGTGGTAGAACAAAATGTAGCGTGGATCACAGAAGCTTCTCCTAATTTCACTGCCAAAATTCCATGAAGTTCAACTGAAAACTGTTTACTGGTGTCAGGAGCAATGGAGAATGTCAAGGGCCTAACAGGATATACTGTGGCACAAACCAGAGGGATAACAGGCAGAAACTGTCAAACAGACCAGATGGGACTCAGAAGAGCCTACTGCTATCCTAAGTTACCTCTTGACCTCCTCCCATAAAAAACTTGAATGTACCAGAAACTCCTTGTGACTTAAGCTCCAAACATAATTCCTACATACAAACCACAATAACTAAGGCCGCGGTCACACCAGCGTTCTCTGCGTATATAAATTTCATGCGTATTGGGGGGGGCGGTCATGTGGTTTTTAATGTGCAGTTAGTGTCCTCTCTTCTGTGTCATATTTTCCTGTTCTGCTTCCGTCTCTACCTGTCTACTTCGCATTTTTCCATGGGAAGCTGTCAAAAAAGGGGAGGGAAATGATTTTACTGCATATTTTCTCAGTTCTATCGTGGTTACAGAAGCAAATAAGTAAGCATTTTCATGAGAAATTTCTAAATCCAGCCCCTGGCGGTGGTTATTGAAACTTCGCTGAAACTACTGTTTAAGGAGTGTGGTAGGCCGGGACTGGAATTTACTTCTCTTTGCAGTTAGGACACAATATTTTTATGTGCAGTTAGCTGAGGGGAAACTACAGAGAAAATACAGGTATGACCGCGGCCTTTGATTATCTAATGGAAACACTGTATTTCTTTCAGTTGATTGTGACTATCTTGATAGGATTTATTTATTTATTTATTTACTTACTTACTTACTTACTTACTTACTTACCCCACCTTTCTCCTTAAAAGGACCCAAGCTTTGCTCTGGCTCACCAACCCAATCTGCACATTTTACTATCAGCCATAATGCTGACTGAATACTATCTGTAATCATTTCTACTTACAGAACCAATAGCCTAGCAATTACTTGAATGGGCATATAGTGAGAGAACATGGAGACTGCCGTTTGTGACCAATATGGGGACAAAATAAGAGATGGTAAACTATGGTGACTAGATGGCCCTAGGGTTTCTTTGTGCTCATCAATCAATGGACAGAACCACTTCCTGACTCCCAGATACACAAACTAGCATTCTCACACAGATTTACTATTCCCCATGCTGTTTCTTGCCAGTGTTGAAAGATCTATGAGAGTATCCAAGGGAAGAATCTCCCTCAAGCTATTTATTTAACACAGTTGTGTCTTCAGTGTTTTCAGCAGTACACCAATTGTCTCTTTTCTAAGAACAATTGATGTTTCCAGTAATGTTCTCTGATACAATCACTGTCTTAAAAGCCAAATGAACCATTAGACATACCATATAATGGAGGAGATCAGGAGAGAGGGAAAGAGACACACACTCTCTAAATCCCTGATTGCCACAATTCACAACCAGCTTGATAAAACCTTCTGTGCCCCCAGCTTTGCTTTGGGCCATTAGCTAACAAACCAAGCATTACTGCAAGTAATGGCCACTTTTGCAAAACGATTATTACTTAATTGAAGTGCATTTTCTATGTTCTTTTATGTCATGTCACAATGACTATGCAATATTGAATTTCCTCCATATATAAATGGAATACTGAAATAAAGATGGGGTTTAGAGGATTAAACTACATGCACTATCTAAAATATGCTAGATTAATGAACAGCTTTTGATATATCCATGGTGACTTTTTTCTTTTTCTTTCTTCCCAGAAAGCCCATCAAGTAATTTAGAAATGAATTTAATGAGAACGAGTCTTCAGTAATGTATACAGTCAAGATACTCTGTTAGCAAGCTGTGTTATAGATTTGTTTGGGTAAGACATATTTGATTGTTAGCATTCTGTTCTTCAGCAACAAGCCACATGTACTGTCTGTTGCCATGGCAATAAATTAGGAAGGATTACCTGCCTACTTATCAATTTTATTAGTGCAATCATCCTACCTGCTTAACAGTAGCATGCTTAAATGATGCTGGAAAAATATAGCACGGCATCAGGGTGCACACTAAACCAGTAGATTGAAGATGAGGAGAATCAACAACAACAACAACAGCAATAGCAGCAACAACACATTAAATTGCTTAAATTGAATGGTGTGGTGCATTACTATGACAAGATTAGGAAGCGCAATGTGTCCAAAGAGAATACAAATACAGAAACAGAAAATACATTTATTAAGTGACTAGGAAAGCCAAGTAGACTGCAAGCTTTCGATGGTAACATATTCCATCCTCCTCGGGCAGTTTCAAATGTTTCTTGGCATAGTGGTTGTAGTCCATGCTAGGTAAGCATTCTTCAGCAGCATGCAAACAGCTTGTGGGGTGGGTAGTAGCATCAAATAGCAACTTGGGCAGACATTAGAGAGAAAAGAAAATTGAGGTGTAAAAAATATAAAATTAGATTGGAGTCCTAAAATATTTTTTAACAAATATGTTTGGTTAAAATAGGGCACACCTTCAGGCAAAATACAGCTCAGGGGAATTTGTGCATTTCTAGGATAACTAAAATATGGAGCAAAGAATCCAGAAACCTTCATGAAGTGAAGCAGCACTGTGCAAATCCCTTGTGTGCAATCTGATGTTCATGGAATTAAAATGTTAATATGGAAAATACCAAATGTGATCCAAGTGGGGAATGGAAAAGAGAAATTATGGGAGATGCTGAATTGGTACCAAAGGAGAAGGAGATCATGTTCTTTGCTTAGAAGTACTGTACATCTTCCTTGTCTGTTGGTAAATAACTAATTTCATTATCAAAGTCTATACTGTTTGGAGAATTGCTGATGACAGATCCTTTGACTTAGCTATCACAGCCTTCTTCCGATTTTTGCTTACAGTCTTTGTTTAGACTGATAACTGAACCAAGAACTGTTTTCCATTATTTCAGGGTCTTCATTGTTGTCTAACTCTTCTGTATTCATGATCTTTTTCTTAATGTTCAACTGCACTCCTGCTCTTGCATTTTTATTTCACTTTCCCTAACAGCCATTTCAACTCATTGTTGCTTTCTGCCCATACGTTGGTGACAGTTGCAAATCTTAATTTATTCATATTTCTTCCAAAAATTTTTCACTCCTTCATCTGAATCTACTCTGGCTTTCCAAATGATATATTCTTCATGCAGATAAAGGGGATAATAATAGGGGGATAAAAATCACCCTTCATATTTTGTCCTCAGTAGGTTCCGCATCAAGATAATGAACTATTGAGGGACAATCAGTTCTTTGGAACAACCCAGGTCTTTGCTGTGGTCTATAAAGCATAAGCCAATCTTCTGAAATTCTATGGTGCACTCCATTAGCCAGTCGATTTTGCAATATGATCTCGAGTATCTCTTCCTTTTTGAAATCCAATTTGAAATTAACTAATCATTTTACATAGTACTGTACATAACTGAAATGAAACACAATCTTTCAGAGTTTTAGTGTCTGTAAACACAGAGACATGTCACCCCACTTTTAATTTTGTAAATAATGGAGCTTCTGTGGCTTAAAATCAGCTTATAATATGGCATGAGTGATATCTGATGGAAGAGTAGGCTTCATGTACAGTAGGTTTCATATAATTGGCTTGCGTATTTCTGACATTTTTAGATCATAGACACCCTCACTTTGCTGATAAGCCACATGAAACTAAGATGAACACAAATGAAAGATTTGGGGCCAAAGGAAGGTGGCCTTTGAAAGATAAAACTAAAGGAAGGACTAAACATTTATTTTTCAACAGAAACACCTCCTCTGATGTTGCTAGCTGAATGGGGAATGAAGAGAGTGAGAACAGGGAAATGACTTGTTCCCTCTCCTAAAAGGACTACATTGACAGCTGTAAAGTGTTTGAATGCTTACACTGCAGTTGTAGCAGCTACACTTAGCTTTGCTACTTCCTCTGGCTATGATTATTGGACCAAGGAAAGCAAATTGTGTTTTGCAAGTAAAGAATGCTTGAAAAAGTGGTGTCAAAAATCATGATATCTATCTATCTATCTATCTATCTATCTATCTATCTATCTATCTAT
>JAHTLZ010000114.1:12294728-12311943 GCA_023846285.1 Phrynocephalus versicolor | reverse complement strand
GGGGGAGGGAGATAGCTAATCTCCAATCTTGATCTGCAGCTAGCCAGGAGATGAGCTCTGCTGCCTGTCTCTGGGCTGTGGACATGGAAGTTTTAGGATCACAAGGCTGACTGGATCATGAGATCATAGGATCATAGAGTTGGAAGAAACCTCAAGGGCCATCCAGTCCAATCCCCTGCCATGCAGGAACCCCCATCACACTACTACCGACAGATGGCCATCCAGCCTCTGCTTAAAAACCTCCAAAGAAGGAGACTCCACCACCCTCCATGGCAGCATATTACACTGCTGAACAGCTCTGTCAGGAAGTTCTTCCTCATGTTTAAATTGAATCTCTTTTTCTGTAGTTTGAAAACATTGCCCCACGTCCTAGTCTCTGAAGCCATGGAAAACAAACCAGTCCCTTCTTCAATGTGACATCCTTTCAGATATTTAAACATAGCTATCATATCCCCTCTCAGCCTTCTTTTTGTAAGGCTAAGCATTCCCAGCTCCCTAAGCCACTCCTTCTAAGACAGTTCTTCCAGACCTGGTCACCGTCCTCTGGACCTGTTCAAAGGAGGTCAACCCCATCAGTTTATAAATGTAATTGGGGGTTGTTTTGCCCCATTGTGCATTACTATGCACTTACTAATGTTGAAACACATTTCCCACTGGTTTGCCCACTCCCCCAGTGTCAAGAGATCCCTCTGGAGCTCCTCACAATCTCTCAGTTTTTACTACCCTGTATAATTTAGTGTCAGATGCAAATTTGGCTACCTTGCTAATTACTCCTCCTTCTAGATCATTTATGAAGAGGTTGAAAAGCAGGGGTCCCAGTACTGAACCTTGGGGACCCCACTCTTTACCTCCCTCCACTTGGAGAAGTGTCCATTTAGTGCTACCCTCTGTTTCCTGTCCTTTAGCCAGGTGCTGATCAAGGATAAGACCTGTCCCTTGATTCCATGACTGGCAAGTTTATTCAAGAGCCTTTGATGTGGAACCTTGTTAAAAGCCTTCTGAAAATACAGATAAAGTACAGGCTGCAGGAGAGAAGCTCCTTGTACTAGGGGATTCTATAATTAGAAATACAGAGGGATGGATTGGTGATGAGCATGTTAACCGTATGGTCACTTGCCTGCCAGGTGCAAAGGTTGCAGACATCACAAGAAACCTAGATAGCTTGCTAGAGAGAACTGGGAAGGAGCCAGTGGTCATGGTACATGTTGGTACCAATGATGTTGGGAAGGCCAAGCAGTCAGTCTTGGAAGCTAAATTCAGGTTGTTAGGAAGGAGATTGAAGTCCTAGACTTCCAAGGTAGCATTTTCAGAAGTGCTACCTGTTCCTCGTGCAGGAGCCGCCAGGCAGGGAGAGCTCAGAAGCCTCAGTGCATGGATGAGGTGATGGTATTGAGAGGAGGGCTTCAGATTTGTCAAGAACTGGAGAACATTTGACAAACCTGTTCAGGAGAGATGGGTTGCACTTGAATGATGATGAGACCAGATTGCTGGCACTCAACCTCAAAAAGGCTGCAGAGCAGATTTTAAACTGATAACTGGGGGAAAGCCGACAGGAGCTGAGTGGCATCCGGTTTGGAACACCTCATCCATGTCAAGCCCCGCACACAGAGCACACACACAAATAGGGTTCAGTTCTTTGCCAAGATCTTTAGTGGAAAGCCAGGCAAGTTCAAGTCCTTTGCTAAAAATCAAGTGCCAGATGAATAACAGAATCCAACTCCCAGCAATTAACTGTCCAAGTCAAAACCAGAATATCTCACAGAAACCAGATGCCAAACCCAAGGGGACAGATTAAGCCATTGTCCAGGAAGCCAGTCCAAAATCAGGAAACAGAGCCAAGGTCACAGATAGGAACGTGGTTGCAAGTTCAAATGACGCGTTGCTCCCACAGAGAGCTCAAGGTGAGCTTACCAGCTTTATCTCAAAACAGGAAACACACCCTTACTTCTGGAAAGGCTCCTGCTAGTACTCAGGGCTTCCCGACCTGATTCCCCGTCTTGCATCAAATACCCTTTCCCTAGCTCTCCTGGTAGCATGTCTTTGCAGAATCCTGCTAATAGCCCTTCTATGGGGGGGGGGAGAGATGTGTTTCCAGCTGAGTCATCAGACCCAGCTGCCTGCTGACTTGAGCTGCAAGGCTCCTCCAGCAGCTCTTCACCATTTAACCCTTCAGAGTCAGGTTCTGTGACAGGCAGGGTCCTGGCAATCCATGTGGAATGAGGTTGGAGGGGGTAGAGAATCACATAGAGATGACATAGCAGGTATTAGCACTGGGAGAATAATTGAATGTGATAGTTTGTCTACTGAAAATAAAAGCTGTGGGGGGGGGGGAGAACAAAGCAGCATCTGTTGTTGGGAAACCCACTGTACAGGTGCTTCTACGCCAATGCTCGAAGCCTCCGAGCAAAGATGGGAGAACTTGAATATTTGGCAGCTAGGGATAACATTGATATAATAGCCATAACAGAAAACTGGTGAGATGTGGAGAACCAGTGGGATACCGCAATCCCAGACTATAAACTCTATAGAAGGGATAGAGAGGGGCGGGTTGGAGGGGTAGTGGCCATCTATGTCAAAGAAGCCGTAAAATCCAGCAGAATAATGATTGACAGAGGGTCTGACTCCACCATAGAATCACTGTGGGTTAAACTACCAAGTCCAAGGAGTGATGTGATAGTTGGGGTATTCTATTGTCCACCAGATCAAAAACTTGAGAGGTACCTTGAACTGAGGAGAGAAATCATGGAGGTGTGTAAGAAGGATAGGATAGTAATCATGGGGGACTTCAATTATCCCCACATTGACTGGGCCAATGCGAGATCCAGGCAAGAAAGAGAAACCGGGTTTCTCAACTTGCTGAATGACTGTGCCTTACAGCAACTTGTCATGGAGCCCACCCAAGAACAGGCAACTCTGGATCTAATACTGTGTGATACTCAGGACCTGGTCAGGGATGTGAATGTCACTGACCCTCTGGGGAACAGTGACCATGCTGCAATCTCCTTTGCCATGCATGTTGGGGGAAGAGTGTCAACCAAATCAGACATAAAAAACATTGATTTCCAAAAGGCAAACTTCCCTCAGATGAGGAAACTAGTTAGAAAGAAATTGAAGGGGAGGGTTAAAAGAATCCAATCTTTTCAGTGGGCATGGAGCCTGTTTAAAACAACGGTAATAGAGGCCCAGCACAATTGCATACCACAAAGAAAGAAGAGCTCATCTAAGTCAAAGAGGGCACCGGCATGGTTAACGGGTGGAGTTAGAGAGGCTCTAAAATGCAAGGAGAGGTCTTTCTGCAAATGGAAATCCTCCCCAAATGAAGAAAACAAAAAGGAACACAAACTCTGGAAAAAGAAATGCAAGAAAATGATAAGAGAGGCAAAGAAAGATTTTGAGGAATGCATAGCTAGCAATATAAAGGGTAATAATAAAAGCTTCTTTAAATATGTTAGAAGTAGAAAACCTGCCAGAAAACTAGTTGGCTCTGTGGATGGTGAGGGGGGAAAAGGGGAGGTTAAGGTGGACTTGGAAATTGCAGAGAAATTAAATGAGTTCTTTGCATCTGTCTTCACGACAGAAGACCTTGAGCAGATTCCGTTGCCTGAACAGCCCCTCTTGACTAAAGAATTAAATCAAATACAGATTAAAAGAGAGGATGTTTTAGGACTAATTGATAAATTGAAGATTAACAAGTCACCGGGCCCAGATGGCAACCACCCAAGGGTTATTAGGGAACTGAGAAATGAAATTGCAGATAAAATGCAACTTGTCTCTTAAAATGGCCACTGTGCCGGAGGACTGGAGGATAGCAGAAGTCACACCAATTTTTAAAAAGGAAGAAGGGGGGACCCGGGAAACTGCAGGCCAGTTAGCCTTACATCTGTCCCAGAGAAGATGGTGGAAAGCCTCATCCAAGAGAAAATCTTAAAACACATAGAAGAACAAACCTTGCTGAGAGAAAATCAGCATGGCTTCTGTAAGGGTAAGTCTTGTCTGACAAATCTTTTAGAATTTTTTGAAAAGGTCAACAGGCACATGGATTTGGGTGAACTCGGACGACTTCAAATTGGGCTGCTGTTAAGGCGTTGACCAGTCGCTATTCTCACGCGATAAGGGCAGCTAGGAGATCTTTTGCTGCCCTGAAAATTGGTGAGGCCTCGAATAGCCACGCGGAGTTGTTCCGGGTGGTTCGAGACCTCACCAATCCTGGTCCGCCTTGGCCTCCTCCTAGTGATTTCACTAGTGAGTCGTTCGCAGCCTATTTTAAAACCAAGATAGAGGCCATCCTTTCTGAGCTGGACGCCGGTTGCTCTGATCCAGTCCCCGGCATGGCCGATACTGGGCCGCCTCGGTCGCCCCGGTTTGTTGAGTTTGGGTCTGTTACATCTGAGGAGGCCTCCAGGGCCCTGGGGCATTGCAGGCCTGCAGCTTCTCCGTTCGACCCTTGCCCGTCCTGGCTGATTAAGATCACAGGGGGGAGCATGCCAAAATGGGCTTCGCTAATTGCCTCAGCCTCCTTCAGGGATGGGATTTTTCCCAGTCTGCTGAAGGAGACGGTGGTGAAGCCCATTATTAAAAGACCTGACTTGGCTGTGGACGATATGTCCAACTACCGTCCCATAGCCAATGTTCCCTTCTTGGGCAAGGTAGTCGAGCGAGTCGCCGCCCTGCATCTCCAGTCGTTCCTGGAGGAGAACCATGTCCTGGATCCCTTCCAATCTGGGTTCAGGCCGCGTCATGGGACGGAGACGACCCTGGTCGCTCTGCACGATGATCTGTTGAGGGGGGCCAACAGGGGTTGCTCTACCCTGCTGGTCCTCCTCGACTTGTCAGCGGCTTTTGATACCGTCGACCACGGTATCCTGCTGGGGCCGCTTTCGGAGGTGGGGATTGGGGGCTCGGCCTTTGGCTGGCTCCGCTCCTTCCTTGAGGGTCGTACCCAGCGAGTGAGCTTGGGGGGTGAGTTGTTGGCTCCCTGGACACTCTCTTGTGGGGTGCCTCAGGGGTCGTCCCTCTCCCCAATGCTCTTTGACATCTATATGAAGCCGCTGGCTGAGATCATCCGGAGTTTTGGAGTGTGCTGTCATCAGTACGCTGATGACACACAGCTCTATCTCTCCTTTTCCACCTGTGCAATGGAGGCCGTCCAGACCCTTGATCACTGCCTGGCTGTAGTTTTGGACTGGACCAGGACCCACAGACTCTGGCTCAACCCTGGAAAGACCGAGGTTATGTTCTTTGGGGGCTGCCCAGATGGGTACTGTGGCCCTCTTCCCAGTCTGGATGGGTCCGCCCTCCAGCTGGCGCAAAGAGTGAGGAATCTGGGCGTCGTCCTGGATCCGGGCCTGACCCTGGAGCTCAAGGTGTCAGCCGTGACCAGGTCGGCCTTTTATCATCTAAGGTTAATCGCCCAGATTCGCCCGTACCTTGACGAGAGCTCCCTGAGGACTGTGGTACAGGCATTGGTCATGTCGAGGCTGGATTATTGCAACGCTCTCTACATGGGGCTCCCCTTGAACCTTGTTCGGAGATTGCAGCGGGTCCAGAATGCGGCGGCCAGGCTGGTGGTTGGTGCGCGTCTTTTCGACCGCATTACTCCCATCCTGGTCTGCCTCCACTGGTTGCCCGTTGCCTCCCGAATAAGGTTCAAGGTGTTGGTTTTGGCTTATAAAACCCTCCATGGCTTGGCCCCTGTTTATCTGGCAGAGCGGCTTCACCGACAATCAGATCGAGCCCGACCCACCCATTCATCTTTCGCCCTCTCGCTGCAGACGATCCCCCAGAGGGAGGCCCGCAAGACAAGTACCCATGGGCGGGCCTTCTCGGTGGCGGTGCCACCTATGTGGAACAACTTACCCAGTGAGTTGAGGCAGGCTCCAACGCTGGCGTCCTTTAGGAAAGGTTTGAAGACCCTCCTTTTCAGGGATGCCTTTAATAATGACTAGAGTACCTTTTTTCTTTTCTTTTCTTTTCTTTTTTTTCTCCCTTTCCCTCCCCCCCCCATATGCTGTAAGTTTGCCCCTGCCGCTGCTACTGTTCTTTGCCTTTTGTGTTTTTGTGTAAACCGCCCTGAGTTCCCGCTCGGGAAGTAGGAGCGGTATAAAAGTTTAAAAATAAATAATAATATAAATAATAATAAATATCTGGATTTTCAAAAGGCTTTTGACACATTCCCTCAACAAAGGCTGCTGAGAAAATTGCACAGTCAGGGTATAAGAGGGCAGGTCCACTTATGGATCGAGAACTGGCTGAGATCCAGGAAACAAAGTGTAGGTGTCAATGGGAAATTTTCACAATGGAGAGAAGTGAAAATTGTTGTGTCCCAGGGATCTGTCCTGGGACCGGTGCTTTTCAATCGGTTCAAAAATGAGCTGGAGACAGGGATAAACAGTGAGGTGGCCAAGTTTGCAGATGACACAAAACTTTTCCATGTTGTAAAAACCAGAGAAGATTGTGAAGAGCTCCAGAAGAATCTCTCCAAACTGGGGGAATGGACTGCGAAATGGCAAATGTGTTTTAATGTAGCCAAATGTAAAGTAATACATATTGGGGCAAAAAATCAAAACTTTATCAACTCATGGGCTCTGCATTATCCCTGACGGATCAGGAAAGAGATCTTGGTCTGTTAATGGACAGCTCCATGAAGGTGTCTCCCCAATGTGTGGCAGCAGTGAAGAAGGCCAATTCCATGCTAGGGATTATCAAAAAGGGGATTGAAAATAAAACAGCCAACATTATAATGCCATTATACAAAACTATAGTAAGGCTGCACCTGGAGTATTGTGTACAATTCTGGTCACCGCATCTCAAGAAAGTCATAGTGGAACTGGAAAAGGTGCAAAAGAGAGCGACTAAAATGATTATTGGGCTGGGGCACCTCCCTTATGAAGAAAGGCTAAAACATTTTGGGCTCTTTAGTCTGGAAAAAAGGCGCCTGAGGGGAGATATGATTGAGACATACAAGATAATGCAGGGCATGAGTAAAGTGGATAGAGGGAAGCTCTTCTCCCTCTCACAAAATACCAGAACTAGAGGAGATCCACTCTATTTGAGGGCTGGGAGAGTAAGAACAGACAAAATAAAATATTTTTTCATCCAGAGCGTTGTTAGTCTGTGGAACTCCCTGCCACAGGAGGTGGTTATGGCATCTGGCCTGGATTCCTTCAAAAGGGGATTGGCATTGGACAGATCCCTGGAGGAGAAGTCCATCACAGGTTACAAACCATGATGGAGATGTGTAATCTCCAGGCTTAAAACTCGGGTACTTCAAGGGCCAGATTCAGGGGAGTGGTATCAGGAGACAGATATCTAGTCTCATGCGCTCCCAAACGCATCTGGTGGGGCCACTGTGAGATACAGGAAGCTGGACTAGATGGGCCGTTGGCCTGATCCAGCATGGCCCTTCCTATGTTCTTATGTTCTTAAATAGTGCCAACACTCTCAAACTTCCAACAGATTAGTGAGTCATGATTTGCCCTTGCAAAAGCCATGTTGGCTCTCATCAGCACATGTCAAACTGACTGGTTGGTAATTTCCTGGATCACCTTTGTTGAAGATTGGTATTACATTTGCTACCTTCCAGTCAACAGGTACAATACCTGATTTGAGTGAAAGATTATATATTTTAACTAGAATATCAGCAATTGCATCTTTAAGTTCCTTGAGAACTCGTGGAGGGATGTCATCTGGTCCTGGTGATTTGTTAACAATTAGTTTAACAAGATATGCAAGGAACTGCTCCTTGGTGATTTCTACCTGGTTTAATTCTTCAGTTTCCCTCCCTTTGAAGATTGGCTCTGTTTTGTGCATGTGGTGAATACTGAAGCAAAGAATTCATTGAGTTTCTCTGCCATTTCTGTTTCCTCTTTAATAATCCCTTGCCTTCCACTGTCATCTAGTGGTCCAATGGCCTTCCTAGTTGGGTTCTTAGTTCTCATGTACTTAAAGAAGCCCTTGTTATTTCTTTGAGAGTTTTTTGCTATATGCTCCTCAAAGTCTTGCTTTGCTTTCCTGATTGTTGCTTTGCATTTGCTCTGTCAGAATTTATGTTTCTGCCTGTTGTCCTTATTCAGACAAGCCTTCCATCTTCTAAATGAGCTTTTATTGCTTTTGATCACTTCCCAAACAGTTCCTGTAAGCCACATTGGAGTCTTCTTGGACCTGGCAGTACCTTTTTTTCTTTGGGGTATGCAATCCATTTGGGCCTCTGTTATTGTTTTTTGTGGGCAGTCTCCATGCCTCTTGGAGTGCTTGGACTCTCTCAGTTTTCACTTTCAGCTTCTTTTTTACTAGTTTCCTCATCTTTGGGAAATTTCCTTTTTGAAAATTTAAGGTCTCTGTGTTAGATTTTATCAGTGATTGGCAGTCAATGATTAAGTTCAAAGTAATTGTGTTGTGGTTAGAGATGGGCACGAATAAAAAATGATGTTTCGTTTGTCGTTTGTTGTTTGGGGGATCCGTTTTGGTTCGTTTCCGATTTTTGTGAATTTTTGCAAAAAAAATCATTTTCATTTTCATTCATTCTGTTACTGTTTCGTTACCATTTATTTCAATTTTTGTGATTTTTTAGCATTTAAAGCAGTTCACTGTATTGCAGTAACGGAAACAAAACACATGGCAAAATTTCCGGTGTTTCTGTTCATTTTGTTTCATTTTGGAGACAAAATTCGTTTTTCATTTTGTTGCATAACAAAACAAAAAAATGAAAACAGAAATGAAAAATTGTTCGTTTCGTGCCCATCTTTAGTTGTGGTCACGGTTCCCTATTGGATCAGTCACATTAACATTTTGCACCAGATCCTGTGTATTACTCAGGATCAGGTCAAGGATTCTTGTACCTCTAGTTAGGTCTTCAACCATCTGTTTCAGGGAACAACCATTTAGCAAATCTAGGAAGTTTATCTCTTTATCATGTGCTGAACAACAGTTCACCCAGTCTATATGAGGGTAACTGAAGTCCCCCATTAAAACCAGGCTTCTTGTATGCCTCTTTTACAACATTCTCCAATGGCCAGTCTCCTTAAGGGGCTTGGATTGGAGGCCAATAGCATATGCCTACTGTTAGACCATCCTTGTGGCCAGATATTCTTACCCAGAGTTTCTAATGGTGACTCCAAATCACCTAGATATTCCAATTTGTATGATTTTATCACTTCTTTGATAAACTACACCACCTTCCGTTTGCCCCTTCCTTTACTTCCTGTACAGTTTGTAGCCTGGGGTAACTGTATCCCATTTATTATCATCCGTTCACCAGGTTTCAATGATGCCAGTAATATCAATATGTTTATCTATTGCTAAGTAGTCCAGCTCCCTTATTTTGTTCTGGAGGGTTTTTATATGATTTGATTTGCATGCAAGCATTTATATATTCTTTTCTGATGCAATCTTTTGAGTCCAGTTGCATCCTTAAACTGCCTATTGCATCCTTCTGCTAGAGTGCTGTTGACTAGATCCTCACTCTGCTCAGTAATATTTGCATTCTCCTCACTACTCAAGTACACACTTTTCTGAACCGGATGCTGCCCAGCTCCTGTCAGCTTTCCTCCAGTTATCAGTTTAAAAGCTGTTCTGCAGCCTTTTTTGATGTTGAGTGCCAGCAAATCTGAAGCCCTCCTCTTGACACCATTGCCTCATCCACGCATTAAGGCTTCTGAGCTTTGCCTGCCTGGTAGATCCTGCACAAGGAATAGGCAGCACTTCTGAAAATGCTACCTTGGAAGTCCGGAACTTCAATCTTCTTCCTAACAACCTGAATTTGTCTTCCAGGACTGACTGCTTTGCCTTCCCAACATCATTGGTACTAAGTACCATGATCACTGGCTCCTTCCCAGTTCTCTCTAACAAACTATCTAGATGTCTCCTGATGTCTGCAACCTTTGCACTTGACAGGCAAGTCACCATAGGGTTATCATGCACATCAGAAATCCATCTCTCTATATATTTAATAACTGAATTACCTAGTATAAGGAGCCTCTCTAATGTAATCTGTTCATCTACATGTCCCTCATCAACTATATTAAGGGAAAGGTCTTCAGTTTGTTCCTGTTGTTTGTTTTCCTTTATCTCATCAAGCATGATGGAGGGATCCTCAGGTGGAACCCGTTGTTCTTCTGTGCATTCCTCATGAGGTGTGATGAGGGGGAAAGCCTTAAACTGATTCTGCAATTTGAGACCCTCAGAGTGATCCCTTGGTTTCTACTTCTTTGAGTCACATTCCTCCATGCATCTACTTCCTGAGTGTGAGACAGCTGAAGGCAGCAAGGCAATTAGAGAAACATGTAACACCTGTCTCGGGGGATGAGAGAGCTCTGGCAGGTCTAGAAATAAGAGGGGGAAACAACATCTGTGGGGAGGAGGAGGAGGAAATGGAGATGGATTTTTGGCATGATGCTGTGGAATTTGTGGAGGAGAATGCCTGGCATGTCAAAAAGCATTGAGGTGAGGACTGAAAGCCGGGGCCAAGGAGGATACAGGATAAAGCCTCTTCTGTGCAGCCAAGGAGCTAAGAGACAGAAGTCAGCTCATGGGTTCAGCCCCTCCTGGAGGCAGTCTGGTGTACGGAGACCAAAGATAAAGGAAGATGTCGCGGGCCAGCCTTATTAAGACTCTGTGGTTTCACCGGCAAGGACATTTTCTGATTTTTGCAGTGAGAGAGTGAGGTAACTCCTGACTCTTTGAGAATTGCATGGGCATGGAGTAAGGCCCATAGGAAAGTAAGAAGTGAGAGACTGGATTTATGGGCTGTAGCCTGGGACTTTGGGAGAACAACAGGGACTTTGGGCTGTGGGGATAAAGAAACCCTAGCCAGGTGCTACCACCAGCTAGGCAGACTTCGGGCAGGGCCAGCTCTAGAGAAGAACAAGCCTTCTCAATTTCCAGAGGAGGCAGAGCATCGCTGACCTGTGCTGAAGTGTTTTCATCTGTTCTGAACTCCAGTGGACCTAATAAAGAACTATCTTGCACCACTTTTGCCTCATTATGGAGGGGGCGGCGGGAGTCGCTCACACTGAGTTAGTGAACTGACTTCTTCCTTAGACTTTTCTTGCCCAGGATGGTCTGTTCCGCTCTGTCCAAGAACAGCTGAAGCTCCTTAATTTGATGATGGTTAGATATGCAGACCTCTAGCTGCTGGACCTTCTCTTTTAGTAGTGCAACAAGCTTGCACTTGCTGTGTAGTTCTCCACGTTTTGGCAAGATCACAAACATGGCACAAGTTTTGTGGGTAACTACAGCTGCTCCCTCAGACTCCATTTTAATGAGTGCAATATTCTGGACCTCAAACATTTACACCTTTACTGCCTTTCTATCTAGTAAGAATATTTTCTTCCTTTGTTGTTTATTTATAATCTCTAGAGCAGCTCTGCTCCAACTGCAAGCACCCCAGAAACTTACCAGTGCTCACTTCCTCTTGTTTATTTAGCTCTCCTCAGCAGCAGCTGTGCTTGGGAAGTTAAGTAAATAAATCATCAGTGATTCAATGGTCCTACTCTAGTGCAAACACCACTGACTGAAATCCTGTTAAAGTAACACACATATCACTTTTAGATGTGAGCTTACATATCCTAGTAAGCTAAATATTGAATGAATTTTGTAGATAAAGAAGCTTAAATTAAGCAGTACTAGTAGTATCTGGGAAAGAAATATGTTCTAAGTTTGCCACATTTGACAAAGACATCAGCAGGTTTTTTTATCTAAGATTTTTAGTAGATTTTTATATTTTTTGCTGTTTAGAAAATAACCACCAGCAGCAAATATTAAATAAAATGTGCCAAACAATAATACTATAAGCGTTCGTTGATACCTCATGTAATTTTATCCTAAATCTCCCTGCATAAGTTTACATTGTTAATATGCATGCTTGTTATAAAATATGGCAACATTAATGATTAAAAAAATATTGTTGGTCAAACAGCCTTTATAGAAGATATAATTTTGTGCATTCTTAGCATGCCAGCAAAATTGGAAAATATTAAAGCTTGATTCAATGCCATTCAGACTATCTTGGTTGGCTCGACATACCTACAGAACTGTTAGAAACAGTCTGGATTTACCAAATTAATTCCACAGAAAAGGTGGATGCCTCACAAAAATATCTGGAATTGGAGTCAATTGCTCATTCCTAAGTATATGACATGAAAAAGGCCCTAAAGTGACATCCAAATAGGTTAGTTTGATGAGGCATGAAAGAATAACAATAAGAATACTGAACTAATTGATGTATTTTGATGTTGCTTTACTGTTCTCTTTGATTTCCTCATGCTTAACATTGTAACAATGCAAATTCTTTCTGCTCTCCAATGTCATAGTTTAATTTTACAGTTTACTGATAACTCAAAAGTAGTTTAATTTTAATATACTGAGAATTTATTGTCATTATGTATATATACACAATTGTTTATACACAATGTCATAGTGTGTATACACAGTATACACATACAACGAACCTAAAAACTAGGTTCCTAATAAATGTCTAGATTCCTAGACATTGTCCAGGGAACGCATCAGTGGCAGGCAGGCTCCTTGATGCGTTGGATCCGACCCAATGACTCAGCCAGAGTACCATTTGCCAAAATATTTTCCCAAAGATTTAAGGGTCATGTCTGGTTATTGCTTTACACAAAATTGGGTAGCTCAGTTATAGGCAACAATGCCTTTCCTCATCATCTCATGTAAATGACTGACAGTCAGATAGACAATATAAGCTTCTGGAGCATTCAGAATATATATAAAAAATAAACATGTAACTCTACAACTTAGGTACACCTCAGTAGTGCCCACTTAGTACATAAACTTGCATATGAAAGAAAAGTCATTATTATTCAGTGCCTGCAGTCCTCGAGCATCAAATTTGCTTTTTCATTCAAACAACTCTAGCTGATAAGATTGTGTGTATCACAATGACTCCCTGATGAAAGCCCTGGAAAGGCTGTTACGAGATCTGCACATTTTCCCACCAGTTCTGAAGAACAGATGATGCAGTAAAATGAAGGCAGACACATGGTGACTGACAAACTTGAATTAAATTATCTGCATCATTTTGATGGGCCTATTTATAATCTCATCCCTTTAACTTCCATTGCCCAGCTACTTAGGATAAATACTTGACAGCTTTCATTAGAAAAAGTTAAAATGTATAATAGTGGGTTGAGAAGAGGGTGTGGATTGTTTATCAAAAAAGAGTGAATTCATGATTGAGCCACATGGATAGTTTTAAGTGCAGATGGCTAAGCATCATTAGGCTGTTTAATGCATGCAGTTGGGGTATATTTTAACCTCTCTCTAGCAGAATACACTAGTAACTAGTTTAGCAAAGTGTGTACAGCATTAGTATGTGACTCAGAAGACCTGGGTTAAAATTTCCAGTCAGCTCTCGAAATGCAGTTGGCTAGCAATGGTAAATTGCACCTTAAACAACTTAGACCCCTTAAAATACCTGTTAGGGGTGTCACAAGTAGGAAGCAACCTGACCCCACATAATAAACCTGATTATGTTACACATAGAGACTGGATATTGTAGTGTTGTGTGTTGTTTTGTTTTTCCTCTTTCAGACCACAACTTACAGAATCATCAGCCAACACTGCCAGTTATGATAATTTCGACACACAACTGTAGTTTTACACAAACCCAAGAGCAGTAAAATGGCCTCCTTCACTACAGTCAGGAGTTGAGTGGGTGGGGCTCTATGCCCACCCATCCCTGGAGAGATGGCAAGCACAGGACCCCATTGTGTCTGGTGTTTTTAGAGGGGGGCATGGTCAGGGCACCTCATTTAAGGCTGCCATGCCCTGCCCCCAGCCTCCTTCGATATGGACAATCCACCTGCCTACCTCTGGAGCCCAGTGTGATACTATGGTCACCTCTGAGGACAAATAATAATTTGAGACCTGCCTTACCTGATTGGCATCTTTGGAAAAATGAGTGGGATATTGTGTGTGTGTGTGTGTGTGTGTGTGTTACTGCTGGGCATTACTCGGCAGTACTACACCATCCAACTTCCCATAACTCTAGATCCTGAGTTTATGGTGCTGGGAGGGGGATGTGGGGGCATCTCACCAGGCTATTTAGGGTCAAGACGTTGGCTGGTCATGAACCTGATAGAACACCTCCAGCCACCAAATTCTGCCCATAGTTCATGTTCATCTGAGCACCTAAGAATGGTAGCTCTGAGGGAGGGGTAGAAAGAAAGGACTAGACCCACATGCATTCTCAGTAATTGCCCAAACCTTTGGAATGTCCTCCTGCTCAAGATCAGTCTGGCCCTCTCGCCGGACTCTTTTAAGAAGCTATTAAAAACATGGCTCTTTCATCAGGTTTTCCTGGCTAACTGGGACCTGAAACCTCTGTCCAACTGAACAACTTGCTGCCATCATAACTGTAAATTAACTTTTTTTTAATAATTGTAATATTGTGGTAGCTGGTTTTATTATTGGTTGCCTTGCTTTTTGGATTTCTTTTGTTATCTGTTGCCATTATATGAGCCGTGATTATCTCCTATTATGTCTGTTGTGTTGCTCTTTGCACATTGTAAGCCGCCCCGTGGCCCTTTTAAGCCAGATGGGTTTAAAATAAATAAATAAATAAATAAATAAATAAATAAATAAATAAATAAATAAAACCAGCAAGGTCATATGATCATTGGCTGGCTAGGAGTGGGCGGTCTTCAGGATAGAATGACTTCAATACTTTGGACTAATCCATCTAAATTTGAGGTGGAGGTCAAGTGGAATCCTGCACTTCACTTACAAGATGGGAGGACTCAAGTTTATTGTGGCCCTAATTTCAACCATTGCTTGTGTCTTCCCTGCTTATTCCAGGTTGGGTAGGCAATGCTTAATTACTTATTATGTTAAAATAAAAATCAACATTATATTTATCTTTGAGTATTTTGACCACACCTTTCTCCTTGGAAAAGGACTGAAGGCAGCTTGCAGTAAGGAGAGACAATATACAGTGCATTACAATTAAGAAATGTTCAGTTTGAGAAACAGAGAATTGAGGAGTATCTTACAGCATTAGAAGGCAACATTAAAACTAACAATAACATAGTGTCAATTCAATCACACAATGAGAGTTATAAACACAAAGTTATAAGTAGACATGGGCACGACTCGGCGAATTTTTTGTTTTCGTTTCCGTTTTTCGTTTCCGTTACGTAACGGAAACAGTAACAATAATTAAGCCATCAGAACTCAAACTTGAACTGAAAAAAGAAAAATTTGGTCTGGTTTTTCATTTTCGTTTGTGGCATCGTGGCGATCGCGCAATGCGAAGCACAGAAAAACTTTTTAAAAGTTTTTTTTAAAAAAAACCCGACTCCCGGCCAAAAAAGCAGGCAAACATATGCCTGCCTGAGGCTTTGCCACATACCAGAGGGGTGGTTTCTGCGGGGGGGGGGGTCCCCGGCCTCTCCCCCCTCTTCTCCTGTCCTGGGCTGCTTGCACCAGGCTGGGGGGGTCATCCTCGTCATCTCACCATGCCATGCCTTGGGGGAGATCCAAAATGGCGACCTCAATTTTTCTTCTGAAATCGTGGTCAAAAAATACACCAAATCACCACAGAAACATGTGAAATTTATTTATTTTAAATGCCTGAATTTTAATAGTAGCAGCAGTGGTTTTTCTCTAGCAATAAAACGTCGTATTGATTTTATTTTATTTTATTTTATTTTTTATTTTTTTAGACCTGCCCATTTGGGCTGGGCATGGGATGGGACCATGCAATTTTTTTGAACCATTCCACCAATGGCATCACCAGGTTTTTGACTGACACTTCTGGATGTCTCGGAGGGCATAAAAACCCAAAGCACCTTCCAGAAATCGCAGTCGGGTGTATGGATGTGGTTGAGGGAGGAGGACTGGCTGCTGGTGCTGGTGTGATCCGATCGAGACTGAGGAGGGAGGCTGGAGGCTGTAGGATTTAAGTTAGGAAGGCAGGGAGGGAATTGAATTTAGAAAATAATTTCTTTGATTCCCTTCAGCTTTGTGGGAGTGGGAGGTGTGGATTTATTTTAAAAATATATTATATACTACCATTTATATTCTATTTTCCCAACTTCAATTTGCTTGCACATACACACATTTGGGGTGCAAGCCAAGAACAGAACCTCTATCCTAAGTGATATCCTAACTGCCCACTCGCCCGCCCGCCTGCGCCGCCACCCGCCTGCGTCCCATGCCGCCGCCCGCCCACTCACTCGCCCGTGCCTCCCCCTGCCACTGTCGCCGCCCACCCATGCCCCACCACCACCCGCTTGCACCTCCCCCCCGCCGCCTGCCCCCACCCTGCCTGCCAACTAGGGCGCAAAAACCCCTAGCGCTGGCCCTGATTGCGGGACGCCCCTATGCTCTGGGAAGGCAAATTGCGCTAAATCGCAGTAGAAACGACAAACGACAAACAAAACGATTAAACGACAAATTTTTGAAAAATTTCACAACAAATGGAAACTACCCAAAATGGACCCGTTCCGACAAACGAAAACTCGAAACGTCATTTTTTTCTGGTTGTGCCCATGTCTAGTAATAAGTATTATAAACACAAAGTCTGTATAGCCATGTATGGTAGATTCATATAAAGACACAGTTGGTAGACCATCAATCAGGGAAAGCTTTCCTGAAGAGAAACGTCTTTGCCTGTTTCTGGAAAGACAGGAGAGATGGAGCAGTCCTGGCTTCCAGTGGGAGGGAGTTCCAGAGTCTGAGCCTTCTCTACTGTTTTGTTTGTTTGTTTGTTTTCTTCTATCCCTTTCTATCCCTCCTCCCACAGAGGCTGCTTTCACATGACCACTAGAATGCACTAGAAACTTAAATGCAGATTGGCCCCCAGCAGTCATGTGGTTGATGACACAGTTCCTGTGTTCCCACCCTCCACCCTCCGATTCTGTATTTCTGTCTGTGGATTAATGGAGGGAGGGAGAAGAAAAAGCGGGCTCATCCCTGCCCACCCAACACTCTTCCTCCTGTCCACAGCAGCTAATTGTAGTAGGACAGGACGTCCATCAGGGATTCCTATCTGTTAAAAGGGAAAAAATACAAAAGGCGGAGGAGGGCCAGGCATGCACCACATGGGCAGGGAGTGCCTGCTTGCTATGTGAATATGAGTAATAGGTTCGGCTCTATTGGTATCCCATACTTGCCAGTTTAATAATAATAATAATAATAATAATAATAATAATAATAATAATAATAATAATAATAATAATAATAATAATAATAA